>JAOWCC010001589.1:73472385-74204765 GCA_030867875.1 Actinernus sp. WN-2022
AAATTCTTGGGTTCTGAGGGAGGGTTGGAGGCATCGATCATGGCAAGTCACTTGTGCCCCTTTTGCACTCAACCCCCCAATTATTAGAATCATTTATAGAATGAAATTAATGGATATATCTTTATATGATGTAAATTCTATCATTGAAACAAAGCTTAGGATTCTTATTAAAACTATTGTATATATTCTTAAACCATAATTATTTCGTGTTATTTAATATATTTTTTTTTAATGCTGTTTATTAAAGTTTTTCACCTCACAATCCTAGCATATACATGTACATTCAAAACAATACATAAACAATGCTGAGTTTACAATAAAGTGAACAGTTATTATACAATTTTCGGAACTGCGATCAGCGACACTCACAAACACACACACAAAAAAAAAAAAACACAAAAAAAACAAAAAAATTGGCTGGTACAGGGCATTATTTCAGAGAAAAAGAAATAAATAAATAGAAGATTTAAAAATTGTTAGCTAATTGTCCCCACTTTGCCAGATGGAACTTTAGGGTATTCGCGTTAATTGCGCATCTGTGCTCAATCATTTCGTACTCCTTAACATTGGCTAAAAGACGCCTAAAATGGAGGCCTTAATTGGCCCTCGTCCCTCGCTTTATATACAGTCAATTTGAAAATGAGTGGTAACAAATTGGTTACTCCCTTTTGATGAACTCCTAGTATAATATTAGGGGTGGACGGGTCAGGAAGAGTGACGCTTGAACGCGCAAGGTAAACTTTGAATTCGAAATATAAATTGACTGCCATTGGGCATTCCACGAAAGCATGATTGACAGATTCTAAGTGACATTTACAGAAAGAGCAGGCCGGGGAGGAAACTAAATGGAACTTGTAGAGATCCCGGTTCAGATACAAAATATTATTGACAATCTTATATTGGAATTGTCTAAGATACGAACTATTAGTTAATTTATAATACGTTTGTAAACCTCATGCCAAACAATGTTGACGCTACCGAAGAGATTTTGTATGTTCAATTGGGCCGTAGGACTGTTCTCACCATCGTACTAACTATATCACTATAGATAACTTTACTTGTTATTTTACTTGTATCACGCATTTCTCCACTAATTGTACCTGACATGGCCATTGTGCTTTTACAGATGCTCACAGGGGAAGCGTTCTGTAACAAAATCTTCCATGGTGAAGGAATAGAACCAACGAATGCGAGCCCACTGAAAAAACTCTGAATCATTCACACCTAACGTTTTAGCTTTCTCCCATGAAAACTCCAGCGAATCTGACAGAAGGTCTTGCACAACTCTCAACCGGTTCGAGATAAATTTAACTATATTAAGTGTAGAGTTGGGAAGTTTAATGAGCCTATTATTCCATAATGGCTGGGCTAACACTGCATGCCTATATCCTGTGGGTCTATTGGGAGAGTACACCACTTAGACCATACACTAAGAACTGACCTATAGAAAATCAAAAGATCCCTAAGAAGAGCTGACATATCTAGGTTCACATTGATTCCTGCAGCGCCTCCATTACGCTTAAGCTGTAGGTTTGGTATAATCTTCCAAGTCTTGAAGGTCTAAGAGGCAAGCTTCTGGACCCATTTGATTTGATAGCCTTGAATTATTGCATCGAGGTCTGGAAAACGAAGATCCCCCTCTTCATAATCAGCTATTAGAGTGCTATATTTAATTTTGTTTTTTTTCCATTCCACATGAAGTTGAGTACCGCGGATTTAACTTTATCTAAAAAGCCTTTTGGCGGACAGAGATTCATGGCACATACATACAGGACCTTCAACAATGCGAGGGACCGTATGACGTGAATCTTACCATAATAGGTTAATGTTCTGTCAAAGTTATTTTTCGCCGAAAAGTCCTCGTTATATGAAAAGAAGATGCCCAAGATTTTAACTCCTGAAAAGCTTAAGTTAATACGCTTTAAATTATAGGCGGAGTTTATTTGGGGAGGGTGGTTAGTTCCAATCCACCCCACTTCGGACTTACTGTCGCTTATTTTCAAAGACGAAAAAATGTGGAACCTATCTAACAATATGAGGAGGTTGTCTAAAGATTGGGAGTCACACAAGAAAAAGGTGGCGTCGTCTGCGTATAGAGCAACTTTCACTTCCTGCCCGGCAAGGTTAACACCCCTGATATTGTTACTAGAACGTACCAATGAGGCCAGCATCTCTATCACAAGGATAAATAGGTACGGGGAGAGCAGGTCACCCTACTTTACTCCTCGCAATGTAGGAAAATACGACGATGCATCGCCACAAATGTTTAAGACGCAACTTACGTTATCCTTTAGCAAGGTTTTTATCCAGCGAATAAAGACTGGGCCGAAGCCAAAATGTTCCAAAGTAGCAAAAATCATTGGGTGCTCTACACTGTCGAAGGCCTTTTCGAAATCCACAGCTAACAATATAATTATGCGATCGTTCCTTAGATTTGAAATATTCCATGGCATCTGCAATGAAACGGATAGGTTCGTCAATGTACCGGCCCGCAATAAAAGCAGCTTGGTCCATATGTATTATTTTTGGAAGAATATCTACTAACCTTGAGCTTAAAGCCTTGCTACAAATTTTTAAGTCGACATTCAATAAGCTGATTGGTCGCCAATTCGTTATCAGCCGCGAGTCCTTGTCTTTCTTTTCGATTAATGAGATAAGTGCTTGTTTTTGAGAGGTAGTGAGAGAGCCCCTCTCATAGCTGTCGTTTAAACAGCTAACTACTAGGTTCTTGCCAAGCTCCTCCCAAAAGGCTACATAAAATTCTTTAGTCAAACCGTCGTTCCCGGGACTTTTAGAGTTGCCTAACTTATTTAAGCTATTAAAACACTCGACCAAGGTCATAAAACCTTCGCATGCTTTACTTTCGTCCTCTGAAAGCCTCGGCGAGTTGATTTCTGATAGAAACCTAAGACATTCGGCTTCAGTTTTGGCATTCCTCCGAGAGTAAAGAGTACCATTATAAAACTCCTTTAAATGCTTTAATATGGATCTCTGGTCAGTAATATCCTGATCGTCTTCAATCAACAATTTCTTAATATGAGTTTTGGTTTTATTTCGCTTTTAGAGAGAAAGAAAGTAACTGGTATTTCTCTCACCTTGTTCGTTCATTATTTTGAAATTTATTTTTAAGTTATAGTGTCCCAGCACTTAGTGGTCGTATCTGCTATTCTCATCTGATACTGAAATAAAGTTATTATTATTATTATTGACAACATTCCTCTTTCTCTCAATTTGTTAATTTAGTACTGAGTCTACATTCGCTTATTTGTAATATTATTGGTCTTGTGTGACATATTTGCTTGCAGGGTAGATTTGGGATTTGGACAACCCAAACTCCAAAGGTTCAAATGCCCTGAGGGAGATAGTGATGTTTTGAATTGATCGCTACATTACTAAGAGAATAAGATCTATATTACCTGTTATATTTGTTGCTCCACTTTTCCATGGATCTGGGCAAATCACCTTGCCAAGCTTTTTTTGGCCTGAAACAAGGCACAGAGTTCAATATATTGACAAATTCAGTACTTGCACACAGTTAAGTTTTGACAGGTGTACAATGTTGTCTCTATCAATTACAAAATTGCCCATCACCCCTCTCCTCTAGGCATTTGACATATTTGAACAAGAGCATTGCAAATGCTTCCCTGTGGTCAGAGCTCTTATGCAATGCAAATCTCTCTTACAAACAGTGATAAAATTTGCTGTTAACTTTTTCTTTGCTGGCAAATGCCCTACCCCTGGGACAGACTGAATTGTCAAATGCCCCACATTTTCCCAGGGGGGGGGGGAGCAGTTTTTGGAATTGATAGACATAAACCTATAAACTTAAGTTGGCCTGACTGCAGAATACCCCACAAATTTGGCTAGGTCCATAAAAAAATGATACTGAAATGGATACACAGATCTCAATTTTTTTTAAAGTGCTGAATCCGGATTTTTTTATGATATTTAACCTTGATTATCTCTGAAAAATGCATGGTTACCCCCAATTTTTTGGGGGGATTTTGGGAGCCCTATATGTGGCCTAAAATGCCCACATGGTCATAAAAAGAAAAAAATCCCTTGTATTAGGGACCACCATCCTTAAGTCATTATGCACCTATCAATGTAACCCTCAAGGATGGGGGGGGGGGGGGGGGGGGGGTGTTGCAAGGGGTGGGGATTTGACAGCAAACACAAGCCCCTGAGTCGGGAATTTGACTGTGAAGTCTGTCTAGGGGGTCGGGGACAGGTCTGCAAAATGTGCGCATGTCCAGTCGGCGGCAAAAATCGTGGGAGCAGTTCAAAATGGTTTCTGTTCTGAAAATGTTCACAATCTCAACACATCGCAAAAAAGACCAGGGGTAATTAAGGTGAAAATCGCAAGAGTTAAGACTTTTATTCGTTTAGTCATCAAGCCAATTAAATTTGGGACTGGTCCATGAAAGGACTTAAAAATCGAAGCTTGTCCTTCTCTGTACCAGGGAAATTCCACAGTATTTTGCATGTCACGGAGGGGAAAATCACGAGATTGAAAGATGCCGAACAATTAGATACTTGAATTTAAACAAACTTTTGAACCATCATGTATACCATTTTCAATAGCTCTTTAGGTGTGATGAATTTCAAAATGTTTTGTAAAATACCCAGGGAGATATTATCTTTAGTGTTAGCTGGGAAAAGTACAAAATTATTCCAAAACTAACCCCAAATTCCTGTGAATATATAAAAGCTACAACTTTAAACACAAGATTTATTACACATTTAGTTCATCAACTAACTAATGACATCAAATAATCAAATGTTTAATTTCTCTAACTTCTCCAGCTAGGAGGTAAGTCAAAAGGACCAGCGTCACAGAGGGGACGTCACGGAGGGGAAAGTTTTGTCCCATAACAATGTCATACCAATTTTGTCTTAATTAATCCCAATAGAATATTAATTTAACTTATATAACATTATGTATTAATTATTCTGGGAACATAAACAAGGCTGTAAATGTCAATCTATGAGCAATCAAACTTATTACTAGTTACATTTACATGGAGCACATGGCAAAGGTTGCCCACAATGCATTGCTGCTATGAGCATGCTCAAATGAACTTTTGCCCACAATGCATTGCTGCTATAAGCATGCTCAGAGGTTACAATTATCTGATTTCGGTACAAACAACAGATATTGTGTTGTATGTATGAAAATGATACATTTCTAAATAATTTAAACAGCATTTTAAGTTTTAATTCCCCTCCATGACATAATTTTCCCTCCGTGACATAATTTTCCACTCTGTGACACTTGTTATTATTGAAATATAACAAAGAAAACTTGCAGTTCAGATTTTTTTTTCTTTTATATAGTTGTATTGTACTTGAACTCAGAAGTTTATAAAATATTCTGGATTTTGTTTAGACTGTTTTGGAAATATCAAAACTTTTATACCTAATTTTGTCACGGAGGGGAAAGTTCCCTCTTGGACGAGCTATAGCAACACCCCCTTAAGAATGTGTCCTGATACTTTTTTATTTGTTGAATGATACATTTTATGCAATTTCTAAGAAATTTAAACAGCTTTTTAAGTTTTAATTCTCCACCGTGACATAATTTTACCCTCCGCTACACTTGTTATTATTGAAATAGAACGAAGAAAACTTGCAGTTCAGAATTTGTTTACATTTATATACGGTAGTTGTATTGTACTTGAACTCAGAAGTTTATAAAATATTGTGAATTTTGTTTCGACTGTTTTGGAAATATCAAAACTTTTATACCTTAAATTTTGTCACGGCGGGGAAAGTTCCCTCTTGGATGAGCTATAGCAACACCCCCTTTACAGCAACTGAATTTGTTTTTGTTTCTCTATTAGTGCATGTGAAGAACTGTGTGTCCTGATATTTTTATTTGTTTTTGACATAAAGCAAGTACCTCATAGGTTTTTGTGGTTTTCCCCTCCATGACAGGCAATTTTGTATTTCAGCTAATTAATGATAATTTATGACAAGATAAGAGTGTGCCGACATTTCAAAATCATATTTTTTTTATACTTTACTTATTATATAATGGAAAAATGCAATGACCTTGTAAGTTTTCAGTAAATAAGAATTCAGAGTTCCATGTCCCAATTGAAGGGCTGTGTGCAAAAAGGGTGTAAGTGACTCAATCTTGATCACATTCTAAATTCTCCTTCAATTTCGTTGTCTTCTAAGGGAGAATTTAGAATGTGATCACTTACGCCCTTTTTGCACACAGCCCTTCAATTATACTGTGGAATCGCCCACCAATACTTGAAGTCAAAATTTTGAGTGAAAATTCAACTAAAATATGTAATTTCCAGCAAGCACTGCATGTGGTTGTCTCAGTCTGTAATTGAGTGTATTTTTCGATTATAGAATACCTGACCACTTTTGAAGCTACTACTTTTGAAATACTGCTCCCGTGGTCCCGCAGTCAGTCTACATGTTGATTGATAGCTTTTTAGAACGAAGAGTAATTCATTCAGTTTTGTGACTATAACAAAGTGCTACCGCAGTCCCACAGTCGATCTATGAATATTAATATAGCGAAAGCATATAACAAAGTGCTACTGCAGTCCTAGCCTGCGTACAGCATCCCCTACTTGAGGGAGAACGGCGATTTCATCGTTTCCGTTTCTCCCCATGTAGGGTCTGCGACTCAGAGCCCAAAACCGTGTCCGTGACGTCACTTCCAAATTTCTGGTAATTAGCTATTTATGCATAACGAAGTCAAAACGAGATGGTGATTGAAATGAGATTTCGAAGTGTAAAGTCTGTCGCAGAGGAAATTTCTCTCAAATTTGGAATCCCATCTCTCCAATGTGAACAGCTTAATGCTTTATGTAACTTTATTCGTGGGAAAGATGTGTTCGTGAGCCTTCCAACATGCTCAGTAAGGTCACTGATATTTTCAACTGGCGGCCCCTTCAAACCAACTCGGGCTTTTTGAAGAAAAATGCATTTGTCATTGAAGTCACTCCGCTTGTTGCCCTCATGAAGGATCAAGTGAAGCGCTTACTTGGTCGTGGATTTAAGGTGAATATTTGAGCAGGGATTTTAATTGTCTGAACAGAGATAAATAAATGTAATTTACAGTTTCGCTCGGTACGAACCACTATTATATTCTTGGCAGGGAGAGAGAAACATAGCAGAACTAAAAAACATTTTTTTCCCCAACCTCCAAACAACATTGTTAATAAAGACCTCCGTGTAAATCCTTAATGAGGGCAACAAGCGGAGTAACTTCAATGACAAATGCATTTTTCTTCAAAAAGCCCGAACCTGGCCGCGAGTTGGTTTGAAGGGGCCGCCAGTTGAAAATATCAGTGACCTTCCTGAGCATGTTGGAAGGCTCACGAACACATCTTTCCCACGAATAAAGTTACATAAAGCATTAAGCTGTTCACATTGGAGAGATGGGATTCCAAATTTGAGAGAAATTTCCTCTGCGACAGACTTTACACTTCGAAATCTCATTTCAATCGCCATCTCGTTTTGACTTCGTTATGCATAAATAGCTAATTACCAGAAATTTGGAAGTGACGTCACGGACACGGTTTTGGGCTCTGAGTCGCAGACCCTACATGGGGAGAAACGGAAACGATGAAATCGCCGTTCTCCCTCAAGTAGGGGATGCTGTACGCAGGCTACTGCAGTCCCACAGTCCCGCAGTTTCATAGTCGATCTATGAATATTAATAATAGCGAAGGCATATAACAATTACCAGTAAGTGCTACTGCAGTCCCATAGTCGATCTTTGAATATTAATAAGGGAATTAATAAGTTCCAACTCGGGGTCTACATAGATGGGAGAAAAAAATCATTTTGGCAAGCACTGGGGAGCTCGAGCTCACAGGTTCCGACTCGGGGGCCTTTTGGGCCCCTCGTCGGGTAGGCAAAGTGACTATAAGCTACATAAATAGGAGAAAAAAATTGCTGACTGCGGGACCACGGTAGCAGTGTTTCACACATCTAGTATGAGTGGACTGCTACTGCAGTCCCCCATAGTGGTAATTTTTTTTCTTATAGCACGGTAGCAGTTCTTTTGACATCTAGAATAAGTGGATGGGTATTCTATAATCTAGCCAAAAAGGATATTTTTGCCCCTGAGTGGGGGATTTAGACTAGCAATTGCTTCCCCACCCTCGGGCATTTGATCAAATCTCCCCACCCCTTGCCTGAACCCCCCCTCGGGAGTTACATTGATAGCCAGATAGGTGCATTAATACTATAGCTATATAGTAATTGTGCTTGGCTACTTAAAGTTAAGGGGATCCACATTGCGATGGAAAGCAACAGAATTAGAAATATACTAGATAACCAGTCTAGCCAGTAATAATAAATACCCAAGAAAGGCCTGCAAGAGGCAAGAGTTTGTTTGAACGTACATGACACCAGACTTTTTCACTCGCACCAAAGCCTTCAGTACTCACTCTAAACAAAGAGAACGCATTAAAGAATCTAAAATCATTGACTTACATTTTTCACAAACCATTGGAGCTGTTAATCCTAATTAACTGTACCAACAGATTGGAACGATATGACAACAAATGTCATACTTCCGACTCGGCGAAGTCCAACCTCGTCCCCAGTGTCTTCTCGGTGATATCCAATATGGCGAAGTACCTCGTTCCCAGGAGTCTTTACGCGCCTAATCTAAGATAGGCTTCACCGTTTGCTAGGTTGCTTGTGATTGGTCTTTCCTCTATATCCGGTGTCGTCGGTGGTCAACCAATGAGCATACACTAAATTTGTTAGGTTGTCGTTGATTGGTTAGAAATAATAATCTTTAATCCATTAAACACCAACTTTGGCACATTAGGATACAAATTCATATACATCAATGTATTTAAAAAATATATATATATGAAAGTACGATCTGAATATTAAATTCAAATATAGTAAATCAAGTATTATTACAATTATTAAATAAATCCAATACCTCCTTACAATATCTTAAAACCAGTTTCACAATAGAATCGTCATGCATACTAAAAATATATAAAAATAGCTCTTTTGGATCAAGCATAGCAAACGAACTGTTGATATTGTATAAATCGTTCATAAATAAACTTCTAACTTGTTCAATTTTCCCATGAACGCACGACATTAAAATATGATATTCATCACCAATTTCATTCGAATTGCATAGTGTGCACTTACGATCATCGTATTGTATATTGCTGTAGCGACCAGACTCAACAGGAAGTCGATGTGCTGACAGTCGTAACCTGGTTACAGCTTCACGACACTTAACATTTGCATCGGTAAGGTATCTCTCAAAACCGAAATTGATCTTAACTTTACTGAGAGTACGCAATTTACCACCTGATCGACTTTGTTGAGTGTGTTCCCTCCAGTAAAGAGAAAATAGATTATATAATTTTGTTTTTAAATATCTGCCTAAATTAGGTAATTGTTTATTCGAAACGTTGAACTCATGTAACGATTTTAACTCACACATACGTAACAAGTAATTGGTAAAAACGACTGACTGTTGATTAGAACAGATACAAACTCTCGCAGCTAAACCGACGAGAGTGTTTTGATAAGACGCATCCTTAATACGAAACCAAAACTTCGCCACCAGGGTAGAAACTTGTACAATCAAGGGTACTCTTCCTAATTCACCATACACCGCCAAGTTGGTAGTTTTGGAATGAACTCCCAAAATACGTTTTAAAAACTTCAACTGAAGTTTTTCCATATCATTTATCACCTTGAATATTTTTGATTTAAACACGCCGAAAGAGGGTATTCTCCCCAGCAAATTCACACCCCAAATCTCACAGCCGTACAACAAAACCGGGGAAACGAGAGAAGAGAACAATTTTAGTAACACTTTAACTGGAACATTCTCCACATTTGAAAGATTTCTCATCATACCATGGTAAGCGCGTAAAGCCTTATTGTATAGAGATTTCATAGCAATCTTAAAATTCCCCGAAAAGTGAAAGGTTAAGCCCAAGTACATATACTCGTCTACACATTCCAGTTGGTCATCACCAAAAAACCACTTAGATGTTGCATATAATCGTCTTTGAGACTGCGTTCCGAAAATCAATACTTTAGATTTTTTCAAATCTACTTTTAGTTTCCATTTTCTAGAATAGGCCTTTAGCTTTCGAAGACAATTTTGTAACCCAGATTCTGATTCCGACAACAATACTAAATCATCGGCATAAAGAAGGCAGTTTAGTCTAGAATCACCTAGCCTCACCGGATCACACGAAGAAGAGAATATACTAGGTATATCATTAATAAAAATATTGAATAATGTCGGACTAAGATTGCACCCTTGTTTTACACCAACAAATGACTGAAAATAAGGAGTAATATCCTGTTCAAGCTTTACCGCTGACTTAACCGAAGAGTACATACTTAAAAGAATACCAACAAATTTTCTACTGCATCCATATCTAATCAATTTAAAAAACAGCCCTTCCCTCCAAACACTATCATGAGCTTTCCTGAAATCAACAAAACAAGCAAACAACGGATTACGTTTCGACTTATAGTAATCGATCAGCGTTTTTAGTACTAACAAATGATCAGACGTTCGAAAACCATGTCTAAAACCAATCTGGTACTTATTTAAAATGTGGTTTTCGTTTAAGAAAGAGTTCAAACGTGAATTGAGAATCAAAGTGAAAAATTTTCCTAAACAACTACCAATGCAAATGCCTCGGTAATTACCGGGATCCGCTTTGTCTCCTGACTTATGGAGCGGCACGATAAGGCCTTCCGACCAAACACGCGGGAACACTCCACAGGATAACACGATATTAAAAAGTTTCACAAAATATGGACCCAAAACGCCAATTGAAATCTTAATTATTTCGTTTGTCAACGAGTCACCAGCACTAGCCTTCTTGTTTTTAAGTTCTTTTGACAATTCACAAATTTCCTCCAAAGTCACAGGCTCATCAAGAATTTCATCACTCTTGACGGCCCAAAAATTATAATCTTTCACAATACGAGCTTCGCTACTGGTATTTTCAGAAGAAAAAATTACTTTGTTGAGATTGCAGAAATAATTAAACCATTCTACAGGAGAAACATTACTTGTACCTCCAGCAGTATTATTCGATTTAATTGAATTTACCAGATTCCAAAACTCTTTAGGATTAGAATCTGCTGCGTCTTTAATTTTATCCAAAAGATCGCTATGAAACTTTCTCTTTAACTTCTTTGTCAGTTTTTTATACTCTTTTTTCGTAGCAAAAAAATTGTGTCTTAAGAAGGGGTCATTAGGATATTTCGAAAGCAACTTGGCTACATTCCGCAATTCTTTTTTAAGGTCATGACAACTCTTGTCAAACCATCTTTGCTTTTGCACTGTTCTCGTTTTAAAATTACCAGCTCTCTTCCTCCTAAATGGAATTACTTTTTTGGCCGCGTTTAGAATCACTCCCGTAAAATTACCAATTGTAGAATCAACGTCAACATCGACACTACTAACACTCAAAGACGAAAACACACCTTCCATATCATTAAGAACATTCTCAGAACTAATAGCATCGTGTAATGCTTCTTTAAGGTTCTCATTCCACCGGAAAGCCATAGGATGGGGTGTTAATTCTAATTGACTAACAGATCCCTCTGGAATTTTAGTTTTCATAGCAAATGATAAGAAAGAGTGATGAGAAAATTCCGTAACTGTCGAAACTGAAAAATGAGTAATTAACGAAAAAAGATAATGAGAGACAATAGCATAATCTACTACACTGGCACCGTTGTAAGTGAAGCAAGTGAATTGACCAAGGAAATCCCCTTTAGATCTTCCATTTAAAGCTATTAAGTCATTTCCACAACATAGCTCGGCTAATGATCTACCGTACGCGTTCACGTGATCATCTCTCGAATTCCGTCTATCAATCGGGAAAGGAATATTATTAAAAATATCAAAACTCTCAGTAAAATCATCCAAATCACCCATCCTAGCATTGAAGTCGCCACACAACATCACCTCGCCTAAACGAGAAAATTTGTAGATACTAGTCTGAAGAGTTTCAAAGTAATCCACGTCTATTCTCCGCTCTCTAGTGGAGTTTTGTGGCGGGATATACGCGGTACAGACAAATATATCCCGTGCGACGTTGAAAAAACCCTATCTAACTTGTACCAAATGAAATCTTCACAACTATCATTGTCCAGAAATTTTACACCTTTACGAAGTGAAGACTTTACTAGTATAGACACACCACCGGAATTTCTACGAGCATTCTTCGGCATTTTTCTGCACTTAGAAAAGGAACAAAACCCGTCAATATTAATATCACTACTATCAGGTTGTAACCACGTTTCAACGAGGGAAATTAAATCGAATTGTTCAATTGTTGAAAGAAAGTCCGAATCATTGAGTTTTCCCGATAAACCTTCAACATTCCAGGAACAAAACCTCAAAAAGTTACAACTACCCGGCATTTGACGAGAACATAATGCCCTATACAGTCTAAAAAAAAATAATGTATATATATAAATATATATAAAAGATATAACAAAAAGCAGTTCAGCAAGAAATAAGTAAAATAACTAGCAAAAGAAAATAATTAACCACGGAGATTGCCCATAGCACTAAACAGCCACTCGGGCTTGCTGCGGGGGTAGACCAAACTGGGGGCTACAAAAAGCTAACCCTGGTGGCACTGGGGGATAAAATACCTGCTGTTGTGACGCAACTAGCTGCTTTACCATATTAGCTAAATTTACTATCTGATGTTGAACCTCGGACATTGCCGGGCCGCCATACTGAACGCTAGATTGCTCTGGCCTATCGGTGACAGTTGGATGTCGAGCCAATGCCTCACGAGGATGAGCAGGCTGTAAGCGATTACTTGTATTATTAAAAGAATTATCAAATGACGGATGAACCACTGGTGACTGATAAGCTGGCTGCTGACGACTCCGGACTCTACGGTCTTGTCGTGGACGTACTGAGATACCCAACGCTCTTCTTATACCAGCCTTGATATTCCCAGCTAATATGCGAACACCATAAATCTTATTAAGGTGTTTTACATCGTAAAAATTATGTCTATCCCGTAAGTTTCCATTATCCACTAGAATGACATTCGGCATTCCTTGGATGCGTTGACCCACCTCTTTGTTCACCGCAAACACCGATTTATCTAAATCATCACACCTAGGTGTAATGCTCGACATTATAATCTTCTTGTCCGGAAATGCTTGGACTGCTAGATTCACCATTTTTACCTGTTTTTGTACTATCTCCTGAACCGATAAATGTTCTAAGTCATTAACCCCAGTGTTAAGAATTATTCCACTGCGAATATCGAATCGCGGCGAAGTTAGAATCTCGACGGCTTTGTCTGTTGTACCACAGGTGATGACTTTAGACTTCCCCTTTGGATATAGCTCATTAACATTAACAAATCTTCTGTTTGAATCACAGAGGAAAACAAAGTCAAACTCTTCTCGGGTGACAGTCGTCCCATTCTCTATGTTGACAGTTGTGTTGATAACTGGTACTTCTGCAACAAAATCCACCGTCTCATGCACTTCAGCCGGTTGGCTACATTCGGGTTCGGTGGGTGGCTGCATATCAACTTCAGATTCCTTGGTACTAATGAGTAAAGAGACTTGACCCTGAAGTTTTTCATTAGCATCCTCTAACAACTTTATTCTCTTGACCATCTGTCCCTTCTCTTCGACTAGTGATCCTACCCGGCCCTGCCAACGTTTCACTTCTGATTCAGCTTTACTGAGCCGTTCCTCTATCTCACTAAGGCGCGATATTGCAGAATATACAGAATATACCATTGTATATTTCCATGTATATTCTGTATAAATATACACTACTGTATAGAAATAAAAATATACACTTTATATTTGTATATGTCTATTCTGTATATAGTGTATATAGTGTATATATATACACTATATACACACTGTATATGTATAAAGTGTATATAGTGTATATTCAGGCTGAATATACACTATATACAGAATATACTCCGTCGTTCTTTAGAAGGTGATGCCTGAATATACACTATATACACTATATACACTTTATACATATACAGTGTGTATATAGTGTATATATATACACTATATACACTATATACAGAATATACTCTGTCGTTCTTTACAAGGTGATGCCTGAATATACACTATATACACTATATACACTTTATACATATACAGTGTGTATATAGTGTAAATATATACACTATATACACTATATACAGAATATACTCCGTCGTTCTTTAGAAGGTGATGCCTGAATATACACTATATACACTTTATACATATACAGTGTGTATATAGTGTATATATATACACTATATACACTATATACAGAATATACTCTGTCGTTCTTTACAAGGTGATGCCTGAATATACACTATATACACTATATACACTTTATACATATACAGTGTGTATATAGTGTATATATATACACTATATACACTATATACAGAATATACTCTGTCGTTCTTTACAAGGTGATGCCTGAACGACAGAGTATATTCTGTATATAGTGTATATAGTGTATATATATACACTATATACACACTGTATATGTATAAAGTGTATATAGTGTATATAGTGTATATTCAGGCTGAATATACACTATATACACTATATACACTTTATACATATACAGTGTGTATATAGTGTATATATATACACTATATACACTATATACAGAATATACTCTGTCGTTCTTTACAAGGTGATGCCTGAATATACACTATATACACTATATACACTTTATACATATAGTGTGTATATAGTGTATATATATAACTGGGGAATATACAGAATATACTCATGTAATATAATCTGTATATGTATACAATATATACAGTATATTCTGTATATATATACACTATATACCCTATATGTATATACTGTATATTCTGCAATATCGCGCCTCACTCCTCTATCTCACCCCTGGCTCGTTCTTGCGACTCCTTCATGACGCAGAGCTCATGTTTCAAACGTGAAAACAACGACTCTGATATATCATTTTGGGTATTCGATACTTCCTTACATAAAACGTTTAGTTCTAGATCTACTTGCGCTACGGCTTTATCCATTTTACCGGCTAGATCCTCTAGTTTCCCCACACGCTTGTTTACGGATTCAATTAACTCAAACACCGGTTTCGGATTGAATGCGATGGATGCCGCTGAAACTGACTTACCAGCTGGCGAAGCCTTCGTAACCTTGGAAGCTGACCTGACTTTCGGAACTGACTTGAGTAATGGTTTCTTGTTCGACTTTACAAGGTCTGATTCTTCATCGACGATATCTCCATCTTCATCTTCACCATCAGATTCAAGAATAACCTCTAACGATCGCTCGTCGAGGTTAAGCTTCCCGCTTCCGGACGCGTCCTGATCTTGAAATGTTTTAGCGTACAGAGAGCTTATCGTATCTGGATTTAAAACTTTACTCTGACACAAATCAGTCACAAAAGATCTCAGCCTAACGAACTCGGTATCCTTCCATAGATCACGCTGCTTCCCCTGAATCATGATTTTTCGCTTGGTTATATAAACTGTCAACGTGAACAGAAGATGTCCGCCTTTCCCGCCATTACTACCTTGAAACAGTTGTATAAGCAGCTCGACCAGTTCGCCTCCCGGACTGGTCTTCTTCACCCAATCGACTGTATGATCATCTTGGCTCCCAAAATCGATCCAATATCGTATCTTTAACGCTTTTAACCATTGATTAAATCGCTCAGCATCATTTACAACGACCAAGAATACGGCTCCCTTCTCTGACACCTCGATTGATTCGTAGCGTTGCACATCCTCATCGTTACTACATGCTCTCAGAACTTCAGAATTCCCCAAATCCTCTTCCTCTAAATCACCATCCATCTTAACTCAACATAAAGACACAAAAACTGGAAAAAATAAGACTGTACGGGGCAAAAAATAAAGCTCAAAGACGGAGACCACGCGAAGTCATGCTGCGATGAGTGAACCTGTCAAAGTAGCTAAAACTCTCACTAAACAGAACGCGCTCGTACGTACTTTTGCTAAAGCTAACCAGTTCTAAGTTATGTTATACATTCCATTTTTTTTCTATTATTACAACGATGATCCGGCGTGGTCGCGGTTCCTGCCCTGGATGTAATGCTGAATACTTTAATAAGTCGAAGCCACCGAAGTGTGCAACTTGTGGCCAGTTTCCGCTAGTGGTACTTTCGAACCAGCTTCCAAGAAGCAAAAGAAGCACTCTCCTCCTGCCGTCGAAGCACTAAGGTGCGGGATATTGCAGAATATACAGAATAGATACTTGTCTATTTTGGTTGTATATTCTGTCTAAATATACAGTGGTGTCTATCAAAGAACATATACAGAATAGATACTTGTCTATTTTCGTTGTATATTCTGTCTAAATATGCACTGGTGTCTATCAAAGAACATATACAGAATAGATACTAGACGTCCTGGACTGTATAGTAGACGTATATATTCTGTCTAGTTAGACGCAAATATACAGAATAGACAGAATAGATTCAAGTACATTCATTTCTTTTGTAAATAGACTAGACAGAATATACGTCTACTATACAGTCTAGTGTCTATTATGTCTACTCTGTCTATTTACAAAACAACGTAGCTACTTGAGTCTATTCTGCCGGTCTATTCTGTATATTTGCGTCTAAGTAGACAGAAGTATACGTCTACTATACAGATAGACAGAGTAGACACTAGACTGTATAGTAGACGTATATTCTGTCTACTTAGACGCAAATATACAGAATAGACAGAATAGACTCAAGTAGCTTCGTTCACAGAGTAGAGACAATAGACACCAGACTGTATAGTAGACGTATATTCTGTCTACTTAGACGCAAACATCAGTACAGAATAGACAGAATAGACTCTTGAAAGTAGCTTCGTTCTTTTGTGAATAGACAGAGTAGAGACAATAGACACCAGACTGTATAGTCTACTAGACACCTAAAGTGTATAATTAGACGGAAATAGACAGAATATACAGAATAGACACTTAGACTCCTCAGTGTTCGTTCTTTGGTGGTGTGTTTTCAGTCCCCACCAGCAATCGCGACGATCGTTGTTTCGTAGTCACTGAGAACGGAGATCTTTGGTTGTGCACTCAAGAAGACTGTAAAGCGAGTCGGTCTGTGCACCACAACTCTAACCGTTTAAATGAGTTTACGTGCAAACACGCCGAAGAAACGAAGGAAAGTGGTAGTCCTGCCGTGGCAATCCTAGCACTAGCCTCCTTTGCAGGCGTCCTTAGTGTCGTCAACCGAGCGACACATTCCGTTCCCAGGGTTTGACCAATCAGAGGTAACCTTCTAAAATCTGGAAGGTTGACCTTCACCTTGACTAATATTCGCGGCAAAATCTCAACAAGATGGCGGAGCTCGAGCAGGCGTTCAATAAAGTGTGCGCAAAGTTCAAGATAAATGATCTTAATTCTTATCAAAGGGAAGCGTTGGTTCAGTTCGTAAAAAACGACAGAGATGTATTTGTAAATCTTCCAACAGGAGCTGGAAAATCGATGATTTACCTCGCTCTTTCGCTGGTTTTGGATGCAATTTCGTCTGCGGTTTGTGGTCACATAGTTGTTCAGTGTCGTGTCACCACTCGTGAGTCTCATGAAAGACCAGGTCAGTAGTCTTCGATGTCTAGGCATATCTTCAGTAAGCCTCAGTGATATCCATATATCAATATTTACGACCCCTAAGGCAAGCATTGTGGACTGTTTGCTTTTGACACATATATATGTCACAAGTATGTGTTCGAAAGTAGATATTTTACCGTGATTGTGGCCAGTTATTAACGTTTGGGCGAACGTAGCGATTAGTGGCTCACAGCTATTTTAAATATATATTCACGAATTAAAATAAAGTCAATAATTTCAAAGATTACGATAAATACTCAAGACTTTTGGTCGACTCGGAGCCTAACTGAGACCACCAGACTACCGAGATCACTGAGACCACCGATACCACCAGACTACCGAGACCACCAGACCAACAGACTACCGAGACCACCAGACTACCGTGCCAACCGAGACCTAGGTGGACCCAGTGACCATCGATGCCACGAGGAATACCACCGAGGCCACTAAGACCACCGTGATCCTAAGCTAATGCGTCTATCTCTAGGAGGCGAGACCACAAAGACCCTCTGATCCTATGCAGCACCAGCCGCCATATGGAGCTGGCCATATGTCTCGTGTTAAAAGAAATATACACAACAAGATCATCTATTCTATTATTTAGAAAGTAAAGTAACTCCAAAAGGGTATCAAATTTCCTTTCATTTAATGCGATTAAGTCACTTCCAGCCAATCAGCACGCGTTGCAAACGGTGCAGTCTACCTCAGCTGGTCATGTGACCCAAAAATATGCCCAATATATCTCAAGCATGTTAAGGCATGGTTTGAACATGAAAACGAGGCTACAGCTATTTTGTTGCTGAATAGAGTCACTTGAATTTGCTCAAATCCTAGAACAATAGTCGTTATAACTAATCTCAGCGTTTTTAGTCGTCCTAATATAAACTTTGGGTAAAATGTATATCACGTGACCAACCACGTGATCACAAAAAGTTGAAAATTAAACTAAAAACGGGGTGGTGCATTGTATATTTTAAGTAACGATTTTGTGTTTATCTGATTACACTTGTGGTTGACTTTAAAGATCAGTTCGGAATGGTTGACACTGATAGACTGCTAAGGCGAAAAAATAGAAAACAGGTCACGTGACCTATTCTTGGAACCATTTTTCGCCATTTATATCGTCTTCAGTGATAAAAAGTCAACCATTCCGGACACAGTCTCATTTCCCATAACAAGCTTAACATTTCCAACCGGAAATCTGAAACAAAACAATAACTTCCGCCACCCCATTTTTATTTCATTGTTTTATCAGCCTTTATTTAGAGCCATTTCAACGCTTCAAATGGACCAATTAGTCAAAGACGTGACTAGACCGGTAAGTGGATCGTGTCTTGATCATATATATACTTCTCACCCACGGAATATTCAATATGTAAATTAAACATTCTAAGCATTTCTTTGTCTGATCACCTTAACCTGTGTGCTTCACTCGTCTATATAATAGAACCAAGGCCCATCCTGGTTCCCACGCTACCATTAAATATCGTAATTTTAAGAACTTTCATGATAAAGCCTTCCTCAATGACCTAAAAAGTGTTCCCTGGTTTAATATTGACCTGTGGGACGAAGACCCAAATGCAGCCCTTGATACGTGGTCCACGCTATATCTCGATGTGGTGGATCAGCATGCACCTTGGGTAGAGAGAAGGATTCGTAAACCCCGCCAGCCACCGTGGTTTACAACTGAGATCGGTAAGGCTATTAAAATCAGAGACAATCTTCACTTCAAAGCTAAGGTAAGCCGTGACCATGACTCCTGGCATTGTTATAGAAAACAGAGAAATACAACTGTTACTCTCATCAGAGAGGCAAAGAAAGCCTACTTCCATACTGCCTTCAAGGACAATATCGAAAATCCTAAGGGTATTTGGAGACATTTGAAGTCTCTAAACGGTAGCAAAACTTTGGAAAGAATCAACTGCCTAAATATCGATGGTGAAGAGATAACCGATCCATCTACTATTGCTGAAACTTTTAACTATTATTTCTCAAATATTGCTACCCATTTTAATTCTACCATGAGCACTGACCAGTTCACATTTTCATCTTTGCTTACTAACGATTTCCATCAATCTCTCCAACAGCATATTGAAACACTTAACCCTGCTGGCGACAAATTTGCGATCCCCATTATTGACGAAGACACAGTTTATAAGGAACTAAAAACCTTGTCATCATCCAAGTCAACAGGTATGGATGGTTTGAGTGCCCGTCTGCTGAAAATCAGTGCACCTGTCATTACTCCTCGTGTTACCAAGCTTTTCAACCTCTCGATACAAACGGGAGTTTTCCCTGAACCATGGAAATATGCACGTGTTACTCCAATTCACAAAAGTGGTGACAAGAAAGACTATAACAATTATCGTCCCATCTCGGTCCTACCGCGATTCTCTCTAAGTTATAGGAAAAGCATATTCACAACTCCTTCTATGAATTTCTAAGTGACCACAATTTGATTTACAAAAACCAATCTGGTTTTTGTAAGGCTCACTCGTGTGAGACAGCCTTGGTGAAGATCGTCGATGAATTATTTATGAACATTGATAAAGGTTTGCTTAATGGTATAATAGCCATTGACTTCCGCAAGGCCTTTGATCTTATAGACCATGATGTTCTACTGACGAAACTACAGCTTTATGGCCTAAACGATTCTTCCCTTGCCTGGTTCAAGTCATATCTCCGTAATTGTCGACAGTCTGACAAGATCGCTAATGCGATATCATCTACGTTACCAGTCACTCATGGCGTACCGCAGGTTCAGTATTGGGACCTCTCCTGTTTGTCATTTTTATAAATGATTTATCGCTCCACACTAATGAATCTACCATCGACATGTATACTGACGACACGACACAAACTGTATCCGGGAAGACTCTAGAAGCCATTGAGCAAAAGTTAATAGAAGGATCAGTCAAACCAATCCAGGCCTGGGCTTCTCATAATAAAATGGTTATCAACACCACGAAAAAGAAAGTCATGCTCGTTGGAAGCAAACGCAAAATTTCGGCGCTCGATCGCGATATAAGCATTGAAGTCAATAACACGAAACTGCAGTCAACTGAATCGATTAAACTATATATATACTTGGTGTACATATTGACAAATCATTATCATGGAATATCCGTATTGATTATACTGAAAAGAAGGTTTCGCAACGCATCGGATTACTTAACCGCAATAAAAGGTACATACCTCATGCAGAAAGAATACTGTTTTATAATGCAATAATTAAGCCTGTGATCGAGTACTGTGCCACAGTTTGGGGTGGATGCTCCATAGAAGGTAAGTACCGCCTTCTTAGATTACAAAAACGAGCTGCTCGAATTATATTAGACGCACCTGCACTTAGCCCCTCCGTTCCCTTATTTAATACACTTAGCTGGATTCCTATCCATGAAGTCTGTAATTACTTGAGCTGTATATTAATGTTTAAGATTTTAAATGGCTATGCACCAGCCTATCTTTCAGATGGCATTAAAACTACCAACTAATAAGGCTAGTGGACTAGACGACATCCCGGCCAACCTTTTGAAACATTGCGCCTCAACCGTAGCAGAGCCTTTAACACATATCTTCAACTAATCTATCAGGCAAGGCATCCTACCGTCAGACTGGAAAAAAGCCAAAGTCTATCCCATACATAAAGAGGGACCCAAAGCCATCCCTAACAACTATAGACCCATTTCGGTTCTTACAGTTGTCGTTAAGATTCTAGAAAGAGGCGTTTTTAATCAGTTTTACACATACTTAGTTGAAAACAATCTGTTAAATAAGTTCCAATCGGGCTTCAGACCATTACATTCCACAGCAACTGCCCTCTTGGACCCAACAAATGAATGGTTCTTAAATATTGATAATGGCCTTACAAATGCTATCATATTTTTGGATCTAAAAAAGGCCTTCGATACTATTGACCACTCTATCCTACTATCGAAAATGAAGCTCTACGGAGTAAAAACTAAAACCCTATCCTGGTTCTCGAACTACCTTACCGATCGTATCCAAAGGACACTAGTAAATGGCACTCTGTCTGACCCAAACATAGTCAGTTGTGGAATTCCTCAAGGGGCTATTCTAGGTCCATTACTTTTTTTGCTTTATAGTTAACGACTTGCCAAATTGCGATTTAATGTCTAATGTCCGTATGTATGCAGACGACACCAACTTTACTTTTGCCTCTAGCAATCAGGAGGAGTTTCTCTCTGCTATGAATAATGATCTAATTAGTGTGCAAGAATGGCTTATCGCCAATAAATTAAGTCTAAATACTACTAAAACTAAATGCATGTTTCTTGGAACGCGCGCCAAACTTGCCCCAATACCTGATGATCCGAACGTAAGCACAAATGGCAGTCAAATCGATAGAGTTAAATCTTATAAATGTCTCGGTGTTCACGTCGATGAGTTTCTTACATGGGAGACTCATATTGACAACATTTCTAAAAAGATTGCCAAGGCACTTGGTATTTTACGAAGACTCAAGCCATTCGTGCCTTATAGTCTTTTAATTTCTATCTATAATTCACTGATAGTCTCACATTGTGATTATTGTAGCACTGTCTGGGGAAGTCTGGGTAAAGGCCTTTCTCAGAAACTTCAAAAACTTCAAAACAGAGCTGCTAGAATCATTACAGGCTCTAATTATGACGTTAGATCAAAAGACATCTTAGCCATGCTTAATTGGAAAGACTTAGAAGAACGACGCCACTGCCAATTGGGAAGCGTTATGTACAAAACTATGAATAACCAAGTTCCGCCATATCTAACTGATTTATTTACCAAAACAAGCACAATTCATCAGCATAGTTTGCGCCGTTCTCAGAATAGTCTCTTCATTACAAGACCCAACACCGAAGCCCTAAAAAAAGAGTTTTTCATACAGAGGGGCATCTCTATGGAACAGTCTCCCTAAAGTAGCACAAGAGTCTACAAGTATTAAACAGTTTTCTAAATACTTGTAGCCTCTTTTTTAATTCTACCGCATCATGTTTTAGTATTTAAGAAGCCAACATATTTAAATAGAATATTCTTATTTTTTATTACCTAATTATTATTAATCTTGTCAATATTATTATTGTTATCATTAACTTAGAACTAAACACACGGCTCTCTGGAAGAGCATCTTTGTAATTTTCATGATGAATGAGACTCCGTGTATAAATAAAGAGTATGTATGTATTAAGAAAGTACACAGAATACACACTCGGTCGTCTAGGTTTAATGTACAGATTCCAAAGATATCCCTAACAAAGCAGGCGGCAGATCATTTGCTTTTAGAGCCTCATCATTGTGGAATTCATTACCAGAAGATGTATCCTCTTTGAATATGTTCAAGTCCAAATACTTTTATAATATTTTATTGCAACAGAAGTTAATTGACCATTTTAAAGTTTAGCTTTTTGTAATTCACTTATCTTAATCTCTGTCTCTAGTCAATATATATGTACTCGTTCAATTTCTAGATTATATTAGATCGATATAGCTATATGTTATTAGTTAGTAATTGTGGTTCTGATTTCAATTGTATATAATGCACATCTTAGTTTTATACGTAGTTTTTATCATATTTGCTACCTATATGTAAAGTTATATTTTATACTTAAATTAGTAGTTGAGGGCCACAAGTTTGTAAGCTTTGCTTTTGGGTGTTACCCTCTTTAAATAAATAATATTAAGTATTAAAAAGTCCAAAACGCTAAGTTCTGATGAATTTGTAGTTGTTTTCAACGAATTTTGAACGGAAATGCGAAAGACGACATCACCAGTTTATTTTTCAAATCAAAAATGCACGCGCTATTCGAAATTCTCCAATCACCGCGCGCGAAACGTCTAGCCAATCAGTGGCCGAATCCCACCAGCCTGTACCAGGGGTACTTTCGACGCGCCATCTTTGCGCGTAAAGACCCCTGGGAACGAGGTTGAACATTGTGTGCGCGTCACATACTTCATACTTCATACTTTATTCATCTTTCCTTAAAAAGGCTTTTCAAAGACAAATACAATACAACTACAGTGTACATAATAATTTGAATTACATCTATTAATTTAACCTATTTTGAGTTTGATATAATTTGCTCCTCAGCTTTCGCTTGAAACTTAAAACGTCTTTACTTAATTTCAGTTCATTATTTAGTCAGTTCCATACTTTTTACTGTTCTGTAATAAAAACTTCTCTGACCACTCGCAGATTTGAATAAGGAGATTTGTAATAATTGCGAGTTTCGAGTTTCACGACCACTAATATTGAAGCGCTTCGTGAATTTAGATATTAAATAACCTGGTGCGGAATCAGTCATGCATTTGAATGCCAGAGTGGCACTTCTAAAATACACTAGCTTATCTACTGGGAGCCAATTTAGCTCTTTTAGTATAGGTGTAATATGGTTATACTTTTTGGCCCCGCTAACAATACGACAGGCATAGTTTTGACATGATTGTAGCTTACGTATGTTTCTCTCACGGTTTCGCATTATTACCATATATGTAATCTACGAGTTGGGCTCCCTGTGTATTCTTCGGGTCCGCCATCTTATAAAGACCTCGTTTCGTGCGTAGACAACAACAGTACTAAATAAAGAGCTTATAAACAAGCACGGAAACCACAACAGTTTCTATTAGATGCATTTGCCCATACATTCGAGCAGTAAAGCAACTTACTAAATACTAATGTATTAATAACAGTAATTAAAGTGTTCTTATTAAACGCGTGTTTACTGACACGGTTTATTTGTGCTAGTCGAGAAAAGCATGAAGAAATGGTCTTAGTAATGTGTTCATCGTAGGTTAAGTTCGTGTCTAAGATCACGCCCAAGTCTTTGGCACTGGATACTGGTAACAGCTCCTTCCTAGCAATGAAATCTTAAAATATTCTAGTTCAGCTATCTTCTGTTTACTACCAAATACTAAGAGTTTAGTTTTATCTGGGTTTAATAATAAGCGGTTCTGACAGCACCACTTGCTGACGTTAAATAAATCTTCTTCTATATCAGTTATTGTAGATGTCTTCTCTCTCAGATTGAATGATATAAGTAGTTTGGTGTCGTCCACATAACTCTTTGCAATACATTTCTGTGGTACAGAGGTGAGATCATTCGTATATATACTGAATAGGAGTGGTGCCAGTATGCTCCCTTGAGGAACGCCGCTGACCATAGTAAGAGGCTCAGATAGGGCTGAGTTAATTCGGACAACTTGTCGTCTGTCACTCAAGTAGCTACGAAATCAGTCTATGCATGATGGTGAAGCCCCTACATCTTGTAGTTTAGAGATCATCAGTTTCCCGCCGAAACTAAAAGACAGAGGTAATCACGGCCGCGAATTCAGTTGTAAATAGTACATAGGGTGCAAGAGCTGTAATTAATCCTCTTGCATTCTCCACTTTATTTTTATTTTATGTATGTACTATTAATTCTCAATCAGGGGTCAAATTTCGGGTAAAAACTGTTTTCCTTATTTCAGCACAGCCGAGTATGGTAAGTACGCCAAGTTTCTATCGCCATTCTAGACTACCTTAAATGGTTTGTGTGTTGTAAGACGTGTCACGTGGTCTGTACGTGACTTAGAACACGAAATCAGTAAATCAAAAACGCGGCCCAGAGTTTAAAACAGCTAGCATGATGAGTTGTATGTTTAGTAAAGGTTGAAGCCTTTTACCTAAATCAGCTTAGAAAAGATGACTACAATGTTTCGTTAACGAGTAATTAAGGCGAAATATGCAAAATAGGTGACTTTTTGTACCCTTAATATCTTCTGATCTTTACATGATAGTCATGTTTTCTAAGCGTGATCTGAAACACTGCAGGAGTAATGTTTTAGCAGTCGTCGCAGCCGCATTTCACTTAAACGATTTTATATAATTCTGACGTCATGGATCACGTGATACGACAACCATCTGTGCACTTAACAAATTTAAGGAAGTTGACATTAGTATTATGGTGTAATTCGATTTTGTTTAAACTGTTATTTCTGTCAGAAATTTTTTTAACGTAAATCTATTTTCCGTTAAATGAACCAGGCCTTAACATGCTGGAGTTGTACTTTACTATTTGGGAGCTTAAGCAACCAGGACGACGACGGCTGTGACGACGGAACGTAGAAAAGTATTTTCTCCCGAAATTTGGAGGTTACTATTTCCTTTAGTTGGCTTTATGAACGTAAAGTGTATGGTTTTCAAGTTCTGTCTTTTCAAGAGAACGGTCAAGGTGTGCATTTTCACGTGCAGTTATTGTATTTTGTTATTAAGGCTATTGTTTTATGCCGTCGTCCTAGATGTCGTCGTCGTAGTTGCTTAAAGTGCATATAAGCCCTAGCCAGTTATCTTTGATATCGATTGTACATGATGTGGATAGTCCAACGGTAGAATATTTCTTGATTTGGGTGTTGCGTCTACGAGATATAAAGGTTTATATTTCCAATATGCGCGTCGGACATTTTCATTTGAAGCTTATCAAAGTGATTTTACCAAAAAAAAATTCTAAATTAGAAAATAGCTTAATTTACAAGCACAAAGAAATTCAGCAAATGTCGGTGATGACATCACATCATTAGCATATTGGAAATATAAACCTTTATATCTCATAGACGAAACATCCAAATCAAGAAATATTCTACCGTTGGACTATCCACTTCATGTACAATCGATATCAAAGATAACTGGCTAGGGCTTATATGCACTTTAAGGTCCCTATTGTGTGGAGCCGAAACGACCTCTTCATAGCTTGATTACGTAGTATTTCTAGAACCGTCGCCTAATTGTGTTGACTCACATAGTGCTTGCAGTCTAAGTAGTTCTAATTTATAAAACTTCAATTGATGCATACTTGAGATGGTTTCAATTTAAGATTCTGAACAACTGTCTTTATCTTAGTAGAGATCTGTTCAAATTAAATTAGTTCGGTCCCCTAGCTGTTTTTTTCTGCTTCTCTTATATGGAAAATACTGAACATTTCTTCGTTACATGTTCAGAGCCAAACAATTGATATATAAGCATCAAAGCCTGGCTAGAACATTTCGGAATAATCCTCCTTCGATAAAGCATCAACCTCATATACTTTGGAATCGAAGAAGGAATTAATCATGTCACGATTAATTTTATTCTGTTAATATTCAAACATCTGATTTACAAAGCAAGATCTGAAGCTAAATCGCCTTCCCTATGACAATTTCAGTATACCTTAAAATATTATGAAAGAATCGAAGCCACTATACCATAAAAAAATAACACAATTAGTACTCACCTCAAAAAAAACGAATTACGCATTGAGCTCCCTCTAAGTTCACTCTTAATTTCTTCTTTACCTTTCATCCGACAGATATGTGAAGGCCACTCAAAGTTTCTCACATCCTTGTCGGTAATACTCATTATAAAAATAATCGTAATTGAACTACATATATAATTTTTTTATATTAATTAATTAATTTAGTTATTTTCATTCTGCGTATGTCTCCCTTACATGTAGGTGTAAAACTTGTATGCTCAGTACTTTTAGTATTTCGTTTTTTTTTTTTTATTATCCAAGTGTTCTTTAGTATTATTTTTTGTTGAAGACGTATGATGTAAAAGCACTTACTGTTGTAATAAAAATGAATTAAAAACAAAACAAAAAAAGAAACCTGATTTATTGGCTTTATTGTAATGGTAGCGTTTCACTGAAATACGAGAGATACTTACATGAATGGTTTGCGACATATTTGTTTTCAATTTCATAAAGCAACGATAATTTACACACCTAATATACTATGGGTATAGTACAATTAAAATGCTTTTATAGTCGTTATTCATCTAATAGTTCTTTGAAACTTTGCAACAGATGTTTGTTAAATATTCACAGGCATATGGCCATTCAGTATTTTAAACATTGTTCTAGACTTTTGTTTGTTTCTCCCAGACCTGCTTAGAAGGACATACATTTTGTGTTACCAACGGAAGCCCAATTCTTTTTTTTTTTCACACAAAAAGCATGACAAATGCAATTTGTTAATCTGCTATTACCTCTAGTTATTAAGATGAAAATTGAGGACGTAAGAAAAAGAAAAATTAAGTTAAATCGGTATAATTCCCGATTTTTAAATCGTGATTAAAATCCCACGCATTTTGTTTCACGACCGCGCAGTTTGAGGCCTCAGTCGAGTGACGTAAGATCAGGAAAAAGCCTTTGTTCACCAGCACTTGTTGTAAGTTCTATTGTTATGGATTGTTGATCTTACGTCACACACAATGCACGATGTACTAGGCCCATGCTTCTAATTAGTGTACTGTGACTCGGTCATGAAAAGAGCGTGGTCGCTTTTCGCAAACTTCAACAGGTTCTAGAAAATCAAGGATTCAAGTAAACATATAACCATTTTTCACAGAATTACGCTAAATATTATAGGAATTTATGTGAAAAAAAAGGGTTATGGGCACTTTAGAACAGTAATGTATAGGCGCTATTGCAGGCTTTCACTTGACTCATAGCTGCCATGTTGGTTCCCTTAAACAATTGATTCCTCGTTAGCTTGAAGTGCGTTGGGGCACCAACATAACCGCCATACCCTTTGTCATTTGAATCTCTGGGGATTGAGTGAAAACCAGCAATACAAAATCATTTTGTTTTATTTACTTTAAATTATTAATAACTGGAGCTCCACCCAGAGCTCTGAACTCCACCTATTGGCTTGCCTAAATATACAGCTATTTCAATTAATGTTGTCTAGAAGATAGGGAATAGGACATTAGAGAATAGGGTATTTGGCGGTGGGTGTAAAGTACAGGTCAAGGTACAGGTCAAGTTACAGGTCACAGTTCAGGTCACTTCTTGTTTACCTGTGAACCCTAGCTCTAGGTGAGTGAGAACCCGTCATTTACCTGTGAACTCGTCCAATGGTTAGGGTTAGGTTTGTGGTTAGGGTTAGGGTTTGTCTTAGAATTAACCACCTGACCTGTGACCTGTACTTTATTACACCTGCCAGGTATTAGAGTATTCCAAGACCGAAATGAATAAGAGTTATACAACCTGGACGACTTAGCTTACAGTTTATTTACTATCAATTTTTAGTCTCGATCTGTAAAGCCGTCCAACATTTTAAAAATGCCTTATTCCCTAATGCCATACTTCCTAATACACTATTTCCTACTGCCCCATTCCCTATCTGCCAGACAACATTAATAATTATTGAAATAGCTGACTTTCTAATTCCACAGTCTTGAGTATAACTGTCCAGGCAGACTTAAGCTGAGAACCACAAATGAATAACAGCCTCATGGGAGTGATACAGCAAATGGTACTGCTGCTATTGGTATTCTGCTTTAGAAACCTAGTTCCTTCAAGAGAGAAACAACACTGTCTTTGTGATTTCCCTTTATCTTGACTTGTCCTGTGAGTTCATTTCTTTGCACTATGAGTTCCTTGCCTAGTTTGGACTTCAATAATATTTCAAGGGCCTGTTAAAAAAAACAGGAATAGGAACAACAATATGAGACCTAGATTTGCTCCAAGTCGAACTCACTGAGTCACTGGCTAAGTGATTACTGGGTCAAAAAGCGAGTGCGAGAATCAAAGCGGGGGGCTAAGGACTTTGAGAAAGTCTATATGAGACCGAGACAGAAATATATCCATTAATTAAATCATCACATTCATAAATATCAAGGTTCAAGGTTTTTATTTCCCGAAAAAACCACACAACTAATGTCAATAGCATCACTGATAGCCTGTATAGTGGTGCAAGGGAAAGGAGAGAAGGGGAAAGAAGCACCTGCAGTCGTGCCATTGTCTTATTCCTTCTGACAGCCCTCTCATTAAATATGCATTACACATGTCTGTGAGATCTGCGAGATGTCAAACTGTCAAAATTGTCCAATCAGACTCTTGCGGAGCTTGTACGTTTACCTTGTTATTTGTTGAAATATCTCAAATCTTCGCACACGTGCTAGCCTGTGAACAGGATCTCAATCCTGCTTGCTCCACGTGTGCATGTTGTTTAAATGCAGCCTAATTCTCTGCCCAAAGAGGTAATAAATATTGGCTGATTGAGGTTGATCAATCAGTCAACAATCTAGACGTTCTTGAAGGCCTTTTATACCTGGTCAGGTAGCCTGAATTTCAGCCGTCTCCTCTGGTTCGAACCAGAGGAGACGGCTGAAATTCAGGCTACTGGTCAGGAAGCATTGTTGTAAAATGAAATTTGGATAAATCGTTCCCAGCTACCAGAGGTTTCTCCCTCTCTCTCCAGGTACGAATTTTTACATTCGAGGAATAACATACATTATTTTTACCTCGAGAGAGAACTGACTGCTTGCAGAAAAATTCAATTGCAAAAATCAACAGACATCTCATGTATTGGTGACAAACTCTGACAGCTAATTATAATTAGCCAATGGGAATGGCACTCCTTTTCCCTTCTCTCCTTCTCCTTCTCCTCTCCCTCCCCCTTGTGCCATTATGCAGGCTACATCACCAATACCTACATATTTACAGTAAAATCCAGAGTTTATATTAGCTCCTTTAGGCCCTTTCAATTTAACTGAGAAACACATGATTGAGCCCCTTAGGCCTGTAATCTGAATTTCTGTTACTTTGTTATGTTTCTTACATTATTTATTAATTATAGACAAAGGGGTTGGAAAATGTAAGATTGGGGTTGGAGATTTCAAAATATGTTAGTTTTAATTAGCCATCACATTTTATCACAATAGCCAATGCTTACTTGAATCTGAACCCCCTCCCTCTCCCCTCCCCCCCCCCCCCCCCCCCCCCCTGCTGCTTCTAATAAAACCCCTGATCATAGATCATAAAACACAGATCCTAAAACCAATATTTCCACCTAATATGGAGTATTCTCGGTTTGTAAGTTACCATGGTAATTACACTACCTCCAAATCTCCTTTTACTTTCCGAATAATAGTCAGAGTTTTGTTTCCTCCTCCTTTAATGTCTGTATAGACGGGAATGTTATTGAGTCGAGATCGTCTGATAGCAAATGGAACAGCTGGGGCTTGATCTAAAGAATAAAAAAATCTGTCAACATCACACTATTCTTTGCTTTCATGTGGCATCAGTAATACTATCTTGGTTAATTGAAGGAAACAAAATTCCTTATTATTAGCTGGCTTCTATTGTTACTGACAGTAGATCAATCAACATGGTTGCCATGTCTTTGTTATTTGATTGAATCTCTAGGGATTGATTTCAACTCCATGTGAGAATAGTATGGAAAGGAAATTAAATATTTATTCTCAGATGAGGATTATTAGTCTTCTTGGTTTTAGGTCTCAATAAAAATTCAAAATGGAAAAGTTTCGAAAACATGTTTTTTCGCAAATTCTAAATCTAAAAGCCCAATCTAGCATCTCCAACAAAACTCAAACTAAAATATAGTTTTTAAAGCCTTAAAAATGCAACTTCTGATTTCCCGCTAAAAAGGCATGAAAAATGATTGACAGCTGCTGTAATATTCACTGGACATCTTATTTAATTCTTGCTATCCAGTAATTTTCTGTGCTACTTTTCATTCATAAAGATTTCAGACTACATTTATTTAATGTAAATATGCCCCAAAAAGTAAAAGTTGACCAATTACTTGGTGGTATTCAAAAAAGAAGAAAAGAGTAAAACAGCACGATTTAGTTTGTGATAATTTAGTTTGTGAGTAAATTTGGCTGGAGGATCCAAGAAGTTAGAATCATTGAAGACAGAAAGTCCACAAAGAATCAAACAAAGGTTTGTTATCTTCAATCGGTCAAAATATTTCAGAGTTCTAATTCAATGCAGGAAGCTAAGGTTTGCCAGTTTTGCTACAAATATGTACATGGTGTGGAGCAGTGCTTCAATGGATTTCCTTGCTCTGATATATTATTTTTTTGCTTACAGTGGTGCCATTTTTCTGTATTCCTAAAAGAGAGTTTCTTCTATGAAGTTAAAGTCTGGAATCAACACTAGTTTCTGTATAAGTATCAGGCATTGGTAAACTGTATACTTAGCTTTCTCTCTTCTCAGTCAAGCCTGTGTTCTGAGCCACCTCGTCTGAACTTTGTAATCGGCCAAGACACTGAACACAACATGGCGGGACTTCCTAGTCAAGTGTCAAATGAATCGAAAACCTTTACTGGGCTGTTTCTCAGCTCTTCTTTTCAGTTGAAAACAGAACTTTGTTGAAGTCTAGCCTTTTCATGTTTTGTCCAATTTTTCTCAAATTTCATGAGTCGTAGAAATCAGCTGTTTCTCAAATATTTTTGGGGAATTTTGAAATTCTTTTTCGTTCAGGTTTTATGTCCTGGTTTGTATCAAAATGGGTTGAAAAACTACTTTTTTAACTACTTTGAAAAGGGATAAAATCTTTTAATAGTTCGAATTTCAAAGGATTTAATTACTAAAAAAATTAAGCCAAAAGGGCCGAACTCCTGGTGAATGAGTCATTTCACATTGAAAAATACATCTATGCTTTTAACTTTTGTTCAAAACGGATTAAACATGTAATACTTTCTTCAATTCAAGACCTTTAGAATGGTATATTATTAATAGTACATCTTTGTGGCTTTAATTGCAGATTCAGATTCATACTTTTTTTTAATTATAAAATTTACAAATATGTAGGAAAAAGGAATGATAATATAAGCTATTAAATTTAATGAACTAGGTTAGATGTGCGTAGTTGGTCAAAGTAGCCGCTAGGCTTTCGAGTTGATCGCTACCATAAGTATAATAGTCGAGAAAAAAAAAAAGAAGAATTATATATCAAATAAATTAAATAGGAAAAAGTGTAGAGGAGAAATTGAGGAAAAAGATTCCAGAGGAATTATACAAAAGAAATCAGAAAAAGAGCAGAGGAAAAGGGTGTTGGTAATACGAAAGGAATATAATAATCCTAATGCTAATGTTTCTCAAGTTTCATAATTTCTTGAATATAATAATCCTAATACTAATGTTGATACTTATGTTAATTATTCTTGACTAATGCTAATACTAATTCTAATACTAAGTACTGTAACAATACTAATACTGTAAATAATACGAGCAGAGGAAAAGGGTGCTAATAATACAAAAGGAAATACTGCTATAATTAGTTTACATATAAATAATTTCATAAATATAATAATAATCTTAATGTTAATGTTTCTCAAGTTTCATAATTTCATGAATATAATAATCTAATGCTAATGTTGATACTTATGTTAATTCTAATACTAATTCTAATACTATTACTAAGTACTATAACAATACTAACACTGTAAATAAGTTTCTCAAGAATGTAGTAGTCATATATGCCAACTTTATGAAAATAATTTTAATATTATAGCTGGCTGTCAAGTAGGATCAGTTTGTATTCTTTTTTAAAGCCACTATGTGATAAGTTTTTAATTTTCAGAGGGATTTTTTCCCATATTCTTGATGCAAGGGTCTTGAAACTTGATAAGCCATAGTTTGTCCTAGAAGCTGGTCTGTATAGATTCTTATTTAAAGCATATAAGTATTATAGTTATGGATTTCTGAAACAGATGGGATTAATTCAGCAAAGGCTAGGGGAATATCTGTTTTAACATATTAATTTTATGAATAAGAGTAGAGATTTTAAGGTTAAAGACATTCTCAATTGCAAGAGCATTTTTCCGAAATGACACCTCAAACCTTTATTGAGACTTTTAAATTAGCTAATTGAGCAAGACTAATTCTGAAACATATGATTTAATGTCTTGCCCAAGGATGTACAACAGCCTGCTCTCATTTCAAGTACCACCACTTGGCAGGGGCATTAAGTGAGGTCCTGAAATGGGGGGGGGGGGGGGGGGGGGGGGCAAAATGATGAATTCTGGGACATTTTCATTCTGGTTGGGGGTGTGAGGGTGGGGGCAAAATGATGAATTCTGGGGCATTTTCATTGAGGACTTCTGTCAATCTCTCTTCTGGGACCCTTCTGCCCCCCCCCCCCCCTCCCAAATTTATTCCTACTACCTATATCTATATCTTACCTAATGGAGGAACCCAGCCACTTGGTGAGTTCTCAATCTCCTTTAATCTTTCAGGTTGTACTACATATGAGTCTGTTTTGGAATCATGTACACACTAAGGAAATCAAAATTACACTTCAGAATAAAATAAATATGCGTACACACACATGGTTACACATGAATGACATCAATAAATACATACTTAGTTACACACACATGGAACCTTACACATGAATGAATGACATCAATTGGGATTAAGTCCACTGGAGTCTGGCTAATGTTTACCAGGATGGTGCAAGTAATTTCAATGACAAAAAATGGTATTAAAGTGATTTTACTTTTAAACCAAATTATGAACTAAAATCTAATAGTCAACATCTAAAGCCTAGCTGGTCAAACTGTTTCACCATCAGTTCAGTATTTGTTGAAGCATTGTTGAAAGATGACAGTTGAAAGCAGGCATGTTAAATGGCTTCAACATTGATACAACATAATTATTTGCCAAGAACAAAATAATGGGCTCAGGTGTTTGAAGCCAGATTAAGCTAATCCAGGATTAAGAGCAATCTTTAGTTCGATTTTCTAACTAGTTGTGAACTGCATATTTGAAGTTAAAAACATGTTCCTAACCATGGGTTAAGACTTAATCCAGGATTAGCATAGCCGGGTAACCAGCCGACTCTTATCACTCCCCACAACCGAAAGAGACGTCTGGGCAGCGAGGCAGAAAATTCCATACTGATGACGTAGCAGATAGCTGTTTCACAATGCATAAATTAGTTGCAATTCTCAGAAGCCGAATGCAAACAACAGAGTTCTTTTCAAGGAATATAACTACAGAGGCTGCTCGTTTGCTTGGCAGTGGATCACTGTCATGAACAACCATGAAATTCAAGCCTAATTAGTGTGTGTCGGTGCTGTTGGTGGCTCCTTTGCATAGTTTTTTCAGCGGCTAGTAAAGCGAAATGTCGTACTGTCAAAACATTTACAAGTAAGTGATCAAAAAGGTACTGTCATAGTTATACAGTAATTTCATATCAGTAAACCTACACACACTGAGCTATCACAGAACACTGGATGAGTTATTGTTGCTGGATAAATCGTTAAGTGCCACTTTTCAAGCCGGATCTTTTGCTAGGCAGTGAACCTAGGCTATGAATAAACATTTCGTGCAAGTACGCTATGAATCACAAACATGATGGCCGTTCACCCAAGCAAACGGGCAGCCTCAGTAGTATACCTTGAAAATAACTGCATTCCGTAGCTAATTAACCTCTTCAGCTACTGACCTGGTAAAAGAGCTGAAAAGAGCTTGAAAAGTGGCCTAGCTGCTGTGCTGTGTGTAGGTTTTGAAATTATAAACAACTATTATGTTTTGACAGTCGTACGTAGGACAAATTTGGCCAAGCCGCTGAAAGAACGAAGCAGACGAGATACCAACACACGCTAAATAGGCTTGAATTTCATGGTTGTTCATGACGGTGATACACTGCCAAGCAAACAAGCAGCCTCAGTAGTTATATTCCTTGAAAAGAACTCTGTTGTTTGCATTCGGCTTCTGAGAATTGCAACTAATTTATGCATTGTTAAACGGCTATCTGCTACGTCATCAGTATGGAATTTTCCGCCTCGCTTCCCAGACGTCTCTTTCACGAGTGGGGAGCGATAAGAGTTGGCTGGTTACCCAGGCTAGGATTAGCACTAATCAGTGTCCCTTCAGTGTCTGTCTGTCTGTGTCCCATAGGTGTAAGATATTTCTTCACTCCCAACTCAGCCATCATTGTGAATATTAAAGTACACCTAACGTTTATTTTGTTATCATAAATATCGATTCTACATCAAGTTTAGAGTAATTCTGTGAAGTAAGTTTTGGTTTACAGAGAATACTTTATGTTCTACGTTTGTTTGAAATCTTGAAAATGTGACCTTTCCTGACCCATGACCAGGGATCAACCCAGGCTTTTACTTACGCGGTCGTGGATCAGGAAAGGTCACATTTTCACGATTTCAAACAAGCGTAGAACATAGATTATTATCTGTAAACCAAAACTTTCTTCAAAAAAGCACTCAAAACTTGATGTAAAATCGATATTGATGATAACAAAATAAACGTTAGGCGTACTTTAATTATATAGAACATACATGTAGTTAGTCTCCCATTCCAGGTTCCAGGTCATTTCATTTACACTTGATGCTTGATGTGTTGTGAAAAAACGGTTAAGGACAACATCTGTGTACCCCATTTCAAACTGATTTTATGCTAATCTTGTCTTTTTTATGAAGAGGATAAATTTCTAAGGCATGCATGTACATGTATAAAGTTGTTTGCAATCAAGGAAGGGGTGAAAATTAGGATTCAAGCTAGTTCTACAAATCAAAAAATCCGCATGCAGCTGGGCCAGGAGTCAGGACTAGTCAGGCAATTATTGAATTAAACTCATATTTCGTTTTTAATGCATAAACCTTCAATAATAAACACATTTCTTTTAGTTGTGTCCAATAGACAAAGCAATACTCTAAACTCACCTGAACTAAACAATTCGTTCTGTCATAAATAAGCCAAGATGTTGGGGTCGATGTGCGAAATAATAAACTTCTGCAGAAAGTGACCGCCATTTTGACTTCGTGGCAGCCCCGCTGTACATTGTGATCGTGTACTCTGAATTCCCAGAATTCCGTGCGCGGTGGCTGCGCATACGAGCTGCGCAGTGGTTCCTCTTCCTCTTCGATTTTTGTTGCACCACCACGTGTAATTCGTGACAAGGTAGGCTATAAAACCTCGCGAAAATCAATACTCTTAGCATATATTTACTCGTTGAGATGTGCTAGTTGTGTTAAGTGAGGATTTTTCTTGGTTTTCCTCTCAGAATCAGCATCATGCAGTTGTTTATTCGCGGACAAAGTCTCCATACTCTCGATGTAGAGGTTTCTGACACTGTCTTGGCTGTGAAGAACGAACTCGCTTTGCGAGATGGAATTACTGTCGAGGATCAGATCCTCTTCTACGGTGGAAGACCTCTCGAGGATGAACTATCCCTGGAAGAGTGCGGACTCTCTGATCAGGCTACCCTTGATGTTGGAGTTCGTCTTCTCGGAGGTCAGTTGCGAGTTAGTCAAAGTCGACACCTATTTTCTGGGTTATTATAATATTCCGGTTCTTGCAGAAAAATATCGAAAGTACACTAGACTGTTAGACACTAGTGACAAGTAGACTGATAATAATACAGTCCGGCCGTTTTCTTCTTACAATGCTTGATTTTAGTTTTTACCCATAAAATAGTGTGTGAGGGATTTATCGATACCATATTATATTCTATTGAAGAAAATCCTTAGCTGTTAATAATTTAAGAATAATGATATTTCCTCACAACAGAAGATTTATAGTATTCTTCTTTGGGAAGAAGAATCATAACTGCTTAAATTATCTTTAAAGAACTTCTTTGGGCCATTCCCTTGTCTCTTAAGAGCGACTGCCTGTAAATATCGAGAATCGCGGGACAACGGTGAAATTTCGGAATCCTTCATATTTTGCCAGAACATACCCTTGGGTGAACTGTTTTAGGAAATCATATCAAAAAGTTCCAGCGCTTTTTTAATTTGGCGATTTTTACAAAAGATTGAAAATACGGCCCAGAGCGGTTTTTGGCTTGTCGAAACGACCGAATCATCACGCAACAACAAAGAGCTAGGGAAGTCTTATAAAAACTCCAATGCAATCATACTTCACACACGTATTAAAACAACTCTTTGACCTCAACATCCAGCAAGAATATATTCCGATAGTGTAATTTATTCTTTTTTCTCCGCCTTTTTAAACATGCATATTTTGGATGCCAAAACATAAGACAAAATAATGGCCAAGTTTGACAGCCCTAAGCGACTCCTGGTATATGATTTTTTTAAATAAAAACTACACGGCATGAAAGCTTGGTTATTCTAGTTTAATCTAGCAAAGTGCCAACTTTGGAATCCAAACGCTTCCCCTCGGCAAAATAAAACGACCATGTACTGTAAGAGAGACGATTTAACCTCTAATTTTACAGTGCTTATCATAAACACCCATTCAAAAAATAAACAAACGTCCAAAATCACTTTTCAACTTCTCTTAGCTGGTCTTTTAAAGCTCTGAAAGTGAAATGTTACCTTTGTACCTTTTTATCAGTCGAGATTTTGAGCCTAAGAGCCGTTAATTGAATGGTAGCTATATATAGATTCCCGTGCGAATCCGATCAAACATAATGAAACAACAACAGCGTTGTTCCAGTCATCGAATTGGCCGAAATTCACCAGGCTGTGCTCATTAAATGCCTACACTTACATCGGAAGTACATTCTAAACGACAAATATATCATATTCTGCAGTTATTTCTGAAGCCAAACGAAGACATTTTCAGTCTCAAAGATCTGACCTGTCACCTATCAGTAACGCTAGCGAAGCGTCGGCTCAACGAATACAACTCTAGTTTACAAGTCATGTTATGAGAACTAAAATAAATTCCTGCACCTTCTTTATAAGCCAATAGAAAGCTTAATTCAGATACATGGAGATAAACTACTGACTCAACTCTGCATGATAACGATTCCCCTAAACCTGTCTAAAATAGCCCGGTAAATATAATGATGATGATAAACAACTGAGCTGAAAATATACTACTCACCGACAAGAAGGCCCATTTCCACCACTTTTATTTATCCACCCGGACTATCCATTGTGGTGAGGGTCCTAAACGCCAGGCTAAACGATATGCAATAACTTTGTAGTGAGTGATCAAGGTGAACATAACTGATGAAATGTGACACTACTGGAATGTAACGCAACTCGTGCATCCCCGTTACCCGCATAAATTAAATACTTTCTGTGTGGAGAATAACGTGAACTTCGGATCCTATTATCGTAATTTTTCATGTATGAATTCTAGCCTAAGGAAAAACAATTTAAACCACAACAAATATTTCAAATTAGTTTTCTGTTTATATGATAGGCAACTAGTTCCTGTAAAAACTAGTTTTGGTCTGCGTCGGCGGGGAAGATAAACACTGGTATGTAATCAACTAAAGTCGATTGAGGTATGCTAACCGCCGTGGAAAGCGAGTAGCAGCTGACGTTTCGAGCGCTAGCTCTGACGAAGGGCTAGCGCTCGAAACGTCAGCTGCTACTCGCTTTCCACGGCGGTTAGCATACCTCAATCGACTTTAGTTGATTACATACCAGTTTTCTGTTTAGGCCATCCCAATAGAATGTTTCATTTCCCATCGCTCGACCGACCCAAGTTTTTTTGGAAAAGTAAAAAAAAAAATTCAAAGCTCCATACCGACCCAATTTTTTGGATAAGTAAAAAAAAAGTATTGAAGCCCCCTTGAAAACCACTAACAATGCATTATAACAGGAGCCCATTACTAGTATTATAAGCATGGCCTAGGAAAAGAAATTTGCGCCGGGCAGAATTGCTGGAAAAAAATCATGCACACAGATAGTCCCTAGCCTCCTCCGCAGGCAACTCCTATATGTTTCAGGCTTCGCCGGAAGCCAATCCGAGCGGCGAAGCCGCGAGGGGACATTTGTTTCACCTCAGACCCTTGCTCGTCTCTCTTATACAACAGGAAGCTCGCCGGTTTCACATCTTTTTTTTAATTAGGAGTTGCCTGCGGAGGAAGCTAGATAGGCCCAAGTCCCATGGTGGCTCTGTTATGCCCTCAAAATGAAAGAAATAGCATTTCTGAGACATTAAAAAATATTTTTTTCGGGACATAGCTGATGGACGTCAAGGTTTCACCACTGTGCCGTATTATGTTTGGTAGGGAGGGGGGTCAGATATTATACTTTGGTTCCATATCCAAATGCTCCGACGACCCCCTACTAGCTCCCCCTACCAGCCATACCCCCCAACTGTTCAAATCGTATGCACATATTATCGCATCTACTATGCATTCGATTGTGCCAGCAAGTGCGGGGAAATACGCATCCGAGAACCAGAAATTCAAAATTTTCCCCGGCCCGCCTAGAAACTCGGTCCTCAGCTGGGCGTCGGATGTAGCTACTCCCAGTACTAGGAAAGTGCGAGGGGAATACGTCGAGGTCCAGGGGGAACGAATCTCTCATACATGGGTCTCATGCCAATGGTAATTATACATGAGTCTCATGCCAATGGTAGTTGTTGAAATATATTTGACATTAACAGGACACAGCTTGGTTATTTTAGGAAATACACCCGATTTGTGCTAAGGAGTGCATGTTTTAGTTATATAACGATGATCTGAGGACCCAGAGGATACATACAATGGGTAACAACTAACGAGGGTAGCCTTCCAAATCGATATAAAAATAACTCAAATCACGTGTTGTGAAACTAAAAATAGATTTCAAATAGTTATCATGGGGCATGGGGATTCGCTACCTCATCCTCTCTTGGTTCAGGGGATTCATTATAAGGGTTATCGATCTGGAGCGAGGAGGTATGGGATTTATTCACCGAGGGTTTCGCCCAAGCAAGGGCGACACCCGGGGTGAATCAGCTCCGCTTATTTTTCACGTGGCTCGTTTTTCTTTGTACCAGTTTCGGGGGAATATATCGCGAAACCCCCGCCCAGTTCCAAAGGCAGAGGGAATCTCGCAACATATTCCCCTGGACATATTCTCCTGGACATATTCCCCCCCAACTTATTCCCCTCACTTTCTTTCATACTAAGTTCTACTTACTCTTTACTTACGGAGAAGTAAATAATTATGTAATTAGAGAGATATGTGGTCTACCTGTGTAGAGACTGGGACTAGCCCGGTCAGACCCCGTTCGTAGTTGTTTGTAGTCGTTCATCATTCCGTTTGTTACACCCGAATAAATCATCTTTTAACAAGGAAATGGATGAACTCCTATCTATGATGAACGACTAACCATCTTTGGAAAACTACGAGGGAAACATTAAGTGGAAAACCAAGCCATAAACGGAGACAACTGGCACAAAACGACAGGAAAACGTCGACGAAACGTAACGGCCGCCATCTTGGATTTCACCGCGACTGAAATCTTAGATTCTACGCGACTTTCGACGAGTCAAAGGCGCATCACAGGTCAACCAAACCTCAAGCACGATGCCAAAACACAAGTGCCCCTTCCCAGATTGTGACTACGAGACCGAAGACGTTGGAGACGAGCTCGCAGCAGTACTTATCTCCGTCCACGCGAAGGGAGTCCACACGAGTACTCCAGCCCACGGCCCCCCTAATCAAACGGCAAGAATCGAGAAAATACGCCGACCAACAATATCGAGCGCTGGAACGAGCGAAGAATGGTCCTATTTTACGACACGCTGGGGGGACTACGTCGAAGCAACGAAAGTACAAGGCAAAGATAAGGTGATTCAACTTCTCGAATGTTGCGACGAACAACTCAGGAAAGATCTGACACGCAATGCAGGTGGCTCCCTGACGAATAAACCTACAGAGGAGGTCCTAGAGGCAATTAAAAAGCTCGCCGTCCGAGAGGAAAATGCAATGGTGGCCAGAGTTCAACTCCACAACATGAGACAAGACAGGGACGAGACAATAAGAAGCTTCGGCGCACGCCTCCGCGGCCAAGCCGGTGTATGTAAATTTCTCATCACGTGCCATAGCTGCAACACTGACGTCAACTTCACCGAGAATGTCCTCCGAGACGTCGTCACCCGGGGCCTAGTGGACGACGAAATCCAACTAGACCTACTTGGAGAGAAAAACCAAGACATGTCATTAGAAGAAGTCTTACAATATGTAGAGGCCAAGGAATCTGGCAAACGGTCAGCAGCGCGCCTCCTTCAAACCCAAGGCGCTGAGGCAATGCGAAGCCAATACCGAAAGCAGCAGAACCCCAATAGAAAGCCCAATGACAAACCAAACGACAAGCCCAATATCGAAGCCTGCAACCACTGCGGTAAACCAGGCCATGGCCACATAACCCCTGCCAAACATCGAGAGCAAAAGTGTCCGGCTTTCGGCACCATCTGCCAACTATGCGGCCGCCCAAACCACTTTGCGACTGCATGTCATAGCAAAAACAAACCCTTCCAACCGAGACCCCACACCACAGCCAGAGTGGGCAGACAAGCAGAAGGTGCCATCTTTGACAATCTATGCAACATCACCAGCGGAGACCATGCTATCTATGGCATCACCCTAGACCACCACCTATACAACAACATGAATGATTGCTGGATCCAACGTCCATCCAAGCCACAGCCACACATCTCGCTTAACGCCACCATCCACCCACAAGACTACGTGGCCCTTGGATACAAACCAGTTACTGACGCACTCAAGTCCATACAGCTACAAGCAATGGCAGACACAGGCTGCCAAAGCTGCCTGGTTAGCTTGAGCATCATTCGCCGCCTCGGATTAAGTGAAGCAGACCTAATTCCGGTCACCACCCGTATGCGTGCAGCCAACAACAGCGGCATAAGGATCCTCGGCGCCATTATCCTACGATTGACAGGCACAACTGAACCCGGACAGCACCTAGAGACAAGGCAGATCGCATACGTCACCAACGACTCAGACCGCCTATTCATAAGCCGAGAGGCCTGTCAGGAATTAGGAATCATCTCAGAACGATTCCCAACAGTGGGAGAGACGCCCCCCCTTCAACACAACCACACCGTCACCATGTCAAATGTATCAGCAGACCAAGCAAACCAACAGCCCAAACTACAGGCATGTGACTGCTCGCGACGCCAGATGCCACCTCCAAAGCCGACTGCGCCCCCCTTCCCAGCAACAGAGGCCAACCGGGAACGCATACAAGATTGGCTCCTTGACCTTTACAAGTCAAGCACATTCAATACATGCGAACACCAACAGCTTCCCCTCATGGACGGTCCTCCCATGCGACTCATGGTGGACCCGGATGCAGAGCCTGTGGCCCACCATACCCCAATCCCAGTCCCACTCCACTGGCAAGAGGCGGTAAAAGCTGGACTCGATCAAGACGTTGCCATCGGCGTCCTGGAGCCCGTGCCAGTTGGAGATCCGGTGACATGGTGCCACCGCATGGTCATCTGCCCGAAGAAGAATGGTAAACCACGTCGCACCGTAGACTTCCAGTCTCTCAACCTTCATGCTACACGAGAGACTCACCACACCCAGAGCCCGTTTCACCAAGCACGCTCAGTGCCCCACAACAAGAAAAAAACAGTGTTTGATTGCTGGAACGGATATCACAGTGTTCCCCTACACAAAGACGACCGCCACCTTACCACATTTATTACCCCGTGGGGACGGTACCGATACAACACAGCCCCCCAGGGATACATCGCGTCTGGAGACGGGTACTCTCGAAGATTTGATGAGATTGTCTCCCATATCCCTGATAAGACCAAATGTATTGATGACACCCTACTGTGGGCAGACGACATCACCAGCAGTTTCCACCAAGCAGTCAACTGGCTAGACATATGTGGGCGACACGGAATAACTCTCAACCCCGACAAGTTTGCATTTGCAGCCGACACAGTCGAGTTCGCAGGGTTTGAGATCACACTCGACAGCGTGCGCCCATGCGCAAAATATCTCGATGCAATCCGCCACTTCCCCACCCCAAGCAACACCACTGACATGCGCTCGTGGTTCGGCCTGGTCAACCAGGTCTCATATGCATTCGCAGCAACTGAACGCATGCTCCCATTCCGTGAGTCGCTGAAACCGGGTACTTCATTCCTGTGGAACGATGAGCTCAACCGTCTATTTGAAGAATCCAAATCAGCCATCATCTCCGACATTGAAGACGGCGTCCGTATCTTTGACAAATCAAAGCCAACATGTCTGGCCACTGACTGGTCTAAAACCGGTATTGGTTACTGGCTCTTCCAGAAACACTGCCAGTGCTCCTCCACAGAGCCCTTTTGCTGCCGCAGCGGCTGGAAGGTGACACTAGTGGGTAGTCGCTTCACCCATGCAGCAGAGTCACGCTATGCCCCCATAGAAGGTGAAGCCCTAGCTGTCGCTGATGCCCTTGACAAGGCACGCTTCTTTGTCCTTGGCTGCAACAACCTGATAATCGCGGTTGACCACAAACCCCTCCTCAAGATATTGAGCGATCGATCCCTTGACGAAATCTCCAACGGTCGCCTCAGAAACCTCAAGGAAAAGACACTTCGGTACAAATTCCGCATGGTACATATCCCCGGGGTACAACACAAGGCAGCCGACGCCATCTCAAGGCACCCGACCGGTTCCACAAACCCTGACATCCTTACCCTACCAGACGACATAGCCGCCATAGACATTTCAGCCATCCAGTATTCAGCAAGCCTCATCGGACACCCCTTCCTAGCAAGTCTCCGCACCAAAGTGCTGCCTCAAGAATCCTGCTCCTACACCATTGAGAACGAACTAATATATGCAGCCTCATCAACCCTCAGCAACATGGCAGTCACCTGGGAACGCACCAAGCTAGCAACCACCAGTGACACAGACCTTCACATCCTGACCACCATCATCGAATCAGGATTCCCAGAATTCAAGCACCAGCTACCACCTGCCCTCCAGGAATACCACAGATTACGCGTACACCTGCACACTGTTGATGGTGTCATACTCTACAAAGATCGCATCGTCATCCCCCCCTCCCTCCGAGAGGCGATATTGACTGTACTACACTCCGCCCACCAAGGGGTGACATCAATGACGGCCAGAGCGGAGTCCACCGTATTCTGGCCCGGCATCACATCTGCCATCATCACAATGCGGGACCGCTGTTCTCACTGCAACCGCATGACCCCTTCACAACCCAACGCCCCACCATACCCCCCAGCGATACCAGCATACCCATTCCAATGCATCTGTGCTGACTATTTCCAATACAAAGGTGTCAACTACCTCCTAATAGTGGACAGATACTCCAACTGGCCCATCGTTGAAAGAGGACGCGATGGTTCCGCTGGCCTGACTGAATGCCTCAGACGTACCTTTGCCACATACGGCATCCCAGACGAATGCGCCACCGATGGAGGACCACAGTTCAGAGCATACACCACCCAGCAACTCCTGAAAGATTGGGGAGTACACCACCGCCTCTCATCTGTGGCATTTCCACACTCAAACTGCAGGGCTGAGATAGGGGTAAAAACAATCAAGAGGCTAATCACGAATAACACAGACTCACAAGGCAACCTTAACACTAACGCATTCCAACAGGCCATCCTGCAGTACCGTAACACCCCCGACCCCAACACCAAGCTATCCCCTGCACAGTGCGTCTTTGGACGACCAATCAAGGACTTCATCCCCATCATCCCTGGGCGCTACATTCCTCACCCCACATGGCGTGACACCCTTGCTTTGAGGGAAGAAGCCTTGAAGAACCGCCACATGCAAGCATCTGAGAGGTGGGCCGAGCACACAAAAAGGCTCCCCCCCCTGACTGTAGGTAAACACGTTCGGATCCAGAACCAGATTGGACCACACCCCACACGATGGGACAAGACAGGGGTTGTCATAGAAGTGCGACAATTTGACCAGTATGTCACACGCGTTGACGGCTCAGGCAGAATAACACTCAGAAACCGTAAATTTCTACGACAGTACACACCAGTTCAGGCAAGACCCCCACTGCGCCTACTGAGCGATGACCTCAGATATACAGGGAAAGCCAACCAAGACACACCCCTCAAGCCAAGTTCCCCAACCCTGGAAAATCAGGCTACAGGTGGAGCAGAGCCACCATCCCCATCAGATCCGGGCCACGCCAACAGTGATATACCACAACCCCCTGGAACAGAACCAGCACAGCCAACAGTAACCCCTAGACCACTGGCACCAGTCATGCCCGAAGCCAGTCCAGCCACAGGCCCTACTGAGAAGAAAGTTCCACTGGCCCTACGAAGGCTAAGGGACCACAACAAGCAAGGCATACTTGAACTATGAACCTCACACCATATCTGCGATGAACATTCTATTATATATACCTAGTTGTTTTGGTATTATCAGTCTTTACCGACCCTCCACACGTACCGTCAAAATTGCAAAGGAACACTAAAGACTTAGGGGGAGATAGAGAGATATGTGGTCTACCTGTGTAGAGACTGGGACTAGCCCGGTCAGACCCCGTTCGTAGTTGTTTGTAGTCGTTCATCATTCCGTTTGTTACACCCGAATAAATCATCTTTTAACAAGGAAATGGATGAACTCCTATCTAGTAATGGAACATGGAAAACACGGCATGTGTCCTGAGCGGATCTCTTGGTTTAATACTAGTCTGCTATCCCATCCACTACACCATAAGCTTCATTGGTTGAAAGAACCGAGAGAAATTTTTTTGTGATAAGTTCTATTGTGTCAGCTTTGCCATAGTCCTTGGACTTCGTATTCTATGAACGGGAATTTTATGCAAAAATATTTCGTGCAACGAAATGAACCTCGCCATTGTGAGGAATTAGCATTTATCTGCCTTTCACTCGGGGTTATGAGATTATTCACCTCGAGTGCTGCCCTCAAGCGGAACCCTAGGTGAATAAATCAGCCATACCCCTCGATCGAGGCCGATACCCCTTTTACAAACCGATAACCCGAGCTGAAGCCAATAAAATGCATATTTTTTTCACTGGCGAGGTTTTGTCCGTTATCAGTTGTACGAAATAACTAAAATTACTGTTCACAAATCTTCTCATTGTTTCTTTTTTCTCGTTGCTTGTAGCGTAGTGGATAGGACAAGTTGTGGATTGACAATAGGCCCTTTGCAGGACCTGGTCACGTGACCTTCTTAGTCTGTCAATCAAAAACAAGTTGGCGCTAGAACAACATGAATGCCAGAAATGGAAAGAGCAAGCCAAAATTAGCCAAAGGAGCAAGCCAAAATTAGCCAAAAGCCCAAGTTTTAGGTTCATATCTTTAAAACTGAAGGAATGGCATTGTTTTGAAAACTTTAATTTAGCTTAATTTAGGCACGGCTTACCAGTCAGCAAAGATATCCTTACAAACCGAGAGTTTTTCAAAAAATTGCCATTTCTTCAGTTTTAAAGATATGAAGTGTTACCTAAAACTTGTAATTTTTCTAATTTTGGCTTGCTCTTTCCATTTCTGGCATTCATGTTGTTCTTGCGCCATTTTTATTATTGACAGGCTAAAAAGGTCACGTGACCAGGTCCTGCAAAGGGCCTATTTGCATGAGAAAGGCAAGAAACTAATACGTAGAGATCTCGAGCACGGAAAAGAGGTGTAGTTAAAAAAAACATCCGGCTTCAATCCTTTTTTTTACTTATCCAAAAAATTGGGTCGGTGTCAAGCTTTTTATTTATTTTTTTACTTTTCCAAAAAAAATTTCGGTCGGACGATGGGAAATGAAACATTCTATTGGGATGGCCTAATTTGAAATATTTGTTGTAGTTGTATTTTTTTTTGCTTCGGCTAGAATTGAAACATGAAACACAGAAAGTATTTAATTTATGCGGGTAACGGGGCTGCACGAGTTGCGTTACATTCCAGTAGTATCACATTTAATTATGTTCACCATTTTGAAAAAAAATTGATCAAGTTTAGGACCCTCGGGCAGTTAACTTCTTTTCTAATACTGAGTACCAAATTGGATAGTCCGGGTGGATAAATAAAAGTGGTGGAAATGGGCCTTCTTGTCGGTGAGTAGCATATTTTCAGCTCAGTTCTTTGGTATCATGATCATGATACTTACCGGGCTATTTTAGACAGGTTTAGAGGAAATCGTTATCATGCAGAGTTGAGTCAGTAGTTTATCTCCATGTATCTGAATTAAGCTTTCTATTGGCTTATAAAGAAGGTGCAGGAATTTATTTTAGTTCTCATAACATGACTTGTAAACTAGAGTTGTATTCGTTGAGCCGGCGCTTCGCTAGCGTTACTGATAGGTGACAGGTCAGATCTTTGAGACTGAAAATGTCTTCGTTTGGCTTCAGAAATAACTGCAGAATATGATATATTTGTCGTTTAGAATGTACTTCGGATGTAAGTGTAGGCATTTAATGAGCACAGCCTGGTGAATTTCGGCCAATTCGATGACTGGAACAACGCTGTTGTTGTTTCAATGTTTGATCGGATTCGCACGGGAATCTATATATAGCTACCATTCAATTAACGGCTCTTAGGCTCAAAATCTCGACTGATAAAAAGGTACAAAGGTAACATTTCACTTTCAGAGCTTTAAAAGACCAGCTAAGAGAAGTTGAAAAGTGATTTTGGACGTTTGTTTATTTTTTGAATGGGTGTTTATGATAAGCACTGTAAAATTAGAGGTTAAATCGTCTCTCTTACAGTACATGGTCGTTTTATTTTGCAGAGGGGAAGCGTTTGGATTCCAAAGTTGGCACTTTGCTAGATTAAACTAGAATAACCAAGCTTTCATGCTGTGTAGTTTTTATTTAAAAAAATCATATACCAGGAGTCGCTTAGGGCTGTCAAACTTGGCCATTATTTTGTCTTATGTTTTGGCATCCAAAATATGCATGTTTAAAAAGGCGGAGAAAAAAGAATAAATTACACTATCGGAATATATTCTTGCTGGATGTTGAGGTCAAAGAGTTGTTTTAATACGTGTGTGAAGTATGATTGCATTGGAGTTTTTATAAGACTTCCCTAGCTCTTTGTTGTTGCGTGACGATTCGGTCGTTTCGACAAGCCGAAAACCGCTCTGGGGCCGTATTTTCGATCTTTTGTAAAAATCGCCAAATTAAAAAAGCGCTGGAACTTTTTGATATGATTTCCTAAAACAGTTCACCCAAAGGTATGTTCTGGCAAAATATGAAGGATTCCGAAATTTCACCGTTGTCCCGCGATTCTCGATATTTACAGGCAGTCGCTCTTAATTGCGGGTTTTTCAGCCTGGAATGTTCATTTACTTGCTGCTCATTTACAGTGGGACTACTGTAACCGGGACCACTTAGAAGATGAAAACCAAAGACATTGCAGATGAAAACAAAGCATTTTAACTTTAACGGACCTGAAATAACCATAGGGGTAGCCTGCTTGCAGGCTCTGGTTGATTTGGGGTTCCTGTGGTGGGAGAGAGGAGGGGGAAGGAGGCGAAAGAGAAAGGAGAGCCTGCAACAAGACCCTGCAAGAAAATCGGAGAACCCAGAGAAAAACCCTTGAGCAGAGCAAGGGCAAGATAGCAACAAACTCACATGTTACTGTGGCTTGAACCATGGCCACAGTGGTGAGATATATACACCACCCTGGCTCCTCATATGTACATGTATGTAATGCTACTTATATATTTGAAAGACATTGGCAGCCTATGTGGTAATAGATTTTGTTACTAGGCCTTATGTGTGATGATGTCATGCTTTTGTCATCTCCACCAAGCCTCACTTTTGTGTTGAGAGAAAATGTTGTGCCAAAGAAGTGATCACAATAGTGATGTTGGTGGTGATCACAACCAGTGGAAAGTAAGAAGTTTGGTTTGGAAAGTATATTTTCAATACCTTTCCACAGTGGCAACAAGTCTTAAAATTTGGTGTTGAGCCCTGCTAACCCAAGGTGTAGTTCATAACAAAGTTAGCTTGGAGCAGTGGTGCCACTTGTGTTAAACAGAGTGGAGGCTTTTAATGGATAGTTATCAAATGAAGCATTCTTCTCTTTCAGGTAAAGTGCACGGTTCTTTGGCTCGTGCAGGAAAAGTGAAGTCCCAAACACCAAAGGTACGTGATATCACAGAAATTCAAGCTGCTGTTATGTGTGGGAAAGTTTATATAATATTCTCAAACTCATGAATAATTAATGAGCCAAACATCCAATTGAGTCATCCCATTTTGTTCAGGTGGATGAATCTTGATACCCAATGAAACACAGATCAAGACACCTGAATTTTAACTAAGTAACAAGGATTAATGATTCATATGTATGGCTTCACATGAATAGAAGTGAAGGAAAAGATGGAAGTAAAAATCAGCCACATACATGCTTCCGATTTCTAGTCCTCTGCCCTGTCCACAGCACTACTAGACACATTTGTTGAAGTGATCAACAGAAAATAGTAATGACAAGCCTTGTGATCAATAATATTGTTGTATGCAGCATAATACCAGGCAAACAATATTTCCAGGCATCCCAGACCTCCTATATATCCTATAATTTGTAGAGGATCCTATAAAGAGCCTATATTTCAAGAAATCCTCCTATATTTCCTATAAATAGGATGTATGCTGAGTGATACATTTATATTTTGCACTTTTTAGCATTTTTGTTGTGAATTAACAAAAGCAAAATTCTTTCCTATCAATAAAGAAAAAACAGGTTTGATCAAACACATTAAAAGTTCACATGTTTTAAAAATTGTGTGTTTATTGTTTACTATTTATTGTTTGAAAGCTATTTTAGCTCCTATAAAGTGCCTATATTTTGGGGGGAAATCCTATATTTTCCTATATTTAGAGCTTGCACAGCCTATATTTCCTATCAAATTTGTCCAAAAAGTGGCTGGGATGTATGTATTTCCTAATAATTTTGAGTACAGGTATTGTTTGAGAAGTCATGCATTGCTCTAGATTCATACATGTATGCTTTCTCGGTGTTTTGATACCACAATCAAACACAGTCACCTGAACTCAAAATAATTTTAATTACGTTTAAAGCAATTCATGGCCTTGCTCCTAACTATATATGCAGTCTTATTACTATAAAGTCGAAATCTAATTATAATCTCAGATCGAACAATGAACTACTGCTGAAGCCACCTATTACTAGAACACTAGCCTCTTTGGGTGACAGAGCCTTTATTGCTGCTGTACCCAAACTGTGGAACAGGCTTCCTACACATTTAAGAAACATTTTCTCTGTCAATTTATTTAAGCAGTCCTTAACCCTTTCACTACTAGAGCGGCCAAAAGCGGCCAATATGAAGCATGTACCTGGGAAAAAATATTGCATCAAACCTAGACATACTGGAAATACGATGTTGCGATATTATTTCAAGGGATGAATAACTTCAAAGTCAGAGCTATAACAGGGATCGCTCGACTCTCCCACTTTGGAGAAAAACGCATTTGTTTTGGAGATCATTCTTCGTTTCTTCGATTTTCGCGAATTTTGAGGAGCTGAAAATCAGCTCAAAAAAACCTTCCCATTCGCACTTGAAATCAAAAGCAAACACAAAATAACCACTCAGTCGTTACAGTACCTTGTTTAATCTTTCCAACCAGCAGGTTTGTTTGCACAAAATACACCTAGCGACTGTGAAGCGTGCTATTCTTAATGCAGCACTTCTCTCTGCCATGTTTTCCTGCTCCCACCTCTAATTGCATGCTGGGTAATCAACAAAAAAATCACAAGGGGACCCCCCCTCTGGGACTCCTGTAGGTTTTTTTTATAAGTCTTTTACCCCTACAGCCAAGAGCGGTGATTTGGACTCAAGCCGTTGCTTTAAAGTGACAAAAACACATCCTAATAGGTTGAGCAGGGGTAAAAGAATGCCAACTGCAGGATTTCAAGGCTTTCAGTGAAGAATTTTTCCTGTGTCTGAAATCACAAACACAACGGAAAAACCCTGTGAAATCCCCTCACAAGGCCTACTAAAAGCAAACCAAGTACTTTTCTGACAGCCATCCTCAGACTTAATGGTGTCTTCAAGCTCTCTGACAGTGGTATTTTTCTCCAAAATTAGAGCACATTTCATTGGAAACCCTACAGAAGAAACCATACTCACCGCCGCCGAGTCTGTAGAATTCTGCCGAATGGCATCATGGGGAAAGTTTGAGCCCTTGGTTTAAAAAGTCAGCAGTATTTAACTAGCCCGGGCTAGCCAAACTGGAACTGAGGGGGGAGGGTTGAGTTAGCACTCTGCATTTCACCAATTGAGCCCAAATGCGTCCAGGAGTGAAAGGGTTAAAGACCTATCTTTTTAGACAGGCTTTTAGGTAATTTTAAAGTAATTTTTAAACTGTTGAGTAATTTTTAAATAGGTTTTTAAGTATTTTAGTGGTTTTGACTATTGTAGTTTAGAATTCTTATATATTATTTTATCATCATAGCTAATTATTTATTGTAAGGCGCATTTGAACACATTGTTGGAATTTGCGCAGTAGAAATGTATATTATTAACTCGTTTTTGATAACTTCCAAAACTGTGCAGTGTATGGCCTTGGCACATTTATTTAGTAAGAATAATCTTGGGATCAGTTCCAGCCAATGTACGTGAAATATTTATTTGAATAAATATTTTTCGACAGGTTGACCCACAAGAAAAGAAAAAGAAGAAGACTGGTCGAGCCAAGCGCCGCATGCAGTACAACAGGCGATTTGTGAATGTTGTACAGACCTTTGGTAGAAGAAGGGGCCCTAACTCCAATGCACCTTAGAACTGTCTTGTGCTACTAATATCCCTGTGTTGTCAGGTTATTGAGAATAGCAATAAAATGCTGTACAGTTAACTTGAGTTGTCATGCTTTGAATTCAATAATACACCTTATTCACACGTGATGATTTTTGAGATCAGCAAACTGAGATCTCTAACGTAGAAATGACCACTGTTATTTCAAAGAGCTCCCATAACTAAACAATTTTGGAAAGTTAATAGTATAGGGTGAATTTCCGAAAATAAATTGGATGGAATTTATAGACTTTTGTATGTGATTTTGCAGTCTTGCATACACTGAATTTGCATAATGTCAAAGTTAAAAGTTTTAAGGAGAAATAACTCCTTTAAGAAGGTGTTTGTGTAAGTAAACTGGAAATTTAAAAATGAAATGATTTTTCTCTGCCTAGTTGACGTTTTTGAATCTGAAAACATCAAAACGAGGCTGTGTACGCATGATTGCAAAATCCCATACAAATAAGTATAAATTCCCATCCACAATATCTTTACTGGATTTCATCCTACACTATTAAAACTTTCCGAAAATGTTGATTTATAGGTGCTCTTTGAGATGCCAGTGGTTATTTGCATGGTAGAGATCCGAGTTTGCAGATCTCGAAAATCGTCTGGTGTGAATAAGGCGTATCTTTAGGCGTTTTTGCAGGAAATGAATAATCCACTTCCGCGATATGCTTTACTTGTCACGCACAAAGGTTTCAATACGAGGCTCGGTGCTAAATTAAACGGTTTGACTTCACTGTTCTGTTATCGTGATCCCATGAGAAAAGCTTTACTGGAAAATGCAGTAATCGGGGTGACGCCGTAGTTAAGCGCTTTGCCTGAGTCTCGCCGCTGTCAGCGGTCAGCCAACATGGCGGTTAATATTGTAACGGGTGACCATGGCTCCCTTCACTAGATGCTGTAAGGCTTTGTGAAGAATAAAAGTAGATGTAGACAATAGTTCAATCTCCGCAGCACATGTAAGTTAACATTGTTGGTTCTCCGGTTTTCCTCAAAAATCAAAACCTGAGGAATCCGTATCTCTGATTAGTATATCCTTTCTAGGGTCGGCTAGAAGACTAGACGAGTAGATAAAGTTGTTTACTTTAGAAAGAGGTAGAAAATAGCAATTACAAACTGGTTTTTGCCAACCAGTTTGCATTTCTGCAAATTAATAGACCCATTGTTGATCCAGTTAACACCTTTAGTCCTCTCCACATTATCTAAAGTATCATTTGAGACTTGTTTCTTTCCAATAGAGACCTGGAAATGGCACTTTTTTTACTGATGGAGCAAGGACTGGGTTGGACAGAATGAAAGCATTCAATTACCGCACATAGTTCGATCCCTTTAATATTGGACCGACAGCACTCCTAACTTTTGTACAAAAAGTGCTAATTTTGTTGCAGTGCAACAATAGATTCCATTCTGCCGCGCGTCTCCTTATCGTCACAACGTGAAAACGAAGAAGTGCGCCACGAGACGCAGTCGAGTAACGTCACTGATGTTCTCTTTGGCGTCATCTGTGCATCAATAAGAGGACAGACGCACGGCAGAATGGATCTATTTGTTTTATGTAATAATCCTCTAATACCTAGAAAATGCTCAATCAAAACAAGTTGAGAAATTGGTTGCGCGCGCTCATGGCGCCATTCATGTGCATGTCCTCTAATAACAACACACGGCTCTTGACCAATCGGAGCGTGCGTTTCGGACTGATTATATAAACGAATAGAACGTATACACCTCAAACTTGGCACAAGAACGTAGACTTGATAATTTGCTTTAAAGTGTCTATGAAATTAATTTTTGTTTTTGTTAATGATTTTAGAGAAATTTATTGATATAACTCCACAAAAAGTTTATGGAAGAAGTAATTGAACTCGTTAATAAACAGTTTTCCGAGACCCACTTCGACCAAATTTGATGGGGCCTGGGACTCTATTGTGACGTACATACCTTTGCAATCGCATTAATTACTCGGGCTGCCTGTGGCAGCGCCGAGTCTAAATCTGCAAGCCGTTATTACTCGGGCTGCCTATGGCAGGCCCGAGTTGAAATCTGCAGGCCGTTTTTGTTCGGTGCAACAAAATTTCTGCGCATGCGTTAAATTATGCATTAATTGACCTCGTTTTTTTGTTCAGTGCAGCAAAATTGTCGACTTCCGGTCCCGTTAACCAATCAGCTCACACTGTTCAAGTGCACATACTTGAACACGGAGCCGCCTGGCGCCGCATAATGTAATCGACATTAAATGTCGATGATGGTAATCGTGAAAGGTCAACCGGAAGCCGCACAGACTGCGGATATAATTAACACAAGACGTTTACTTTAATCGTACGTACGGAGCTAGGGCTTCGGTGACAGCACAATTCCCTATCAGATTATTGGTACTTTCGTTCGAGTTGTTAAACTAGAATCCTCTCACGGGCGAGGTTTTGGTTCGAGAAAGGCCCTCCAACAGTTCCCTTTATAGTTCTGTAATATAATGAGCAGACTGAAGTTTTGTGAATGAGGGTAACGCCTTTAATAAGAGATAATCAACAGGCATTTCAGTTAATAATCTTTAATCCAACAAATACAAAATGGACTCATCATGTTACTTATAACCATCCACGTTGCCAAGGCATGGACAAAGATTGAGTTTCCCAGATTACAGATGAAAGTAGAGAACTTAATAAATCTTAAAGATACTTCGGAGTCGTTGTATGAAGAAACAGAGGTCACGCGCGACATGCTTGAGAACATGTTCAACACTTTATGTTATACTAAGAAAACAAAACAAGTTACAGAGCCTGCAAGTTCACAAGTCAATGAAAAACCCCAAGAGCCTGTAGTTTTGGATCAACATATCCTTGAAACTCCAAAAGCAACACGTACACATACACATGAGTCAAATTCAAACGGGAAGATACGGAATTCTTTAGATTCTTCACGAGGGTTGTTAGCCCGCAATAAGAACGCTCTCGCTGATTTAAAGACCTTGACTTGTAACATGGAGGCTGACTTAACTGATATAATAATGAATTCTTACTCTGGTTTTTTTTTGTTCGGTGCAACAAAATTTCTGCGCGTCGGCGTTAAATTATGCATTAATCGTATGCCCGCTCCTCGTGGCGAATCTTGAACTATATTCTGTGCGGACGCTATATATTCTTGTTTGAGGTACGTTTCGTAGGGTTTATGCCACATTTCATCGCATTTCATTTTACTGTCGGTCATAATACGTACCAGTGCAAACATCGTGATCGGTAGGCCTACACTAAAATAATTTTTGACCGTGTTTTTGGCTGGTTTACCGATCTCTTATCAAGAGCTGTGTACTTGTACTACCAGCCCGGGGGGGGGGGGACTCCCTTATGTGAGGGGTACATGGATGCTCGTCGTACCTTTTAGGGGTCAAAATCAGGAGTTTGGTACCACTTAGGGTATCCACCATCAAACACAGACATTTCTATGTAAATCGGTACCTTTTAGGGGTCGGGTGTCAATTGAACAAAAAAGCTGTTATCAATTTACATTTTTATTATCTTTTAGGGTTCAAAAAAAGCTTGAGCCACGCCCATTTTAGTACCTCTTAGGGGTCAAATCGAAAATGTCTGACGAGCATCCCTACCCCTTTTATATCGGAGTCCCCCCCCCCTGTCAACTACACAGCTAAGGCATGTTTTACGCCCCCGGGGGGGGGGGGGGGGTACTTACATGAAAAATGGGTATGTATGTGAGGCCAAGAGGCTCAAACCCTGACCCTGTTTGACCCAATCCGAGCTCCAAAACCCTGATTGCCCCCTTTTTGGGAAAAAAAACCCTGATTGCCCCCTTCTTTAATTTGTTTTCAAAACACGGTCGGATATATACCCCGGCTGGTATACCGCGTACCGGGATTGCATGCACAATACGGAACATTTCAAGTCGGGACGTGTCATTGGGTAAACAAATCAGCAGATGAAGTACATAGATAAGTATTGAAGTACGAATTAGCGGCGTCACGATGTATGGGAACCTCAGTGCTTGCATGTGGGCAGGCGATCAAAATGCGGCAACAGAATGTCTTTTTTTGACATAGTAGCTAAAAAAAACTGAACCCTAACTGCCTAGAAAAACCTGAACCCCGACCCTGACTGAACCCAAATTATACTCAAATTCTGACCCTGATCTGCCCAAATCAGGTCAAAACCCTGACCCTACCTGCCCAAACCAAGCTCAAAACCCTGACCCACCCGGGCGGCACATATAATACGTCACAAACAGGAGTACCCCCCCCCCCCCCCGGGGTTTTACGACAGAATAACCTAGCTAGAGAGTCTCTACTGGATTAAGATACTGTTACATGTCTGTTAATATGGGGAAAACTGAAGAATCCTTCATTGAGCTTGATAACGATGTTTGGATTTGGAAGCAGAATTGAGACTTTAGATGTATTTTGTGAGTCCCAAATCGCTAGTTCCCATACAAGTCATACAAACACGCGGGTTTTTTTGCCAACCACATTATATATGCAAATATATATATGACGTCATGTATCGCTATAGCAAGAGTTCATAGAGGCACAAAAATCCATCACAGGATGGACAGGATACAATAATATGGTACAAATATAAACATACATTTGAGACAATCGGAACCTGCAGTATAACAGAACAGCAGACTAAATTGTAAACGTGTGTTACTTGAATAAGTAGTGCCGGTTAAATTAAAAGGGCAACATACGAGAAAAACAAAACTATTAAATTACATATATACTAGGGGAGCAGAGAATGAAAGTCACCGCACTACCGGCCACTCCTAAAGACTGCTAAATTCAGCTAATAATTCTTCCCTTCGGTTATTACTAGAGGATTTCAAATGAAAGTGTAATTTCATCTTAACCCTCATGGGTTTATGGCCCGTGTACGCCGCACAAGATACGTCACAGCTTTGCTACTACATCACAGAGGAACAGTGGAACACTAGGCACAGAGGAACACTAGGCACAGAGGAACACTAGGCACAGTGGAACACTAGGCACAGAGGAACAGTGGAACACTAGGCACAGAGGAACAGTGGAACACTAGGCACAGTGGCACAGAGGAACACTAGGCACAGAGGAACAGTGGAACACTAGGCACAGAGGAACAGTGGAACAGAGGAACACTAGGCACAGAGGAACAGTGGAACACTAGGCACAGGTAGTGAATGCTGCCCCGCTCAGTTAATCAGTGAAGTGTATTAGAAGAGAACCTACAGCAGTAGCACTACAGTAGCACTTTGGCAGGAAAAATAGATTACTGGGTGATAAAAATGCCAAGGTGTTAGATGAATATTTTGTAGTTTTGGGGCTATCGTGCGACTGAATCCTGTTTGAGCTGTGGTGTGTAACTCAAAAGTTGTCGCGATTTATTTTCATTTTGTCCCTGAGCCTACCAATTCCCGACATTTTCTTAAGATTTCCGGCCGGCAACAAACTGCTGTTCTCCCCGGTGAAGTTTAAACACCGGAAATCAACTGTAATTGAGAATGTAATTGTAAATGCTAATTGTATTTTGAACCGGCAGCTTGACTTTTATATCGAAGCCATCTTGATAACAGGAGAGATCTTGCTCTTTGGAAACTGATAGTTCACACAGAGGTAGAAAGAGTTCGCCTACACGTCTACACTTCAACAAGTTCATGATTACACAAGGATTGCATACACAGAAATGCATTAAAGAACGGGCGAACGTAGTTAGCGAACGTAGTTAGCTCAAACAATGCAGATTCCGCCTCGTGTAATGTCACGTGACGATCAGATCCGTGCAAAGCAGTGTGGTAAAAAGAGACAATAGAAGTGATGCATTGTGGTAAAAAAAAGAAATCGAGATTTGGACCCGCTTACAGATTAGAACTGCTGCCTTGCTCGCTCGCTTCAGGCTCGCTCGCTGCGGCAGCAAATATAATGTCTCTTATTTTTGCCATTTTTGTAAGCTCACTACATGATTAATATTCAACCAAATCTCCAAAAACTCGGTGAAATTACAAATTTCGACGTGCTCTTTTTCGTGATTGGTTCATTTTTTAATCAGGTCCAGTTTCGTATTCGAAAATTACCGCTGAATACAATGACTACAGACGCATGTACGCAGGCTTAGCCTCGTTATGAAGTTAAACATTCATAAATACCAGCGAGGTGGGTTATTCACAACTCTGTATTATGGTAGTTTCGCGTTTTTCGCCTTCTCGCTGGTAAGAATGTTTAACTTCATAACGAGGCTAACCCTGCGTGCATGCGTCTGTAATCATTGCATTCAGCGGTAATTTTCGAATACGAAACTGGACCGATTAGATCAACTTTACACACTCGGTTCCAGTCCTTTTTTCAATTCCGGAAAGGCCTCACCGTTTAGTCCCGAACCCGGGATGACTTCCGCCATCACAATTCATTCATCAGTGCAGCGACACTAGAAACCAACTAGTGTTCTAACATAAGCTATTCACTAGAGAAAAGGCCAGTTTTCAAAATAAAAACCGCGGCCAATTTGTCAAAATACAAAAAGTCTTCTTATTTCAGTTGTTGAACAACTAAGGGAAGAGGTCAAAACAATGGATTTCGAATGGGACCCAATTTTGTCAGGGGAGGTGGTGAGTGGCGGGTAATACCCCCTACCCCTTTTTACTAGGGTGATTTTCTTGCGTTGTAAAATAGGGATACCTGGTTTTAATGCAGACACGTTCTTCTCTGCCTGTAGAAACTAGAAATATAGTTACTTCTTCAATAAGTATTTTATTCAAGAAGATATCTGTGGTCAAAAATCTAGATTTTGCCAAAATAGGTGGTGGGTTCCGGGTACAACCCCCCTTCCATCAAAATTGGGTCCCGCCAGAGTACCATTGTTTTGACCTCTTCCCTAACACGTTTCTACAAGCCAATGGGCTATTATCGCAGTTCGGCCATCTTGGAAAAAACGATGGTTTGGCCCCGGTAGCCTCGCACTGGTGGGTTTCAGAACGAGTTTACCGGACGAAAACAAAGGTTTTTATTCTCCTGGGACTCCACATGGCCGCCGGGTGATAAGAGACATTAGGCTACTCGCTCTCTGCTTTCCCGCGACCGGCTTCCAGTCTACGGAGCGGCAGAAAGTGAGGCTGGTTCTAGACTATGCTATAGATGATCTATGGCTGATACTCGACTCGGGGTAATCAAGATTTCAGTGTTATAACAGGAGACACCTGCATAAAACAGCCTCAGGCGGACAGTTAAAAGCTGTATAATCCAAGTAATAAAAACAACACTTATGGCTGGAAGTGTTTTTTTCTACGTAATAGCGAACGAAACGTATAAATAGCTTTTAATTTTTAAGCACTAAAAACAGCAGCTAGCCCACAATCCTCCATTCCGAATCAGAAAGTCCTTGTGATCGGGTACATCCTTTCTGTTGTATAGAAATTATTTCCCTTTCTTTCTTTCTTCAGTTTTTTCCTCCTTGAAAACCAATACTTTGCGCGAGGAATATATCAGTAATCATGGCAACTTATTAAATCAGAAGTGAAATTTAAATTACATCAATTAGTCCCCCGGCATTACATACGTACGTTCATATCTATATTAAAACGGATCTACTCTCAATTATAGCAGCGTATCCGGGCGAACATCAAGCATGAAAAACAAGTGGTTTTAGCTAGGTCTCTAACTAGTACGGCCGGTCCAAGATACAATACAATTTCCTCTTCCTTTTCCTCTGTTATAAGTCACACTTGTTGTTTTGTATCCATGTCTTGGGCTGCGTTGGCGGCCAATCTCATAGATTGCGTTGTTCTCATAGTTTTTGGTCGATTTTCTTGCTCCATTTTGATGCACACATATTTGAGCAATACATTTTTCATCGCTTTCCTCATTTCGTTGTTGCGATAACCGTAGACAAAAGGATCCATTCCACTGTTCGCGTAATGCAGGGCCTTTACGACAGCAACCAACCGAAAGAGTCGAGGTGGCTCGGGCAAGACCTGAATGTTATAAGTAGCCACGACTGTAACAACGAAAAACGGCGTCCAAGCGAAAATAAATATCCCGGTTACAAGCGCAACTGTTGAAGACACTCGGACCCCCCGATTAATTGTTGAACAAATCCCATTTGGACACACCCTCGTTCTTGAACGAGTCACTGTAAAATAGATCGATGTATATACAATGATCATTATGGCAAACGGTATAAAAAAACAAGTTATGAACACTAAGATGCTATAGGTTTGTTCCCAGTGCTTGAGTTGTACTGGGTAGAGTGAGGCTATGAATGCGGCCAGTCCCCAAGAGACGACAATCATCAGATGGAACTTGTTTTCTTTCATAGCTCGATGTTTGATGGGCCACACGATGGCTATGCATCGCTCGATGCTGATCGCCGTGAGTTGAAGTATCGAAGCGCTGCTAACGAAGATGTCAACAGTGATGTAAATATCATAGGCGATTTCATCGAGCTTTGATTCAAAATACGGACACGAGTACACGTAGAGCCAAAATGGGATTGAAACCATACCAACCAGCAAGTCCGCCACTGCTAGACCGAGAACTAGAGTGTTGGTGACTGTACGAATGCGCCAGTTATTCTTGTAGGCAGTAATTAGCAGCATGTTCCCTAGTACGATGATACAGGATAGCGTACAGTAGAATATAAAGCTGAAGAGTACTTCTGTAAAAGTAACATAGTTCTTTATCTCCCAGTAAGAATCTGTGTCGTTCATTTTGGGTTATAACTGTGGAGTCCAACGTAAACTGCTCCAGAACCTTCTACATCGATGTTGGCGGGAAGTGGCGGCCGGTATCACGCTTGTCTTCAGTCCAATGTTTTTTTAACGGATGCTATCACTGGAGTAGCGATTGAATAAGTTCATAATCACCTCAAAATCGTCCATAAACTCTGAAGAGGAAGTGCTAAGTGTGCCGTAGTAGAACAATACCTTGCCGAAGCCTTTTTTTGGAGATGAAATAATGCACACTTATGACACTTAGCTATAGCTCAGAATTTGAATTGACACATCGCGCCAAGAGTTGTTGAATACAACCAGGTCAACTAACTCCCCACCGAGAAGTACTTCTGTACAATGCACTTACCTGACTTTTACACATATAAAACACTTTAATTTGTTGAATGAATATTCACTCTCGCAGTTGTTCTTTTAGTTTTACAAAAAGCTGATTAACCGGCCGTAAAGTGGTGGTGTCTTTGTCATGAATATGTTGTTGTGTTTGTATGTTTTGCTAGCCCCAAACCATAATATAGTAAGTTCTCGTATTAACGGCCTCTTGCTCGTTCCAATTTATCGGCATCAATCATTTATACTCAGAAAAATCAATTAACTCAGCGCACTCATTTCCAATGGAGAATACAATCATTAATACTTGTATGACATTATGCAGATCACTGATCAATCCAAGGAGCCGGTAAACAGTTCGGTTAGTAGATTAGAATCTAAAGGCATGAGGCCAGTATCATCTCTGGAGCAGCTGCACGGACATGCTCTACTGCATAGAGAGCTTTGTCTGAAGGACTGAAAAAGAAAGCGCTTCTGTCACGAACGAAACAGATTTGATGTTAAGCGATATGCGTGATTGGCAGAATAGGACCACGTGCTTCCGTACACCTGTTTGTGGCTCCCAATAGGGAGCGGGGTGAGTGGGGAGGGAGGAGGTACTAGCAAGCGGGATATTAGCCTGCAGAACAGGCGCTTTTCCGATACGAGCATAGCGAGTTCTGCCAATACGAGCGGAGCGAGTTCTGATACCGATCCGAGCAAAGCGAGCCGCGAGAAGAAATAAGCGCCTGCTGCCATATTACGGAAATTTGAATTCTGCCCTTTTCCGCATGGATTAACATGTTTATTTAACATGTCAATGCTTTGCAAATAGGACAATGCCGAAGCGCTAATTCCTGTCTGACTCGACTTCCACGGAAAACAGTTGGAAAATAAGGCGGCTCAACTGCAGAATACCCTGCCACATTGAAATCGTTACTGGAAAAGGGCTGGCTACGCGGTACGCGGTACGCAGTGATTAATTTTGCTGTATTATGAAGTGGCTACGCGGTACGCGGTACGCAGTGACTAAAATTATTCAAAGTCTCAAAGGTGGCAAAATATTTTATTTACAAAAGCGGAAAACATCTGTTCTGTTGGAAATTTAAAAAACAAGATATAACTGATATATAACCCGAAACATCGCAAAGGAAAATACAACAACCTTGATTCGGCCCTTCACCCAACAGTGACAGAAAATGTCAAACAATCACTGGTAAAGAATGGGCACGTATGCTCACTGGATACCGGCTTCCTTTACCTGAAAACCTTTTTCAAATTCATGCACAAAGAAACGTCGGGCAACCTTTTTAAAAAAACCTCATTCGGTTATATCTCGTTCTTTAAATTTCCAACTGAACAGATCAGTGTTTTCCGCTTCTGTAATCATGTTTTTCTCACGGACATCGCAAAGAACATCAAGGAATCATATACATCATTCGGTGCCATTAGTTGTTTCTTCGTTTTTGCATTCGTTGAGTTATATCTTGTTCTTTAAATTTCCATGCAACAGAACAGATGTTTTCCGCTTTTATAAATAAAATATTTTGCCGCCTTTGAGACTTGAAATAATTTTACTCACTGCGTACCGCGTACCGCGTAGCCACTTCATAATACAGCTAAGAGACTTGGAATAAATTTACTCACTGCGTACCGCGTACGACTTGGAATAAATTTAGTCACTGCGTACCGCGTACCGCGTAGCCACTTCATAATACAGACAGAGACTTGCGATTTAGTCACTGCGTATCGCGTACCGCGTAGCCACTTCATAATACAGACAAGAGACTTGGAATAAATTTAGCCACAGCTGCGTACCGCGTAGCCTGTCTTTTTCCAGTAACGATTTCAATGTGGCAGGGTATTCTGCAGTTCTGCAGGCCCTCCTTCTTCTCTCTCGTGCCAGTCTCCTTTTTTCCATTTTCACGCGGCCAAATCATTTTATCACTTCCTTTGTGTTGAAATAACACCGAGGACCTGTTTCGCAGGCTAGCGGGATATTAGACTGGAGTCGCACGCACATCAATCTTGATCGGCCATCGAGATACAGAGACATCAGAAGTTATAGGCTATTTTAACATCACCCTACTTGCACCTTTTGATCGATTTTATCAACTGGTCATGTGGTCTTGTCAATCAAATATATTGTCGCCAGCTCAAAATGGAAGCCAGAAATGGAAAGAGCGAACCAAAATTAGCAACTGACGCAATTTTTGAAGCAATTACGTTTTTGAAATCTCTAAATTTAACAGCGACACGGCACGGCTCACAAACTCTGTTCAATTTAGAGAATAAAAAAATATTCCTTCGATTTTAGAGATATTAAGATGAAACTTGCGTCAGTTGCTAATTTTGATTCGCTCTTTCCTTTTCTGACATCAGGAACCCAAATATGCTGACCTACATTTTGATTTAGCGCCAATATTTTTGATTGACAAGGTCACGTGACCGTTGAATGCAAATGAACTGACCATTTTCAACAAAACAGTAAAATTTTAGATTTTATTTTAAGGTCATGTTCACACCATACAAAAAAAACAGAGTTCCTGAGAAGAGGAATCGCTCACTCATTCTGATTGGCTAAAAATACATAGATTAACAGTGGTTTAAAAATGTTAAAATTTAGTGTAATGGTTTGTGACGTTTGCCTTACGAGTAGGAGTATAGCGGCGTTCTAGTTCCGATAATCCTTACCTCAGCATTTTCTTGAGAGGTTTTTCTTAATTGAGAACCCTAGCTCTAGGTGGGTAAGATCTTGTTTACTGACCGGTTAGGGTTTTTTTATGGTTCAGGGTAGGGTTTTAGATAGTTCATGAATTAATTAATTAAGTGAGCGATTCCTCTCCTCAGGTGCTCGTCAAAAAACCTATCTGCTATAGTGTGAACCGCATGCAATCAGGAGGCCTATCCGTTATGGTTTTCGTGCCGGCATAAAACCTATTGAACATGGCCTAAATAAGTTCGTAAATACCAAACATAAACTCCGGCAGACGCTGGTCATATATTGTTCTTGAGCAGGTGTTGATATCCAATCACGTGCCGAAGCTTTGTACGAATACCAATAAACTGCAACTTTTTAGTTGAAAGAAGAAAGAAGAGAGAAGAGAGAAGAGAGAAGAGAGAAGAGAGAAGAGAGAAGAGAGAAGAGAGAAGAGAGAAGAGAGAAGAGAGAAGAAAAAGTCAAACGACGGAGACGTTTGGATCGGAGTTATAGAGGAATTTAAATTACCATAGTCGGTTTTAGAGAACGCTTTGATCTCGGGTCTGCTGAATTTGAAGAACAAGTTAAAATTTATTACAGTTCAAGAGAAAATGAAACACCTCAGTTTTGCAGAACAATTTGCTGCCCGTCGCGTCTTGGTTATTCCGCGGCTGATCAGTAATTGTTTCCTGAAAACCTTGGTCCTTTTGCATCAGTTAGACAAATAAATTCGTAGACTGGAAGGTTTCTGTCGTTATGGTCCTTATTTCAATATGAAAGAGTTATTAAATGGCATAGGTATACGATTGGTTCCGGATGACTTCGTGTGTTAGAGCCTATCATACGATAACACTTAGTCAGGGAGGCGTCACATATTGATTTTTCCACGAGAAACGTCCAGCGAAGTTTCTTTTTCAACCCCATCCCCCCTTAGAAACGTCAGAGTTATTTATCAATTCTATTTTTCAAAAGGCAAACACTACCGCTTTCCATTCATGTCCGCCTTTTTATTCTAACTTAAACAACTTGTCACAACCTCAGCTGGGTCCCATTTGGTGGGAATGGAACGTTGAATTCATCGTGAAGCTTTGAATGTCGGCGAGTTCTCAAAAACTTAGGAAATTAGATACGATAGCTGTGGAACAACCGCAATCTGCCATTTCTCTTCAGGAGTCTTTACATATCATCGCAGAAATATGTGATGTTTCTGAAAACTATTGCTTTCTCCACGGAGAAACGTCACAGGTCAAACCCCCACCCCCAAACTTCGCTGGACGTTTCACGTGGAAAAATCGATATGTGACGCTTCCCTAAAAGAATAAATAAATGCATCATTAGAGATAAACTACAGGGCCCGGTACCCCGGGATTAAATCGCTAACCCGAGCGTACAGATTACAATTACAGATTTAGCGCTACACTATAGGGATAAAGCTGCCCTTGCTTCAAACAACCGGGCCCAGATGAAAAGAGAAGAAAAACAAAAGGAAAAACACAATGCAGAATAGAAGAGTCTGCACTCTGCATGAACAAAAGCATCATGAATACAATACCTCAGGCATGCACTTGAATTTCAACACATTCAATGCGGCGAGTTAATTTAAATTTGCCATATAGTACTTTACTGTAATGCTAAAATTACTTAATTCCCACCAGGAATAAAGTAGTTAAATACTCTTTCATAAGTACCTACTGTAGGTCGAAAATTTCGTTCCCACTTCATATAATAGATACAGAATGAGTAGCCGTGCTTTATGGGATTTACGGCAAGCGAGTTTGTAAATCCCATAAAGCACGGACACGAATAGACCCTTCCACGATTTTTTTGAACTTTTGATATATACGTATAACAGCAAAACCGTCGATATTGCTGAAAGGAGCACCTCGAAGTTAGTCAATTTTCCGAGTTTGCGGGCCTGTATCTTTGCTCCTATTCAAGATATAACTCTCAAATTTGCGATTTTGACTCAGGCTAATTTCGAGGTGATCTTTTTAGTAGTATCGACGATTTTGCTGTTATACGTATATATCAAAAGTTCAAAAAACCGTGGAAGGCCGTATTCTGTATCGAACTTATCAAACGTTTAGATGTATAGAGTCATGTTTTCAGCGGTTATTTTAGCGATACGACTTATTTCGGACGAGAAAACTGAAGCCGGCAAAAGTTTATGTAAATCAGGACGAAATGCCTAGCAGATTTAAAGATCACTTGTCGCTCAGTGATTTCCTTTGTTTTTGCTTCATGAATTATTTTATAAATGGGGGTCTGAATAATCCGTAATCCTGGGTAAATGTTGGAAATAATCTGTATCCTATTTTGTAAGCGACAATATCCGTAAGTTATCAATGTGATAAAAAGAGCTTATTACACGGAAAGTTGTGTAATACGGCTGGGTATTTTTACGAGTCAGTTTTATTTTTTCGAGCCTGAAAGGCGAGAAAAAATAAAATTGACGAGTAAAAATTCCCAGCCGTATTACACAACTCTTCGTGTAATAAATTGTTTATTATACGACAGCTAACACGAACAAAACATGTTTGTTTTCGCTTACCTTACTGCTCTGTTTGAAGAAAATCTTGAGAGAAGAAATCTCGAGAGAAGAAATCTCGAGAGAAGAAATCTCGAGAGAAGAAATCTCGAGAGAAGAAATCTCTCAGCCCAATGTCGGGGGCGACTTGGCGTTTTCGAGTGCAAATACGGGCTAAAACGAGTGCAAATATGAGACGGTATTACACGGGTCACAAACCGGTTTGCACAGGTTTATTCAACACTTAAAAGGTTTTGTAAGCGCGCGAGCCAATCGAAATGGGGCTGTTTGAGTAACAGCCAATCAGCTTTTAGCGCGCGAAAAAAACTTTTCAGTGCGCGCCCGCCCCCGACATTGGGCTGAGAGATTTCTTCTCTCGAGATTTCTTCTCTCAAGATTTTCTTCAAACAGAGCAGTAAGGTAAGCGAAAACAAACATGTTTTGTTCGTGTTAGCTGTCGTATAATAAACAATTTATTACACGAAGAGTTGTGTAATACAGCTGGGAATTTTTACTCGTCAATTTAATTTTTTCTCGCCTGATACCCAGCCGTATTACACAACTTTCCGTGTAATAAGCTCTTTGTAATCCTAAAATCCAACCCAAATAATCCGTAATCATTTTGATTTAGTTGCCAATATCCGTATCCCTTCTCTGAAAACCCTAATATTCCATCATCCTAAAACCCTAACAGGGCCTCATAAATAATTCTTACTGACCCGGTGTCGTAGGGATTTCGCCCCCCCCAGGGATCTCGCCCTCCCCCTCCCCCGGGGGGGCGAGATCACTAGGGATTTCACCCCCCCGGGGGGCGAGATCACTAGGGATCTCGCCCCCCCTTAGGGATCTCGCCCCCCCAGTGTAAACAGACTAAGCTGGGGATTTCGTCCCCCCCCCCTCCAATTCTCTCGTACTAAAAGCAAGCTCGTTCGACGTTGCTTTAGCTAAAAACAGCTTTCGTGATCCAATTGATGTCATACTCGTACTCGTTCGCTGTATTCACTCGTTGGATATCAAGTCTTAGATACATTTCATAAACGTTTATCTTCGATCGTAATTCTTTTGGTGAAGACTTGATATTTTGAAATAAGAATTGGACGCATTTCAACTTTATCCGTGCATGTTGAAACAAACAACCAAATAGAAACAAGCAAACTGCTCATATAACAATTTTATTTAAACAATTAAAGTGATATATACACAGCTATTTAAATGTGGCAAGCTCTATTCTCGACGAAGCCTCTTCGATGATCGGGGTGCGCACGAACTACAGAGCCACTCAACGCTTGTATGGTCTTGTATCAAATTGGCGACCAACACACTTCTGGTGAAACCAGTCACCACACAGACTGCACTCCACCATGTCGCCGAACGCTTCTGGTAACTTGCAATTGCAGTAATTCTCGATGGCGACGCTTTTGTGTGCTCTCTCAATCACTCTAGCCTTGCGGGACTTTAATGGTTTGGTTTTTAATACAGGCACAAGCACGACTTAATAAAAAGCCAATTAACAGCTCTTAGCCAAAAATAGTGTAACAGAAGAACGACAACATTTGTGGCTTGCTCTACAGATTTGTTCTAATAAGTCGAATATCCCAAAATCGCTAGAAATGCCTCTTTAGTATAGAAAGCAACTAATAACTGATGCCGCGTGGGTTTACAAATGAGTGACTACGGGCGGGAAACATTGCGGAGTCACTAAAAACTGAGGTAGAACTATTAATATGATTTGTTTGCTATTTAAACAGTTGGGCTAGTTGCTCTTTTAATTCTCCAATTAGACTGTGAGCTTTGTGAAAAATAAACGAGTCAGGCCCATGCAGGATAACAAATGTTTTTGTCAATCCAAAGAAATCCCGCCTCTTTGTTTTGGGCGCGCTTGGTTTTTATTACAGGCACAAGCACGACTTGTAAAATAGTGTAACAGATGAACAGCAACATTTTCGGCCTTCCTCTACAGATTTGTTCTAATAAGACGAATACCATTGCTTCTCTTTAGTATAGAAAGCAAAAAGAAGACTCCAAAGGCAAAGAATGTCAACAGCGCTAGCTTTGGTTTTAATGAAGCGGCGTGATTATTACGTTTTTCAAGCGCTGTAATATAGTCAACAATCGTATTTCAAGAGTTCACTTTAGTCTGGTTCCCAATGGTTCGCAGTGAAGAGGACCGCGATCGATCAATCGTAAGTTTGTTTTATAGGCGGTTTTATTGATTAAGTAATCAAGTGTTGCAACAGTCTTAACAGTGACATATATTAAAGTTCATGTTCACTCAGCAAATCGTTAGGAGGGGGGGGGGGGCGAAATCCCTGAGGGGGGACCAGTGAGGGGGGCGAGATTACGGGGGGGCGAAATCCCTGGGACACCGGTTCAAAACTAATTTCCCCGGAATAGTTTGTCAACCCCAAGTTCCAATGGCCTTGAGTTTGTTCTGGACGGCATGTTTATACCGTGCTTTACATCAGTTTGAAAATGTACGTTGGCAGCTTAATATTTACTGCAAACAGCGTGACAAGCTCTGCGCAAACACCTGCACTTCGTTAATTTTCATTGCGTATTTCCCAGTCATATCCATTGAAGGATAGACGGTTCAGCAAGCACTTCATCTTCCTTCCATTTCACCTCATCTTCCTTCCATTTCACCTCCTTCCTTCTTGATTTTGTGGCTACTAAGAAAATGCAGGCAAAAGTAAAAGTAAAGTCATTTTATTTATAGAGGGTAAAACGTTTACCGCTTACATGAAGCTCAGTAATCTTCCTACATCCCGTTATCAGAAATGACATGAAGGTCTACCGGTTGACCGTTGGATTATGTAAAGCAGCACCTTCTACTCAGTTACCCTGAGTGAACCCTCAACCTCTTGCACGTCTGACTGGCGCTAATTAAGGGACTATGCATGTTAGCTGGCTATTTTTAGCATCACAATCACATTCAAACTAATAGAAACTTACAAATAATGGTTTAGTTTTATTAAAAACTTCTTCATGAGTGAAATGAAACTACAGAAAAGTTATCTGCATGTATGGCTATGCGGATGGAAAATGTTGGGCCAGCGTTTTTGAGTTTTAAACTTTTGTCTTTGAGTTTAGCCTTATTGAAATTTATAATTTATCATTGGCTGCTCATCGTGCTTGATATATTCATTTAGCGGAAAATATATTTACCGTAAATAAATGTTTCTAACAGTAACAACAATTTAAACAAATTAAACCTAATCACACCATAATACTAATATCCACTTCCTTAAATTCCTTAAGTGGATGATTGTCGTATCACGTAAATCATTTAAGTATTTTAGACCACGCTCAGAAATATTGAGATATATTGAGGATACAAAAAGTCACGTGACCTATTTTGCCTTAATAACTCGTTAACGGAACATTGTAGTAATCTTTTCTAAGCTGAGATTGGTAAAAGGCTTTAACCTTAACCATAGAGCGGATTTCAATTGAGTGTCGGAAGTGTTTTGGTTTTGCGTTTACTAATTAGCTCTCCTATTGGCTGAGAAAGTAAACCAACCAATCAGAATCCAAAGTAAAACCAAACGCAAATTGGTTTTGGTTTTGCTTTGGTTTCTCATTGGTTCACAGGGAAGCCATTTACGAGTTACTTGTGATTACTCGCTCCTGTGATTGGCTGGCTGTGGGTAGTTTGCGTTTGGTTTTACTACACTCAACTGAAAACCGCTCTATATCCACTCATTATCCTTATTGTTTCTGTTAAACTCGCAGCCGCTTTTTTGTTTCACTGATTTCGTGGTCTAAGTCACGTGACAGACCACGTGACACGTTTTACTGCACACAAACCATTAGGGAGTCCAGAATGATGCGATATCTCTTATCAAATAAGGAAAACAGTTTTAAAATCCAGGCTTTAACATGCTTGAGTAATGAATACTGCACGAGGCCGGAGGCCGCTAGTCTCCTTTGCAGCCCGGCGTTCTTAGTGTCGGTCCCATACTCCGGAGGGAGTATGGAACCGACACTAAGAACGGCTGCAAAGGAGACTACGTGAATCCCGACCTTCCACCCCCCTCCCCCTCCCCCCCCCCCCCCCAAAAAAAAGGGGGGGAAATACTCACGGTCTTCTAGACAGAGTTCGTGAGTTCAAAAAGGAACACGTCAAAGACTGAGAACAAGAGAAAAGAGATTTCCAGCAGCAAGTTAGCAAAACTTTAATCTTTCAATAGCTTAAACAATATGTCATTTAACAAGGTTATACAATTCCTCTCCTCCATCCTGGCCATCCCTTTCACTCCATTACGTGTTTAAGCCGTTATATCATTGGCTTTAACACAGTCTTAGCTACATGTAAAACTAAAATGTAATACCCATTGTTCCTGTGCATTGCATTGACAAACACTGTGTGATTACAAATGTAGAGTTTGCAGTGCACGATGTTTAGACCGGTTCCTAATCTCCTTTACGAAAACACAACAGACCTCACTGAACTGATCTTCTCCACGCTACACAGAATCGAGGCAATTGGGTAAAGTGAGCTATACAAATTGTGCTACTTTAGTAGTTGATGCCGTACAACAATGAGAGTCGTAAATCAAGCTAGAACGTCTTTATTTAGGACTCATTCGTTTTACTTGCACATACAACAACGGTCATAGCGCAATGTGTGTAGCTGGCTCTGTTCACGACCGAGCCACAGTACACTAATTAGAAGCATTGGCCTAGTACATCGTGCACTGCGGTGTGACGCAAGATCGGAAACCGTTACAACAAGTGCTAGTGACCAATGGCTTTTTGTCTGATCTTACGTCACTCGACCAAGACCCCAAATTGCACCGCGGTCGTGAAACAAAATGCACAGGACTTTTATTCAGGAATTATTTCTTTGATTTTAATATAGACTTTGAAAATTAAACTAAAATGCGGTTAGGGACACTTTAACTGAAGTATTACCGGGCATTATATTCATAATAATAATGCTAACAATATCTTAATTTCATGGTCAAGGTATACATGGCAGACCACTAAATGAGGACAGACATTGCCTGTCGTCAGGTTAAAGTGCCTATGAACAATACATTTTTATTTTAGATATCAATTCTACATCAAGTGAATAGTAGAATGGTGAAATATATTTTGTTTTGAATGCTGTGCCGCTGGGGGCACTTGTATGATAAATGGTATGTACGGCCATGGGGTCCAGAACCACACCCGATTTTACGAGAATCCCATAAAAGTATTTTTTACGGAAAACTCGGACCCGGAAATCGAAATTAAGTTCAAAACCGGACCCGGTACTGCCGCACATATGTATTACGTCATAAACAAGAGTGTCCCCCATCCCCACGGGGAGCTGCTGCACCGTGCCGTGCAAGCTAAGAGTCCCAAACATTTTACTGACTACAATCAGGAGCCCATAACTGAGAGCGTCCATCCCGCATACTAGGCCTATGTCACAGCGTCCATCCCGCATACTAGGCCTATGTCACAGCGTCCATCCCGCATACTAGGTCTATGTCACAGCGTCCATCCCGCATACTAGGCCTATGTCACAGCGTCCATCCCGCATACTAGGCCTATGTCACAGCGTCCATCCCGCATACTAGGCCTATGTCACAGCGTCCATCCCGCATACTACGCCTATGTCACAGCGTCCATCCCACATACTACGCCTATGTCACAGCGTCCATCCCGCATACTAGGCCTATGAAACAGCGTCCAACCCGCATACTAGGCCTATGTTACAGCGTCCATCCCGCATACTAGGCCTATGTCACAGTGTCCATACCGCGTACTAGGCCTATGTCACAGCGTTTTCACAAGTCAGGTTATTTTTAGAACGATTTCCCACTATTGTTGAGTTGCAATTATTCCTAAGGGAATTAAAATCACAAAAGCGTAGCAGCCATGTTGGTATAAGAAAAGTAGCTAATGAGGCATCTCTTGCTCCGACACTGTTTAATGATCTAAAAATAGCCCAACTTGTGAAAACGCTGTGACGGCTATATAGGAGGTATGGACGCTCCTGTGGTTATGCAGGTCCAATCACAAATAGGGATACGTTTTTATGCCATCATGGAGTTAGTGCCATTACATTACGCTACCAGAAATTCATAATATCACTCGATATTTGTTACCTGTCTACGGAGATCTGCGATTTTGCCCTTTCTTTCTACTTTGCCTTGAGAGCAGCCATCTAAAGCCCTTACCAAATGAACGAACAACATTTTTCGACCGTTTGTCGTGCCATGTTCAATCGTGTTGTCCAGCATTTTTGCTTCACCAAATGTTGAAATAAGTTTCCTTGTGGAACAACTCTGCTCGATCAACAATGTTCTATTGTTAAGCGAGTCACACTAACACCGTCAGCCAATCAGAATTCGCCATTTTTTTCTCGTACCAGGCTTTGCGCTTTCAACTAACTAACCTTTTCATCTAGCGATTAAATCGGTCTGAACCCTTGTTCGACAAGAACATAATGATTAGTCTATTCACTTTTATTATCATCCCTTTAAAGCAGCTGCAGCATTAATCATAATTTTTAATATAAACCCATCGACATTATTACTATTACTTGTTATTATATGGCCATGGATCCCTAGGAAATCCAGCAATCTGATTGGCTAAAACAGACCGCACAAACTGGTATCAGGACCAGTCTCTACGATGCAGACCATTCTTCTGTATCAAATATTTTGTATTTGTCTTTGATTAGTTTTCTTATACTTCGCTTGGTAGTCAGACCTTAAGATTGAAGAACTAAATGAAGAAAACTATTTTAGATTACTAACCAGTTGAACCTGTTCAGGATTTGGCAAATGCTACAACTGTTCAGTCCCCTTCATGATCGAGGAGCTCAAACAAACATCGAGAAAGGCGAAGAAAAAATGGTAAGTAGCATTTGGAACATAAGAAACTATAATACTTTATCATTGTTCAATTTCTGTGACTTCCCACTGATTTGTTCTTTCACTTCCGGTCATCCGGAACTTCGCCTCAGACCATCGTGCTAAACTCCATATTAAGGTTTCTCGGCGATGTTTGAATATTCCTCTTTACAGTTCCGGCGCCATATTGAATAGTAACCGCGCAAACACGAGAACGAGGCTGCCGTTGACCGCGAAATTAAAAGTTCAAACAGCTGTTTTAGTAGTGTTTAGCAATTTCTTCCGACTTTGTTGACAAATGGACGAGCGTAACAGCAGCCAGGGCAGTCCTATATATATGATTATCCAAAGAATCAAGGCTAAAGATCTTGGAGAAAGGTCGGATTGAAACTTGGTCTTAAAAGTGTACGCGTCAGTTATGCGTTGCGTACTACGATCTAATGTCGGAATCGAGGGAAAATAACTAAATAATCCACAAGAATAGAAGAATATCGTATCAGCTCTTGGATCATGGTCAATAATAATCGACTTTCGAACCTAACAATACCATCGACGAACTTCATCCAACTGTGTAAGAAAGACTATAAACTACCGCCTTGTTGTCTCAACGCGTAAGTATCGCCATGTCGTCGCGAAGGGAAGAAACTACAAACAACTAGTCATATCAGTTTTTTTCGAAGGAAATGTGAAACGGTTAGAAAGTAAAAATGATAACTTCAAAAAGGCATGAATAATTTACGACCATTTTGTCCAATCAGATGAAGCAAATCACTCACGTGCATGGTCCTTTATACCCGCCTCACTGGTTAGCTCAGTTGGTAGAGCACGGTCTAGAGTGCGGGAGGTCGGGGGTTCGAATCCCAGCCGCGTCCTTGGGCAGGGACGTATAAGTCGTTGGCCTTGTCTCCTTCCTCTTCTAATCTATATTAGGGGGACGTGAAAGAACCTGTTGTGTTATTTCGAGAAAGAGTAGGGATTGTCTCCCAACACAACAGCCTGGTATTCCGCCTGAGGTACTAACAATCACTCATGATTGTAAACTGCATGGCAGCACATTGCGCCACGTAGCAGTGCGTATCACAAAAATAACCTTGTGGAGCGCATTTGAATATATCCATATAGAATTTGCGCTATATAAATGAATACCTTTTTTTACCCGATAAAACGAAAGGGTCTTTATACAACTTTTCACTGTACGAGTGTGGCCCTATATAAAACTTCATGGTTAAGGCATTTTTCCTTTGTTGAACATGAAGTTTTATACAGTTTTAAATAGGGCCACACTCGTACAGTGAAATCGCATAAAGACCCTCCTAGTCAATCCTTATAAAACCAATGGCTTAACCTGAATCTTTATAAAGACCCTCATTCGTACAGTGAAAATCGTTAAAAAGACCCTTACGGGAAATCTCAGTTCATAAGATGAGACTCAGGGTTGCTCAACCAACGGTCTAAGTGCAATGACTCGAGGAGCTCGAAGGCAAAGCTCACAGTTATTCATACGCAACCAGCCTAACATTATGGGACCCAAATTTTCGCTCCGTATTCCAACTGCGCATGTCAGTGACGCACAACGTAGCTATAAACAAATAATTCTTCGCTTTTCATCTAAATTTCTGAAAATTATTATTATCTTTATAAGTAACGTTTTTGAAGCAGTTCAATAAACTCGCAGCACGTGTCTAAAACCACGAGGCGATAAAACACTGCTGCTCGTTTATTAAACAGAACGTTAACAACAAAATATGTGTAAGAGCAAATGTTGAACCTTACAGGATTGTTATCGAATTCTCACCGGTGATGATTTGAGAGCGGCCTATCAGTGAGCCGCTTTCATAGTAAAAGCTGCCCGAACCGACAACCGAAAGCGGCACAGTGCTTTCCTTTCTTCATTGGAGAAGTGGTAGGACTGCTCTGGTAGATGTTAGGCTCGTTCATTTGTCAACAAAATCGAAAGAAGCTGCTAAACCTGGGGTTTCGGGGTTCAGTTCGTATGCGACGCAGGCTACTCGTCACGCAATGCGCGCCTTTCGAAGTGCTCTGTTGAGGTTTGTAAACTTCTGATCCAAAAAAACAAGAAAATGAGGATTTCACAAGCATTTCATCACTGGAAAAGTTAAATTTTCTTCTATGGTTTTATTTGTCAAAATTTGAGCTTGCTCTCGAGCGAGTTTGGGCAAGAAGTGTTTACGGCATTTTTGACTTTACGACTCGAAGGCATTTCATACGCAAAAAACAAACAAATTAAAGTAACATGGTCAAAAATGCTGTGGATCCGCGAGGCTTCTTTGCCGATAACAGGAGAGACGCATAAAATACTAATTTCAATCATTATAAATGAACCGTCGACACTTTCAGTGATCCTTTTGCTTCTGAATCAGTAGGTTCTTTTTTCCCTTTAGGTTCCAAGTGAGAGCTTGAAAGTTTCTTGCACGAAACCGACTGTTCGTAGCTCCTTCTTCGACTTCAAATCGACCAGAAGTAACTGGCATTTTAGTAAGCCAGTTACACGCGTGTTTTGACAATAATCAGTAAGTAAAGAAAAACTTATAAAATCGCCTTTCCACAGAAATATTATTAAATGGCCATAAAATAAACAGTTTTCTTAACCGTGCTTGGTCGGCCTGTACGGGAGAATCTCGACATCGGGCTGTACTTTCCGACCTCTGTCAATAGTCTCCCATACAGATCTCGGTTAATATGAAAAAGGTACGTAAGTCATTTGATTGCATTATTTTTACGCAATCGGCGCCACATGTCTAAAGCATTTGTCTAAAGCATAACCAAGCCACTCACTCTCGGCAAACTCGCAATCTGATTGGCTACGCAGCCACTGACTCTCGGCAAACTCGCAATCTGATTGGCTACGCAGGCATCGTCTATCGACAAACTCGCAATCTGATTGGCTACGCAGGCATCGTCTATCGACAAACTCGCAATCTGATTGGCTACGCAGGCATCGTCTATCGATCGATTTACGGCAATTTCGAAGAACGAGTGCAAGCAGACAAAGTTATAAAATCACCAACAAATGGCTTGTTGTCTACCTTTTTCACAGGTTTTCTCGATATTAGTCGGCAGCTAAGTTGGAACAGTAACGTAGCTTGATTATGCTAAAACAATTAGACTTCTCGCTCTTGGTTTCTAAGGGAGCGGTCACTAATTATTTGGTGGGGGGGGGGGGGGGGGGGGGGAGGGGGACTACTATTTTTTTTTGGGGAGGGTCACATATTTTTTAGCGCAGATAAGGGGGAGTGTCACGATTTTGTATGCTCCAAATGGTTACCTGACATATTTATTAATCTACGTATATTTGGGGGAGGGTCACAAAATTCTGGGCGCACGTTTAGCGGAGGTCAATATATTTTAAGTCTGGTTTGGGGGAGGGCCACAATTTTTAGGCCCGAATTTATAAAAACTTAGTAGCCCTCCCCCACTTCCCCCTCCCCTCCAATAATTACTGACCGCTCCCTAACGACTTCCGTCCCCTCGCCAATTATCATGAGTCGATAGAAACAGTCTTAATTAAATAGTGTTATTAACGTATACTACGATATACCTAATGGAGGGAGTCAAACCAGCGGCTCATACATAATCGATAAACTGCTCAATGACTTCGGAAGCAAGTTTGGCTACATTAACTCGCATAATACACGTTGAGAGTTTGGACGGGTGGCCCGCTAGCTGCGACCATAGCATATGGGAGAGGTTTGTTGTAACCTTCTTTTCCCATGAGCCAGTAAGTCTTCATAAACCCACGACCCTGTGTGGAAATGAAAAAAAGATTCATTAATATGATTGATTGTTGATTGATGTTGATGTTGTTGCATGCCGCACACTGTCTAGCTCAAGTGGCTGAAGCCGGTCGTAAATTCAAAAGGCCAGACTGTTTTCTAGGACTGTGTAGTCGAAACGTCAGGAATTCCAAATCAATTTTAAAGTGCATATAAGCATTTTGCAATTTTTATAGCTATGAACCTTCGAAAAGTTTTGAGTACTTCTGTGAAGAAAGTTTTGGTTTACAGTGAATACTTTATGTTATACGCTTGTTTGAAATCGTGTAAATGTGACCTTTCCTGACCCATGACCGCGTAAGTAAAAGCATGGGTCGATTCCGGTATGACGTCATCTTGACATCATATAATTAATTCGGCTTTGCAATCATTTGAAGAAATACTTAACAAGAACAACAAACTGTGTATATTTTCTATGCATCGATGTTGTTGCGATAGATAGGCGCCATGGAGAATAATGCATTAATGAGATAATGTCTATCCAGGTATCGACCCAGGCTTTTACTTACGCGGTCATGGGTCAGGAAAGGTCACAAAAGGTCACATTTACACGATTTCAAACAAGCGCAGAACATAAAGTATTCACTGTAAACCAAAACTTTCTTCACAGAAGTACTCAAAACGTTTAGGAGGTTCATAGCTATAAAAATTGCAAAAAAGCTTATAGGTATTTTAAGCTCCAAAAACCATTTCATCAAGCTAAACGGCTATTATAAGCACAACACTATATTGTACAAAAAAAGTAAACAGCTTAACGTAGAACCCGTTCAGCTCGTCTCTAGAATCTTCGTTTTAAAACTCATAGGCAGTATTAAAGAAAACAGCAGAACTCTGGGAAGAAGAGTATTCAGGTGTCGCCAGGAGTTCATGCCCCACTGTACTACCCAGGTAGTGATGTGAAAGTACACAGCGGATGTATCCGCGGAGAGCCGCAAACGAGGAGGAGCTAGGGGCAATGGGAGAACGGGTGTAATGATGTGCCAGTTTGTCGATCGGACGTTCAGTACTGGTGGTACCCTGCGTGCCAGAGGTCCTTCTCTTTAAGTTGACTGACATAATGAGCAGAATCACCTCTGGAACGGAGTGCTAGGTTATACTATTCTGGAAGGACTTTGATCCCAAGCGTAACATTTTGATTGACACAATCTAAGCCAGTAAATAGAGGTGTGCCTCGTGATATGACAAGGTCACGTCCTGCGCACGTGAAGACCACGATGTAGATTATTTTTGACAGCCAATGAATGCGCTAACCCTGTTGACCAATCAACGTTTGCAAAGATATGGTCTTATTATTCGCTCGGTTACTTCAGAGAATCTAGCGCTCCGTTCCAGAGGTTCTTCTCGCGGGACCGGCACTCTTATGTCAGTAAACTCGGGCTGAAGGACCTTTGGCACGCAGGGTATACCGGTGGTGCATAACGCTACGTCTTTATATTTTCTTTGATCAACTGAAAGTAATGACTAACCTTCATGTATATATCTCCACGTTCCTGGAAGATGTAGCCGCCAATGTCCTTCAGGATATTATAACAAGCCTCGCTAACATGTATCTTGAAAGCTGAGTCAGTAAGATGTAGCGAACATTAATGTCATCAGTATCATCACGTGAAGGGTGAAGGGTATAACGAGAATTACCAAACTATTAATAATATTGTGATTTTGTTTGGGTTTTATGAAAACTGTCGTAGTTAACAATTCTTGGATTGTAATTAATTGTCAGATATTTAAATGACAGAGATGCGACAGCTCTGTTGGTGGAAGCAATGAGAGAAGAACCAGAAATATTTTGTTGAAGCCAACTAACTTCGCTGCAATGATAGGCTAAGAACAGACTAATAGAATATAGTGAGGTCCGTAAAGTTCTAGCTACCAAAACACGACTTGGGAAGTTTGGGACTTATCATTATTCTTAAAGAACAGTGATACAACGCTAAAATTAACCTTGTTCAAGAATACCATGTTCAAGTATACATCATGTTTACCTAGACCTGTTGTCTCTATGCGTGAAGCCACGTTAACAGTGTCTCCAAACAGACGGAAACGAGGCATGTGAATTCCAACAACAGCCGCTATACATGGACCTAGAAATTGGTACAGAATTTACTTAGAACTAAGTGATTTGCTTTTATCACATTTTGATATACAGCTATTTCAAAAAGGTTGTCCCGGACAGACGGCAAACAAAACAAGCGACATTTAAGTGCAGAGCGAAATGGAGTGTGGTTGTAGCTGAAAGTCTGGTGAATTCGTTTGTTTTTGGGTCAAACACTTTTAGGCGAATATTAATGTTTATAGCCACAACCATTTCGGTCTGGGAATGTCGTTTGCCGTTCGGCCCGTACCGTACAACCTAACCCGTACCGTACAACCTAACCCGTACCGTACAACCTAACCCGTACCGTACAACCTAACCCGTACCGTACAACCTAACCCGTACCGTACAACCTAACCCGTACCGTACAACCTTTTTTGAAATAGGTGAATACACGTAGGTCACTAATCACTAGCAATACATAGAGTGTGGCACGGCGGTTGTTTCCACAGGTCTTGATCGGCAAACTTAGTTCACTGATGTCAATTTAAATATTAGTAGTGATAACGGCTGACCAGGCTATGATGACGGCTCAAATCATAAGAAAGCTCAGTACAAAAAGTGAATGCGCACTTCTGATATATCTCATTACTATATTCGCGATCGTAGTAAATGTCTTCTACAGTAATTATAGATCTTGGAAAAGGTCATTGGCGTCAGCGACAACTAAAGTCCGAAATGATAGTGGACGCTTATCTTAATGAAGGCGGTAAGACTTGCATTTCAATTACGACGACAAAAAGCACTATTTCTCAGTTTTCCATTTCTTTTCTGAACCAGAGAAATATCTCAAGAGTATTTCCATTGTGTGCCTGTCGTGTTTATGGTAGACAGATTTAATCCGAATTGTTTTAAACCGCGAAAACGGCTAGTCTTTACCAGTCAAGTGTGTGAAGTGTGATTCTTACACTGTGTACCAGAGTACAGAAAACAACATAATGAGTGCGTTACCTGTCATTTCCACGTGCAGCTATATATTGTATTCCGTCCGGGTATTAGTGTTATTGTTTTTAGCCTTATTTTTATGTCATTGCCCTGATCCTGGCGCTTAAACTTTCAATATGGCGAGAACTAAAAGAGACTCAAAAACAATTCGGAATAAAACACTCATCTTGTCGTTTGATTCCCGAAGAGAAAATCTCTCCACATAACCATTTTTCCAAAAAACATTCGGGGATTTAATCACAGCCAGTTAAAAATTCCCTATATCGCAAGAATCTATAAAACATAGAGTTCCTGCATTGCATCGGGTTTTCTTTGAATTTTCATTCCAGGAAGCTCCATGAGAGTTGAATCTCAGAAGCCGTCATTTTGTAATTGCCACAAAATTCATCACATATTAAATATCGATCAGCTAAAACCTAGGTGCAGCAGTGTTATATGTTACTAGTGTACTAATTTCCAATGTTTTGCAGAAATAAATGGCTTGCACTCTACTGGTAATAATACTTTATTTAAACAGCCGGTAACTCAATGGAATTACACAATTAATTGTCATCAAGAGAGCATTAAGTATAAGCTAAGAGAGAGAATCTCGTAGTGTGTGGCGTGCGATGATATGTCGAATAAAATCTATTTTTAGTAACCAGAAGCAGTTGAAGCAAAGTGGGCGTGTGCGCGACAACTAAAAATTGGCGCGAAAATATTGGCCGTCAAAAGCCGTTTTTTAAGTTATCGCACGCGCGCCCACTTTGCTTCAACTGCTTCCGGTTACTAAAAATAGATTTTATTCAACATTATCACCACACAGGCGCGCGTATTGGAAATTCCCTCTCTCAGTTATGCTCTCTCTTGTTGTCATTTATGTTAGGTGTTTTATTACAACATAAATAAAGACGCCCTTGCAATGGTGAGATGTCCTGACCTAAATTGCGCAGTTCTCTTAAACTCAGCACAGTATCCGGACAGATTGATGATACTTACCGCTGTGTATGCCAGCTCGTAACTGCAGCTTCATCTGAGGTCGATGGCGAATCTTGAATTGAGTCATGAGACTGAGTATATCAAGTGACATGTTGGCTATCTCGGCTGCGTGTTGAATACCATTACGCACTGGTAGACCAGACACGACCAACAAGCAGTCACCAATGGACTCTACCTTGTACACGTTATGGTTAGCCAGGATCTTGTCCAGCGCGACGTATAGGTCATCTAACAAGGTTATAATCTGTTGGTAAAGTAAGAGGAGAAGAGCAAATGATACAGTGACCTGTGAGTAGAAAAAAGGCGTTTTAGACATTTCCGTGGAGCAACTCCAAATCAGTTTGCTAGTTAAAGTAAGCTGAACTGAGGTACGATTTATATAATGTATTGTTGTCAGTAGAGAGTGCAGCTAGCAAGATTATGGTTGAAGCCCGAGGGTGATTTCTAGGGATTGAGGTTTTTCTGGAAATCAACATAATCGTACCTCCATCGGGGTGCTGTCGGAGGTCAGATCCGTAAAGCCAACCACTTCACTGAAGAAGATGGTGACCTCATCAAACTGCTCTGGGTTGACATCCTTGCCATTCTTTAAATCTTCAGCCACGGTGCTAACGACAGGGACACAAATAACATATATTTTAGGACTCAGCTCTCTTTTTGGAGGTAGCTTTAATTTTCCTAAGGTGTACAACTATGGAAAGACATAAGAACAATCATCTGGTACGTACAACAGTCATCACATACGTCATGTGTCTGGAGTGGCCAACTTACGGTGGCAACATATTGTACAGTAATCTCTCCGTTTTCTTCTTCTCTTGTTCCAACAGACGCCTTCGTTTCTCCACCAGCTCCTCCATGTTATCAGTGTGACGCTCAATTAGGTTGATCATGTTGTCCAAGATGTTGTAGTCCCTGAAACGAAAAGAAAAATACTGAGTGGCCTGGAGAGACACATGTTAGGGAGATTAAGAAACCACGACGGCGTTGGCAGTGACGATGGGATATCGAAAAGTGTTTTCTTCCGAAATTTGCCTTTAATTATTCGCCTTTAATTATTTTTCACATCCAAATGATCGAAAAATATAATAAGCATCGAGTTCCCTTTACGCAGAACGAAAGACGGACTGATTTACTATTGACGTTCGCGTTCTCTATGAAACGTAAAACGTATGGTTTTCACGTTGTGTTTTTGTAGACGACGGTCAAAATTTTATGCCGTCGTGGTTTCTTAAAGTCCTCATTTAGGAAGGCGGCAATTCCTCTTCAAGAAAATTTCCTATCACTCCATGAGGATTCTCCTACCAGGTTAACAATCCTTCTATGGAGGGATAACCGTATATATTGGAAGATAGATAGATAGATAGAACCATAATACAGGATAAAATATGTTAACTTCTGTAAATAAAAGGAGAGGTGCATGACAAGTGCTGAGAAGGGTTAAGCTAATTAAGGACAGGGATTTAAGCCTTCAACAAAAAAATCACTAAAACTTGCCTTAAATTGCACATGGATGCGGAACAACTTTCATTTTTCGTCAGAAGATTAAACTAATGGACCTTGACATTAAGGCATTAAGGCTTTCACAGATGTCACGTGATAAAATATTAAATTCAATTTGCGGTGATGTGGGAAAAACAGGAAACATGATATTTCAATGCATTACAAGTGGCACAACACCCTGAGATAGAAGAGATATACCATGTGAATGTCCTGGTATGCTTTACAAAAATGTTCGATAAAGGATGGCAAAGATTAAAGTGGATTACAAAAGCTTAGTCTAGAAACTTGATTTCGGTTACAGTGAACCGATTTCAAGTTGCTCTAAATTTCTCTTACAAGCATTATTTTTCATCCACTCGAATCTTTGCCATCCTTCATCAAAATTGTCTCTAATTTTCTCCAGTATACCTGGAAAGCATACTCTGCTAATCTGAGTAGCTATTTTTATCTTTCGTCATGAGAAAGTGTAGCATTTGGGGGTTGACATGCAGTATCCCGTTAAGCTTAACTACACACTGTGTGCAAGTTCAATTAATGATTAACTGTATATCGTTAATTGAACAGTTACACACTAATGATTACCGGTTAACAATATAGATGCAAAACTGAAAAGGAGAACTAAATTAACTAGTTTTGCATCGAATTAACTGTGGTTGCACAGCTGCTAGTGATTAACATGTCCATGCTCAGCCAATCAGAACTGAATATTTTTGTATCTACCATTATTAATTATTTATGCTTCCCACAACCGCATATTGTCTTGAAATCTACGACCTCACATGGTCACGTGAACATGGTCACGTGACAGTCCACGTGACCGCGGTAACAAGTAGATAACCATAGCAATTTAAATCACTCATCACAATATACAAATGTGCCACTTCTGAGGAATATTTGATAACAACTGGGACGTTTGTGCTGTATTCCGTAATGTAGCCTCATTTCCATGAAATCACAGGCCTTAAAGTGCATATCAGCCCTGGCTAATTCCATTTCTTACGAAGAGACTAGAGGCCATAGCTAAATGATTCCGGAATAAAATGTTGATTTGATTTATTTGTTGTGACGTATTGGCCGTTCAAAGTCGCCCAAAAACGTGTATTGGGTTGCCTGTGGACCGAAATGAAACGCGCGAGAGCGCTTTACAAAATTGGCACTGGGTCTAGTTGACGTCATCACCAGAACACGCTCGACCTGCCATTGCATGAAAGGCCTTACCGAGTAAAGCTCTCCGAAACGTTTATAGCGATATTATCATCTTTCTCAGTTATCTGTTCAATTATTTTACAAATATGCCAACGAGGTGCGTCGCTTTATATGCGAAGAGACGAGTTCTGTTGATGACGTCAGTTTCATTCTCGTCCCAGTCCCCGGACTTGCACGGAAATGAAGTCTGACTTTGGAAGTTTAGCCGCTAAAAGAATATTTTTGTTATTTTTCGGTGTTTTTTCCATACCTTTTAAGGTCTAAGCTTTTCAAAAATGCATAACTGGCCAGGGCTTATATGCACTTTAAATGGGTTCACATCCAGTGTTCTCCTATGACTATTGCTGATTCTTTATAATACCAAAAATTCCTGTCGACATTGAGCCATTTTCAACATGGAATTTGAGAGTTAAGAGAGCGGGAGCATTGCATGGATTCTCTCTCTTCCCTTTCTCTCAGTTAAATTATCAATAATATTATATCCAATTCTACTGATCACTCCAGCTTCGTCAACAAAAACAATCCAGTTGATACCTGCAACACAATTTTATTGCTAGCATTTTAGTTTTACCTTCCCATCACCTTCCGAAGTTGGTCAACAATCTTACTGAAATGTGGTCTCTTGTCAGGGTCATCATTCCAGCACTGCTGCATGAGGGTGTGTATTTCTTGTTTGCAAGCATCGATAGGTACCACTGGTCTGAAGGGAGGGTCCTCGTGTGACGTCACTCGGTTGATTACGTCTGAAAAAGAATACATCTAAGGGATTAAGCCACTTACTACGTACCAATACGAACATACTTAGACGTGCCAGTTTATTTGAGAGATGTCCTTGATATACCCTACGAGCATCACCTCTCTTACTAATAGAATAGTTAGAAATAAAGGTGTCTGCAAACCCATGTCTATGTACAACTAACTGATTCTAAATCTGAATGTCGACAGCACGTGGCGTATTTCATTGCTTTAAAACCCTCATTTTATCAATTCAAGACATCTTGCAGAATGGATTGTTGAGTGGCGTGCACTCATCTATTAAAATAGGTTAGCGAAAGACGTCCAATTAAATTCTTACATCGTGTTTTCTCCCAATTGTAATTAGACAGTTATTGATTTGATTTAACAGGAATAGGGGGAAAAGTAAAACAGGTTGCATTTTGTAAGAAAAATGAGTAACAGAAAGAAAATAAATGTAGTTTAGACTTCACAACACAATATTATACTTTGTTAGTTTTCGATGCAATTAGGTTTCAATGGGTATAATATATATATATATGGCCGACATCTCTTGGTACACTCTGCACATACTTGCTACAGCATTACTTCAGCATGCCATACCTTTATAGATCATGTTTGTACACATGCAGTACGGCGCAGCTCTCATGGCAATCTCTTGAAGGATGATACCATAGCCATACACGTCTCCTTTCTGAGATCCACGAATATCCATCTTGCCTTCCTGGATACACTCAGGGGCGCACCACAACATGTCTGTAATAAAACGTCAACTTTCAATGCCTTCACTTGTCACGCACTCACTTGTCACGAACAAAGGTCTCAGAGACAAGTTTACGTACGATAATCTTAATGTTTGGCATGGCGTCATGAAAATAGCGCGCCCGCGATTTAGTAGCGGTAAGATGAAAGCCATACTGTGAACATTTTTATTTCGACGTAATCTATCTGAACATTTGACAGTCTTTCAAAGTAGTATTTTTGTTTCGAGAAGTTTACATGTATTTACATAACGGGAGTGACAACAGATTTGATATACAACATTTATCATACACCGTAGGCTAATACGCGGTGTTACATTGAAGATTTACGGAGAAATCAAAGAGCAGCTTTGTGATAAACATAAGGACATATTTGAGACCAACTAAAATGAGTTTTGACGACATTACTTCCCATTTATCGAGCTTATAGGCTCTGGTTTTATTTTTACCTGGTTTTGGAGTTGGGGTTCCTGTGGTGGGAAAGAGGAGGGGAAGGACTGCCCGCATCAGTCAATAGATCCTTCCACGTTGTTTTTGAATTTTTGATGTATACGTATTACGGCAAAACCGTCGATACTGCTGAAAAGAGCACCTCGAAGTTAGTAAAAATCCCAAATTTGAGAGTTATATCTTGAATAGGAACAAAGATACAGGCCCGCAAACCCGGAAAATTTCGTTAAATTTTACAGAGTGACGTTTGTATGGAAATTTCGACTAGGGGGAACAAACTTGCCCCCCAGTCAAAATGTCCATACAAACGTCTGTAAACTTTTCCGAGTTTTCCGGCCTATAACCTTGCTCCTATTCAAGATATAACTCTCAAATTTGGGATTTTGACTAACTTCGAGGTGTTCTTTTCAGCAGTATCATATCGATGGTTTTGCTGTTATATGTATATATCAAAAGTTTAAAAAAAAACGTGGAAGGGTCTATTAGGGGGCGAATTAAAATATCACAGGGTCTTTCGAGTGCTTTCGGGTCTTGCGGCAGGCTCTCTTTTCTCCCCCTTCCCTCTCACCACAGGAACCCCAAATCCAAAACCAGGTAAAAAATAAAATAATTAAAACCACAGGCTGGGTCGCCCAGCTTTGATGGGTTCCCTGACCTAATTTCTATTCAATATCTCTTTTATTCTTGTTAGTAGTATTTTATATGATTAGGCCTAAAAGGTAAAATAATTGTTGGCTATGTGGAGGGTTATTTTTGCGGTCATTTGTAAAATGTTGGGTCTTCGATTCATCAACATTCGCACGAACCATCGATCGCGACAAAAACCGAAATGAAACTGCAGGAGAACTAGATAGCAGCTATACTTATCCCTGAAACTTCACGCAGGTAAATTCTTGAAAACTCTATCGTTTTAAAATTGAAAATTTTGATTTTTCCTCGCTCTAAGTTTGCTTTGAAAGAATTAAAACTGAGTTTGAAGAATTTTTTTAACCAAATTTGTAAAATCAGGTACGATACGAACATGCTAAATGTCATTACCTATTAACCGGTTTGCTTAAACTGCTAATATTTATTATTCCCGCTCTCCCATTTCGAAAACAAAACTCAGGAAAATCCCCATTGCATCGCTATTACTCGCAACCTGTGACTGAAAAAACACGGGGCATGTCGTCATGCATAAATCAATTTTATGAATGCATAAATCAATTTTATGAACACATTAAAAAAATCAATAGTTTCCACCGTCAAGTTAAATTTATTGTTTTCTCGGAGAATAGAATAAATTTGATTTGTCTCTGAGCCTCATATTGAAACATTTGTGCGTGACGTATATATCGAAAGAATGCTATTAGTAAATCACAAATCGGTTCCTTAATTGATGATCATTGGTGGAAGTCCAAGACTTCTGGTAATATAGCATGCCCTTTGGTAACGAGATCGTGGGAAGGCCGATTAACTGACCTCAGTGGACAGCGATACCTCTCATCAAATGCGCTAAAAATCCGCGGTATCACGTACAACCGCAGAAATGCCACATTTCCTGTGATTTTGCAACTGCGTATGTCTCAAGACAGGCAAGATTTTCACACATTGCATCACTGATTTGATTTTTTTTGGTCTTAGCAAATAGACATGTTATCAATATTTACCATAGTATTGTAGTTCCTCGCTTCGGGGCGGCATTTTTTCCAGGCTGGATCTCAATTCCCCTAGACCCCAGTCTCCTATCTTACAAACCCAGCGCGAGTCAACCAGGCAGTTAGAGGACTTGAGACGACCATGAACCTGGACTGGACTGTTATGAAGTACCGTCATTCCCTTGAAAAATAAACATAAGGCAACAAGTTGTTAACGGTTAAACTCTGAATTAAGAGCTTTTTCTTTCAGTAATTAAAATTCGCAAGGGTAGTGAGAAATGTTGGGAATAAAGGATTAAACAATGTAGTGCTCCTGTGTAGTGCAAACGGCTTAGGGCGCGTTCGATTGACCGTATTCCGGAATAAGAATAGATGGAATAATCTCTGGAAATCACTGGTTCAGGTACATTTTGCACTGTAAGCTACTAAAGTTTGCTGAAATATGATATTCAGGATACATCTTGTATTCCATGGACTAAAAATTCCCGAAATAAGCGATTTGTAGTTATCATTCTGTGTATTCTTATTCCGGAATACGGTCAATCGAACGCACCCTTAAATTCCAGTTTTAGCTCCAAATTTACAAATAAATAGACATCATAAAATAAATGAAGTAGTTGATATTCGAAGGCTAATAGGATAATATTGAAAGGGTTTCGATGAAACAATCATTCCAGATATGGTTTTTAAGAAGTGCAATTTTTGTCAAAACTCTTGTGAAAGAGGTTTTCTCATTTTCCGGTTGACGCATGCGCATGCGGTGGGACATAAAAAAACACGTAGGGAAAATACACGATATAAAAGCTACGAAAACATAATAAAATAAAGCAGTGCGTTTGTATGGAAAGTGCATGGCATACCGTAGCAACATCTCTCATCAGGGATAGAATGAACATTTCCTCCAGTTTAAAGTCTTCATTGTCAAGAACATCTTGCAGGCTTCCTCGATCAAGGTATTTCGACATGATGAGAATTTGTGGCGACTCGAGGCAAATGCCGATGAAGGGATTGATATTCTCATGTCGAAGCTCTCGTGCCTGAAATAAGAAATTTCAATAGACATAAAATGCAAGGATGGTAATCTTTTTGTCCTAGTAAATTATTTTCCTGTTGGAAAAGTGGACATCATTGCACTTGGAAGACGGAGGTGGTTCACTGCGCATGCGTTGACTGTGAAAAGTGTAAGAAGGAAGAACTAGTTTCTACAGTCGAGTGGAAGATCTTCCCTGGTAAAATTGAATTGATCAGAAGTGGAAAAAAATAATCATACAATAATGTCGTGATATCAGTTTTACCTGCTTGACTTCGATGAGGATTTTGCGTGAGATTGGAATTTCCTTTTTCTGCATGCGCTTGACGGCAACATTCTGTGCCTGTTAAAATATATGTTTTGTTATGCTGCTTGGTATACATGAGTTAGATATATAGGACACTTTACATTTGTTTTCATCTAGTCTCGATATCAGGCATGTTTAATTTTCTCTATGTATGCCGTGAAGACAAGTAAAAATGTTTTCGTTGCTTGTGTTATTTAATATGGCAAAAAACTGACGATTGACGATATAATGATTAAACAAATTCCGTTCCTCTACCTCAGAAAAGGAAAGTAAGATATTTCAATTGTTTCTACAAGTCAAACATCGTCCATTTTTCCATAAAGGAATCTTCCAAATAATCGTTTTAGACACATCAGTCTAAAGTTAGTAGAACTGAGGATCGAGCGTCCAATTTGAGAAAAATACGAAGATCAGTTTTGTAAAGCCGGTTAGAAATACTTAATTTGTTGTAATATATCCGTACAGTATGAATATCCTGCCAAAATTGGACTCACTCCATTACTTTGCCGCCATTCATTATTGTTATCATTTGATCACGTGATCACGTCTTGGTTATATTACTTTGCCGCCATTCATTATTGTTATCATTTGATCACGTGATCACGTCTTGGTTATATTACTTTGCCGCCATTCATTATTGTTATCATTTGATCACGTGATCACTGGCTGGTTATATTACTTTGCCGCCATTCATTATTGTTATCATTTGATCACGTGATCACGTCCTGGTTATATTACTTTGCCGCCATTCATTATTGTTATCATTTGATCACGTGATCACGTCTTGGTTATATTACTTTGCCGCCATTCATTATTGTTATAATTTGATCACGTGATCACGTCCTGGTTATATTACTTTGCCGCCATTCATTATTGTTATCATTTGATCACGTGATCACGTCTTGGTTATATTACTTTGCCGCCATTCATCATTGTTATCATTTGATCAGAATGATGCAAGGCTGATTTGTACGGTTTGGGAATACACTTGGACATGGACTCGATAGATGACTTACTTTGTATACTGCCATAGCAGTGGAGGAAGAAGAATACATTTTGTCATGGAAGCTGCTGCACTGCGACTGTATGGATGTCGGATTGCTGACGTGGGACTGGATGCTGGCGTGGGACTGGATGCTGGCGTGGGACTGGATACTAGGATGGGACTGGATGCTGGCGTGGGACTGGATACTAGGGTGGGACTGGATGCTAGGGTGGGACTGGATGCTAAGGTGGGAGTTCATGCTACCAACAGTTAGAGACCTCGACGACCTTGTGCTGCTTTCGCCTCCCTAAAGATTACGTGAATCAAGTAGATAAGGACGATCCGCTTCAAGCGAAATAAGATCACTGAAATATTTTGATGACAAATTGGTGAAGTCAGTATCGGTAATTTTGTTTTCATTGAAGTTCCAAATATTCAAGGTATGAAAGACAGAGAAAGAAGAACTACCCTCTAACAATATATTAGTAGCCCTTTTCCTTCGATATGCGATGTATATATATAAATGTAATAACATTCCAAGGTCACAATCAATCTCAAAGGTATTCAAAATAATCAATAGAGATCATGTAGCACGTCTAGCTTTCTCTTATATTCGCAGTCCAAAAAATGCGATGAGTGCATTTTTGATGTTAACCGTAATCGTTTTGAGTTAATTTGATGTCGGATATTCGTGTTTCTTTAATAGTGTGTTGTGAACGTTTGCAAACAACAGGAGCAGAATCAACGTCCCACATACGTTACAGCTTTCATACTCATAACTAACCGGCAGCGAGCCTGCGGATGGTTGGTACGGATTCTCTCTGAATATAATATCCTGTTCCTTAGCTTTCCACGACTCGTGTTGAGTCAAGTCGAACTCAAAAGCAAGTTTTCTGTAGAAAAAAGCGTAACAATAAATTAAACGCAAAACGAGTAGAAATTTAAACGGAGCGATCAGAAACACGGATTAGACCAATAATAGCGAGTCAACTGACCTGTAGACAAAGATGAAAACCATGGTAACAAAGAGAATCCCCGCCACGGCACAACAGGCAATGATGACGTACGTCGCGTTCTCTGGAGGATTGAAGACATAAACCGGCTCTTAATGACTGGTCCCGCCGATGAAAACAACGAGTTTTGTTTCCCGAGATCTCGATGTTTAAATGGTTTCCCGACGGCCTAATCATTAAGTATTTACTATATAGCCTAAGAATTATATACCATACTGTTGAAAAAAGAGCCAGATAGTACCGCTCGAAACGAGCCACAGTATTGGCTTACCCAACAATACAAAAATACCGTAACCTTTAGAACGAGCAGTACAAAAACAATAGAGCTACAATATAATGGGTCCAATCAGAATACAGGTCTTGAGCGGCACTGAATTACTCAAAAAAAGGAAACGAAAACGTTTGAAAGACTGCTATAAAGCCTGGTTCACATTAGCGACGCAAGCAACATACGCAGACGCAGTAATCACATCTATGCTAATGATCAATGTATGCACTGCTTCTATGTATATCGCTTGCGCTTCAGCTAGCCTGCGTCGCATCAGAACTGAACCCTGGTTAAACGAAAGCTTGTTTTGGACCCCCGGCGAAGTAGCACGATTATATGTACCCTCCTGATTGGTTTTTACTAATACTCATTCTTACACGTCTTCTGAATGGCCATTCAACTGTCACCAGCCTCGGAGATTGTTATGATGGGCAGTTCATGTCAGAGGCCGCTCGGTTGAAACTGTTCATTTGCATCTGAGTCAGCTGTTTACTTGAGATTTCTCGCCCTAGACGAGCTCAGTCGTCATTTCCCTGTGTTTTACTATCGGAGAAGGTTAGGTTTATTTCAATTTCGGGTCAGCTTTTGAAGTAATGTAACATAATAGGCTGGCTGTGGTTTAGTGCACATGAAAGGAAACTTGCCGAATACATTAAATAGAATCTGTCACGACAAAATGATCGTTCGAGGAACGCACAAACAAATCTCCCATGCAGCTTGGAAAGATCTAGTATGTTTCACATCTAAACTCAACTACGGTCAACTGCTCTTGCTCTTGCGTCGCTAGTGTGAACCAGGCTTTACTGCTTCTGCGTATGTCGCTTAAGCTTGCGTCACTAGTGTGAACCAAGCTTAACCAAAGCCAACTTCTGTCACGCTCTGATCACGTGCGCCAGTGGGCAACATGCACTCTGACGTCATAATCTTTAAAAATGATGCCCGCTCATCTACTTTAGTGGGTAACAGTTTGAGTACCTGTCATGTGACCCTAAATCAACCAATGACCGTTATTGACATTCAATAACTAAGTTGTTTTTAATCTCTTCAGCATTTTTGTAATGATCATGCACACCTTTTAAGCATTTTTTATCTTGATAAGCTACATTGCACATCTGACAAATTTAATCTTTTGAATAATTAAAGTATCCGAGACTTGAACATGGGTGAACATTTAAGAGCATACCCGAGGTCCGTACCGTAGATTATGCCGTACCGAGGTCCATACTGTAGGTTATGCCGGACCAATGTCCGTATCGTGGGTTATGCCGTACCGAGGTCCGTACCGTAGGTTATGCCGGACCGAGTTTTCCTACTGCTACACTGCACAAGCCCTACATATTTTGTTTATTTTATGTAAACAAGGTTTTGTTCAATGTTGCGGTTTGTACGGGATGTATTATAAATTACCTAGCCACATAATGATTACTTTAAGCGCCGGGACGCCGTGTTTCCGGTTTATCGACGAAAAGCATTTTGGGTACGGGAATTCCTAACATTGGTACGACACTCCAAACAGGCGGACCGAGAATACCTATTCAGGGTCTCAGTACTCCTAGATGTTCGGACATGCGTACTAGGAACATTTCCATTTACAAAAAATTAGGGGTGCCGTGCTGAACAACTTTGGCACGAGTACCAAAAATTGTATGCCCAAAATACTTGTCGTGTAAACCGAGCTAGAGAAAAGAACAGATCCATTGTTTTTACCGAAAGCAAATTAGTCATAGCATAGACACTCAATCGTAGCCGTTTTTATGTTCGAAACACATGAGAAAAACTACAAGTCAAACTATAGTTTCTCACCTCCATAACACAGTTCTCCTTTCCATCCACATTCAGGCGAGTCTCTAGGGGGTGTAGTAACTCCACCGGGCCATATCATAGTCACTCCCTCTCTGGTGGCGAAGTTGTCGTTATGTCGTGTGTAGTAGGCGATGTCCTCAAAGCGGTCGTTAATCAGTGCTTGGATGGTGTAGTCGGGATCCCGATCACCTATGCCGTCGATGTGAACGGTTCCAGCCACTCCTATACATAATGACAAGAGGTAGACTTTTCTATGGTACGAAATATTCTATACAACATAACTTATTTGATTTTATCCGAATTAAAGAAATTCGAAATGAAATATATGAAGTTAGATATTTTTGCCGCCACCCAGTACAACCACGTGATTGCATTCTGCATAAATGCCGCTGACCCCCACGATCGCGGTTCCCTGGGAGCCAGAGGTTAAAGTGCCCCTCAACCCTTTTGCAATTTTTATATATATGAAACTTTGAAAGGTTTTGAGTACTTCTGCGAAGAAATTTTTGGCTTACAGAGGATACTCTATGTTCTAGGCTTGTTTGAAATGGTGAAAATGTGACCTCTCCTGACCCATTACCGTGTAAGAAAAAGCCTGGGTCGATTCCCTATCTTACGTCATCCAATTAATTCGACTTTGCAATAACTTGAATAAATATTTAGCATTTTGTCTAAAATAGCTGTTTTCTTTACTAAAATCTCACATTTCAAACAAGCCTAGAACATAGAGTATCCTCTGTAAGCCAAAAATTTCTTCGCAAAAGTACTCAAAACCTTTCAAAGTTTCATATATATAAAAATTGAGGGGCACTTTAAGTAATGGTCCAGATATTAAGAACTGTAGTGTCTACGGCAAGGAATGTTAAAAGTGTTAATTTTCTATTATTCTTTCTCGTAATTTCATTGGTTGCTACTTATAAATTCAATAGAAACCCATCGAAATAATGCATTTTCATTCGATATTATTTTGTGGTTTGAATTTACTTTTGATCAAACTAACTATGGTTTAATTTCGAAGAATTAATATCGTGTGTGGGGAAAGTTCTCAAATTTGCGATTGAAAAATCCTTTGTTTTCTCTATATCCGATTGGCTGGATGGTGGCTCAGTTCTCTGCGTTTTCACAGAAAAGGAGCCAATATAGCATAAAAAATACTTTATTTTCGAGACGTAGTTTGGAATGTATAGATACCTCCTAAAGTCAAGCAAAATCGTATGTGGGGGAGGCTCATTGCCGCAGAACAATGGATTCTACTACAGTTCTTATCTGGACCATTACTTAAATGTTTTGCTGTTGGCAAGTAGCAAGCGACGAAGGCGCGAGGTGTTTTGGCGAGCGAGACGGCAAAACTTTAACCCCTGGGCCAGGTCTGTTATATAGAATCTCGTTTTCATGCAGAAATGATTAACTGAAAGTAGCCAATGAAAGCAAAGTAGGAATGGCAGTGGACAGAACGTTTTGGAACATGTGATCGGTATTAACAAATTAGTTGCCTTGTTGTTAGCCAATCACTATCGGTCTCCATTTTATATATGAATAAATTATGGTTGCTAACATTTTTGCTGTGCAAAACATTTACTTCTGGATCTCTGGAGTTTTCATAGCTTTTTTGAGTGCCATGCATATGTAATGTCAACTGATCAGATACAACACTCAGTTTCGCCAAAAGATGATTAACTTATAATTGAGGTTACAAAGAGTAGGACAGCACCTTCAAAACTCCTGTCGTACATCTTCTTAGCGATACGCAGCCCGTCTCGCTTTCCTCCTCCTTCTTTGAGTGTCTCGTTCAACGCCAGAGCGTAGAGATAAACCGCATCGTACATGGTACCCGCATACGCCTCTATCTGTTGGAATACCACATATATTGAGTTATTGGAAAACAAGGTACGGAGAGCCAGACATTGGTTTGGAAACAAAATTACCAGTCATCATGCCAGACAGCCAGGCAATAGGGGTTATTGACCAAGCGTGAGGTCCGGATGGGGTTTTTCTGGACTTTGACTTCGTCTCGGTCCATAAAAACGCAAAAAAATGTTTACCAATATCCCCACGGCATATACTTAATAGGTATACAAGTCATGTAGATATACTTACCCTACTATTGTCCTGTATATCCACGTTGAAAGGAGGTTCTTTAAGCCTAAGCCGGACTCTAGTTAAGAACGACTTCATTTTTTCTCCGCTCATCTTAGCTGTCCCAAACTTCTGCTCAATACTGAGGATGCCTTCGTATGCTATCTTGGCATCGCCATCTCGCCCGTCATCACCCATCCACGTATTGTTGCCAATGTATGACCTGAACAGAAATAAATTGCCGTCATGAAGGCTACCCTCCATACTTATTAGATTGGGAGAGCCGAAGAAGTCGAACTACCGTGCAATAGGTACATGCTATGTTGCTATATTATTCACTTTTATGGACTAGATAATACGCTGCAGAACATATAGTCAATAGGATATTTACGTAAACTAATACATATCCTATAAGACGGAAATGGATTGTTATTTTTAGCTGAAAACAAGGAAAAGGAGAGGGAAACAAAGGAATTTCAAAGACTTGCTCATTTAGTGAAATTCCAATCAAGCGGTTGCGAACACGTTTTTATCGACTGTTCTCGTGTAAGGGAAGCGTCACACATTGATTTTTCCACAAGAAACGTTTAGCGAAGTTTCTTTTTCAACCCCTCCCTACCCCTCCCTAAGCAACATCGGAGCGATTTATCGATTTTTTTAAAAAGTCATACACTACCTCTTTCCATTCATGACCGCCTTTTTATTTCAACTTAAACAACTTGTCACAACCTCAGGTCCCATTTGGTGGTAATGGCGGGACGTTGAATTCATCGTGAAACCTTTGAATTTACTGCTATCTATGTCGGTGAGTTCTTAAAAACTGAACTTAGGAAATTAGATGCGATAGCTGTGGGACAACCGCAATCTGCCATTCCTTGGAAGAAGATTGCTAGATTGTTCACTTTTCACAAAATCATGCATGGGCAGATAGCTATTGAAATTCCTTCAGATATCCAGAAGCTAGGTCGTGCTACTCGATCCTCTCACCCAAAACGCTTTGTAGTAGGTAGTTCGAGTAATACTTATAAATTTAGTTTCTTTACAAGAACTGTTAACTCGGAGTGGAACATGTTGCCTAATTATCTTCTAGAAAAGCCCACAGTTAATGAATTCAAGTCCGCACTAGTCCTTGTTCAACATCTCAGCCATGACCAATGACCGCTCATAAGACAATTTATTATTTATTTTTTGTTATTAGCGAATTATTTAATTTAAATCATTTTTTTTGTATTTTGTATATTCGCAGTTCATGTACACCTTTGCGAATTGCGAGTCTTTACATATCGTCGCAGAGATCTGTGATGTGATGTTTCTAAAAAATATCGATTTTTTTTTTCCACGGAGAAACGTCACAGGTCGAAAACCCCCACCCCCAAACTTTGCTGGACGTTTCTCGTGGAAAATCGACATGTGACACTTCCCCAAGGAGGAAGCCTACCTTTTGGGGAGATGGACGGTAATGAACGCGTTCTTGCCATTCAGTAGACCCAAGTCTAAGAAATTTAGCATAATGTCCCGGATGTCACCACCGCTGCACAGCAAAATAAAAACTGGAAACAGAAAAAAGTACAAAAAAAAAACATTAGTTAGTTAAAATCACTGAATAACTCGAGACTACGATCAGCCGGTTCGCCAATTCTAAATTTTATAATCGAGGGTTGTACCCAACTCGAATGTTTTGAGGAGTTTGCAATCCATACAGGTTAGTGTCGATCGCAACGATCGCTGAGTGGTTATCATTTAAGATTCATTTTGCGGAGACTTAAATCAACTGCACTACAAGGACTGGCTAATGCAAACTTCTTCATTATCACAAATGGTAAAATCACCAACTAGGAAAGATAAGATATTGGATGTCTTTATTACTAATGTCCCCTATCTATGGAACAAGACAACAGTCACAAAGAGCTTGGTTAGGTCTGATCACTCAATGGTGCTTGCTTCCCGTCGTGTGCTTATAAAATATGTCGCGGGGGTCGGGGAGCCGGGAGTTCAATTGACTGCTGCATAACCCTAACACTAACCATTAGACCACGAGCGAATTCGCTGCTGGATTTCGTCACACAACAAAAACAACGGTTTTTACCCCATTCATATCAAATTATCATTAGCATGTACATGTACATTAATTACATTATTGTTCTGAGATCGCTTAGATTATAATCTCAGTTGGGTTCAGCCCAAATTCTAAACAATTCAACCCATCGATACAGTCCCGTTCTTATATCTCCTATAACGTTTCACCTTCTCTCTATTTTCTAATTCTCCCATGTTTAGATGGAGAGGACTCGCCGGAGCTCCCTAGAGACTGAAGGATTAGTCTCACATGTGTACCTTTGTATAGCTTTTGTTAGCATATTCATTCAGTTTGATATCCGAATGGAACCGGCATATTTAAACGGTCAGATGTTCTCTCAAACTGCCCTAAAAAGTTAATCATTTGCAGTGTTTGTTGTAGAAACATTTTTTCGCTATCGGAATTGCTGGAAAACGGCGCGGGAATGTTTTAAAAGACCTCTTAAAGTATGCTAAAAAGAATATGGTCATGCATGAAACAGTCATTCAGATTTTAATTCCTAAAAGGACGAAGTACACGTCAATCGACTGACGTTGAATTTATCCCCTAAAAGTTCCAACTCATTTTACATACTTAAACTAAATGGTCGGAGTGAACAGAACCCTAAATTGTTTGGAAATGAGGATTTTCATTTCCATTTTTGTTTTTCGTACAGACTGAAGGATTAGTCTCACATATGTACATTTGTAGGGCGTCCTGTTAGCATATTCATACAGTTTGATATCAGAATGGAACCCATATAAACGGTCAGATGTTCTCTCAAACTGCCCTAAAACGTTAATGATTTGCAGTGTTTGTTAAAAAGAATATGGTCATGCCATGAAAAGGTCATTCAGATTTTAATTCCTAAAAGGACGAAGTACACATCAATCGACTGACGTTGAATTTACCCCCTAAAAAGTTCCAACTCATTTTACAAACTTAAACTAAATCGAGTGAACAGAACCCCCTAAATTGTTTGGAGATGAGGATTTTCATTCCCATTTTCATTTTTCCTACATGTGTGAGACTAATCCTTCAGTCTGTACCTTTGTAGGGCGTCCTGTTAGCATATTCATACAGTTTGATATCAGAATGGAACCCATATAACCGGTCAGATGTCATCTCAAAACTGCCCTGAAAAGTTAATGATTTGCAGCGTTTGAAACTCTTGTGGAAACGTTTTTTCGCTATCGGAATTGTTGGAAAACGGCGCGGGAAGTTTTAAAAGACCTCTTAAAGTGTGCTAAAAAGAATATGGCGATGAAAAAGTCATTCAGATTTTAATTCCTAAAAGGACGAAGTACACGTCAATCGACTGACTTGAATTTACCCCCTAAAAAGTTCCAACTCATTTTACATATTTAAACTAAATCGAGTGAGCAGAACCCCTAAATTGTTTGGAGATGAGAATTCCCATTATTTTCATTTTCCCTGATGCTGTAACTGTAATTTATATTCTAGAAATCTCCACTCACTTTTGGCTTTGTTCGCTGCCTTTTTGATCTGGTCCGCCTGGCTGTCAATTCTTCTTTCCATAACATGAAGTAGACCTGGGATGAAGCTATGGAAGTGGGCCACTTTTATTTTGGGTTTAGCAGCCGTTAACTCGATCTTTATTAAGTTGGCTGCTATTTGCCAAATATTTTCCGTCGAAGCAATGATCGCAACTCGCTTCCAGTCGAAGTGTCCCATGAGCTTTTTAAGAAGTTTATCCATTTTCGTATAGGGTCCTAAAAAAGAATAAAATAGGTTTAAAGGAATGGCAAGTTTAACTTTTTTTTTACCGAGAGCGAGGTCTTTATGGGAAAATATCAAACTGTTGTATTGCCGAGACAATAGAGCGCAGGCAATTAATCCGTACGGTGAGAGAACTAACTAAATATTACAAATCTTCGTGAAGGAATTATTTCCGTTCCGAGCAACAAAGTGAAAGGCATCAAACTGTCAGCGAATGATGAATATAAACTTCAAATCTCAAAATATATAATATTTTGATATTATATTCATGCTCAGTCAGGAAAGATTTTAAAACTACTTTCAAGTAATATTGAACCAATTTTCAGTGCAATAATTTGGAGAAATTCTCCTTTCTAATCCGTGCAATTTCAAATTGAATTCGAAATCAGTTCAAGCTATTAAGATGAAAGCGGATTAACCGATTTTTTTTTGGAGAAAACATTCAGATATGATGAATTCTGATCTTAACTGATGTACTCGGGTGGTTTATGAAATTATTAGTATGAAGGAAATATTCTGTATTTGACTGGCTGTATGGACTGAACGCTACACTTGAAATTGTCAGTTTGAGATATCAAATAAAACTTACCGACCGTCCTGGCAAAAGTGGGGAAGGTATTTCGGTTCGATAGATGGCTGGACATGCAGCCCCAAGATACGACCGGCAGGTTCCATTTCCCTGCCAGTAGACTGATATATTCACATACGTGATTACATCCGCCACCAATGAATGCGTCCACGTTCTTCTTCTTCGCCACCCATAAGTTCATAACGAGTGGCAGAGCGGTTACAGTCGAACAGTTAGTATTGCCGAACACGAATTGCAGTTCGTGATTGGGCAGCAGGCTTGAATCGTTATTGATATCCTCTACTGCTATTGGGATGGCAGCAGCCGTTGTCCTACCGACGTCCCACTCGCCGGTTATTGGTGCTAAAGCAGCGATTGTAACAATTTTTTTCTCTTGAACTCCAGAGAAAACTCTTGAAACGCCGAAAAATAACACAAGGTAAATGATTTTCTCCATCCTTTCCTCTGATGTTCTCCTTCAGCGAATGCTTTGCTTGGAAAAGCCGTCAATTTGTCGAGGCGGCCTATTTTAAAGCCTATGGAGGCCATGACGTCATATTGCCTTGGTAACGGTAACGTGACGTCATCGTCACGTTATCCAATGGCAGGGCCAGTATTGCTATTGGATAGCACAAAATGATTGACAGTAAAGGCGATGGAGGTAATAATGAGGTCTGTTGCCTTGGAAACAGTAACGTGACGTCATCGTGACGTTATTTAATGGCGGGGTCTATTGCTATTGGATAGCACTAGAAGCGATTGACAGAATGCGCACGTAAACACTTTATGTCAAACCCCTAAGCAAACGCTTTCGCTTCCGTTACTATGATCAGAGGCACGCGCGGCAAAATGTTATGGTTCGCTGGCCGATAAGAACGGAGGCTCTGGGGAGGAGATTTATACAGTTTTGGCACTAATAAAACTGAATCTGAAACTAAACTTCTGGAGCATTGACAAGTCTGATGTCCGAGCTCATGGCTACATCAAGTCAAACGCTTCTTTATCGGTTTTTTTTTTCGGCGCGGCCTGGACCTCGAAAACGAAACTCAACTGACTCGGCCATTGTGCTAACAATCCTGAGCAGGAAAAAGCCGAGTGAATCTGCGATCACACATTCTATCAAGGAGCCCTGATCAAGTGCTGCCATGTCTTGTCAATCCAGTTTTAGCATTAGTCCATACAGCTTCTTTTTCTAAATCAAATTCTGTATCATTTTGGGCTCCAATTCAACGGTTTTTCATACTTAGCGAAGGATTTGTAGCGACTGCGCGAGTTAGGAGAATTTATGTTTTGATTATCATAATAAACGCGCGATTTTCCTTTGTTGCGTTCGACGAAGGAGAACGCATCCTAATCTTGCGTTGGTCTCCCTGTGGTCATGTGTGAGTTACCTGTGCTTTCAAGGCGAAAGAAATCGAGATTTTTGGTGTCCGTCCTGGTGTCCTGGTGTGACACACTTTCGGAATAAATTATCTCGGCCGGGAAACTGGTAACTACACAATGCGCGTGCACTTCTTTACTGCCAAGTTCAACGTGCTGGCTGGAGCCAACACAATCTCGTACCTAGATCCCATTTGTCGTTTCTTCGGGTTAGATTCTCAGTCGCACAGCGCCTCAGGCCTAGGTTTTGGTTTGGATTTTTGACGTTCACCCGGTACTCCTTGATAGTGATCTTTTGCTTGCTAGTGTCAGGGCAAGCCTTGGGGAGTCTCTTTCATCTTCTGCCGTTTTTAGGTTGGATTTTAAGGCTTTATTTTCATGCATCAGGCTCGTGTTTCTTTATCGTACAGTGGATTCATCAGACATCGCAGATTCCAGTACACAAGAGGATTCATGGGGATCGAAAACTCGCTGAAATCGCCTTACCTGAGCCAGATGACCACACAAACAGCAACTGAATACACGGTAGAAGGAAGTCAAGGCATTTCTACTTACGATTCTCTCGTATTTTAGCTCCTTGAAAGCTGGAGTTCGTTACATTCCCATACAAACGCTTATATTTAAGCGATCAGTGCCTGTTCACAAGCTTACGCAATCGGAAAACGCCACTTCTGCCTATAGAGCACTTACGCACATTGTTGTTAATATGGGAATGTATAGTATTACCTATCTGTTACGGTAAATCCCTCGGCTATATCCAGTTGAGTTCTGAGAATTCATGTACTGTGTGCGATGTGTGTTATTAGCGATGAAGTGATATGAACTCCCGAGTGGATACAAGCAAATATCTAAGAATCCCTAATTTTTTTTAGCGGCATCCATTTAGGTAAAATCCAACGGTTTTTAGCGTTTAGACTACGCGGCCCTAATTTCCAATGCCTTTGTCCAAATAAATCAACCCTCCAGAAATGCTTTATGTTTGACTTTCGGTGAAATTGCATTGTTCAGAATAGCCAATCAGAATATACGAAAATCGGATTATTCCAGAGCCCTATTTTTTCGTCGAGCATGCGCAGTAAGAAACAAATGGGTCTGGGTACGAGATTGGAGCTGGAGCACAGGCACCCCAGGCTCATTATGCGTAAAACGGTAAATGTATGGAGTTTTAGTTCGAATGGCCGTTTGCTCTAAAATAAAATTCAATAAATCGTCAAAATATTTTTTACCTGTCTCTTGTATGTTCCTTTCAGTTTCTGTGAAGTTTCAAGCCATTCCGTTCAATTTTGAGGGAGTTACAGGAATTTTTCTTCCCTTAGTATAATTACCCGATAATTATTGGGAAGGTTGCAAACTCTACGCCGATCAGCCGCCGATCAGCTGCAGAACATCGCACAAAAATCCCGTACATCGCCAAAATTCCTTCAAATAACGGTTGCCCAAACACAGGTCCTTCACCACACTCAGCTTCCCTTTCACTGGTTTACTTTAACGGGAGAAAAATGCTACGTAGTTTGCAGTTTTCGAGTTTCGCGGATGTTCAATTCGATCTCGCCTGCAACGAGGCGACAAATAGTAGACCGTCCCCTACCATGTCAATCTGACACTCCGTTGTGCCATTGTTTCATCTACCAATCGGAATCGATGTAAAAACGGCTTGTTACCCAAAATAGGAAAATTGGAGGGACCACAGACGAAATGATAAAACACCGGATCTCCTAGCGTGTAGGGATCTGATCAACAATATATATATAAATAGACAAGAAAGGAAAGGTTGATTCAACGGTAGAGAGTTTTTTTCTTCCAATATTTCGATCGGCACGGCCGATCTTCTTCGGGGAAAGCATTACGAAATAATACATGAATTATGAATTGCACAATCTTATGATAAAACACATATAAACCAATGAAAAGAAGATGGATAGTGACATATAATAGGAAACGAAAATAATAAAAAAGTGACGTGATGATGATTATGAAATACAAGTTAAGTTTCATCACGTTTATTCATACCTAGAGGTTCAAGAGTTTGACCTCTATCGATAAGATACGCTTCGCGCGCCTTGCGTATACTGTCTCGCTGAGAAAAAATAAGTTCTAGTGGAATTAACTGCATATCAGTAGGTAAATGATTATTAGTTAGAAAATGTTCTGAAACGGCTGTGGGTTTGGATGTGTTAATAGAAGGATTATCTACTGTACGGCGGCGTTTGGTTTCTCCGATATATTGAACATTACAACGTTTACATTGGACCATGCAAATGAAGTTTTTAGAATTACAGTTAATGTGGTGTTTAATAGCTCTTAATTCGCCAGTAGAGTGGAAAGTGTAATTATTTTGGCCATTGTCAATGTATTTACAAGTTAAACAATTAGTGCCACAACGAAAAGAACCGGGAGGATCGTTATTAGGTTTGTTAGTTGTTAGTTGAGCTCTGGCTAAAATATCACGAAGGTTATTATTACGTCGATAAGCGACTAGAGGTACAGATGTAAATATATTTTTGCATCGATTAGAAGACAACAATATGTTAAAATGTTTGTACATAAGGCCATCCCTATATTTTTCTCCGTTCAGTTCTCATCGTCCGACCGACCCATTTTTGTGGCTTTTTGTAAAAATAAAAAATAAATTGGGGGGAGATGGGGTGGGGTGAAGAAACCCTAGAGAAAAGAAGACTCAGGAATTGTCTAATGCCTTTATTTGTAATTCCCTGTTTGTAGCGTATACGGAAGACGACATCGATGGTTTCGTCGTCCATGTTGGTTTGTAACCTCGCCTGTGCAACCGCGCCTTATTAGTTCCAGTCTCTCCGCGCATTTTTTTAAAACCCCACCGATGAGAAACGAAAAAAAAATAGGGATGGCCTAATGAGAGAACAAGAGGGTAAAGCAGGGTTATAGGTTATAACGAGGGGTACTCGGTTAGATTGGCCGTTTGATTCAGTTGTTAGTTTTTTTTTGTTTAAGCTCTAGTGCTTCGGTGACAAATTCTGGAAGTTGGTCAAGCGTGTGGGTCCAGATTATGAATATGTCATCAATGTATCTCCACCAACAGTAGGGCTGGTGGGGCGCGTGAGAGAGTGCGTTAATTAGCTTCAAATTAGCTAGAAAGAGATTAGCATAAGAGGGTGCCATTCTGGTGCCCATGGCGGTACCGTGTGTTTGTAAAAAATATTTGTTATTAAAATTAAAAATATTCATACTTTCAGTTACCCAAAGTTCACGGGCTCAGACCTCATACATATATACCTTATTTTGAAAGCGGTGTTTCAACAAACGGTGCTATGGTAAAGTGGTTTACGTCTTGCGCTTTTGATCCAACGACCGGAGTTCGAGTCTACACCAGGCACTAAAAATTGTTTTACTTCTTTTTCTCCTTTCTCAGTTTTATTATTTTCCTCTATTTTAAGCTATTAGAGCCGCCTTCTACGCTATAGCCTGGGAAACCAGCCGTCTCTTATCGCTCCCCACTCGCGAAAGAGACGTCTCTTTCGCGAGTGGGGAGCGATAAGAGTCGGCTGGTTTCCCAGGCTATCTACGCTACTATAAAATCGAGGTCGTGACCGTCAGGGGTACGGTTGAGAGCCAATACACAACAATGTTTTATTTATTCGAACTAAAACTCCATACATTTACTGTAATTTCAAATATCCGGGAAATAACCGTTTTACGTATAATAAGCCTGGGGTGCCTGTGGCTGGAGTGGAGTTTTTGTGTGCTCGGTAAGTTGTCTTATTTTTGCCAATTAAATACAATGTCGTTTAAAAAGTTCGTAAGGACTATTTGTCAAAGCCTGAGGAAAGCGTGTACCACTTCTGGAGCGTTTACAAAGTCTGATGTCCGAGCTACAGCGAGCCAAACATGGCCTGTTTTGTCGCCCAGCTCCGGTGAGATTAACTCCACCATTGTACTATAAAACAATCCAAAAAATAAACGAACTGAGTCATCGTATTTGGTCACCATTGTACCAAATGACCCTTTGTGGTCACAATACAAATCAACCGAGTCGTGGTGCTCGGTGGCCATTGTTTCCTTACATGTATTCCCTTTTTTAGCAATTCAACTGATAACTACATGTACATCTAAATACATATAATTAGTGTTACAATCTCAATAAATTATTGTTTTCTTTATCTCTGCCAGTCATTTGATGACCTATATGTATTTCATTTAATCAAACTGATGCATCGTCTTGTATAACTTTTAGTCAAAACATTCAAAACTATTCACATTATTTAAAGACAGACATTTTTGCTCAGGATATTTCATACCCACAGTAGACTCACTCTGTTAATATTGACAATGTAGTCCACATTACTGCAGCATTCTTCTGTAGGGTGTAGATTCCGTTACCAGATCATAATCCTTTCATATACAAAAAATATGTCGAAGGTGCCTAGCCTTTCATCTGAATATTTTACACTCACACTAGGCTCATGCAGTGGTTGGGTCACTCAGAAGGATCTGTACTTATCAGTTCCACAGGAAGCCCAGCCCTTTCTCATGCATGAAAAAACCGAACGCACTTTCTAATCTATGATTATTTCTAGTTGTACTTATTTTTATGAGTTATTTTATTATAAAGAAAGTAGAAACACGGAAAAAGTTTTCTATTTCTAAAATAATAAATGATTAACTTTTAAGTTTATATAGTAGTGTTTTTATTAGGTATACAAATTTGTGGCATTTTTAGTAAAGGATCTAATGTCATTGTTCATAATAATTATTTGCCTTATTAGCATAAAAACAAACAGGTGAATATAATTTCTGAAAAGAACATATCAAAGTTAGCTATTGTGGCAAGGTTAAATATGGCAATATTCTTATTGATGCTTAGCCGCCTATTGTTTTGTTTATTTCCGCTTCGTGAAACTGCGTAACTAAACAGGAACTGAACTACAAAAGAAACTTTCAAAAAACAGATTCGACCTGAAACTGTCATACGAAACAACAGGATTGCAATGATTTTCAAAATATTGGAAGACTCGTAGAAAACCGACTTTTTCAAATGTGCGAAAATGCCGGTCATAACGTGATGGTTAGGCTCGGTTTCCAGCCGTGGGGGTTTCGGTGAGCCCGCGATCCTCTCCCCACTCACTGCTGGGCGCGCGAGCTGAGACATTGTCGGGTTTTAGCCAATCACAAATTTACATTGTAAACTTTTGAAAGCCGGACCAAAGACTTTCGATTGCTGTTCCAAAATGCGTTTAAATTTGCTCTGGAAAAGTTTGGTTTCGAAGAATTCAAGCCGATTCACACAAAGAAGCAGTAAGAGAGTTAGTTTTCGGGTGAAGACACTTTGTCAGTAAACGCACTGGCTCTGGAAGTCGCTTGGGAACCGTCAGCTCAAAGGTCGCAGCTCGTAATGTTGAGTCATTTCTCATTTAACTTTACCGATGCAAGACCAAGATAGCCCGGCTATTCTTACTTCAAAGAAAATTAGTGCTGCCTTTATCGGTGAAGAAAAGACTGACGACTCCATATTAAAAGAGTTTATAGAAGAGAGGAAATCACGTCTGACGCGGGCCATGTTTACGCGTTTAACTCTGCAATCACCGATTCACTTGAAAATCGCTGCATCAAATGAGTTTTACAATTCTTCAAGTCCTATGTACTAAGTTTGTACAATTTATGTCTCCAAGACATACTCTACACAAGTACTAAGCGGGAATACTCAACTCTAGCTCAGATAACGTCTGGGTTATTTTATCCCCGTATAAATTTCGGCTTTTAATTTCTGTCAGCGAGAGTGTCTCAACAGCCAGCTTTCCTTGAAAACTTGGACTGTGAACATGAGAGCTAATAATAACAGGTATTAAAATAAAACCTTTACCTACGTCGAATTAATTTCACACTTGGAGTTTTAGTTTAAAGAATTCCAATGTGTTTTGAAAGTTTACGCGGAATCGAACCTACGCTACACGCAAATAAATAAATAATATTGAAGTTAATCAGATGACGTCACGGACACGGTGTGTTGACCGCGCGCCCAGCCGTTAGTGGGGGGAGGCTTTGGAGAAACGACACCTCAACGGCTGAAACCGAGCCTACGTGATGGTTGGCTCTACAATGAAACTGGTCAGCATGAAAACGAGGCTACATCTATTTTGTTAAATATAGTCACTTGAATTTGCTCAAATCCTAGAACAATGGTGGTTATAACTAATCTCAGCGTTTTTAGTCGTCCTAATATCAAATTTTGGTAAAATGTCTATCACGTGACCAACCACGTGATCACAAAAAGTTGAAAATTAAACTAAAAACGGGGTGGTACATTGTATATTTTAAGTAACGATTTTGTGTTTATCTGATTACACTTGTGGTTGACTTTAAAGATCAGTTCGGAATGGTTGACCCTGATAGACTGTTAAGGCGAAAATATAGAAAACAGGTCACATGACCTATTCTTGGGACCATTTTTCGCCATTTATATCCTCTTCAGTGATAAAAAGTCAACCATTCCGGACACAGTCTAATTTCTTATAACAAGCTTAACATTTCGAACCGAAAATCTGAAACAAAACAATAACTTCCGCCACCCCATTTTGATTTCTTTGTTTTATCATCCTTAAGGTCACGTGCCCTTCAAAACACCAAAATACCGATCCTTAAATGTTAAAACTTACGGTTACCGTATTATTCCAAAGTTATAGGGTATTTCATACATAAATGACAGAGATAGCGAATTTGAATGTTTTATCAGAACTGCTCAAAAACCATGCCTTAATAAGGTGGTAAGGTACTTTGAAAATGCAAAATTTAGAGAATTTGTCTGAAGGATTAATTCTGATAATCATTAGTTTGTACACAAAAAGAGAATTTTTTTGACAGTGAGTGACAGTCTAGTTGCCATGGTAATCGGGCCACGCCCAATTTTATTGTGTTAAATGGCCCTCGCGCTAACAGCTCTAGCTCTCCAGTATAAAATAGTAGGTTGCTAGATTTTTTGACATGTACTCTACAGTTATTCAACTATGTCATGCACCTAAACTAGCAAGGATTTACTCTGTTATGTACATATTATCGCTATTCTTTTGAGAATCAATCTTTTTAAGGCTGTGGCCGTAATGAAATTTGATCCTAAAAGGGCTTAATTAAATTCAAAATTGAAATTTATTTTGGTTCATGACATTCGGGTATTATTGGAGACACTGTTTGCCAATTTTCATACAATTCCACTGTAAACTCTTTAACTAATGTATGTTAAGGTTACCGGATACCTTCAAAACGAAAAAGATGGGATTTTTTTTTTTTCCACACAGAAATGTAGTTTTAGTAGTAGTGTCTCATATACCAAAAACTCCGTTCAAAAAAAAATTATATTGACGGAGAAATACCAAAAGGAAGTTTTTAACCGGAAGTAAAAGGTTATTTTTGATTGACAGCAGATCAATAAACACACGACAAGTGCTCACTCGCCCGTAACGACGGTGTGGGAAATCGGCACATATTAAATTCAGTTTACGTTTATTGAGAAACGTTTTTCCACACACGATTCCACAATTCCATCGGATGTTGGCCTTATATCTTACAAAAAGCAAGCAGGATGCCCTAACCCTAAGCTCGAAAAACAAAGAAAAAAGCAAAGCAAAACGAGGCCAAACAATACAATTACAAAGCGAAATAGGAGTCCTCGCAAAACCCGACAAGCGTTCGTATTTTCACTTTCAGACAGAGTGCCGAGTGGTCCACATCTGAACATAAAGTAGAATTGATAAGAGCCAGCCGAGAGAATATTTGTTCCCAAGAAAGCTTAGATGGAAACGTAGTCTGGCGGTGACCCTGAATCGGTTGAACCACGATCTCGCTATTGCCGTGCTGTTTCAGACGCCTGCAAATCGCTGTCTCCTCTACTAACTATGCTGGCATTCAAGGCGTGATCTCTATAGGTGTTCACCTTGGCTTTGCCCCTCGAGGTCTTTTTGTCTTTCCCATTTTTCTAGCCTGGGAAACCAGCTGACTCTTACCGCTACCATTTTTCAAGTCACACAAAAGAAAAAGAAAACATTTTCTCGATGCGGCGCGTTGCTTTGATCAGAAATCAACATTGGCGGGAAATCTTGACAGATAGTTGAACTGTGATGAGAAATAATTGGCCAAAGAGCTTGCTAATTGTTGGAGAGGCGGGGCTTCAGATTCACGCACGACAGACGGCTAGATTTTTTGAAGTGCTATTTTCTCGCTTTCGATTTTCAATCAAAATAGAGTTTTAAAAAAGCTCCCACTCAAGAGGAATTTATTCGATTTGTTTGAAATTTTCACAAAATGTCAATTGATATCTCAGCTGCGAAACCGTGTCGGGGAATTGGGAAATTCTAAAATGAGAGCTCTTGACGACGTATCCCGCATATCTACTCGGATTATTTTTCGCCTTTTCACGGAAAGCATGATAACTTTTGAACTAAATCGAATTTTGAAATTCCCCGACACGGTTTTGTAATACGATTCCTCTGAAATACGACAAAGCAAACAGATTTTTAAACTTTAAAATATTTTCCGAGTCGGAACTTCTGAAAGCCATCTCACTAGATCGGAGAAACGGGATGGCGGAAAATTCGAGATTTTCAAAGAACTCAAAACTTTGTATGTATTCTTGTAGCCAATTTTATAAGCTTTAAAATGATACATGAATGATTTATCTACGATGGTTTCTCGAGGCGCTACATAATTTAGACTGGAAACGCACCCTGAAGGTATCCGGTAACCTTAAGCCAGATAAGGTTGTCCTAAAATCTACAATCAGAGAAAAACTGACTTAAACATTAAGAACTATTTTGCTGGATGATCTTAGATAGTTAGAAAGGCAGAAACCCTCCTAAAATGCTCCAGCAGCATAGGTCACTCCTTCTGCCTGCTGGGTATTGTCATTTTTCTTCTTTCTCTTCCCTCTCAATACTTTCCTTCTCTTTTTAGTAGCTTCTCTGTTTTTAAACTCGGCAGCGTGTACCCTTTCATTATCTTGTCTCGCACAACCCTTGTCTGTATATTTGCCGCTACATATGCCAAGTGCATTATAAAGCTGTAGCACAGTTTTTGCACCCATATTGAAATGGCAGACAGCATCATACAGCCCAAACTCAATCAGATCTCTGCCAACATAAACTTCCTTTGGTACACGCTGCCAAATCATGCCATTGAAAGCCTCATTTTGGTTTTGGGTCTTGCCGTGTAGGCATTTTTTCAAGAGCTCATCTTCACTTAGCCTCTTGTAGACAGGTTTAACTTGTGCAATTATTGCAAGAGGAAGCCCAGGTCCATGTTTGTAATTTTGAGAGGTACCTTTGACTTTGCTTTGCTGGAATTTGCACCAACTTGATTCCCCGGTTGAGCAATAGTCATGTATGACATGATCTGCATTTGATGCACAGTGGAAGAGACTGGAAAGAACTGCAGACTTCATGATCATCCCAGCCAGATTGCCAACATTGGATCTAATGGCAAATAATGCCATAATAGTTCTGCAGTTTGTCTATCATGGCATCAGTTAGCTTTCCCTTTCCTCCTAATCCAGTAATCTCCTTCTTTAATTTCCTCAATGCATAACCCACTCGCTTCTGTACATGGCCAATCCATTCTTTCTTTTGCACCTCTACTCCATCATCTGTGTAAATATCCTTTACCCTTTTAAAACTCTTGCTATCTCCATCCCCATACAGTTCACTATATCTCAATTTGTGGAGTGGCACAGAGCATTCAAATATGCGCTCGGTTCCCTCTCCCTCTCCTTCCATGGCAGGTGAAGACCCTTTATAGTTGGCCTTACAATTGTTATGGTCTGCCCTCCACAGCTGATACTCCACACTGTTTGGATCCAAATGGGATTGTAGCTGGCATTGCTTACAAACCTGCGTTAATGCTTCAACATCAATAATTTTGCCTGTCCATGGAAATGGCAGCCACAATACCATTTTGGGAGGAATAGCCCCTTCTCTGCCAAGTACCATCACGTGACAAAGCACAATCAATTAATAGGTTCATTAGCCCCAGCCTCCTTTGCATGCCTTATTTCTTCAGCAGCACTGGCCATATTTTTATGTGCAATGTCCTTCAGATGCTTCGAGATTGTTTTTGCATTTTTCCTATATGCCTTTGCTGTAAGGGGGGGGGGGGGGGGGGGTGGGGGGTGGCATGTTCATAAGAGTACATAATTTCTTAGCCCCACTGTGACCCTTGCCTAAAGCCCTCATGGAATACACCAGGCGTCTGTTTACTTCGTAGCTTTGTTTGTGCTTCTTTGAAGTGCAAAACTCGTTCTTCCAGCCACAGTTCACACAGAGAATTCGCAAATTCGAAGCACAGCCTTTTCTGGTAAAGTAGTTTTCCAACACGGACAAACTGAAATCTGCACAGTCAGGGCATCCTCCATGTCACACATTCTAAATCCAGTAATTGTGCTTCCAACTTGATGTTCTTCAGATTCCACATCAGCTTTCTTTGGTTCTGTGGATTTCTTTGGCTGAAGTTTCTGGTATGAAACAGATTTTCGAGAGTCGAGTTCATCGTTGCTTGATTTCGAAGATTCGCCCAGCTCTGGATTCGGTCCGCATGGTTGTGTGTTGTCTAGTTGCTGTTCGTCTTTGCTCGTTCGTTTGCCCTCTTGTACGAACTGATTACCTGCAAATCTTTTCTTAGGACGTCTAATGGTACGACTTTTCCCCATAGCAAAGCTATAGAGCGCAACTAAGTCCGAATATATTAGGTGAGAGCGAAGATATAAATTATAATGGCGAAAGATAAGTGATCAAGTTTCCAATTCGAAGTGAAATAACGCGAGTAAACTCCATCTACAACCATACAACCATTAAATTAAATTAAAGACATACTTCCTTTCTCATTGATTTAATTTATATATTACCTTTTCCTTAATTTACGTAATGTGTATTTATAACCTCACTCGATTATTGTTACTCCCAGTTTTTGAAGTGATTAGATTATTTATGTAGTATTTCTGTTAATTGTGCACATGTAATTTAGTTTAGCTGTGTAATGTAGTTTAGCCTGATATAATTCCTATTTATACATTCTTCTCTCGTATGTTTTTTTTTCTTTTTTTGTCCTCTCAGTCTGCAGTGTAAGAACATTCGATCTAGACAACATACTTTAATATTGTAATTGTACGATTTGTTGACCCTTGTCAAATAAGCCACTGGCTTCGACTTTACATCTATCTATTGTAAACATAAAATATATATAGCTCAATAAATGTTCAAATAAATGTTCAAAAAATCTCTCTCCAGTCTATCCTAGAAAAGAATTCCACAGGTTGACCGCGTGCGAAAACCCCATCAATTTTTATCAAAAGGGGACTGATTTAAACAATAAAAGGGACGCGTAAACAAACTCGTTGCCATAGCAACCACTCAATTGTCTTCGGAAAATGTATAAAAAAGGGCATTAAAAATATTTTTCCGATAAAATGGCAAATGCGATCCATTTTAAGAATATATTTTAGTTCTCAATCAGTGGGAAAAACTTTTTCCCACTTCGTTCAAATTTTAGCAAAATTAGAGTACCATACCACCGAGAGTCATAAAAAGCTGAATACGAAATTTATAGGGTTTTGATGGGCAATTCATCGATCATCGCAAAGCTATTAGAGCCGCCTTCCACACTAAACATAATTAAGCAAATTGATGTATCAGTTAATTTTCATGGGTTTTGATTGATTCAAATGATCGCATGCAAAGTACGTTAATCTATTAAAACTGTAGTGTTCGATACTTTCACAGGATTTTATATCATTGCACTATAACTGAATAAAAATAAAAATCGAGGTCATGACCGTGTTGGAGCTTGAGAGCCAATGCAAAACAAAGTTTTAGTGTGGAAGGCGGCTCTAATAGCTTAAAAGAGAGGAAAAGATGAAATAAAACTGAGAAAGAAAAAAAAAAGTTATTGGCTGGTGTGGGAATCGAACTCCAAATCATTGGATTCGAGGCGCGTGCTCTACACCACTTTACCATAGAGCCGATTCACTTCTAAACCAGTTTCAAAATAAGGTATATATGTATAAGTTCTGAGCCCGTGAACTTTGGGAACTAGCCGTCTTCAAGCGTTGTCAACTTGTCAGACTTGTTTGAAATTGTTGCCACGCGATTGGCTACTCAGTACAATAGGCGGCACGTTAGACCCCGTGGGGAGAGAGTAAAGTATCTGGCAATTTATTGACTGTCCCTCTGCCGGAAAGAGGAATTTTGACAGCATTCCCGAATTGATGCTAACGGCGTAGTTTCGACGAAGAATGAGAGGGATTTTTCAAAGAAATGAGTTCATTTGGAAGAGTTAGGATAATGATTTCTCAAGTCTGAAAACTTCTGGGGTAAGAGAAACTATCTACCTTTCACCTGATGGAGGAAATTACTCCTATCGGATGGGTTTTCGTGAGAAAAATCGGCCTCAAGTGCCTCGTGGTTTGAATTTGAGTGTGCAGCCTTTCCTTTCTTTTAGACAGAGAAGAGAGAAAAACCCAAATTGAGATAAATGCCCCATATAACCGTCATTTCTAGACCCTAGAGAAACCACAGGACAACAACAAACTCTTAAGGTAAGTTTATTTTCTTTATCTGAGAATTTTGTGAAATAATAGTCACACAGTGCAAATACAGAGCTTGGGCTTCCTGTGGTGTTCAACATATTAAGAGCGACTGCCTGTAAATATCGAGAATCGCGGGACAACGGTGAAATTTCGGAATCCTTCATATTTTGCCAGAATATACCCTTGGGTGAACTGTTTTAGGAAATCATATCATAAAGTTCCAGCGCTTTTTTAATTTGGCGATTTTTACAAAAGATTGAAGATACGGCCCCAGAGCGGTTTTTGGCTTGTCGGAACGACCGAATCATCACGCAACAACAAAGAGCTAGGGAAGTCTTATAAAAACTCCAATGGAATCATACTTCACACACGTATTAAAACAACTCTTTGACCTCAACATCCAGCAAGAATATATTCCGATAGTGTAATTTATTCTTTTTTCTTCGCCTTTTTAAACATGCATGTTTTGGATGCCAAAACATAAGACAAAATAATGGCCAAGTTTGACAGCCCTAAGTGACTCCTGGTATATGATTTTTTTAAATAAAAACTATACGGCATGAAAGCTTGGTTATTCTAGTTTAATTTAGCAAAGTGCCAACTTTGGAATCCAAACGCTTCCCCTCGGCAAAATAAAACGACCATGTACTGTAAGAGAGACGATTTAACAGAGTTAACCTCTAATTTTACAGTGCTTATCATAAACACCCATTCAAAAAATAAACAAACGTCCAAAATCACTTTTCAACTACTCTTAGCTGGTATTTTAAAGCTCTGAAAGTGAAATGTTACCTTTTGTACCTTTTTATCAGTCGAGATTTTGAGCCTGAGAGCCGTTAATTGAACGGCTGGTACAAAACACAGGTCCAGGTCACAGGTCACAGGTCCAGGTCACAGGTCCAGGTCACAGGTCACAGGTCCAGGTCACAGGTCACTTGACGAATTTTGTATTTTCCAATAATCTAATGACAATGTGTTGGACAATTTACAAGTGCGATTGCGAATTTACAAGCGCGATCGAGAGTATATTCAGTATCCTTAGGACATTGAATACCCTTTTAATATTTAACAAATATCTAACCCTCCCTATGCCCTTAAAGTTGTACCTCAAGTTGTACCTCGTTTGCTTCATCTGCCGCCATGTTTGTGAACACAAGGATCGCGAAAATGACGTAACCTCGTTTCCAGGCTGCTCACGGATATTGTATTTACAGGAATGGAGTGGAAGGAAAAATAGATTATTGGAAAATACAAAAATCGTTTTAAGTGACCTGGACCTGTGACCTGGACCTGTGACCTGTGACCTGGACCTGTGACCTGTGACCTGGACCTGTGACCTGTGACCTGCGTTTTGTACCAGCCGTTAATTGAATGGTAGCTATATATAGATTCCCGTGCGAATCCGATCAAACATTGAAACAACAACAGGGTTGTTCCAGTCATCGAATTGGCCGAAATTCACCAGGCTGTGCTCATTAAATGCCTACACTTACATCGGAAGTACATTCTAAACGACAAATATATCAGATCCTGCAGTTATTTCTGAAGCCAAACGAAGACATTTTCATTCTCAAAGATCTGACCTGTCACCTATCAGTAACGCTAGCGAAGCGCCGGCTCAACGAATACAACTCTAGTTTACAAGTCATGTTATGAGAACTAAAATAAATTCCTGCACCTTCTTTATAAGCCAATAGAAAGCTTAATTCAGACACATGGATATAAACTACCGACTCAACTCTGCATGATAACGATTCTAAACCTGTCTAAAATAGCCCGGTAAATATAATCATGATGACAAACAACTGAGCTGAAAATATACTACTCACCAACAAGAAGGCCCATTTCCACCACTTTTATTTATCCACCCGGACTATCCATTGTGGTGAGGGTCCTAAACGCCAGGCTAAACGATATGCAACAAGACGCCCGCTGGGCGTTTACTCGGGCTGTCACTTTTAGGTATGAGGCCAACTGTTTCTAAAATAAATTCTGCCAAAAAAGGACCACTTCGTGAAAATCATTAAAAATTAAAGGCACTTGTACGAGATTGGTAGTTGAAATACAGTGTACTTTGTTGAAAGTAATCCCAACGAACACTCTTCTTCCCCGCCGAACCACAGACAATGATGGACTTCGGCCGCAAAGCTAAACAACACGAAACTCGTCCGCTTTGATTTTGTTTCAGTAGAGCCATTTCCTCCGTTTATCAGCTGTAACACAAGCTGCTGGGACGTTTAGGGTTTCGAGTCCTTCATCAGTGCAATTAGGGAAGAGATATAAACTACAATAAATACTTTCCGAGACAAACAGACTTGACTGTATACGCGGCGTGATGGCGATAATTTCACAAGTTCACTTGCGCTCGCGACGAGTTGAGCCATTTGAAAATTCAAGGACCCTGGAACTAACTGAGAAGGCGGCTGTATTTCAGGCTAGTTATCAAACTCAATGCAATGAGAGTTTCTTCAGTTTTCCCCATATTAACAGACATGTAACAGTATATTAATGTCTCTCAATCTAGTAGAAAGACTCTCTAAGCTGTGTAGTTGACCTGACAGTTCAGTTACCCATTGGCAGACGGTGGTATTGCCTAATTTTACGGCCGGGAATAGATTTCTGACAATGACTCATAGAAATCGATATCTCCTTGTCTCGCCTTGTCTGAGAGCTTTGACCTTTGTTATCTGAGCGCGCCTGACGAAATCTACCCTGAGATTATAATTCGATACCTTTTATATCTAAACGTGTTTAGAAACACTTAAGCTGAGATTGTATTTCGCTCCTGTGTATCGCAAAGAAAGAGATCGATTGACGCGAACGCATAGCGCAATGTGTCACGTGACCAGTGCAACAATCTGATTGGTTGCCGAGGCAAATCAGCGACACAAAAAATAATAAACGGCTTGCATTTTAAGACTCGTGCCGGCCGAAGGCCTGGCCCGAGTAATAACTTTGTAGTGAGTGATCAAGGTGAACATAACTGATGAAATGTGACACTACTGGAATGTAACGCAACTCGTGCAGCCCCGTTACCAGCATAAATTAAATACTTTCTGTGTGGTGAATAACGTGAACTTCGGATCCTATTATCGTAATTTTTCATGTATGAATTCTAGCCGAAGCAAAAAAAAATAAAACTACAACAAATATTTCAAATTAGTTTTCTGTTTAGGCCATCCCAAATTCCCAATAGAATGTTTCATTTCCCATCGCCCGACCGACCCAAGTTTTTTTGGAAAAGTAAAAAAAAATACAAAGCTCGACACCGACCCAATTTTTTGGATAAGTTAAAAAAAAAGGATTGAAGCCCCCTTGAAAACCACTAACAATGCATCATAACAGGAGCCCATTACTAGTATTATAAGCATGGCCTATGCTAGGAAAAGAAATTTGCGCCGGGCAGAATTGCTGGAAAAAAATTCATGCACACAGATAGTCCCTAGCCTCCTCCGCAGGCAACTCCTATATGTTTCAGGCTTCGCCGGAAGCCGATCCGAGCGGCGAAGCCGCGAGGGGACATTTGTTTCATCCTCAGACCCTTGCTCGTCTCTCTTATACAACAGGAAGCTCGCCGGTTTCACATCTTTTTTTTAATTAGGAGTTGCCTGCGGAGGAAGCTAAATAGGCCCAAGTCCCATGGTGGCTCTGTTATGCCCTCAAAATGAAAGAAATAGCATTTCTGAGACATTAAAAAATATTTTTTCGGGACATAGCTGATGGACGTCAAGGTTTCACCGCTGTGCCGTATTATGTTTGGTAGGGAGGGAGGGGGGTCAGATATTATACTTTGGTTCCATATCCAAATGCTCCGACGACCCCCTACTAGCTCCCCCTACCAGCCATACCCCCCAACTGTTCAAATCGTATGCACATATTATCGCATCTACTATGCATTCGATTGTGCCAGCAAGTGCAGGGAAATACGCACCCGAGAACCAGAAATTCAAAATTTTCCCCGGCCCGCCTAGAAACTCGGTCCTCAGCTGGGCGTCGGATGTAGCTACTCCCAGTACTAGGAAAGTGCGAGGGGAATACGTCGAGGTCCAGGGGGAACGAATCTCTCATACATGGGTCTCATGCCAATGGTAATTATACACGAGTCTCATGCCAATGGTAGTTGTTGAAATCTATTTGACATTAACAGGACACAGCTTGGTTATTTTAGGAAATACACCCGATTTGTGCTAAGGAGTGCATGTTTTAGTTATATAACGATGATATGAGGACCCAGAGGATACATACAATGGGTAACAACTAACGAGGGTAGCCTTCCAGATCGATATAAAAGTAACTCAAATCACGTGCTGTGAAACTAAAAATAGATTTCAAATAGTTATCAAGGGGCATGGGGATTCGCTACCTCATCCTCTCTTGGTTCAGGGGATTATATAAGGAGGGGCTGAATGGGGTTAACTGATAACTGAGAAATGGCCAAAAATATTACTGTTAACTGAGAATTTTACCTTTTTTTAGCTGTTACCTGATATTTGTGAGATAGCTGTTACCTGATATTTCATTATTTTTTATTAAAATGACGTAACGTCACATGCTATTATTGGCTTTTCGGATGGTTTTCGACAGATTTGATCCAGTTGATAATAGTCAAATATTAAACATGACACATCAGAGTTATCTGATACTAGAAAAATCTATTGAATAGACAAAATGTAGTGTTTGATGTTGAATTAGCGGTTATTATTCATTTCATACCAGCAAATATGTATTCAAATCAGGTTAGGGTAGTCTTTTTATATAACTTAACCGATAACAGCAAAATTTAACTGATAACTGATAAATAGCTAAAAAGTTAGCTGTTAACTGATATTGGTACCCCCCCATTCAGCCCCTCTATAAGGGTTATCGATCTGGAGCGAGGAGGTATGGGATTTATTCACCGAGGGTTTCGCCCAAGCAAGGGCGACACCCGGGGTGAATCAGCTCCGCTTATTTTTCACGTGGCTCGTTTTTCTTTGTACCAGTTTCGGGGGAATATATCTCGAAACCCGCGCCCAGTTCCAAAGGCAGAGGGAATCTCGCAACATATTCCCCTGGACATATTCTCCTGGAAATATTCCCCCCAACTTATTCCCCTCACTTTCTTTCATACTAAGTTCTACTTACTCTTTACTTACGGAGAAGTAAATAATTATGTAATGGAACATGGAAAACACGGCATGTGTCCTGAGCGGATCTCTTGGTTTAATACTAGCCTGCTGTCCCATCCACTACACCATAAGCTTCATTGGTTGAAAGAACCGAGAGAAAAAAATTGTGATAAGCTCTATTGTGTCAGCTTTGCCATAGTCCTTGGACTTCGTATTCTATGAACGGGAATTTTATGCAAAAATATTTCGTGCAACGAAATGAACCTCGCCATTGTGAGGAATTAGCATTTATCTGCCTTCCACTCGGGGGTATGGGATTATTCACCTCGAGTGCTGCCCTCAAGCGGAACCCTAGGTGAATAAATGAGCCATACGCCTCGATCGAGGCCGATACCCCTTACAAACCGATAACCCGAGCTGAAGCCAATAAAATGCATATTTTTTTCACTGGCGAGGTTTTGTCCGTTATCAGTTGTACGAAATAACTAAAATTACTGTTCACAAATCTTCTCATTGTTTCTTTTTTCTCGATCGTTGCTTGTAGCGTAGTGGATAGGACTAGTTGTGGATTGACAATAGGCCCTTTGCAGGACCTGGTCACGTGACCTTCTTAGTCTGTCAATCAAAAACAAGTTGGCGCTAGAACAACATGAATGCCAGAAATGGAAAGAGCAAGCCAAAATTAGCCAAAAGCCCAAGTTTTAGGTTCATATCTTTAAAACTGAAGGAATGGCATTGTTTTGAAAACTTTATAATTTAGCTTAATTTAGGCACGGCTTGCCAGTCAGCAAAAATATCCTTACAAACCGAGAGTTTTTAAAAAAATTGCCATTCCTTCAGTTTTAAAGATATGAACCTAAAACTTGGAATTTTACTAATTTTGGCTTGCTCTTTCCATTTCTGGCATTCATGTTGTTCTTGCGCCATTTTTATTATTGACAGGCTAAAAAGGTCACGTGACCAGGTCCTGCAAAGGGGCCTATTTGCATGAGAAAGGCAAGACACTAATACGTAGAGATCTCGAGCACGGAAAAGAGGTGTAGTTAAAAAAACATCCGGCTTCAATACTTTTTTTTACTTATCCAAAAAATTGGGTCGGGGTCAAGCTTTTTTTTATTTATTACTTTTCCCAAAAAAACTTGGGTCGGTCGGACGATGGGAAATGAAACATTCTATTGGGATGGCCTAATTTGAAATATTTGTTGTAGTTTTAATTTTTTTGGCTTCGGCTAGAATTCAAACATGAAACTTTACGATAATAGGTTCACGTTATTCTCCACAGAAAGTATTTAATTTATGCGGGTAAAGAGGCTGCACGAGTTGCGTTACATTCCAGTAGTATCACATTTAATTATCAGGTTCACCATTTTGAAAAAAAATCGATCAAGTTTAGGACCCTCGGGCAGTTAACTTCTTTTCAAATACTGAGTACCAAATTGGATAGTCCGGGTGGATAAATAAAAGTGGTGGAAATGGGCCTTCTTGTTGGTGAGTAGCATATTTTCAGCTCAGTTCTTTGGTATCATGATTATACTTAGCGGGCTATTTTGGACAGGTTTAGAAGAAATCGTTATCATGCAGAGTTGAGTCAGTAGTTTATATCCATGTATCTGAATTAAGCTTTCTATTGGCTTATAAAGAAGGTGCAGGAATTTATTTTAGTTCTCATAACATGACTTGTAAACTAGAGTTGTATTCGTTGAGCCGGCTCTTCGCTAGCGTTACTGATAGGTGACAGGTCAGATCTTTGAGAATGAAAATGTCTTCGTTTGGCTTCAGAAATAACTGCAGAATCTGATATATTTGTCGTTTAGAATGTATTTCCGATGTAAGTGTAGGCATTTAATGAGCACAGCCTGGTGAATTTCGGCCAATTCGATGACTGGAACAACCCTGTTGTTGTTTCAATGTTTGATCGGATTCGCACGGGAATCTATATATAGCTACCATTCAATTAACGGCTCTCAGGCTCTAAATCTCGACTGATAAACAGGTACAAAAGGTAACATTTCACTTTCAGAGCTTTAAAAGACCAGCTAAGAGTAGTTGAAAAGTGATTTTGGACGTTTGTTTATTTTTTGAATGGGTGTTTATGATAAGCACTGTAAAATTAGAGGTTAAATCGTCTCTCTTACAGTACATGGTCGTTTTATTTTGCCGAGGGGAAGCGTTTGGATTCCAAAGTTGGCACTTTGCTATATTAAACTAGAATAACCAAGCTTTCATGCCGTGTAGTTTTTATTTAAAAAAATCATATACCAGGAGTCGCTTAGGGCTGTCAAACTTGGCCATTATTTTGTCTTATGTTTTGGCATCCAAAACATGCATGTTTAAAAAGGCGAAGAAAAAAGAATAAATTACACTATCGGAATATATTCTTGCTGGATGTTGAGGTCAAAGAGTTGTTTTAATACGTGTGTGAAGTATGATTCCATTGGAGTTTTTATAAGACTTCCCTAGCTCTTTGTTGTTGCGTGATGATTCGGTCGTTCCGACAAGCCAAAAACCGCTCTGGGGCCGTATCTTCAATCTTTTGTAAAAATCGCCAAATTAAAAAAGCGCTGGAACTTTTTGATATGATTTCCTAAAACAGTTCACCCAAAGGTATGTTCTGGCAAAATATGAAGAATTCCGAAATTTCACCGTTGTCCCGCGATTCTCGATATTTACAGGCAGTCGCTCTTAAATGCCTGAATGCCCGCTGAACGAACAAGGTTTCAAAAATAATTCACATAAAAATGACTTAAAATTCCTGATATTCGTGTTACTCTGTACTTACAATGCTTCCATAGACATTTAGGGTCCAGCACCTTCCATTTCATGCACATCTAATGAATGGATACGAGTTCTGTACCAAACCCGAAATGATCCCGAACCCGAAATGATCCCCGAACCCGAAATGATCCCCAAAATTGTTCAAGTCGCGCCTGAAATGATCCGCGACCCGAAATGATCCCCAATCAGTACCCGAAATGATCCCGCAATAAAACTAGGAATGGACTAAAGGATTTGGGGCTTTCGGAATAGCAAAATTTTCGCTAAACTTCTTGCTAAAAGAAATAAAGCTCAAAAGTAAGAATGTTTACTAGTATTTTCTAATAGGACAAACCAACACTGGCAGACAACAAACAACCCGTCAATCAAACCACGTGACGTCGTCGATCATGTGACGATAGCGGAAATCACTCGTATTTCGCTGGAGATAAACAGCACAGCAGCCATACCTTCACGATAGTCACTAGCCATTTTTGTACCTCCTGGAAGTTGTAACCAGTAGCACAAAACGACAATCATGACTAAGAAAATCACGTCCCTATCGATGGAATTGTTATCACGTAAGCATATTTGATGATCAGACCTGAATTATCTTCCCAGCGATCATGTAAAGTTACAAATCGCAAAATAGAAACAAAAGTATATACAAAGTTTTTTTGCGCTCAGTCTATAGGCATTTTGAGAGAAATGTATTGTTGTAAGACTTTTGCTAGGTTGGTTGTTACTCAAGTTTTAGTTACGCCCAATAAAAATGCATACGACCTTTTTCTACTGACCAATAAGCATGCGTTTCCCATTCATCATCGACACTTTGCTATCCTACCGGATATTGATAGGCAGAACTATTTCGCCATTGGTCGCAGCACGTGTTATTCGATTGCTTTCTTCTGCATACTTTTATGCTTTTTGCTTGGACGTGATGAGGCGGCCATATGTAGATTCCAGGACCGACTTAGTAGAGTTTTCCTTCGTTTTACTTGTTCCTGTTCTTGTTATATACGTGTTTCAAAAATGGTTGTCCTGGACAAGCGGCAAACCAATTGCACCGTATAGCTGCCGCCAGTTAAAATGACAATCCTTTGTCGCTTGTCGCTCGTCCGTGACAACCTTATTTGAAATAGGTGTATATAAATTTTGAAGACATCATAAAAATAAAACATTTAATAAAAATGTGATGGGTACTCACCAGTGACGTTGCACGGTTTTATTGACAGCTGCTGTTAATTAATCAACTAATGACCCGCTTAGTGATGGCTTTCTATGACTCACACCATATATTAGCAAATTTCACTATAAAGACTCTGACGGTTCGACGTTTCGTGACTTGTTCTGGATTTTTTTGCATTGCTCTTTATCTCCAGCGAAATAGGAGTGATTTCCGCTATCGTCACATGATCGATGACATCACATGGTTTGATTGACAAGGGTTGTTTGTTGTCTGCCAGTGTTGGTTTGTCCTTTTAGAAAACACTAGTAAACTTTTGAGCTTAATTTCTTTTAGCAAGAAGTTTAGCAAAATTTTTGCTATTCCGAAAGCCCCAAATCCTTTAGTCCATTCCTAGTTTTATTACGGGATCATTTCGGGTATTGATTGGGGATCATTTCGGGTCGGGGATCATTTCAGGCGCGACTTGAACAGTTTTGGGGATCATTTCGGGTTCGGGGATCATTTCGGGTTCGGGATCATTTCGGGTTTGGTACAGTTCACGCTGCAGTCCGCCATTGCTGGCAGTAGCTACGAATCTTAGACCACAGTGCTTTGCGCGCTCACAACTGACACATTGATTAGATTTTAAAATGGCAAATAAATAATAATCCAAGTGATTTCAAGTGCGAATGGGAAGGGTTTTTTGAGCCGATTTTCAGCTCCTCAAAATTCGTAAAATCGAAGAAACGAAAAACGATCCCCAAAACAAATGAGCTTTTCTCCAAAGTAGAAGAATCAAGCGATCCCTGTTATAGCTCTTACTTTGAAGTCATTCATCTCTTCAAATAATATCGCAACATCGTCTTTCCAGCATGTCTAGATGTGATGCAATAATTTTTCCAGGTACATGCTTCATATCGGTCACATTGGACCGATATTTGCATGGTCCGTCGGCAAAGGGTTAACAAAATTTTTGAAAATATTTAAATGTCTATTCTTTTCGTTCAGAATCGGCGTACTGTATATTCACTAACTAACGAATTATTTGACCAAGTTTTGTGATATAATTGTGTACAGGAGCTAAGAGCAAATCTGTACTTCCCTACCCTGCTCTTATTTCGACACGAATTCAAAACCAAGTCTAAGGTTGGAGGGGGTGGTTCAAAATTCAATTTAATTGCAAGGATTTGTGTTAAGCACAACATATGTCAGTACTGCTTCAAGTTGCTGTGACTTCATTCTTGGGAGACATTAAACCAATCATGTGACCAGCCACACCTCCTTCTTGCCAAGCCAGCATCTAGATACGATTTTAGATCTGCTGCTCTCCTAGTCTTTGTTGCGCACTTTGCACAAACACGGGAGGATGAACCAATCGTTTTCTCGAGCTGAGAATAACCCAGGTTTATCAAAATTTCTGCAAGTGAAAGCTTCAATACGCCAGCATTGCCAGGAATTGAAAATAGATTTTCCGCGGAGACCCGGTTTTCCCAAAAATTACCGTAATAGTTTTTAAAAGAGCAACTGCAAACACGGCAGAAATCGTTATACGAAGATTGGTTTAGTAGCGCCTCTTTACCGGAGGCGTCGACAACATTGGGCTTTCCTGAGTTTGCATTTGGCGGTATATTTTGGGACTCAAGTGGAGCAATGTTATAAAATATGTTTACATCGGATTTCACGGAAAGGGGCGGAGCTGAGAATGACGACTTGATGAAAAGGTGGGACAATGGCAACTCGATGAAAGCATGTATCGTAAAAATAGAAGGGGGCGGTAATCATTTCCTCTGTGTGATGTCTGCAGTCCCTCCTTTTCTTCTCCTCTTTCTCGTCCCCATTCTTCCTCTCGCTCCGCTCGAACGCCTGCCATATTTTCTCTTCGCTCGCTCCGCTCGCAAATTACAATCAATGGAGGGAAAAGGAGGGACTGTTCGCAGTCTACGACGGACACAGTCTATTTGTATATTATAGTTCACCACAACATTTTGGCTCGCGCTCATTGGCTAAAAGCGATCACGTGACTTGATAGGCAAACTATCAGGATTTTGGGAGAACAGAAGAAATGCTTGAAAATCACAAGCCGAAGGCACATGATTTTCAAGCATTTCAAGTATTCTCCCAGCATCCCAAGTGCTTTATTTCGCCAGTAAACACATTGAAATGTGTGGTCTATTGCTTTTATGATATAACTACGACACAACGCAAGCAGGCGTGCCGATGTGTTTACCGGCACAATAAACCATAGATATTTTGAATCTATAAGCCAATCAGAGCGCTCGTCCTGTCAGGGTTATATTCATAAAATTACATTTAAAAAATCTAACAATTAAAATTGACAAGGAGCGCGCGCGCTGCATATATAATCATGTTTCGGCGGGAAACAAGCTGTGCATATGATGATCACAGAATACTTAGATCATGCTTGGCAACAAATAACAGTTACTTACAACCCGTACGTTTCCAGCAGAGGAGGCTCTGTCCTACAAGTGCATGGAGTCCATTTCGTTATTTCTCTCGTAATACAATGCTGAAACGCTGAGCAACCGGCCTCGCTTGGTATCACGGTTCCCGTTACTCATGGGCAAGAGTGTACATGACGGAGGCGCATGTATTTGCGAGAATCTTTCTTCGAAAACTACTGAATACACGCCTTGGAACTAACATTTTAAAAACGCGCATTTTGTTTGATGTTTGCCGGAATAGATAAAATATAATACAGGTTTCACATCAATTTGATGAACATTAGCTTAAGGGATACTTACGAATGACTCAATTAAATCATCCCTTCCCTCAGTTCAAATATACATGAACTGCACGTGCTGATGGCAAATTTAACGTGGTAATCTGGGTATTCTGTAGATTTCTCTCCAATGCATAAACTTATCCTTGAAACACGAAAAGAGAGAAAGAGTGAGAAAAAGGCGAAGTATATTATACCCTTTGGCGCCGGGCCTGAGAAAACATGAAGGCTAACTAAACTGCATGAGTTTATCTAGGCTGTGTTGTGTAAACATGTCATCGTGAATGTATTTAGCTACACCGAGTGAAACAACCAACCCCGAACAGGTTGTTTAGTTAGGCAATATTTTTAACTGGTTTAGCGGCAGGGAGCATGTGGTGTAATGACGAATTACTTTAACTTGTTTTATTAAACAACTCTTAAGAAAAAACTCTTTTAAAACATGGAAAATTTGGTGCGAGCGGGGTATGACAGGATCAGGTTTTTAAACGCCAATTTGGCATGCTACGTGTACACAGTGAAACTTTAAAAGGAACTATGAAAAGAGTAAATAATCCTTATTTGTACGGTTGACCCTTTTAGCACATAAACTAGCTAATTTATGGATGCCAACACAAGGTAAAAAGTGCCATGGTTGTGCTGTATTGGATCACCTAGATAGCAATGGAGTCTCATCACATCGCAGCCGTATTTCTTGTCCTCTTGGCAGGGATCGGAGTTCTGAACGCTAAGGTCGAGGGAATGACTAAAAGAAGCGTATCTGAACCTAAAGCTCTGGTAAGTTTGAAGACGGGATCGCGGACTTCATATATGTTAGAAAAATAAGTGAAAGTTTATGAAGTTTTCAAGTCGAGTAGTTGTAAAATAGATCTCCAAATGCAAAGCCCAGTCCTTGTTTTTAATATTAATGTTATTTCAATTTTCCAGGAAGGCAAGCAGTTCATCCCATAAGTATTTACTTCCGCTACTTTCCCCAAAAAGAAATCTGTTTGAAAACGTCCTTAACATCCACAAAATGCTCTGAAAATTTCGCGCACAACTTTATCTACAGACATTATTTGGAGGTAATTTAAAGTCGACGCGAACTACTTTAGGACTCAATGTTTGGGCTTACTACAGCTTTAGCTTTTCAATGGACTTTTTTGAATTAAACAAACTTGCCGTGAGCAAGCTTAATATAATCTTTATTTTACAATACTTATACAATACAGAAACTTAAAATTCCGAGAGCATATTTCAGAAGAGTTAATTAACACCTGTTAAAAAAGTTCAGACACAACAAGTATTCCCAGAAAGGTATGTCTTTATTGGTTTGGGTAAGAAATGTTGATTGTTTTTTATAAAACCCGGGTTTATTGGACACGCGGGAATTCTAGTTATGGATCAAACGTCTTATGCAATGCTACTGTTTGGATATATTCACGCCTATACGAGTAATTTCGATAAGAAAATATCACTTATAAAGTAATGAACGTATAAAGTATTTTCTCCTTCAAATGTGAAATACATATTATCTGATTAAGGATCATTGTAGCCGAAAATGTTTTAAGAAATATCAGGTTGAAAGTTTTCCTGTGCAAATCTGATTCACTTCGTGCATTCGGCCAAAGCTGCGGCGTTTTAATTAAAATAAGGTTAAACAAATAACACTACGCCTTTTAAATAAAACATCGACTTAATATTACATATGTAATACCAGTGAATAACAAACATCCACATGCTGGCGAGAAATAATAGGTTTTGCCACCCCTCCTGAGTCTCGCACTGAGCAGTTTCAGAACGAGTTTAGATGGGCAAAAACAAAGGATTTTATGTCAAGAGCCCATCATTACCAGGAGCGTCCAATCTCCTATACTAAAGGTACGAACACACGCTTTAATATTGCGCGCAATATTGACTCTTCTTAATATTTATGCGCATACAATTAGCTACTCGAAAACGAGGCTAACCCCGCATCGTTTCTTAGCTGAAAAGCAAAATGGCGTCGCGGACGGAACATTGCTGTGTTCTTCTATGCATTGGAGACAAAAAGAAAATTCTTAAATTGTCCTTTTGAACTCAGGTGGACGTTGCGGCATTCCCGATGCGGGGATAGCCTCGTTTTCGAGTAGTGAATAAGATATTTGCATAAATATTAAGAAGAGTCAATTGACAGCAATTGTTGTGCAATTTGTTGCGCGCAATGTTGCCGAAGTAGAACTCGATCCTACTCGATCCAACATTGCCGGCAATGTTGCGCGCAATCAGCTGCAGCGTGTGTCTGTACTGTAAGTCCGTGAGCCAGCGTATTACTGCATTGAGCTGTGCCCTCACTTTGAGAATCCAATAAAACCAGTCCTTACCAGTCAGGACAATGCAGTGTTAGTAAATCATTAGCTCAAAGCCTCAAAGAAACTCGGATCATTCTCAATTCTTGATAATGGAGGAAAGTATGTACGGCAGTTCTCCGGGAAACACATTTCTAAAAATAATGGCTCAATCTGGGCATACGTGGATCGTGGATACAGTATATATGGACGCTCCTGGTAATGGCTAATGTGCATTGCTAATATAATACTAAAATATACATGTAACGAGTTCTCGAATTGGATTGGCTGAGAGCAGCTGTAGTTATGCTAAACACCAGTACCAAATCGCGTAATACCAGAGTGCCAAATCACGTTCTACCTCAGATGTGAACAAATTATATCCAACCACAACTCATGAATTGACTGAGATGCGGCGGTCTTTCCAAACTTTTGCAACAATGTGGAAAAATAACAAACATTTACAGCCGGGAGAAGTTTAAAAACTGAAGCAAAATCCTTGGAATAACATCACGATAAAAAGCACAAATATACGCGGATGAATATTATTAACAAGTAACCATATGTATGCTTTCTCGTGCAAACTCGTTCAAATTAATCCCTAATTGCACTCGAATCCATTTGATTACCTAGTATACCAATTTCGGGAATATGTTGTAGAAAATGTGAGTAATAAAAGGGCTATATCAAGAGCAAGAATATAGAAATGTTCAAGGTGATATAAACATACCTGCAAGCAACAAATGAAAGAAGTTTGTTCCATTTTTCATAATGAAATGAGAGTTTGTTTTCTCTCTAGCAATTACCTGTATCGTAAATTATTTTAATTATTTTTAAAATACAGTTCGTTGGGGTCACACCTTTTAATTTACACTTGAAAATATATTGCTCGGCAACCAAAATAATATGATTGATCAATATAAAATCATCAACTGGTTCTATAATTCCAAGAATAACATCAATTTCATTTATACAATTTAGGAACAAATTGTTTTTAAAAAGTTGTAATTGGAGCCAAAAAGAGTTAACCAAGCCTTACGGACAGTGGAAGAGAAAGTGCTCTAAAGATTCATTACTCCTCTTGACAGAAAGAACAAAGATTTACGGTTTACGGTTCATGCTCAGTTGTTAAAGTATTTTGTTTCAACTGGCGGGCCACCATTGTATAACATATACCTGCCCGCTAAACAAACAAAGGATTTGTAAACTGCGAATGAACCGTAAACTGGTCTATTGTTTTCGTCATCCAATCATATTACAGAGTTACGGTACGTCACGGTTAAAGTAAGGACATGCCGTGTTATCGTCCCACTCATCATACGAAATCCGCTCCACAACTCATGACATTTGCTCTATTAGTTTCTCTACGGCAAAGCGGCCTTGAATCCGGGACTTGAATACATATCACTGAGGAATCAATCATTCTTAGTCAGTCATTTTAAACAGACAATTCTGTGATGTGACTACCCCGGGCTTCCACTCCTCGATCGTTCCCCTGCCGCCCTGCTTTTCTGTTCTACTCCCTAGTACTTTTCTGTACTAGTCCCTAGTACTTTTCTGTACTAGTCCCTTGTGCTTTTCTGTACTAGTCGCTAGTACTTTTCTGTACTAGTCCCTAGTACTTTTCTGTACTAGTCCCTTGTACTTTTCTGTACTAGTCCCTTGTGCTTTTCTGTACTAGTCCCTTGTGCTTTTCTGTACTAGTCCCTAGTATTTTTCTGTACTAGTCCCTAGTACTTTTCTGTACTAGTCCCTTGTGCTTTTCTGTACTAGTCCCTAGTGCTTTTCTGTACTAGTCCCTAGTACTTTTCTGTACTAGTCCCTAGTACTTTTCTGTACTAGTCCCTAGTACTTTTCTGTACTAGTCCCTAGTACTTTTCTGTACTAGTCCCTAGTACTTTTCTGTACTAGTCCCTAGTACTTTTCTGTACTAGTCCCTTGTGCTTTTCTGTACTAGTCGCTAGTACTTTTCTGTACTAGTCCCTAGTACTTTTCTGTACTAGTCCCTTGTACTTTTCTGTACTAGTCCCTTGTGCTTTTCTGTACTAGTCCCTTGTGCTTTTCTGTACTAGTCCCTAGTATTTTTCTGTACTAGTCCCTAGTACTTTTCTGTACTAGTCCCTAGTACTTTTCTGTACTAGTCCCTTGTGCTTTTCTGTTCTACTCCCTAGTACTTTTCTGTACTAGTCCCTTGTGCTTTTCTGTACTAGTCCCTAGTATTTTTCTGTACTAGTCCTTGTGCTTTTCTGTACTAGTCCCTAGTACTTTTCTGTACTAGTCCCTAGTACTTTTCTGTACTAGTCCCTTGTGCTTTTCTGTACTAGTCCCTAGTACTTTTCTGTACTAGTCCCTAGTACTTTTCTGTACTAGTCCCTTGTGCTTTTCTGTACTAGTCCCTAGTACTTTTCTGTACGAGTCCCTAGTACTTTTCTGTACTAGTCCCTTGTGCTTTTCTGTACTAGTTCCTAGTACTTTTCTGTACTAGTCCCTTGTGCTTTTCTGTACTAGTCCCTAGTACTGTTCTGTACTAGTCCCTAGTACTTTTCTGTACTAGTCCCTTGTGCTTTTCTGTACTAGTCCCTTGTGCTTTTCTGTACTAGTCCCTAGTACTTTTCTGTACGAGTCCCTTGTGCTTTTCTGTACTAGTCCCCTGTGCTTTTCTGTACTAGTCCCTAGTACTGTTCTGTACTAGTCCCTAGTACTTTTCTGTACTAGTCCCTTGTGCTTTTCTGTACTAGTCCCTTGTGCTTTTCTGTACTAGTCCCTTGTGCTTTTCTGTACTAGTCCCTAGTACTGTTCTGTACTAGTCCCTACTGATGTGAGCTGTGCCTGGGCCCTCTTTCATACTTCCCTCTGCATTTTTAGGTTGGGGAGCCAGCCCCGATAGAAGGTGACTGTCCATGCTCAAAGATCGCCTGCGTTGGCGACAAAGGACCAAAGGTTGGTATTCTGTGTTTCTGAAAATATCATGATGTTTTCACTGTTTGAACACTAGCTTTCAATGACTGTTCCTCCTTAGCAGAATCATAAAAGGCTGTCTGAGCGTTCCCAATAATTCTTCACTTTTCTTTGACATTTAAAAAAACATTTAATTGATATGGTAAATGAAACAATGAAGACCATGGACTACTAAAACAAAGCGTTCCCTTCAGGGTGATCTTGGCGTTAATGGTGCAACGGGCCCAAAAGGCCCTAAAGGGAACCAAGGCGCTACTGGTCCGGAAGGACGTCCAGGAGACAGGGGTTATAAGGGCGTACAAGGACCCATAGGTTCCCCCGGAACTCCAGGAAAGACGGGCGCTCCTGGAAATGCTGGCACAGCAGGACTGAAAGGCGAGCAGGGCGGGCAGGGTTTGCAGGGAAAACCTGGTGCTCGAGGTCCGCAAGGGATTCAAGGAGATAAGGGAAGCGCGGGCCCAACAGGACCGCCCGGTGTTCAAGGACTGAAGGGAGACAAAGGCGATAATGGTTAGTTGGAACTGGGTTGTAGAAAATTTCAAGTGATGTTTGTTATTAAAACTGAATATGTTTGATTGCTATTAATTTTTTGGGTTTCAGGAAAGAAGGGCGACACTGGGAACCAAGGACCACGAGGGTTACCAGGAGCCAAAGGCCCACAAGGGCCTCAAGGCGGTAGAGGTACAGCCGGTTTACAAGGACCAAGGGGTTTAACTGGTCCAAAAGGACCTACGGGAAGCGTGGGTCTAACGGGTCCAAAGGGAGCCCAAGGATCCTCAGGGGCTACAGGTGCTAGGGGCCCTCAGGGCCTCAGAGGCATAACTGGGTCAACAGGTGCAAAGGGTCCTCGGGGACCCCCAGGAGGTTCTGGTCCTCGAGGTTCTCAGGGCCCCCAGGGTCCACCGGGACGCCAAGGGACACCAGGGAGTTGTGCTAACCAAGTGAGTTGTAGACTATTTAAAATCGTCGAGAAAAGATGTTTTAAAATTACTTTAGCCATTAAAATAATCATTCATTGCAAGACTGCCAAAATAAGAAACCAAGCATGGAGAGAACAAGCCAGAATTAACGTTGAATAACAATTATGTTGCATCATTCTTGTTTTGAAAAGTGCTAAGGTGTAACCATGGTATTTTGATAGCTTGACAGTTTCGCTGTCTGTTCCTGTTCAGCGAATTTCATGAACCAAAATCAAGGAAAACTGAAAAGAGTCAGGACAAAAAATTTAAATCGAAAGATTATTTCATTCTTCATACACGAACCTTTACATATGGTTTTTACTAGCGCCATAAACACGAGCCGTAAGAAACCTACGCAGTAAAGCACTGCGTCATTAACTAGAGGGGGGCTGATGCAAATGAAAAATGCCATGCTAAATTTTTGATGACCCCCCCCCCCCCCAATTCTCCCTCTAGCTTACTATGGTCCCCTAATTTGCTGCATGAAATTGGGGACCCTCCCCCATTTTGCACCAGCCCTCCCCCTCTAAGTAATAGTCCCTAATGTATTGATTTCGTATGAGTGGGACAAACTACAGCATGTCCGTAGCCTTACCGTAACCGTGCTGTAACCGCGCTGTACCGCATTTCTGTGATTTGATTGGATCAGCAGGACAACAACAATAGGGAAACCATTTCAACGTCACGACATGCCGTACGGTAACCGTGCTGTAGTCAGCTGTGCTGTAGTTTGTCCCACTCGTACGAAATCTGCTCTAGCGGCGCTTGTTCTTATACGGCACTGCGTCTGCGTATGTTGCTTGTTCTTATACGGCACTGCGTCTGCGTATGTTGCTTGTTCTTATACGGCACTGCATCTGCGTATGTTGCTTGTTCTTATACGGCACTGCGTCTGCGTATGTTGCTTGTTCTTATGTCGCTTGTGAAAACCAATCTCCCTAAAACGAAACATATTGATGCCAACGCGTACAGCGATTAACACACAAAACATTGTTATGATAACGTTCATGTCTTTATAGTGTGCTGGTCTAACGAAACAACTCGAGGCAAAAATAGATGCTCTCAAGAAATACACTGTTGACAAGGTACTGACTAAAAAAACTAAGGGTTAACACAGGGAGAAGGGAGGCCTATTGTAATGACTCGTGCCTTATTTCGATTAGGCCATCTCAATAAAATGCTTCGTTTACCATCGCCCGACCGACTCAATTTTTTGGAAACGTAAAATAAAACAAATAGAAGATTGAAGAATAATTATAATTTCATATTAAACTACTTACATTTCTTTTCCGAGCTCACTACGTTTTAGTTTCTTTCTTTTTTTCTCATACGATTGTCAATATGAGTAACTCAAAGAACAGTGAAGGTATAGTAGTTGAATTATTTGTTATCAGTCTTACGGTATGAGTAATTCAAATAACAGTGAAGGTATAGTAGTTGAATTATTTGTTATATTATGTTTAAAAAATGCTATCTTTAATTTTACAATATTTCACTGTTATGATCGGCGCCAATCACCAACCAAAAAGAACATTAATACTTGATTTATTCCGTAAGGTTTTTACTTTCCACGGAAAATGTAATATACTGTGCTTTGGGTACTAAGTTCTTCACAGACCCCGCCTATTGTTTAAAAGTTGTTTTGCTTGGATCGTTCAGTATAACAACGGTAGATAATTAAGGCCATCCCAACAAAATGCTTCGTATACCATCGCCCTCTGTCTCGTGATGGTGGGGCCTGGAACCAAGTAAAGTCAGCTTGTTCCAGTCATTATGGCTCGACTACTTTTTCCTTTACAAGTTCACTGTTCTTTGAGTTACTCATACCGGTAATAACTATACATTCATATAATACACGAGATGCAAGCAATAACAATTACTTTAGGCCTAAAATAAGAACAAACTATGGCAAATTCACGTTTAAATATTCAGCATCACAACTCTGGGAAATAATTTATCTAATTACTTATTCAAAAACAATACAAAGCCTGCCTCACACATCATCAAATTTAACATATATATATCTATCATATTACCTAATTTATTTTCGTTCTTGTATTGTTCTTGTATTTTCTTATATCACATTATGGAGTAATATCGTACATGTAGCATTTATTATCTGTGTGAAGTTACCCACCCTCATTAAACTTGTAACGACTCGCTATAACTATAAAAAAAATGTAATTAACGAGCTAAGCTATTTTTATCTTCTACTGTTACAACAGTAAACTCGAAAGCTTCATACTACTTTGGCTGCAACACCTTACATACAATACCTCATACAACTTATCTATAACTACTGAGTTAACTCAACACCTTACATACAATACCTCATACAACTTATCTATAACTACTGAGTTAACTCAACACCTTACATACAATACCTCATACAACTTATCTATAACTACTGAGTTAACTCATTCTATACCTCCCGCTCTTTTCTTTATGTATGTTCTGTAAATAGTGTGAAATAATTGAAATTGCTTCTATAGTGCCAATCAGCCAATCGATATGCAGTAATGTACCGTAAAATCCCGGGGGCTTATACAAGTTCGTAAGGGGTTTTAGGGGGGCTTATAACGGGGGAGCTTATAACCGGGAGTAAAAAACGTTTGAGCCGGCATAGTAACTATTTTTTTAATGGAAACCTCATGCTTTATTTCAATGATAAAAACGCAACAATAATCCATGTTGTTTGCCCGAAAACAGTATTCTGCATTGAGAGTGTGAAGCTGACAATAACAATGTTTGTAGCTTCGCTGTCAAGTGTTCATGATCATTTTCACTTTTAAAATGCCTTCATAGAAATGCTGTCATTAATTGGCATCCATCGCCAGATGTCTCCATCCATCACGTCATCTTATAACCGGGGGGGGGGGGGGGGGGTTATAACGGGGAGTATATGTCCGCCAGCAGAGAGGGGGGCTTATAACGGGGGGGGGGGGGGGAGGGTGGGGTATAACCGGGATTTTACGGTATACGGTTTGCCGTAGTTTTGCCTATCGGTGTAATCCTCTTTATACTCTGATAATTTCCAGTGTCATCACATATCCAGTAAACTAAATCAGCTTGTTTTTGTTATTTTGATTCCAGGTGAATCACTTACAAAAACAAATCGCCGAGCTGCATAAGCAGAGTAAGTACGCACCTTGTTATCTTTAGTTGCTTAGCAACATAGCGATACAGTCGGCGCATACAACTTTGCATTGTTAGTAAGTTACGCTGCTTTTAAAGTTAAGATGACAATGCCCATGGAAACAATTGCGCTGTAGGGGAACGGATAAACAACGCCGGAATTCCTCTTCTGGGCCCAAAATAACAAAAACTGATCTAAAGAAAGTACTCCAGTGCAGCTATGGCTGGTTGACATACGGCATCCTATCCAAAGGCGCGCCTTCATCTAAGTGATCTTAGAACGCAGGCCCTAAAATACATTATACATGTAGCGTATAATTAAGGTCATATTTCGACGTTTGTAGTATAGAAATAAATAAAGTTAATATACAATTTATTGTTAAGGACCGACTCCGACTCCGACTCCGACCAAACCCCCACCCCATCACTATCCACTGGGTTCAGTGCAGAACCCTGCCAAGTCCTGTCGAGATATCTTGGCGAAAATCAGGTAAGACAGAGCCGTAGCTAGAGCCGTAGCTAGAGCTTTATCACAGACGGGGCAACATGTGAACATATGTAAAGGCAGGGGTCTGGAAGGCGGCGCCAAGCCCTATAGCGGGGTCGAGAGGCAGTGCCCCAGAGGGGATCCAGGAGGTGTAGTCCCCGGCAGCTCCGTGTACTATAGAATTTTGGAGTGTAAAAGTAGCTCTGCTGCAGAAAATGATTTTCTTTTCAGAATTACAATCTTTGGGAGAAACTATAGACGAGGCGAGTATACTCAAGAAAGTTTTATACGGGGAGGCTCCGCCCCGAGGTTCCGCCCCGAGGTTCAAACCCTTACCCTTTTATATACCATGTAACCCTTTCATATACCTTTTACTAAACTTTTCACTTGAGTGACCCCTTAAAATACTTGGATGAATCAGACGTCTGTTCGAGATATTTTGAAATGCCCTTTTAAATACCCAAATGACAGTTTTTCCTACCCTTTTCTATACTTCAACTCGTGAAATCCCTACCCTTTTATATACCTCCAGCCTGAAAAGGCACCCCTTTCGGGCGGAGCCTCCCCGTATAGCTCAGATATAGTCCATTATAGGGAGGGGGAGGGGGGGGGGGCATTTTGCTAGCTACGGCCATGTAAGATAACTTGAAAATACCGGTATTTGTAATTTAATAAAGTATAAAAATTGATATTTTTTACAAGAGGATTTCATGGGAGAGAAAGAGAGACGCGACAGCGAGGTTTCCATGCATTCAAGACAAAGAAATGTTAAAGTGTTGTAATGAACTCTATATCCAAATTTCAGCCAAATTAGCTTGAGGCTTACAGGAAACTACTAACATCTAGAAGTGGTTACCATTTATCAAGTTGCATCACTTATAATTGAAACACTTCTGTAAAATATTACAACCAAGTGAGATCATATTGTGAACAGAGACGGAATAATAGCCGGGATGGCGCAGTGATCAAGCGCTTCGCCTCTCACCTCTGTGGCCCAGTTCGATCCACGGACGCGGAGCAATATGTGAGTTGAGTTTGTTTGGATCTCACCCTTACTCCGAGGGTTTTTCTCCGAGTCCTCCGGTTTTCCTCCCTCCACAAAAACCAACACGCTAAATTCCAATTCGATCTGTGGATTAGCCGGGTCCTGGCTTTGATCAGCCCCAATGGTTGTTTCAGGTCCCGTTAGAAATTCACAGTTAGAAATTCAGATTTCAGAGTTCTTCTTTCTCCCACTTTATTGCTTTACCACTTTTATAACAATAGCAATAACAACAATAATATAAATATTATTTCTTGAATGGGCTTAATTAGTATTCCTGATAGTGTGCACTTTTTCTTTAAGACATACAGGAAGTGGTGCCTATTGGCTGAAAACCGAGACAGCTGCTCATAAGAGCCTCGTGTACTGTCTCATGGATAGTAAACATCTCGGCATGTGTGGAGGAGGAGGCTGGACACTAGTCATGAAACTCAACGGACACGCGGTAATGATTGATGTATTGAACCAGGAGCCGAGAGAACAACCTCGTACCCAGGGCCTTTATATGCGCCATCTTGGATTAGCCAAGTTACTAAGACCCCTGGGTACGAGATTGCGTGCGAGAGAATGAGTAAGAGAGTGAAACAAGCGCGTATAAGTTTTGTTAGAGCAGGTTTCAATTGAGTGTCGAAAGTTTTCGGTGATTGCTTTGGTTTTGCGTTTAGTTAGCTTTTCTATTTGCTGTTCTATTTGCACGTGACTGTTTCCTGCAAAAGTCCTATCAGTAACTAAACGGCAGGTTTTTCTTTTTCTTTTCTTACAGCAAACGTTCAGGTACAGCTCTCCACTGTGGTCCAACAGAGCAGAACATCAGCCTCGCGGTGGCAGAACGGGATTTGACAGTCAGGAGACTAAAGTAGCAACCTACTGGTCAACACCCTTCCACTCCATCTGCCTTGGAATGAGTGTCTCAAGCACTCTAAGATTCGTGCGCTTTAAATACTCAGCAAAGTCGCTGTACTCAGTGATCGCGGACGGCAAGTATCGTCCAACTCGTATTGGTCGCAACGTGTGGAAGAACTTGGTACCTTCGGGCTCACTACAGCCGCGCTGCAACAGAGAAGGCTTCAACGTGAACTTCGGCCCAGCCGTGCAGGTGAGGATTGGAATAGCAAGTAACCAGGAGAATGACTGTCGTTCGTGCGACTCTAGAATAGGGTTTGGAACAGCGGGCAGCCATTGTGGCCAACAGAACACTAACTCTTGTGGGAACGAGGCCAGGTGTTCACCTGACATGGGTGACAGGAGTACGAGAGCGTATGGTTACATCTTTGTGAAGTGAATTTTCGACATTCGATCGAAGACTTTTGGGTATATTTTTGATACTTATTACCAAACTTTGTTATTGACTTTTGTATGACTTATTTTTTAGCTACCTTTCTTCCACGTCTGAAATGGACATTATTTCTTTAGCCTGCGATGGGGTCCGTGTATTATTTAAGATTATAACGTAGCGATGATATAAAAGCGCGCTCTGATTGGCTTAAAAAACCTGTTTTATCAGAGTATATAACATGCGCGAGTGCATGTGATTTATTGTTTTGAATTGCTTGATTGCTTCATCGCGGGCTTAAACCTATATCATAAAGTAAGTAAAGAAGCCTAAGTTATGTATTATACTGTACATAGAAACACTCCAGCCATTTGAAAACATTATTTCAAGAAATATTAAAAGCACAAGTCGAATTCTTGTTTTGTAAATGTCCGTCGTGTTTTATGACAGCTTAATATTCCAAAGTCGTGCGTGCACAGTACAAAATCCAAGCAGATGATTGGCTAATGACAGTGCTTTATTCGTGACCACAGCATACATTGTACAGTCAGCGCGTGCCTGTATTTGTCAATAAACGTCAAATCAAGAGTCTTTCTCTCCGTGCTGATCGGCCAGAAACGTGAACCAGGTTAATAAAATTTTACCGCCGTTTTCAATCCAGTCTTCTATTGGTCTTGTGACGTCCGTGTTGTTTAAAAACGTCTAGTGCTTAGGCTCTCTAATAAATCACGCAACGCACGCACCTTTAATAATACATGGCTAAGGTTTTTTTAATTGCTAAAGACACGACCCTTCCGAAGAGAATCAGCGTGACTGGTTTTACAGGCTATCTAATCAGCTAAATGTTAACTGATTAGTTTAAATCTGTTTTAATAATAAAGCAGCACTTTTGCATCCGTGTTTCTTTCTTCCTGTTGTCCATTAGTTGGGACTTGGTTATGGGCACCCAGGTTTTCACATTCAGTTCAATCACTCAACCCTCATGCGGTAGAAAGAAAAGAAAGAGGGAAGCTTGGAGAAGTGGTAGGTGCTGGAGTGGAAAGGGCATTTTTTTGTCAATTTCTCTTTTTTTCTAATCGGAAAAACGTTTAGAAGGGACAACAATTCAAAGCTCTATGTATTCTATTACACTTTTCATTGAAAAATTAAACACTTTTATATAAAGACAATACCGCTTGTTTCCTGGGACCGGTTGTTCGAAGAAACGGAGTAATTTTATACTTAGAATAGCGCTAAATCTATAATTGTGAACTGTACAGTTTAAATCTATCTCGGCACTGGGCGATAATTATTTTGTTACGATCATCAATGCGATTTTAAAGATTCATTTAAAGCGAAGCAGTAAAGACTGCATGCACAGATCTTGCCAGTAATGTCTGGATATTACATGGCCGCGCAGAGATAGAGAGAATATTACATGGCTGCGCAGAGATACAGAGAATATTATATGGCTGCGCAGAGATTTTGAGGATATTGCATGGCCGTACGGAAATAAAGAGAATGTTACATGCATGGGCACGCAGAGGTATTACATGGCCGCAAGGAGATATAGAGGATATTACATGGCCGCTCAGTGATATAGAGAGCTCACTCGCTCGCGGACTCGCTCGTTCGCGATATGATACGAAAACCTCGTGTATAAAAACGATATCAAGCTCCTAACATGTAATAATTTGTTTATTATACATTTAAAGTGAATACAATAACACAAAATTAAGCATAACACAATTTATTTCTAAAAGCAATAGTACAGTGAAGTGATATCGTATCACTTCACTGATATGGTTTTTATTCACGGCTTTATCACACGGATATCAACCCCAAATGTGTAATAAATAGAGGATATTACATGGCCGCAAGGAGATATAGACCGCGCAGAGATATAGAGGATATTACATGGCCGCGCAGATATAGAGGATATTACTGGCTATGCAGAGATACGGAATATATCTTCATGTATAGCTTGATAACTCACGAATGAGCGCAGCGAACGAGTTAGCTATCAAGTTAAACACGAGAAGATCCAATAAGCCATGCAATTTACTTTTTAATCACATGAAAACCGCCCGTTGAACATTTTCATTTCTAATTTTAAAGATAAGCAAAAGCACCATAATGTATTTAACATCCTGTCAAACCAAGTCAAAATCAAACAAATTTGCTCAAGATAATGTAGCCTCTTTTTCACATTTTAGAAACATTAGGAGGTTAAAAAGTAACGTTACATTTTTCTTCGAATTTATGAGTGAAAAAATATGTCTGCATAGCAGGATACACTCTCATGGGTCTCGATATGAAAAACTACGCACCACAACGGGACAACACATCAGGGAGAATAGTAGGTTTAGGAAACCCATGCAGATTTACTGAACTTCAAGACATTAGGGACCCTACATTAGTTAGGAATAAAGATCACTGCGCACTAGTGCAGAGATTGAGCCAGAAGGGACACGTTATCTGGCATTACCTTTGGAAGCGGACAAAGCGGGACAACCGTTATCGTGTTTTTTCCAAGGGACAAATGTTTTTTTTAAAAGCAGGTATGGCACAGCCTGGCGCGTTCCCTGGTAGTGTAGCTTGTATCCTATGCTTTCTCAAGTTCCCCCGCCCGCTTTTTCGTGATTTGGCTTGGCGCTCGCGTAAATGCTCGCTTCGCCCATCTGTCGCCAGGACAAAAAAAAACAATTCGATTGCCTCAAAAGAAATCGTGGTCGACTTGTGTCAAGTCTACGTGATTTTGCCCATCGGAATATTTTAGGTCTACTTGTATCCTGATCAGTTATAATTTTAATACAGAAAAATATTAGGTAAATATGGCTTTTTTTAAAGATTTTGCGATTTCGACTAGTTCATAATTAGTAAATGATTGACCAAGACTTAACGTGTTTTATTTTCCAAGACTATTACAGACAATGAGCTGAGATCACCTAGCATATATTTCACAGACATACATTATGACAAGCCTCCTCACAAATTTACTGTTTCAAATAAAATTGCCTGCACCACTCTTATAATCTTACAAAGCAACATGAATCAAGGGACATTACATAGAGGGAAAGTCTGTTAAGAATTCAACTCAAATTAATTCACTCTGTACTCAAATGCAGAAACTTTACTTGTATTTAAAAAGTGTTGCAATACTGGGCTTCTTAGTCGATAGTCAACCTCAAAATAGTGATATTATGCCAGAATAAATCCTCTTTGAATAAGTATAGTTTCTGCTTAAAGTGCAACTAACCTCTTTTGCAATTTTTATACATATGAAACTTTGAAAGGTTTTGAGTACTTCTGCAAAGAAATGTTTGGCTTACAGAGAATACTCGATGTTCTAGGCTTGTTTGAAATGGTAAAAAATTGACCTTTCCTGACCCATGACCGCGCAAGAAAAAGCCTGGGTCGATTCTTGATCTTACGTCACCTCATTAATGCATTATTCTCCATGGTGCCTTTCCATCACAACAACATCGATATATAGAGAATATACACAGTCTGTGAGTTGTTAGTAAAGAAAACAGTTATTTTAGACAAAATGCTAAATATTTATTCAAATTATTGCAAAGTCGAATGAGTTGGATGACGTAAGATCAAGAATTGACCCAGGCTTATTCTTACGCGGTCATGGGTAAGGAAAGGTCAAATTTTCACCATTTCAAACAAGCCTAGAACATAGAGTATTCTCTGTAAGCCAAACATTTCTTCGCAGAAGTACTCAACACCTTTCAAAGATTCATATGTATAAAAATTGCAAAAGGGGTTAGTTGCACTTTAAAGGGACACTGTCAACCCCAAAATGCTAAACTTTCTCATGACGAAATACAAAAATAACTACTCAGATTAGCAGAGTATGCTTTCCAGGTGTACTGGAAAAAATTAGAGACAATTTTGATGAAGGATGGCAAAGATTAGAGTGGATGAAAATACTGCTTTTAGGAGAAATTTAGAGCAACTTGAAATCGGTTCACTGTAACCAAAATCAAGTTTCTAGAATATTTAATATTTTGTAATCCATTTGAATCTTTGTCATCCCCTATTGAAAATGTTTTCATAGCATATCAGGACATTCACATGGTATTTCTCTTCTTTCTCAGGGTGTTATTTTTGTAGTTTTGTTTTAAAGAAACTTGAAGGTTCAATATGATTGACAGTGCCCCTTTAGCTATGACTAGAGACCATGTATTGCATCATCGTCTAAGCACGAAAATGTCTCGTCATCATCTAACAGGCCCTCCACAGAATCTCCATCAGAGTCACTGGTTATGATCAGCACTGGGGGTGTTGCAATCAGACCTAGGGAAAGGGGGCAGAAACAGAATTACTACTCTTGTATTTGCCATTTTTATGCTGCAAGTACATGGAAAAAATATAGTTATGTTGGGTTGTTTGTAATCGTTTTGTTCACAGCTTACTCAAATGTTAACTAAAGGTATTCAAGCAAAGTCATGTAAAAAGAAAACCAGGGCTGCAGTGGAATGAGGAGGAGGGCAGGTTTACACCTAATTGTTGAAAGATGACAAGGAAACACTTTGCATGCTCATGAAAACAATCTAGAAGTCTGAAATAGACCTTATCAACAGAAAGCAACTACAGCTTATGGCCTATGTCATGAATTATTGATGATTACAATATTATTATAAACCAAACTGAGCAGAATTTGAAGTTTTTCACATGTTATTTGATGGCCAAGACAGTGGCTGACAATAATGGACTCCAACTCAAATCATCTAAGCATTATCTAGAATGGTTACTTCATTAAAAATACACCAATGTACCAATGGTTATTACATGTAGCTCAATTGAACAAATGTAAAAAGACTGTACAACTCTCAATTGCTTAGCAACAGACCATTGATTGACAGCTGTCAAATTCTCAATATGTCATCGTCCTCTGAGATGACATTGATTCCAAGCTCATCTCCAGTTCCCTCCCCTTCCACATTCATATCCATGGCTATGACAAGCATCAGTTGATCTGAATGAGCAGTGCAAGGTGTTTTATTTAGTTAAGTTCATCATTCCTGGGCAAACAGTATATCTAGAGTCCATGTGCCTACTATAAACTATATATAAGTAATGACTTGTGGCAATGAGCATATCCTCACATACATTTTGGCATGAATATGCCCTACCGTAAGTGTTGTTTGAAATGTCCACAGTCGAAGTTATAAACAGAAAATAAAGGAAGCTGTACGCTGTTGGCCATTCTTACTGGGAAAATTTAAAGAAGCACCATGCATCCAGCCAATAGGAAATAGGGAAAACAAAAGATATTGGGCAAGTAAAGATGTTGGCCTTATCTCCTTTCTCTTCTAATCTATATGTGGTGAATGTGATTGTCTCCCAGCACAACAACCTGTGTTCTGGAGGTACTAACAAACACACATGACTGTAAACTACATGGCTGCCCAATGCAGCACAGCTGTTATCTGTATCTCAAGACCACCCTTGTTTGAGGTGGATCCAGAGTTTGATTGAGAGAATGGGGGATTCGATCAAACTTCCTCCAGAGTTCTCCCAAAGTTTTCTTCTTCTACTTGACCACACCGGCTACAAGTTTTCTACAATACTCTTTTTACTTTCCATAGCAGGGCCCCATATTAATTTTTTTTTTAATTCGTCAGCTGGGCAAATATGCTAGGTAACATACTTGCCCAGCCAAAATTTTACTTGCTCTTTCAAATACAGCAAAGTATTTCATCTGGTACACTATCAATGAATGTTGCAGACTTAATTTCGGACATTTTTGCGTTCTCTTTCCACCATCAGTGCTTTACCGCTGACCCTGTGTACTGTGGTATAACTGATAGAGTGAGAACTGGTGATGATGAGCTACTGAACTGGTCGAATAAAGAAGCTGCATATTTTGTAGCTACTGTGTATATTTGATGGTTCTTTGTTTTCTGAAAGTACTGACTGGTTGGTGAATGGTCTGAATGTAGGTACATGTATCTCAAATGCAAATTTAGTAAAGTTGTTGTTGTAGTACAGTCAAACTTTACTTGTCTAACAGACAAGTTTTTGAGCTACGATACTCATCCTCAGGGACTTTATACATGTAGTCGTCTAAGATGATCGCCAATATGGGTCCCTGCTGTAGAAGCCTGGATTTGAAATAAATGCCCCCTACTCAATTTTTTTTCTCCCCCTACTATTCCTGTGTTGGCAGAACCTTGCTCCTCTACATTGTAGATTTGCCCCAGCTTGTGAAGTACATTTGATTACATTTGATTTGAGTACCAGTAGAAGTTGTGTTGTATACATAACTGACTTGAATTGTTTACACTTGTCAATCTACGATACTGTTTACTTATATCCCACAAGATGGCAACTGAAGTACATTGTAGTTGTTATGGAAATGATGATGTCAGTGAGAACCCTAGCTATGGTATATGTTTAACAAATAGTAAATGGTACTCTGTGTTCTATTAAAAAAATCATACTTGAAATGCTGTGGATGCACAAGTGCCACCACTCAGTCAACAGCTCATTCAGCCACCTCCTTAGCGGAGTAACTACAGAATACCCCACAACTGTAAGATCTGCATAGCCAGCGGTTATGGCTACACAGTCAGATGGGCCACCCCTAAGTCATACAACAACAAATAATAGAACAAGAAAATTAATATATATTCACATGGTGAGTGAGACCTCACCCCTCCCCAGGTTTTCTAAGTACTGGTACATGAAGGTACTGAAGTGGCTACGCAGTGTCAGAGTGAGGCCACCACTCCCCTAACGTTTCTAAGTACATGTAGGTATTGAAGTGGCTACATGGCTAGGTGGATACGCGGTCAGCGAGACCACCCCTCCCCTAACTTTTCTAAGTACCATACATGTATTTCCTCACATACATGTATAAACTGCACCTCGTGTATAAGACACCCCTAGCTTGGCCAGACAAACAGGAACTGGCTTTGCAAAAAGGTCTAAGGAAGAAAACTCACATATACATGTAGGCTGCACCCCAAACTTGGGAAGAATAATCTTTTGTTTGAGTTAATAAATGCTCATACTTGAAGGAAAACGTCTTAAGTAAGAACAGATTGTTGTAATAGACCAATCCAAAGTAATTTCCACCATCTTGTAGGGGGTGCAATTAAACATGGCGCAAAATACAGTGTTTGTATGGGAATGCGATGCCAAATAATTTCCATAAAATCGAATTTATGAAATATTCTTCAGATACAAACTTAAGATACCAGGTAAGAGATTAACTGATCGAAATTTGAGGGATGTACGGAAATTATTTGGCATCAGATTCCCATACAAACACTGTATTTCGCGCCATGTTTGCATCCCCTACAAGATGGTGGAAATTACCTTGGATTGGTCTATTCGAAGTCATGCCAACTGCTATCACAACTTCGAATATGGTTACAACTTTCCTTAATGTCATTTCTTGTGTCTATTTTCACCTGCTGCCTTTATATCACTTCAGAATTCTTCTGCTTTTATTCCCCCATTAACTACCAACATATTCAAGGAACCTTATTCCTTTAAGAACAAAAGAAAATAAAGTTTTCTGGTGAAACTATAGTCTATATGCACACAATTCCAAGTCATCTGCCATCTTGGATTTTCAAGGGCAGGGGCAGAGGTATTTTCTTCAGTACCTCCTGATGTTCGACTATAGAACGAGAACTCAATGAGAATGATACTTCATTTGAAAATTAGAGTCCTTCCAAGACCAGTTATGGGCTTTAACAATACTAGCAATACTAGGAATCATATGAGGCATTATCAGAAAAGATGACAAGCAAATGGCCAGCTAGTTTTCTTTAGGAAACTAAGGAGAGGAGCTTGAGTAATCTGATTTTTTGGTGGGTAACGGCTACTCGTAGGCTAAACTTGCTACATGTATGTCTGGTATTGTTGTTTATACATGTAGGGCTTTGCATGCTTATGGCTGTTGCAAAGAAAGTTTTTGAAAATTCATGTATAAGCTGCACCCCCCAACTTTGAGGCAATCTTTTCATACATGTACTTTCAAAAAAGGTGTGGCTTATATGTGAGGAAATATGGTACGTGGTGAGATTGAAGTGGCTATGCAGCTACATGTACGCGGTGAGCGAGACCACCCCACCCCTTAACTTTGCTGAGTCTCTGCAGAGTCCCACCCATAGGCTTGTTAGACATAGTGGCTAGCAGCCACTGATGAACCCAATCACATTAAATTTAATGTACACCATGTCAACAATAGGGTATAAACCTGGTAGCTGGGTAGCCACTTCAATACCTACTTTAATAATGCAGTGAGCGAGACCACCCGTCCCCCTAACTTGACTGCATAGCCATAGATTTGTAGGGTATTCTGAAGTTTAGCTCTCGAGTACATTCAGCAGCTTTTCAAGACCTCGAAGGTGCATGATTATTTTATGGCACAAACATCTGTGTGTAGGAAAACAGTCTACATGTACAAATGTATGTGTATCCCCTGCTTGAGTGTGCATTTTTAAGATAACCATCCCGGGGGGTGGGGGGGGGGGGGGGGTACTCCCATATATAGGCTATACGGGTACATGCTGCTCAACAGGGTATGGTTTTTGACAATTCTTAGCCTGGAACAGGGTATATAAATCACTGTTTTGGTCTGGATCAGGGTTGTAATTTTTTGGAAGGGCCTCAGGACAGTTTGAGTTATTCACGGTCCCTTGCCGCTGCAAACGCAGAGTCCATTTATCTGTTTATGATTCAAGTGATGAGTGGAGCACAACGTCTCACATGTATCATATTAGACACTAGTCTGGTCTGGAACAGGATATCTTTTTGCCATTTTGCCTGGAACAGGGTATTTCGTTGTTTATAGTCTGGAACAGGGTACTTTTTTTGTCATTTTGTCTGAACAGGGTTACAAAGATACAATTTCTCAGTCTGGAACAGGGTAAGGGTTTCAAGGGCTCAGCGGCACCCCCATCCTAATTTTTAGGGAGTAACCCCCCCCCCCTAAATTACCATGCACTGAGCTCAAGTCTTTTAATAGCCAATGAAATCAGGTGTTCTTTATAGGATGCTTCCATAATTGATATCATAAAGAGGGGGACATTGGGGTTTGCGGTGTGGGTCAGTTTTTAGTGCGGTATTTTGGTGAATTAAATCCTATATTGCGGTGTTGCAGTGATCTCAAATCCTGCGTTGTGCGTTGTATGTGTTTTCAAACCTGCGGTGTTCGGTGAAACGTTTATTTTCAAAGTCAAATCCATGTAAATCATGGGACTCTTAAAAAAACTTTTTGCGTCATTGCGGTGTCAGTATTTTGTCAACGTTACATGCGGTGATGCGGTGATGCAGTGTTTTTTTTTTTTTTTTGCGATGTTGTGGTATTGAGAGCCCCCCAATGTCCCCCTCCATAAACAAATTAAAACAGAATACTTACTGACTGCAGCTGATAACCTAGTGTGTCTTCTAGCTAGATTCTTGGCCATGTTATCTCTTGCTATCCTCTGTAACCTAAAAACACGAAAATGACTTCAGTGATTATACATCCTTATTGAATGGAAAATAGTAAATACACTGGCATTCAATACTCTGTCTCATTTGTATGATCTGTGGTCACGTGTTCTCATGACTCATGGAGTCATGTACTGTATTGTACTCACAAGCCACTATCTTTTAAAACGGGTAGAGATCTTGATACTAAAGACGATAGGGTTCGGGCTGCAAGGAAAAGAATTAGCTTAAGTATTTAAGTTTCACAACCACCACAACAGAAAATCAACCGAGCACGCATGTACCGCCAAAAACAAAACTAGAATTATCCAACCACGCTACTTACATTTTGATAGCCCACCTGAAGATATGCCACTTTTCTACAAGTAAATGGTCAAGAGAAGTATTAGAGGGTATGCATTCGATAATAAAACGAGAATATAAAACGCGAACGTACACCTATACTAATACTAGCAGCCTTGGCGAAAGATCTCAAACAACGTGCAGAAATGGCAGCCATCTTGATTCGAGCTTGTATCCCAGCATGCATTGGTTGGGAAGTGAATAAAAAAACTAAATGTGAGAGGGTGGGTGTTATTGAAAAAAGTAGTTAACAAAAAAAATTTCAACTAATCTATGCCGACCTTAATTTTATCCTCAAAATATCGTGTAAAATAGAGAAGTTAATGGTACTTGCCACAGGTAGAAAACTCAGTAATCTGTTCAGAAGTCTCATCTTTTGGGAGCTGTTTCACTAACCCCCCTCCCCCCCCCCTCCCCACCTCCCTAGAAAGATTGTGTTGCGTCTGGCACGTAAATCCAAGATGGCGTCCACTGCACGTTGTTTGCGATCACTCGTTCGGTCTTCTTCAAATTTGAGTGTAGGTGCTACCTATTTGATATCTTTGGCACATGTAACGATGGTTGATTCTAATCTAACTGTTGCAATCTACAGAGAACCTCGGCGTGTGTACTTAAGTGTATTACAGGGAGTTCAGTCGGTAGGTTTATATCTTAAAGTTTCTGACTGTAGTGACATAACTTACTTGCTTATGTATACAGTATACGCTAACTCAACTTAAGCCTGGAACTTTTTCCAATTGTTTTTAGCCCGTTCCACAAGCTCTGTATCTCTTAGGACATGCCTTAAAGACAGCGGATTGTAAGTATGATCACTGACATAATAATTTGTATAATATTTAAACCTCCCACTTCCCAGTTGTAATATTAAACGTGGTGTCAAAATGATGACCAGACGTTTACGTTAGACAGCTAACTGAAGATTTCACTACGTGCAGTCTATAACGTGTACTACGTAGTATGGTGTAAAATGGAGTTCGTATTATATATGACAAAAATATGTCGGTAGTCGATCGAAATGTCCGATAAACCACAGGCAGCCCAACTCCCAAGCTAATGATTTATAAGGATTGTATGAACAATTTAAAAAAATCTGAAACGGCATTTAGGTCAATAAAGTAATGAAATTTTTCCTTTTTATTACTGATGTGTTTATTTTTGGTTTGAGACAATTCTGGATATTTTTTTACCCTTATAAAAGAGAGAGAAGGCAAGAAACATGAGATTCCATTAGCTCAGTGTGGTGAGTCTTTGAGGTTCCTGTAATTCTTTGAAAATCCAAACTTTCCACATTTTCCCTGCAGGAACCCTTTCTCACATTCCCCTAACACGAGTTCACAGGTAAACAACGGGTTCTCACTCACCTAGAGCTATGGTTCACAGGTAAACAAGAAGTGACTGATCTGTGACCTGACCTGTGAATTGTGACCTGTACTTTAAACCTGCCCCACGTATTAAGGCCATCATATACCCATCTAATCAGCATCTAATATTATAAGAGCACAATTTGAATGAATGAAAGTATTCATCAAAGCTGAACGCAGAGTAACAAATGGAGCAAATAAAAACGAGTCAAATTCCACGTAAAAAATTACAGACGTATGGAAAACTGAAAAACAATTGCACGCTTCCCAGCACAGCTACATCCCTCACATTTCGATATATTGATCTTTTACCTGCTATCTTATGTCTGAAGAATATTTCATAAATTCAATTTTACGGATTTTATTTGGCATCGGATTCTCATCGATTCCCATACAAACACTGTATTTCGCGGCACGTTTGCACCCCTTTCAAAATGTCGGAATTTACCGTGAACTGGTCTATTGGCCTCGTGCTCACTTTTGATTAACCCCTGATATTCTTTGTCATACTAATCCAAAGTAATTGGTTGTCATTTGCTGATTTGTTTGCCTCAATGGGCTCCACCACATGCAACGGACGGTACATATGTGTATTTCCCTGGAATTGAATCCCAGATCAACGTACCCTGCGAGCAGAGGTTTGCCTTTCCTGTCGCAGAGAGAAATCTCTATGCGCCATGGTATCTGGATTTCCATTGGCCGAGAAAAACGAGACGGTAAACATATTTGTAGATTCATTGTAGATTTAAGATTGTCCATTTCCTATTGTTAACGGCAAGAGAACGGCGAAGAAGAGAAAATAAATCTTCCAGGGATAAATCAAAGCTTTCTTTAGGATAAATTAAGGTAGATTTATTGAACGGTAATTTCAAGGTATTCTGAACAGTTCAGCAAAATAAGAGGAAGACAAAGCCGGAGTTTGAAGCCCTTATATATCGTTGGCAAACAAAAAACTGCGTGACGACATAAATAACGGCTGCGAAGGATAATGTGGGGTCTTTCAGAACCAGCGATCGCCAAAAAGCCATGGCCATAAATTTATTTCATTTATCAACCGAAAACTGTCAACCTGCAACCTGCACTTTGTACCCTCCGTGCTTGCTAGCTAGCTATACGCTAGCTCACACGTGCTCACTTTCTCACGTGACTTGACTCATAAATAATCCGCACATACAGAAAAACAAACAGAAAAACAAACAGACATCCACGTGCCAGCATATAATCGCTGCAAGTTTGAAAGTACGCCTGGCGGTACGCCAGCAATTCGCTTGGATAATCACCCCAAGCTCTCTTTAGCCTGGTTTCCATTTGATCGCTATGATCGTTGCGATCGCTGAAAAACGTGTTGGGCAATCTTAGCGATTATATGGATTATATGAAGTCTCTAGCGGATTGATTGGAAACCACTCTTCAGCGAATCGCAATGATTGGAATGTATCCCACAATACGTTGCAAGTGATCGGAACAAATCCCATGTCTACTTCAGAGAGCATATTTTTGTTTATGGAGGAAGTTCAAAAAATACAACTGTCTTTACAATAAATTCAGTAGAGACTATAGAGACAAGTTCAAGAAAATTAATTGCTGGTCCAAGATAGCAGAAACAAATTGACATAAGCCCATCCGAAGCAGAGAAATAAATCAAGAATATGCGCACAGCATAATTTGGAAGATATTTAAAGAAGGTTAAAATGATTACATCAGGTTCTGGAAGAGATGCTGTCCCCCTTCCAAATTTGACTCAAGCACGAGTCTCCTGTTCTCTGCCGCTATTTTTATTCATGTTTGGCGCCAAACTTTGTTGTCGGATCCAGGCTCTGTTGTGCTGACCGGGCGATTGCAACGAACGTAGTGATCAAATGGAAACCAACGAGCGATCGGGATCGTTACGATCGCTACGATCGCCCAACACGTTTTCCGGCGATGTCGCGATCGCAACGATCATAGCGATCAAATGGAAACCAGGCTTTAGAGAATTATGTAGGGAGGAACGAAACTGAAACATCACTCCTGAAAATCCGTTCAAATGACCTTTTGACCCACACAAATTGAAGAAGCAGTAAATAATAAACATTTGGACAAGAATGTAATATGGAGTCTTTATTTCAGATTTATAAAATTGTCCATTTCTTAACTACCAATCGAACCAATTAAGAATCCATAACAAGTCACTGATACCACTAATCCCTGGTTTGGCAAAACATGGCCTTGACAGACATTTTGATGGTACCTAAGGTGCAGTGTAGTTCATAGAATGATTTAACAAATCTTATATTCCAGGTTAAATGGTTCTAGAAGCTACAGTCTTACTTCAAAAGTGAATTTTAGCAAAAACTTCAGGCCAGCTTCTGCTCTATGTAAGTACAGTGAGGTCAATGCCATGATATATCCAGGCAGTTTGGGATGAAAATTAAATACATTGCAGCTGTATATATGGCATTGTACTACTTTTTCTTTATAGTAGAAGTTTTAGATGAGGTATGACAATATGCCAAGGTGATAAGCAACAAGGAGAAACAGAGAGGAAAAGCCAAAATGGCTGTGACTACTGATATGCTCTGTAGAAAATAGTGTTAAATTTGTTCTATTACTCAAGATATACCGTACCTGTATTACATGTCATACCTAATCATTTCATCAAGTTATTTGATAATATGATTTTTTTTAGAGGGGGGGGGGGGGGGGGGGGCTGGTGGTCAAAACTGCCTGAATAATAATATTATTACGACTACCCCCTCCCCTCCCTCCCCCCCACCACCACCCAAAGATGAAGCTAAAGAATCCTGCCCCCAAGTAATAGTTACAAAATATCACCCCCATCCCAAATCTTTTGGTGCAGAAAGTTAGGCAGAAACTAGAGGGAATTGTTAACAGGGCTGTTGATTTCCTTCATGGGGCTTATTTCCTTGTGTGGCCTGTAAATATCGCAACATGTACTTATTGCTTTCTTGTACCGTCGTTTGCACCTAGCCATGAATGCACATGATGTAAACATGTCTCACCAAGATGTCAAACAAGTTTGATCGAAATTATCGATAATTATCTTCCATTATAGAATTCTTCTAATATTTTATGGCTTATAGATTCAGAACTGGTGTTCGTTGTAAATAAAACTTTTAAATTACACTTAGGCAAAAAGCCTATGGCGACGATGCTATGAATCCTGGCGAGACATGGCAAGTAGACAGGCTTGACATCATGGCGCGCTTTCCATTCAACCAAAACGACTGGTTAGAAGTTTCGGAAAAATATGCAGAAACCACCCGGTTATTAGTAGCCTCGATTTCAATTATAAAAACTGGCAAATCACGGCGAATCTAAACCGGGAATTTTGAATAGAGCAGAAAATTTTGGTCGAACCGGAATTTTCGGAAAAAGACGACCACATAATAATAATAATAATAATAACGTCTTTATTTAAAGAGGGTAATACATAATAGTGTACACTAAGAAACCTGTAGCCCTCATTACAATAATACAATACAATTATATAAAATGCTTAATACTAATATACTAATAAAGCTATACATATGATCTATTAAATAAATATATAAGCTAACTATAACAGATACGATGTAAACACCTAAGTCACCCCCCCCAAATCACTCCCCACCCTCGCAAAAATGTAAATAAGCTAAGCCCCCTAGTCTCCACCTCCCCACCCAGAGAAATGTGTATATACATTGTGTAAAAATGCTTAAGTTCTAATGTTAATTCTAAAATCTGAGATATTGAAATGTATATTAATTATATAAAAATGCTTAAGTTCTAATGTAAATTCTAAAATCTGAGATATTGCAAAACAATAAAACGTTTTTAAAAGAACGACAAAATAAATTATGTTAAGGTCGAAAATGATTTAGAGAAAGCTGCTCATTCAATAAGTATTTCTGATAACATTTCTTGAATGAGTAGACATTTGGCAGCTTTCTCAAGTTCAAAGGCAGACTGTTCCATAGCTTGGTCGTACTGACTGAAAACGTTCTTCCACCTTCTGTCTTACGTATAAAAGAAGGACAAATAAAGTTTGTGTCTGCGTATCTAGTACGTCTAGAATGAACATCACTATTTGGCTTTAAAAGTTCAGAAATATAAGGAGCTGTAACTCCTTGCAGCCGCTTATAGTGCACCTAACCCCTTTTGCGATTTTTATACCAATGAATCTTTGAAAGGTTTTTGAGTACTTCTGCGAAGAAATTATTGACTTACAAAGAATATTCTATGTTCTAGACTTGTTTGAAATGGTGAAATTTGACCTTTCCTGACCCATGACCGCGTAAGAAAAAGCCTGGGTTGATTCTGGATCTTACGTCATCTAATTCATTCAACTTTGCAATAAGTTGAATAAATATTTAGCATTTTGTCTAAAATAACTGTTTTCTTTACTAACAGCTCACAGACTGTATATATTCTCTATATATCGATGTTGTTGTGATAGAAAGGCGCCATGGAGAATAATGCATTAATGAGGTGATGTAAGATCCAGAATCGACCCAGGCTTTTTCTTACGCGGTCATGGGTCAGGAAAGGTCAAATTTTCACCATTTCAAACAACCCTAGAACATAGAATATTCTCTGTAAGCCAAAAAATTCTTCGCAGAAGTACTCAAAACCTTTCAAAGATTCATATGTATAAAAATTGCAAAAGGGGTTAGGTGCACTTTAAAGGCAAGTGTGCATTTGGCTACTTTGACTTCTTCGTAAAATGGTAGCCAGTTTAAGTTGTTAAACAGCGGAACTGATGGTGACCGAGGTTTGGCGTCTAAAATAATTCTCGCAGCCCTTTTTTGCGTCCTCAGCACCCTAGCTAGATTATCTTTATTACTGCAGCTGGACCATACTATACTGGCATAGGTTATTACTGGCTTAATTACTGAGGTATAGTATAACATTCTCTGCTTTACGGGAATACATGCCAATGCCCTGTGCAAGTTTTTTTGCATAGTTGATCAATGTGTTCAGAGAAAGTTAAATCCTGGTCAATCTCTAGTCCTAAGAGTTTTACACATGCCGGGACTTGATCAAGGTGTGTTCCATCTACGGAGAGTTTGATCTGTGTATTTTCAGGGTCCATCTTGGCTGGGTCCAAAGTTGGCTGCAAGGCGTTTTCCTGTAATAAGTAATACTTTAGTCTTCCCTTCGTTTAGTGGCAGTTTATTTGCAATTGCCCAGTTGACCACACCAGAGATGGACTCGCCTAAGGATTCCTTCAAATTTTGGATGTCACAGTAGTAGGCAGAAGAAGACAAAGTTGTGTCGTCAGCATACAGGTCAATATTTGACGTATTCACCTCCAGCGGTAGATCATTTATGAAGATGATGAAGAATAGCGGTCCCAAAATAGAACTGTGAGGTACTCCATGGGGGATACTCTGCATATCAGACTGAACACTAGACAAGGAGACACACTGAGGTCTCCCAAATACGATCGAATCCAAGCAAGAGAGTATTCATCTAAGTCATATGCTTGCAGCTTGGACAGTAGAAGGGCATGATCAACCATATCGAAAGCTTTGCGATAGTCGACCAAGACCATGCCGCTGACCCGATTTTTGTCGAGTTCAAACAACAGTTGGTCTATGATCTTGATTAGCGCCGTTTCTGTGCTGTGATGCTTACGAAAGCCTGATTGCCTGGAATATATGAGATTGTTTTCACAAAGGTATGCATACAGATGTTTCTATACATGCTTCAATAATTTTTGACAGAATTGGCAAGACCGATATTGGGCGATAGTCTGTGACATTTTCACGATCTCCGTCCTTGAAAAATTTCCGAAAATTACCGAAACTTCGAACCGGAAATTTTACTGTTCCATATGTGCGTTCATGGCTAGATATACACGACGATATTGTTTAACATAAAAGCCCATCTCTAATAAAAAAATTCCAAACACATTCAGTGGTTTTTAGATTGTGTTCAAATTCTAAGATTTTTCGCAAAAAGTCTTTCATTTGTTTTCTGAAATCGTTGCTTCAACTTAATCCTTTCACGCTGTAAGTGGTAGATAAATTATGAGCGGACGATCTTTATACGTACTTGGAGATTGTTAGAGATCATATATTGTTGTAATCATTTTTGCAGGCATCCTGTCGAGTGTCCCACTATCCAGCCTAGCATCTGTAGGTGAAGTATCAGAAGGACTTGAAGGTAACCTTGGTGACGATGAGGGAGAAAGCTGGTCTCAGAATGGCGAAGATGGTTATCTAGAGGACACGTGAAAACAGCAAAAAATCTGATGTTCTGGATAAGATCAACAAATATTGTTTTAACGTCGTTGAATGTTTGATCAATTCAAGCTTGCACTTCAAGTATTTTTTGTCGTCCAGTGGAAAACAACACTCAATTTTTCAGAATTGACAAGCCTGTTTTGGGCCGACTACAGAGGTTTTGTAACTGTTTCTGCAGAAAGAAAACAAGAAGTGGGTTGCCATGACAATGGATGCATCCTTTCCAAGTTTGAAGATAAACACGATAATTACATACAAAAGCTGCAGATATTGTTACTGATCATCAATATTTTTTATACTCAAATGACATTAAATGTGACTAATACTTAAACCTTGTCTAGCCCTGACTCCTCTTATTTAAAGAATTATAATAATTACATCAATTTTAGTAATATTATTAATAATATTAATAATTGGTGCCTAGAAATTGAATTGATCTTCCTTTACCTATAGTACCTGAAATGATTTTGCAGTGTGTGATATTGCAACATTGTCACTGACTAAACATTTATAATAGTAATGATGACGACGACGACGATAATAGTATTTATTTATACACGGTGAGTTTAACTGCAGCATAAGCTGATGTGGCCGTGTTTAAACTAAACAGAATAAGAATCCCAGTCTACAAGGATGCAAATTATTGACTGGTTATGTGATTCACAAACGTGGTCGAGCGCACGGGGAATCGAACTCAGGGTCCCCCCCACGCCGCCTCCTGCATTCCAGGACTCCTGGGCCCGGTTGTTCGAAGCAAGGGGTGCGAGGTTAAACTGTACAGATGACAATTACATATTTGGCGCTACCTCGCTATCCTGGGGTAAAGTTGGCTTTAATTTCCTACGAATAACCGGGCCCTGGGCTACTATTAAACTTATCAACGTATTAAGTAAACTTACCGGCGCTTCACAAAGCAGTTGCAGCACAGGTCATTTAGTTCATCTGTAAGCATGCAACGAGATATAGGGATGAGACTTTGTCGGTGAGTGGTCTATCGTACAAGTAGCACGTAGTTTTACTGACAGTACGCTTACGAGAGAACCCGGGCGGCAGAAGTGCACGACAAAACACTTACCGGTAGCAGTACTGAAACGTAACTGGTTTACCAGTTCCCCGGTAATAACTTGGTGACTACAGGATTACAAGATTACAAGACGAGAATGTATGGAAATTTCACTATCAAATTGCTGTACTTCTCTTAAATCTAATAAAATGTTTCAAAAACCTTCGCTTCCCTTGTAGTTACCTATAATATCTATGACGATTCCTGAGCAGTTAGCCTCGATTTAGGGCCTGGTTTTTGATTTCTTGATCATTTCAATTCTCAAGAAATCAATTTATGATTTTAAAGTTGTACTTTGTAACTTTAAACAGGCCCTGTTCTGTTCATGGGATTGTAGGCCGTGAATAACTACTGACAAGAGAAACGTTGAACCACTTGATCTTGAAGTCCGCTAGGGTGACATGTATTTGTAGCGATTTACTACATACCAACTCCTTCCGGCTCTTCACCCTACAATCCCAAGAACAGAACAGGGCCTGTTTAAAGTTACAAAGTACAACTTTAAAATCATAAATCCATGATGGGAAACGTAGGAATCGGCTATTAAAAGCATAACGTGTTCGGATCGTAGCATAATAGATCGATTTCATGTGACGTCATCAAATTGCTAACTTCGAAACTATGAACTCTATCAAGTTCTGCTTTTGATACAGTTTAGAGCTTACCTAAGCGAGTCTTCACACCAAATTTCATCGGTTTCTTTCACTTTGTTCCGGAGATATCGATGAAGCGATTTGAGTCACGCAACACCCAGTCACGTATTTTGAGGAGTCAAATTAGTGCAACTTTCAGCTAAAATCTTTCTAAATACAAACAAACACGTTGAATAAGTGAATATCTATGCAAATAGATACATTTTAGGTCAGAATTCTTGGTAATTATGGACTTTAATGAAACTTGGTAAGATGGCGGCGCCATATATACATTTTACTGTAATCATGGCGCACATTTGATCGCTTATATTTTGGGCGGGAAATATCCTAGATTGATAAAACTTGTCAAAAATACGTAATTTTTAGTTCTCTTTCAGAAAAACGCACCTTGATTTTATTTGAATCAGCAATAAAGATTTTTAGAATTCACGTGACCTAAGTGAAATCGATCTATAGGCCCTTTGCAGCTAACAGTCACGTGCTGATATAATACTTCATTAACGAATGAATTGAGCTCGTGATCTCCATGGGAAAGACGTTGCCATGGATGCTGGAGAGCAAGCTATCTTTAAAATCGCTGTTTTTGAAAGATCGACAATTGATTGGAGGTGGAAAATAGCATTTACAAATAGGTTTTGCTAATAGCAATACCGATCTTGTACAAGGCATTTAAATAAAAGAAGTCGATATGTTTTGCTCTCCAGTACAACCACGTGATGTGTTAGCTGCAAAGGGCCTATTCGGTCACACAGCTTCGCTTTACTTCTGCTAACTCCGTTCCGCGGTAGTTTTTTTTTTATTTATTTATTAAGCTTCCAACAGTATTAATATAATACATTAATTTAAACAATGAGTATACTGTTGAGGATGGACTAGACAGGTGGATAACACCTATGGATTAAGTCCTCCAGGTAAAATCAATATAAATTGGAACATAACAAAATAATACTTACTAAATATATAACTATGGTTTTAAAACTATATACACTGTAAAATATTATGAATAAAGACAGCAGGATTAATATTGAAATTACAAATGAGAGGCATTGATAAGTCTGCACGAGGTGCAGCGGCACCTGGATACCCAGGTACATGTATTGTTAATGTCAAAATTATTGATAAAAAGTTCAAAATAATGAAGAGAAATAATATTTTTAAATGAACTGTACTTATAAGATAATCTGGCCTCAAGTGGTAGAGCATTCCAGAGTGGAATGACACGGTTAAAAAAGGAATAAGCACAGGTCTCAGTGTTGCAAAATTTAGTGCTAAATAATGGACCTTTGGCAGCATTTCTAGTATTTCTAATTGGAATGTACGGTGATAAATACTTAAGAATATCAATGCAAATTAAACCTATTTTACATTTAAATAAGAAAGAAAGGTCGAGTAATTCTCTACGAAAAGATAAAGGTAAAAGGTTACAGGACTTGAGTCTGGATTTGTAGTCAGAATCGGAACAAGTTATGAATTTAGTAGCTCGCCTTTGGACTCTTTCGAGCTTCAACAAATTACGTTTGGTTGCTACTGACCATACAGGAACTCCTGTTTCCAGTCGGCTTCGAACTAGGGAAAGATACAAAAGGCGCTTAGCGGAGCTATTGGTTCTATGACCACAGGTACGTTTGACAAAACCCAGAGAGCGGTTGGCTTTTTTGGAAATTTTATCTATGTGGGCATTCCAAGTAAGGTTTGACGTAACGTCAAAGCCGAGGTCACAATAGACCTGTGTAGGTGTAATGATTCTGGAACCCATACTGTAGGGGTAGATGCATGGATTAGAAGACCTTGTCACTCTAAGGATTTTACATTTAGATGTATTAAAAGACATGCCCCAGGTCTCACTCCAGTGCAATAGGGAATCAATGTCTTGTTGGAGTGCCAGACAGTCATCAGGAGTGGTGATTTCTCTATAACATTTGGAGTCGTCTGCAAATAGAGCTAGAGTGGAATTAGGTGAGAGACAGCTGGGAATGTCATTAATATAAAGAAGAAACAGAAATGGACCTAGAATTGAGCCTTGGGGGACGCCAGAGGCTACTGGTAACCAGTCAGATGAACTACCTTCGATTACAACTCTTTGACGGCGGTCAGTCAAGTAGCTATGAATCCAATTAAGTAGGTTGCCATTTATCCCAAAATTCTTAAGTTTGTGGATAAGGAGAGAGTGAGGGACAGAATCAAAGGCTTTAGAATAATCTAGGTAGAGAACATCAACTTGACCAGCATTATCAAGAATTTTAGAAAAATAATTTAGGACATCTACCATCTGTGTTGTGCAGGATTTCCCTTTAAGGAAGCCATGTTGGAGGTGATACAAAGAATCCTCCAAGAAAGGGAGCATGCGATTTAATAAGCATCTCTCCATCACCTTACTGACACAAGATAGTAGGGAGATAGGACGATAGTTGTCCACCAAGTCCTTGTCATCTTTTTTGTGAACTGGAGTGACATTGGCCTCCTTCCATGCTGATGGCACAACTCCCAAAGAGAGTGATTTATTAAATAGAGAACAAAGGGATGGAGAGAGTTCCAAAGCACATTCCCTAAGAATTCTAGGTGAGAGCCCATCAGGACCAATGGCTTTGTTAACATCAAGGCTCTCTAAAATCTTTCTAACCTCTGAAGTTGTAAAATGAAAAGAACTCAATTGAGGATTTACAGAAGGTAAGCAATCATACGAACTGGGAGAGAGGTTACTTAAATTGAAAACAGAAAAAAAATACTTATTAAACAGGTTGGCTTTCTCGATAGAGGTTGCTGCGATCTGACCTAATCCCTTAATTACTTTAGGTAAGGAACGTGATTTAGTTTTAGTCTGGAAAATAGACCAGAACCGCTTAGGGTTATTAAAAAGATCAGAGCTAGCATTGTTGATGAATTGATAATATTTAGACTCTACAAGATTCTTTAAATTATTAGTTAACTTACGTAGTTTCACTTTAAGGTATAAGGAACTATATGCTCTGCTTTAATAAGTTGATTTTTATGAACCCACATTTCTGGACACTTCTGTTGAGCTTTACTTCTGGTGCAGTGCCTTTTCTAAAGTTTATTTCACTTTCTGTGCTTATATTCGATGAGTAAATTGCGATATTCGCCGTGTTTGTTTGTATTCTGTACGATGCGTGTCCCCTGTAACGATCCCAAGCGCCTTTGCGAGACCACCCTCGCCCCAATCCCCTACTCTTTTCCAAAGTGGCCAATTCTCTTGCGATACGTGGACTTGGTTTGTTCCCCCGGCGGGGGGGGGGGGGGGGGGGGGGGGTTAGAGTCTTCAAGGTAAAAAGCCGGGTAGGGGTCACCGTCGGAAAACCTCGAAAAATACCCTAAAAAAATACCAATCCGTGAAAATTTTCCCACCCTAAAATGTACCTCGTGGTCTAAAAATCACCCTGAAAAATGGATTTCGCTTGGACAACCGCTAAAAAATACTAAATCGCCGATTTCAAAACCCAAAAAATACGACGATCACTCCTATCAGCCGAACTAGGAAGAACCTCCCACCTGCGGGGTTTGTTCGCAGCTTGAAGTATGGATTTATCGGTTCATAAAACCAGGGAGGTGGTTTAAATCCCTCCTAGGAGGTAACTTTAAATTGTAAGAGTAACAATGGATTAGCTAGGGCAAACCTACTTCATTGTTCAAGCATTTTTCAACTATCGCTCATAGCATTTTTCAACTATCGCTCAAAATATAAGCGAAGAGCTACAACCCGGCAACATGCCATTTGAATCTTTCTTACCGAATGTCTCTTCTGTAACCAGTGCCTTCCATTTAAAAGAAACCGATGGAGACCATATCTATAAACTGATTTCTAAATTGAATAAATCTAAAGCTACGGGACTTGACAACATTCCAGCCAAATTAATAAAGGAGTGTGCTGATTTAGTATCTGAATCCCTATCTTGGGTTTTTAATAAGTCAATTTCCTCTGGTATCTTTCCTGTGGAATTGCAGTGTTCTAAAGTGTTCCCGGTATACAAAAAAGGGAAACACTCTGACCCTAATAACTACCGACCAATTTCTGTTATTCCAATTGTAGCCAAACTTTTCGAAAGAATTGTTTATGACCAACTTTTTACATATATTAATGACAACAAGCTTTTATCAAATCAACAATCTGGATTTAGAGCTTTGCATTCCACAGTTACTGCGCTATTGGAGGCAATAAATGAATGGGCGTTAAACATTGACCGCGGTAAAATCAATGCTGTTGTCTTTATCGATCTTACAAAAGCTTTCGACACCGTTGATCACGAGATTCTTCTTGCTAAATTACGTCACTACGGTGTACACGGTACAACGCACGATTGGTTTGCCTCGTATTTGGGTTCTCGCTCACAAAATAGTTTTGTAAATGGATCCTTATCTCGGGTTCGTTCTCTTAATTGTGGAATTCCTCAGGGCACAATCCTGGGCCCTTTGTTGTTCTTACTTTTCATAAACGATCTTCCTAGCTGTTTGTCTAATTCAACCCCTAGGATGTATGCTGATGATACTAGCCTTACATTTTCTAATAACAACATCAGTGAACTTAACTCAGCAATGAATTACGATTTACAGTGTATTCATGAATGGCTTAATTGTAACAAATTGGCATTAAATATTACCAAAACCGAGTTCATGCTTATTGGATCCAGGCAGAAACTGACTAATATTTCCCAAACTCCAACTCTTGTCATCAATAACATTCCAATAAAACAAGTTCAGTCAAGCAAATCGCTGGGAGTTAATATCGACGAAAATTTGAAATGGAATAATCATATCGATGTTATATCCAAAAAAATTGCTTCCGGCATTGGAGCTATTAAACGAATAAAACCATATGTACCATACGGTATTCTTCTAACTATTTACACCGCCCTAGTCCAACCACACTTTGACTACTGTAGCCAAGTGTGGGGAAATTGTAACAAAGGACTAAGTGAAAAACTACAAAAACTTCAGAATCGTGCTGCACGTGTCTTGTTAAACGCTCCATTCGACTCCAATGCACAACATTTATTTAAAACACTGGAATGGAAAAATTTAAAAAATCAACGTTTATCTTCTTTAGCCACAATGGTCTTCAAATCTCTGAATCAGCTAGCTCCCGAATATCTCTGTTCGAAGTTCATTCCTAGGACTGAACTTACAAATTATGCCCTAAGGGATATATCTTATAAACTCGCTGTCCCACACCCCCGCACCAACTATTGCAAACGCAGCTTTAGCTACCGCGGTGCGGTCTTATGGAACAGCTTGCCTCTCGAATTACGTGCACAGAAATCCCTAAATGCATTTAAATCCAAGCTAAGTTGTCACGATTTTGCAGGATTTCACTGTTAGTTAAAATAACAACACGGCGCTCATGGAAAGCAGGCTTCTTTATTTATTATTCTTTGTATTTTAGCATTTTTAACAATTGTAATTAAACATTTCTACATATTAGTAGATCACATATTTTAATTAACTTGTAAGATAGATTAGTATAGCATTAATAGCATATTTCAATATTTGTATATGACCTGATCGAGCACACCGTGTATAAATAAAGTTGACTTGACTTGACTTGATTGTTACTCTTACAATTTTAAAGTTTACTTACTAATGTATATACATGTAGCTACCTAGAGTAAAACATAGATTTGTTGTTGTTGATTCAAGTAAACCATTGACTGAAACCAGGACTGAAACGCGAATACTTCAAGGGACGCCAAGGGAAGTGATTCTCTGCGGTACTAAACAGTGGACATGTTTAGAAAAATCTGAAACTGTACTAAAATGGTCAATAAAGTTATGCCGGAAATCGTACCTTTGTGTTGTGAAGTTGTTCCTCTTCATCACCGATGTGTTTATTAGGGGAGGGATTTTTTTTCCAGAAGTGCTTCAAATAAAACATAAACACATCAGTGATGTTCACAACACACAGGTATCATAACTTTATTGACCATTTTAGTACAGTTTCAGATTTTTCTAAAAATTCCCGTACAACCCTTGTAAAAGGCTGCCTGTTCTATTATAGGCTAAGCCGACTCGTGCCCAGTGTCCAAAAGTAACAGACGGCCGGGAACGCCTGGCACATTTCATTGTTGGAAAAACAGGTGGTATCCAAGGGCGAGGGAGTTGATGTCTCGGTTTTGAGCAAGTCAGTACGAGTTTTCAACTATTTCGAAAACTAAATACTGCAAAATAAGGATAAAAGATGCTCCTAGGAACAATTCAGGTAACAGGAGAAGAGCTAAGGGAGGCTGAAGTCAAAGATATTTGCGATGCTCTTCGCGATAATAGCATTCGGTTGCTGTCGCTTCGGGGATGTGTTCTTCACGATGATGACTTTAAAAAGCTGACCGAGTCCCTGAAGGAAAATGACTCCTTGGCACAACTGAACTTCAACCTTGGAATCTGCAATGGAAAGCATCGAATCAGATGGCTGGCTGAGGCGTTGACGGGGAATAAGTCACTGAATGCTCTGTTGTAAGTAAATACATGAGTCGCCGTGTTTAATATGCACCTATCAGCGTTAAGCCCGAATGGGGAGAGGGCGGGCGGGCAAGGGGTGGGGATTTGACATTTTCTTCCAACAGAAATTCAAATTTCCCACCCTTGGGACAACACCTTTGGTCAATAATATCAAAATTCTCCACCATATATATACTGCCCACCCTGAAGCAGGCAACATATGTAAAAATCCTCACCCTTGGGATAGCCCTGCCTATCAAATCTCCACCTCTTGCTCCCCCCTCTCCTCCCTTTGACTTAACATTGATACTGGTGCATTATTGTCATGTTGTTCTGCAGTATTCGGATCAAGAATCATCGAATATACCGAAGTCATGTAGATTTTCTGGTCCAATTACGTTGAATTATTTTTGTGTCTGCTGTGCGAATGCACTAGCAGACACTGCCATGACCTGAGTTTTCCAATTGGATGGTCAATTTAATAATAATAAGTCTTTATTGATAATCAAGGAAACAAATTCCAAACAACAGACGTGTTTGGATTACAAATGGCTGAATATAAACATCTATTTATAAAAATGATCTTAAAGCGTTCTGTTCTTACATGAGGAAGAATATAAGAATGCCCCCTGTCTCAAAGCTTGCGTGTTTTCACAGGAGGGAGTAGTCAGCTAAGGCAGTTGTGGTACATGGATCAATAATTCTCTCCCACAACTTCATATCCTTTTCAGCCAGAATATCTAAGATGCGATAACACTTTTTAGAAAATCCTGACTTAAGGACGGTGCCTACTAATTGCAAACCAATTTGTTTTCTAAAAATCTATGTGGATTGTTTGAACCCCCTAAGGGGTACCCATACGTTTAAGAGAGATAATTAAGGATGAAAATCGAAAAAAGTGCTGACTCAGCATTTTTCTTTGTCCGAGAAACTATTTTTAATTCGATTAATATTTTGGGTTATCTGGCAAAATATTAGGACAAAAAACGTTAGACATAGTGTTCTTCACAAAGGATGCCAATCAAACTACCTTATTATAGGAAATTAACAATGCACTTTATTAACGCGATTTTACAAAATTCGCGTTAATTTAATGTATCTTAATTAATGTCGATGTAAATTTAATGCACGCTATTTTACAACATTGTTATTTTAAAGCACCTTTATTTCATTTCAAAACCTTATTAGTTCATGACTCCTCTATTGGCTCTTCAGAGTCACTATTGCGGTTTGGTTTCCGTCAATCAAACGAGTGAGCAGCTCTTGGTGATTTCACCGTGAGGCTTTGAAAGATCTTTTGAATAGCGGAGCGCGGTAATTCTAAAAATAGATTGCATTCCTTTAGACCCCCCACGTGGCTCAGACAAACATTGCGTTCGCTCGGGGTTATTTTACTGTAATTGACTCGTAAACGCGAGCAGAAATTTAGAACTATTCGATAATTTAGGCAAAACCGTAGTGATTTAAGTCCTGGAATTCGAGAAAATGGTTAGTACTAAGCATTGCTGTTGGGGTAAGTGCAACACTGACTCCAGATATCCCGATAAACTACAGAAATCGTTGAAAGAGATGCAAGAGTCCGGGAAGGAAATCTTCATACCATTTCCGAAGCCATCTCAGGGAATCGATAAATGTTTACGATGGATCGCAGCCTGTTCTCGTAAATATTTTACAGTGAATAATATCACAAGAAACACATATATCTGCTGTCTTCATTGGCCTGGAGAAAAAGGACCAAGCCAAGAGTATCCCGATCCGCTGAAAGCAAATTTTACTTCCAGAGAGGTCAAGAAAGCTACTCGTCCTAAGCGGAAGGCGCCTGCAGTAAGACATGAGTTCGTTAATGTAAAGCGAGTGAAGAAACTCGAAAACCTATTTGAATCAGAAGATTCTTCTGATTTGATAGAGGATTGTTTTCCACCATCGTCGGAATTTAAGTCAGATAGTCCGAACGACAAGGGAACACAAACAAAAATTTCAAAGCACGACCTGGCGAGTAAGGTTGAAACAATGATTTTAAGAAACGAACTAACTACTTCTCAGTACAAAAAAGAAGGCATTAAAGTCGTAAGCAATCTGTCGTACGAAGTAACTGTCAAGGATTCAAGTCTAATGAAGCATTTTGTAGGCCTTACATCCCCTCAGTTTGAGGCTTTACATAACTTTTTGAATGATGTTTGCCCTTTGAATAGTATCATATACTGGACTAGCCGCTGTGGCAGTAGGGTGGGACCAAGATCAAACTTTGCCAAAGTTAGCAGTGCTGGACGAATTTCTCATTGGTCTACGAGAGAAAAACTGTTTATTTGCCTTCTCAGGCTTAAGACTGGCTTTGCTATTAGGACATTATCTGTCCTTCTAAGTTGCCCTGGAAGGCAAATCAAGGAAACAACTATCAGATGTATATTTACCACATTTATCCAGCTAATGTACAAGGTTTTTAGGCAGATGGAGGAGGTCATGTTTCCAGCTAAGGAACATTTGCAGCGTTTTCTTCCAAAGGTCTTCAAACCTATCAAGAATGTGCGATGCATTGTAGACTGTACGGAGTTCAGAGTTGAAACTTCAAGGAATTTTGCGAGACAAGGTAATACGTATTCATCTTACAAGCATTCAAATACCTTCAAGTGTCTGATTGCTGTGACCCCCAATGGTGGTGCATGCTTTGTGTCTGATTTGTTTGAAGGAGATATAAATGATGTACAAATATTTAAAGATAGTGGTATACTAAAACATATCCATCCAAATGATTTGATCCTGGTGGATAGAGGATTCACTGTACAAGATCTAGTGAATCCCCTCCAAGCATGCATCAAGATTCCAGCTTTTTTGAAAGGGAGAGACCACCTAAGTGTTGCAGAGGAACTATCTACACGAAAGATTGCTAAGGCAAGAATTCACATTGAGAGGTTTAATCAACGCCTAAAACTTTTTAAACTTGTGGGAAGAACAATCCCACTTTCTATTTCACCTCTTGCAACTCAGATGGTGGTAGTTGCTTGTTGCCTGGTTAATTTCCAGGAAGTCCTCTGTAAATAAATATCAACTCTTTCGGGTCCGAGCCTGTAAATATAGGTCCCCTGAGACCTATATGAGAAAAAAAATGTGCATCACATCTGGACATGTCGGAAAGACAAGGATTTCACCAATTGAGCTCACACACGATCGGACCCGAAAGAGTTAAGCAGTCTTTGTTTCATTCAACATATATTATATCTTATTAGACAGTTTAGTGTGAGTGTGATATTTTTATGAGATTGCAATATTTTGTCTAGCCTATTTGGCCAGACCAAATACAAATGACCAAATGAGAGGTAAAACATTAAACTGACACAATTAACACATTTAACTGTCTAAGAACTTCAAGATATTTATTATCCCAATGTACATATGCAACTGTCATTTAGCTACCCCTAAATCAACCACTGCATTGTACTGTAGAGAAGAAAGCTAATGTGCAGTCTTACAACATCCCTAGCTTATAATACACTAGGTCTGGGAGCTTGAAGGGAGCAGTCATTATTTATAGGTTGGGGTGGGTGAGTGTGAGGAGGGGTTATGAAATTTCAAGGGCTACCAAAGGAGATATTACTAGTAGGAGAGGGAAACACCTGAAGGAGGGATTACGAGAAACAACAACTGCTCATAGGAGGGGTTATCTTATTTTGAAGTTTAAAATTAGAAAATCACCCACCCTATAAATAATGACCGTTCCCTTATTTTACATGAAAACAAAAGTATATTTCAAATGTTACTGCACTATAATTGTATTGTATTGCACTAACAAAATATGGGTGATGGAGAATAAGAGAAATGTCTTACATGTACATTTTCAAGATCTATGCGCAGTAGATAAGATAGCTTAATAAATAACCTTGAGGCTGACTGTAAAAAATGCTGCATCCAGAGTTTGCTCTCAGGTACTCTTTCATGCCATCATATAAGTACCAGACATTACCATAACTGAATATGCAAATGTAATGACTACCATTCCATAATGTTGCACTATGGAAGGAAAGCTTCTGTCCATGCAGAGTGATAGCTGGTGGTATGTCACTTAACTGTAACATCCCTGCTCTGCTGAGTAGATCAACAGAAAAAATAAAGAAGTTCTTAAAGTTTAAGAACAAACGAGGTGAGCTTTTCCTCATGCCAGAGCAGTGCCACGACACATGCTGATTTCCATTGTCATCGAGTGTCACATCTTGTAAACATGGAGTACCAGCAGGTGGCTTGTTGCTGAATTTCCTTCCACATTGTGTAAGACCAGGGTAGCACCACTGATCGAGTGCATCTAGAAAAGCATTGCTTTTACTAGCTGGACAGCTAAGAACAATGCTAGATGTACTATGGGTGTGTACTGGGGAAGGACAAGTACTTAGATTACAGGCAGTGGTAGATTCACTGGCTAAGAAAGGTTGAACATGTTTAATGAAGTAATCAGCTTCATTACCATAAAGGTTGATAATACCAGAGTTTATCAGTGGTGCATTTGGAAGTAGTGTAACTTTGGCATTGGCATATTGGTGGAGATAAATCAACAGCATTGCTGTTTTCATGAGTGTACCTGCCTGTTCTAAATCATCTAGTTTCAATTTATCAGATTTCACCAAAGCTTGCATTATCATCAGCCAGTTATCCAGTGGACAAGTATTAACCAATTGTATTCCTGTACTTGTCATTCCACCCCATGGGATTATAATTAAATCATTTTGAGGTATAGCATGAGCAGGTGTTCTTGACTTTATAAGAAAACTAGCAATGTCAAGTTCATCTTTAGTGTAAGACAAGCTGGTATTTGTACAAGACTGATGAGATTCATTGAAGTGTGGGGGGCTGGTGCCAGGGTGGGCAGGGTCTCCAGACTGTGGGGGGCTGGTACCAGGCTGGGCAGGGTCTCCAGACTGCAGGGGGCTGGTGCCAGGGTGGGCAGGGTCTCCAGACTGTGGGGGGCTAGTACCAGGCTGGGCAGGGTCTCCAGACTGCAGGGGGCTGGTGCCAGGGTGGGCAGGGTCTCCAGACTGCAGGGGGCTGGTGCCAGGGTGGGCAGGGTCTCCAGACTGTGGGGGGCTGGTACCAGGCTGGGCAGGGTCTCCAGACTGCAGGGGGCTGGTGCCAGGGTGGGCAGGGTCTCCAGACTGCAGGGGGCTGGTGCCAGGGTGGGCAGGGTCTCCAGACTGCAGGGGGCTGGTGCCAGGGTGGGCAGTGTCTCCAGACTGCAGGGGGTTGGTACCAGGGTGGGCAGAGTCTCCAGACTGTGGGGGGCTGGTATCAGGGTGAGGACAGTCATCAAATTCTAGGGGACCAATGGCAGAGCTGGACTGTTCGTTACTGAAAGTGTTCTCTGGCAAAATAAATGGCAGTAGATCTCGTGGCACTCTCATTTCAAAAAACTCTGGTGCTATTACTCTTGACCAAAATGCAGTAAGAAATTTTAGAATTTCTGTGATCAGTGGCTCATTTCTATAAACTCTCTCTATAGACACTGGACCATCCTGTGCAAACAAAACAAAATCACAAAAAAATCTTTCAGTAACAAGGAGTTGCATTTGAATTTGAAAGTAGTAGCTGTGGCTTTGCTTCAGTATGCATCTTCCATCTTTAATAGAGAAGCACTGCCTGGCCAGAATTTCCTTTGAAATCAGTGTGCTGCTCTCTGTAATAATGCTATCTATGCTGTGCTCCTTGAAGATCTTCAAAGACTTAATCTCCAGTAATCCATCTTGGATTAGTAGCCCATCTGGTGAACAAGCAAGAAAAGGAAATTTGGGGTTCACCCATAAACCAGACAAAGCAACCTTTTTCTGGGTTTGACTCTCATACTTGTTAATTGCCTTTGCCTCACTCTGTAGGCCATACATCATCCATACAGACTGATACTGCTCCCCATCCAGCTTCCAAAAATTAGAAGAGATGTACTTCATGGCTCTGGCAGCTGCATATTTTGTTGACCCCTCATTGACCAACCTCCCAACTCTATAAGCCTCAAGACACTTGGATGCGGTCAGTCTTATCCATCGCTCACTGTGCCACATCCCACTCTTGCTTTGCTCAGTAGTGTTGTCAATTTCACCAACACTATGTGGGGTTAGATTTTTAATCAGTCCTAGAACTTTCTCTTTTAGGATCGACATACATATTTCTTCCAGCTGGTAATCATGGTAACTGATCTTTAATTGCACTTCCCACATGGAAATATCTTGCTCTTGCTTGGAGATGAGATAAAGATCTTTCACAAAATTATTAATGTGCCCAGTGGTAACTTCTTTAAACTTGCTTGGTCGAGGTTCAAAATCAATAACTGGGATCTTACTTGTCTTTCTCTTCGATGGGTACTGGGCACTCGACAGCCTTTTAGGATTTTTTTGCCTTTTTTTACCCTTGTCCCAAGAACATTCTTTACTAGTACATGGGGTAGACGTTGTTGCTCCATGTTTTTTAACATGGTCCACGAGTGACAACAACACTGCAACAACATGACTACAACGGCCAAGTTCAGAGACTTTGCAGGGATTACACGAAGCATGGATCACGGCCCCGCTATTCGCAGATAATATTACCAAAACATTATGAGGGAGATTATTTCTCATCGAAGGCCACACGTGAGCTCTAATATAGTAATTGCTCTCGGTCTTCGCGTCCGTCATGTCATGAACGAATCCAGAGTCTACGTATTTTCGTCCATTCCTAAAAGGTTTATCAGTCATATGTCCGAGTCCAGAGTCAGTTTCGTCTTCATCGCTACACACTGGATCAGTCAAATCTACTGGAAGAGATTCCAAAGCATAGTGGTACACGTGTCCGTAGTTGAAAAGCTTCGAGATATCCTGCGAGGGAAACGGACCCCAACCAGACTTTGGGACTGCGGGAATAACTAATTTATTTATAATACTTGGATTGTTTTTATGTAAGTCAGCATTCTCCTTTAAAACCTTAGCGCTAAGCCACTTGCCTTCGTCTATACTAACATCAAGGAAATGGTGATTTCCCGAGTTGATGCAATCCTTTACACGTGCGATCAGATCACTTCGTCTACCACTTTGCTTTAGGCCTCTACATTTCAACCAGCGCTTTAGCTGCTCAACTGTATAGTCTTCTGGCTCGCAGTCAAACTTTGAACCCGGTACATTATCGTTTTCAGTTAAAATAGTCGCTTGTTTTACCGAAACGCTACTTAAATTTGCCATTACATAGCTGTGTCAAGTAAGGTCAAGGGTTTGTTTGTCTGAGCCACGCAGGGGGTCTTAATTTTGTGACGTAATTACCGCGCTCCGCTATTGATAGGGTCTAGTTAGGCTTCAAACCCAAATTTTCGGCTTTAAAAAAAACTTAGAAACATCCGTGCACTTGTCTTGGAAGGTTTTATTGACGGAAGCCAAAACGCAGTTTGGCGTTCAGAAATGTAAAGTGCGAGTTTGCAGAATTATGAAAATCGCAGTAAATAAAGCAAGATGCTTATCGAAAAATTCGCGTTAATTTAATGCATGTAAACCTAACTTTTGAAAAATTCGCGTTAATTTAGTGTAACGTAAATTTTCTTCGCGTTGTCAACGTGCATTGTTAATTTCCTATAATAAGGTATTTATCTTACAATGATTATCATTTTTTGTACAAATTTTGCTTTGTAAGCCTAATTAGTGACCATGAAGAGACACATTTTTTTTGGCAAAATGGACATCAAGTTTCAATTTTATAAAGAAAAAAAATATATGTAAACGTTGTTTAGCTTCTATATTATAGATTACAAAAACGAAAAAATGGGGGTATCCACGTGTTTTAAAAAGTTTTGTGGACGGTAGGCCTCTTTATCGCTAATTTTATTTTCAAAAATTGACATTTTTGTACCAAGGCCTCCCTAGTAAGTCTGAAAATTGGTTTCTTTTATTGCATTCTGGGAGATTTTCAAGATGGCGGTGGGGAAAAGAGTCAATCCCGTCTTTCGAAAATCAAAGCTGTTACTGCTTAATTCCTTTGTACTCAAACCCCATACAGTCCTTCCTTCTTCATTCTTCTTTGGATTTCACAAGCTTATTTCACAAAGCTTATTTGACCGTATTCACACATTGTTTATACTCGGCCGAGTCCATGTTTGGAGAAACTGACGAAACTCGAAAGCATCGACAGGCCTAAAGCACAAGGCGCTGGGCGAAAAGACAGCAGTGATTCATGGCAGTCCAAACAACCTTCATTCAATTGGTCGGATAAATCTCCTAAATCTACGATTCTTCTACCATCTTCCCACGATAAATCATTGAAATGGTCGGCTGTTTTAATACCATTTCAGCTGAAAATTGTCTTTCGTGGCCGTGTAGTGGAATTTAAAGATTTCCCAAATCGTTCATTTCTCAAGCATATCTTTCGACCATATTTTAAAATCCTTCATCTTTCTGTCTGTAAAATTACACAATTAACACAGCTTTTTCAAAATAGTTCTGCAAATGGCCTGTCTTGCGGGATGACCCGCAGGACGAAAGATGCGCAGAACGGCGTGCGCGCTGACAATAGTAGGCACTGTCCTTAAAAGCTCTGGCAAAAGAATTATCTATACGACTAAGATATTTACAATAGAAGGCCCAACCCCATACCTCCAAGGCATATGTAAAAATAGATAAAATGAGACTCTGAAAGAGAAGGTCCAGATAACTGGCTGAAAAACCATAATATTTACAAACTCGTAGAATGTATAAACGACTATTGGCTTTTGACAACAAGTGCTCTAAATGAATGTCCCAGTTACAAGGGTTTTCGTCAAAGGTAACACCCAGAAGCTTCAGACTGGATTTCCGCTCTATAAAGTGCAGGGGTTCAGGTGGAATCTTTGCGGACAATTTGTGTGTTTACTCTTCGGATGCAACTTCGTAGTACCAATTAATGTAAGGAACACTGAATCGTTAACTGTTTGAATCCAATCAAAGCATGCTGTTGAATTATTATTGAATGCCAAGGAAATATCTCTTTGAAGTCTGGCAGAAGTTTTTCATTTGCCAACATCCTGATTTGGCAGAGCTTTCAATGGATGTTTAAGTGCTGGTCTAATGAAAGGCTTTCACATAGCCTGCTAGCAGCTCTTATGGGTTCGTCCACGAATGCAGCTCTCCTATTGGCTAAAAGTGACAAGTGTCAATCAAGTGATCAATCTTGCATGGATCATGCGGCCAATATGGCTGAAATTGGGATTTTGAGCAGCAGATATTTTCACATCAGCTTGAAATCATAAGAAGAAGAAGCGGTGAACTGTTTAATTAATCATAAAGATGTTTTTCCTGTTCTGTCTACCGGATCGGGGAGCGGTAAGAGTCTGAATAAATACAACTGCTTTAGTTATCAGCCCATTGTCAGGTCTTGTATTTTATCAATGACTCTATTGATCTGATTCAGTCTTTCATCTCACCAGGGGCGGAACTCTAAAAGGTATGCCTTGCCTGCAGGCTCTTATTTCCTTTTCTCCCCTTACCCGCTCCTCCTCCTCCTTCCCTTTTCTCCTTGTCCCATTTTGACCGCACGCCACAGGTAGCCCAATCCGCATCAGATTAGCAAAAAATCTGCTGTTAGGCTAGCTTTCACAGTCCTCAAGTGGTACATGTAGCTTTCAGTACTTCCCGGCATCTCAACCACCACCTGCAGACCATGTATGAGAACCAGTCAAAACTCCTTCAATTCAGTAGGCAGAATTAATTTCTTTGGTTAGTTTGTAGAGAACATTTAACAATGGGTTCATTTAATGAGGCCCATCGAGCAAAGAACCTTTCAGGCCAAGCTGAATGACACTACTGAAGGCTGAGTTATCATGTCAAAACTGAAATGTTTGACCATAATGCCTGGAGTAAATTAGCCAATCAATAAAAAAAATCAATATCAATCGATTGATATTGCTAATCGATGGCCAATTGATGAAGCAAAGTTTTGTGCCAATATCGATTTGTATCGATTTGTATCATTTTCATAGATCATTGCATTTCCACATTCACTCCTCTTTTTGTTTTTGCCCAGAAATGACCAGAACATCATCTTCTTTTGGCCCAGAAATGACCAGAATATTAGCACTTCAGCAATTAAGTAAACAGCGGTACCATTTGACAAAGCAGCATATTGTTATACAGACTTTATTTTCTTACATACATACGTACATTTGTACATAAATATTTATTTATACATGGTACTGTCGCTTCATTATAGAAATGCTCTTCCAGGGAGCCGTGTTTACTAATTAAAAGAATAATAAATGAAACACTCAGTTAATACTAATATGATTATAATGCATATATGTGTACGTGTACCTTATACATGTAAGTTATTAATACAGTTGAACCTCCTGTAAGCAACCACCCTCGGGACCTGGAAAAGTGGTTGCTTACAAGAGGTGGTCGCTTACGAGAGTAACCACCACAAGAAGCCCAAATTTTAGTAATATGATATCTGGTCTCTAGGGACAGGGAATATCAATACCACAACAGATTTTATCACTACAGTTTATTATTATGGGTTTGTAGTGCTCCAACCTCAAAACCTTAACTTTTCAGCGAACATGAACATGAATTTCAACAGATAAACGGGGCTTGATAGTGTCAAAAAATATTTACAGTTTATGGCTTGAAAAACCTTTTAATCGAAGATTGTGTGAACGATTTCAGTTGTACCTCTAATAGTACATCACTAATATGGGAGACTGCAGAGGATAATGGTTCATTTCCATGCCAGTCTGCAAACCCTGCCAACTGATTGGCAAGCTCAATTGCTTCTCTAACGGAGCTTGGAGCCTTCAAAAGCTGGTCACTCATTAATGCAAAATCATTCTCACTGTCGCTCTCTACTTCTTTGCGCAAATTTCCCGCCATTAATAAAGCCATTGTAATCAGCTAATTCTAATGTACTGTATTTGCTGAAAATATATTACTGTACTTGACCTCTGGGATGGTCGCTTACCGGAGGTAAACTAACAAAGAAAAATCCAACTCCCAAGCCCAAAAGGTGGTCGCGGTCGTGTACGAGAGGTAGTCGCTTACGAGAGGTATCAAATGCAGTGATTTGACAGAGACAAAACCGGCTTTTGGTAAGTGGTTGCTTAAGAGAGGTGGTCGCCTAAGAGAGGTGGTCGCCTACGAGAGGTGGTCACACAGAGAGGTTCAACTGTATGTAATAGAATTATATACAATCCTTCTAACAATTGTAATGGTAGCAACTAAAACGTGGCACATTGAAGTGTGACAGGAATGGACAGTGACAAATCCTAAACACCAATCGATAGCAATCGATGAGCATTTGTTTTGCAACTATCGATTGATCATTGATTGACCGTCATACCAATAATATCAATCAGCTAATTTTATGTACTGTTTAAAACACGAACAGCAGTGTTTTATCAAGTTTAAAAATTCGAGGGCGAAGCCCGAGAATTTTTAGACTTGATAAAACACGTGCTGTGAGTGTTTTAAACGGCTTCAAAAACGCTTTAAGAATGCAATGAAAGAAAGACGCACATCTCAAGGGAATGGTTACTTAATGAACCATTGAACCTTTGTATTCACAACGCCATGCAAAATATTCGAGTAATCACCGCCTGCAATTACAAACATCTCAAGGGAATGACATGAAGAAATTACCATACTATGTTGTTTGAAGCGCCGTTTCGCAATGCAAGAGGAATCTGCACTTGAAGGATTTGGTGTCGTGGTTTACCTCGATAAAGTTCAAGACTTGGAAAGCGATGTGACTGACATGACGGCAGACTCTAAATTTTTGACTCCGGCACAAAATATGTAAGTTTAATGCACGTTTTTATAATATTACGGCTTTGAGTTTGGTTTAATAATTGGAACTAAACAGTGGCTTGGTAAACAAGTAATGGTAGTTGGATAACTTCATTTTAAAAATATCATCTGTGTATCTCGGTAGTCTGCTGATATTAGTAAATTTAGTGCAAAATTTATTATCTAGGTACCTTATGTTCCGTGTACTTTTTGCTATCTTTGGGTCTTTATCAGTGAATTCTTAATTAGGATGAAACTTTATATAATATTTCATGTTCATTAATATTCTTTATATAAAACGTTCATCCTAATTAGCAATTCAGTGAGAAAGCTGAAACATCAATAGAAATTCCATTGTCTCAATCATTAACCCCGTTTCCCTCTGGGACAGAATTCAAATCCCTCCGCGGGCCTTTTAGAATGATGAGATTTTATCAGGTATAAAGGAGCATGCACGTGACTGATTTGCTTCATCTGATTGGACAAAATGCTCATTAATTATTCATGAGTTTTTGAATGATAGATAAAGGCTGGTAAAATTAATAATTATGGTTTTAAGAATTGTAATTTCAGTTTATCTAAGCCCCGTCAATGAGTTGTTCAAATAGAAAATAAAATATGTGACTGTAAAAGTTGCCTATTGTGGATGTTATTATGCTCTACAATATATGCTTTAATTTGCACTCCTATTATGTACTGTATACCAGAAATCATTCCAGCATAATAGGTGGAGTCCTAGTCAGTATGTTATCAGGCCAGCCAATGAACCTTGCCAAATTGGGAAAGTGCCAAGGTAATTTTGCATAAGATTCCAGAAATTCGAAAAAAAATAATACCTGGATTTAAATTAACAAAATTAAATTATTATACCAGTACAAAATATACCTGTCATTTGAGGCATACTTAGGAATACCATATTTCCTCAAATAATTATTGTGGGCAAATATTTTTGTTGATCTAAAAGGGGGTGATTAACTGGTAGCTCAGGTACAGCCTCTGCCAAAGGTTTTCACTGCAAATGACCCACAACTCAAAAAGGGGAACTAACATGCTTGTATGAAATGTTAGAAATTTTAAATCTGGGAAATATCTTTAACCTTAAAATTTCCTCCCTTATACATAAAATACAATATGATAAACAAAATATCCCACCTGCCTTCCTTGAGCTAATTACTTCTGCTAAAGATATCCATAACTATAACACCAGATATGCAGCAAACCAAAATTTGTACAGGCCAGCCTCCAGAACTAACTATGGTTTATCACGATTCAAAGTAATTTCATCAAGAATCTGGGAATCAATACCCCTTACTATTAAAACCTTGCCCAAAACCAGCTTCAAGAAGCAGTACATACAGTTTTTACTAGATAAACAGTCATAATATTAAAATGTGTGCCTTATATATGCAAGACAAATATATACAAATCAGCTACTTATATTGATATTTTTATTCTCTTTTTTTTCCTAAGATCAGATTAAACAATAATGTATAATGTCCTTCAAAATCTATACATAACTACACTTCATACTATTCTTTATTATTATTTATTAGCTATGTCTATTTCTCTCCTCATTTAGTTTTATCAATGTAGTGGCCAACTCGAAAGCTATTGCTACTTTGGCCACTACACACATTTTTTTCTAAACATACCTATTCTTTTTTCCCACTTATTTCTTTATATATATATATATTTATATGTTAATGTAAGATAAGGACCGACGGCTATAATTATGTGCAAATAAATGAATCTTGAATCTTATGGTTCCTAAAAACCTCTGTTCCTTTCAGTTTGCATGGAACAAACCTTGGTGATGAGGGTGTAGAAGTACTTATTCCAGCCATACGGTCTCACCCAAACCTCCAGTCACTAGATCTAGGCGACTGTCAGATTGGGGATGAAGGCATTCGGCATGTGTGTGCATTACTGGCACCTGGTGAAGACAAGGCAGACATACATGTACAAGATCTGACTCTTTCTGCTAATCCAAAAGTCACTCCATTAGGCTGGACCCAGCTTGCTGTTGCCATGGCAGCAAACTCCCAACTACGCTGCCTGTATCTTGATTATAACAATATTGGAGATTATGGTGCTGGAGTGTTCTCTGTTGCTATGACAACCAACAAAGGATTAGAGAGAATCGACTTTGAAGGGACTGGAATTACTAATAAAGGAGCAAAGCTTTTGGAGAATGTGGTGACCAGATATTGCAAAAAACTCCAGGAACTTGTTCTTGCAGAGAACTCTATTAGTGCTGACCTAATTGAACAAATAAATGACTTGCTGGCAGCCCCATCATCTGAGAATGGTGAGAATGAAGCAGAAAAAGAACATCAAGAACAAGAGCAGAAAGAACCTGGAGAAAACAATCAATCAAACCATTCACCTTGATACATCATTACCAGTGCACAAGAAATTAAAGCAGCTATGGTTATGCATATACCAACACTATTGATTGCCAAAGTTAGAATTTGTCCATTTAGGTAGTTCAGTCTTGAGTAACACACCAGGCTTATACTAGCTAGATTTTCGTCTTCTCTGATAAGGACGTAAAACCATAGGACTATAAAATCAACAAAGGACCATGTGCTCCTCTGGATTCTGTATACCAGGTAAACAAATATTACATCAAGTTTTTGATAGCAATTTCCTTGGTCTAGCTGGAAAATATCCATATTTTATTGAACAAGCCATCCAAGGAAGCTGAAAATCTAGCTAGTATAAGCTTGATAAATGATATGAGATAATCCCATATCATTCTTTTATATGTTGCCATATACATTCACCAAAACTGAAGTAGTTTGGAAATTCAAGTGACAGTATTTTAGCTACTTGAGCCTTAGATCATTGCCAGACAAATCAGCTATTGTCTATATTACAATTCAGATCCCCAAGAAGACTATTTTCTTTCCCTAGTAGCAATGCCTGTGGAAGTTAGTTAGGTCGGGCGCTAGCCCGGACCATATGAATCCTCCTCCTCCAGTCACTTCTGTCCATCATTGCAGTTGTTATTTCTCCAGTTGTTGCTAACCCAGTGTCATCAAGCAATGTGTCAATATAAGTCCTCTTCCGCTTTCCTCTGTTGGTTCTCCTTCCATGCGGCTGTCATAGCACAAGTTTTGATGCTTCCTCCTCTTCATGCCTTACACAGTGTCCAGCGAGCCTCATCCTCCTTTCCCTAATCTTAACTGACACCTTTGGAAGGGACCCGTATAGCTCATAAATCGATTCCAAAGCTTGGTTCTGTAGGGGCTTTAACCCTAGTGCTTCGAGGTTTTGTCTTCATATTGTCTTTCTATTGCTAATACTCATTAAGGGGTGCCACTCCACTTACAGTTACAGTTCCTTTCTGATAAAGGCTGTATCTCCTTGCCGTTGACCATAGGTTCATCCGCCAGCAGAAATATGTAGAAGTCCAGAATACCAGTCTGTCGCTAACTGCACCTCTGACATACCACCTCCCCGCATTCCGAAGGTGGGATTTTTGTTCAAGGTTTACTCCTCTAGATCCGCTGTGTTTTGTTTGGAAACAGGGACACCTCGTGAAGGATGTGGCTTTTCACCACGCACAGCGACCATTGGTAGTGGAGAGGCTATTATAAGTCGCATCATGTGGAAAATGTACCATTATAATGAAGTTGTCCACATACTTTCAAACATTAAATGATCGTGGAGTATCCTAAGATTTATTCAATGCTGCAAATTCAAGTTTCCTTGGTCTCATGAATTCTTTGATGACATCCATGGTAACATGTTTGCGGCTCTCCTGATGTTGTGCTACAAGGGGTTGTATAACTTGTAGCAATTCTTTTTTAATTTCTCCTGACAGCATCTTACCACTGGTGTAATCCTGAAAATATCCACACAGACAAGAAAACAGCTTAACATTAGTGGAATATGATACCACCAACAAAACATTTTTTTTATTGGACCTGGATATCGGTTGTTGGCCAAGCAGTCGCTTGTCTCGCAGAATAATCCGTCGATTGCACTTTGACAGTACACTTTGTTCCCCCACATACACACAACACAACTTTGATTAATAATCACACTAGATACACACTCGCCTCCTTGATTTGTTGAAGTTTGTCATCATCATCTAACAAGAAAGACAAGTACTGGTATGGGATGTCTACTTCAACGTCTCCACCGAGCTTTCTGTGCTGCTCCTCTGTATCCTTTCCTCCTGTGAAGGCGTACTTGTTGATCTGCCACACACAAAAAAAGGAATCATTAATACTAGCTACAATCGTTGCCAAAAGTGTTGGCACGATTAACATTTTCTGTCATTCCAACAACTTTCCATTATCAAAACACAGCCCATTCAATGTTGTGTTGTAGTTAGTGCATTTGATATTTTTAACTTGCGGGAGAGAGAGGTTATACAAAACAAGACCCAACATTGAATGGGAGAGGAGGGTTACCGATGTCTTCCTGGGCTAAAAGAAAAGGAGCTAGTTTGAAGAAGTCAACCAAGTGTATTTAGCTCAGTGTGAGCGAAAACCGAGTACAAGTCACAAACTATGTTCCCGACAAAGACAACATTCAAACTCAGAACGCCGTGTTTAGCGTAACCGGGATCTTCTGTATTTTGTTCAGTCAACTGGCATTTTTTGGATTGGGCTAGCTGTGACGCGCGGTAGCCTAATCCGAAAAAAATCCTTGACTGAAAAAAATGCTGAGAAGAGCCGGCAAGCAGGCCAGGGGCGTAGCGAACTTTTTCGGAGGAGAACGCCGGTACAACTGGTGTATGGTGAGTGTCGAAGGCGCGATAATCTAGGGGTTACCCTACCCCCCCCCCCCCAAGAAAAATAATAATCTAGAATATCGGAAATGCTATTTTCAGCATTCTCCATGAGAATGAGTAGAAGACACTTTCATTGTTGTGTGCATAAATGTTTAAATGGCGAAGTGAACTTTAATTTTAATTTCAGACAAAACAATACATTTCACTCATATAATACTCGTCGTAATAATGACTTACATCTACCCCGCATACACGATGTATTTGTCCAAATATTGACAATGACTATCGTCATAACATGGTCAAAATAGCTGTGGATCTACGAGGCGTCTTTGCCGAGCAGCTATTTTGGCCATGTTAGGGAACTGGTACGTTTTATTATTGGGGAGGAGGGCTGGGGCTTCAGAGGGGAGGGTCATCGGAAAAAAATTGAACTTTTTTGGAGGATCAAGCCTTTTTATTTTGAAAGCCAGGGGAGGGTCAGCCTTTCTTCCCCGAGATGTCGTTGTCATTTTTAAAGTTCGGCTGTTAAATTTGCCAGTTCTTAAGCTGCTTCAAACAGATAGAAAAACAGTGAAAGTATCCCACATTCATGACATCCAGTGTATTTTAATTTTACACAATGTGGATTCTTTTGTCAACTTATCTTCCTAAATACAGTATACATGCAATTTCTCGTTAACAGGCACTCGAGTTCGAACTGTAAAGACCTATTCAGAATTCCTAATAGCATCGACATTGATACTCCTGACAATAACAAAAATATGTGTACATATCTCGTTACTTGTGTTCAGTTTTTATATTTCTATGTTTTGCCATGGCACGTAGTTGTCCTGGAGAACCCGTACGTAGCGGCCCAAAAGGAGGTAGCTAAAGATTTCCACACATGGCTCGTAAAATAACGAGGGATTTTTTTGGGGATGGGGGAGGGTCACATGTTTTCTTGATGTCTTGAATGGAGGGTCATGAATTTACTTACTGATGAAAAGTTGCAAATTCCCCCCCCCCCCCCCCCCCAATAAAAAACGTACCTTCCCTTATTACGAAAATCATTGTCAATATTTGGACAGACACACACAAAACTAACTTCAATTTGTTTTTTACAACAACAAAACACTTTTAGCTTCAACCGAAATCCGCGCGCGCACTTCTTGTGTTGTCTATTTAGCAAATTTCCTCTGGTTTTCCGTGGTGTCAGCCTCATGAATCCACAACAAATTTTGACCACGTGATGACGTAAATCGTGGTAAATAAGAGTCTACACCACGGAAAACCAGAGGAAATTTGTTTTTTACAACAATATTAGAAAACGTACAAGGAAGTTTCGTTACAAAGGGTGACTGCTTTGAAAGAGCCAGTTTCTCGCGTCAGCACCGTTGTCTGTACTCTCATTTACCACCGCACATCGACCAATCAGATCGCGAGATTACCGGCAATTGTGGTAAAAAAAATTGACAATAAAAATTAGCCAATCGGATTGCGAGAAAATTGGCAGTTGTTGTAAAAAAAGAAGATAGACAATATTTAATGCTCACGCGAGGCCCGCGCAAAGTTTGTTGTAACTGAAGCCGCCTACATGTTCCTTTCTCTGTTGTTGTAAAAAACAAATTGAAGTTAGTCAGTTTTTGTGTCTGTCCTAATGTTAACGGCGAAGATCGGCGAAGACGCCTCGTAGATCCACAGCATTCTGACAACACTGACAAGAGACTTAATAAGTATAGTTTATTGTTGGATTAGTCGCCAGACAACTCCGTACTACAATACAATTAACTAATATAAATTGTATTCCTAACTAATGCCGGGAAACTGCCAGATACAAAAAAACGCTTAAACCACGAAAAAAAAACACCCTGGGGTTGTGGCCAAAAAGCGTGGGGAAATGCGGAAACGTAATCCTCGACCTAATGCAGCAACCCGAATTCTCCGAGGGCTAGAGAACTAACAATCGACTTACTAAGTAAATACAAAGTATCCGTGCTATAATCAATAATATAAATAAAATAAATTCGAAACAAACTTGGAGCTGACTGGCCTAGAATGACTACTTTTCCCGCTCGAGAAGCATTATTGCTAAAAGCATTACCCATAATGCTATAGTCTCCTCCCCAAACCTCTTTGCCGTGCCGGCAGAATATCCATTTCTGACTATATCACAGGAAGCCCAAGCTCTGTTTTGTGTTTTAAATGATAAGGTTTGAACGAGTATTTGGTTGTACCCGTTAGGCCAGAAATACTGAAATAAAATCAATGAAAACTTACCTGAAGTCTTTATATGTTCTTCATTGGGCTCTGTATGCAATTTCAGCAAATTCTGTTGAAATTTTACCCCTCGACTTCTCCAACTAAGAAAGAAGGCAAGGACGGTCACAGCCGCCGATCCCAATCACTCGAACATCACGCTCGAATTTTCATCCAAAATCAATGCCGACCGCAACTAAACCTCAAATAATAGCACAACAGTACTTATTTCAAGAGCATCGTACCGTCTAATTGAAATAATCCCCATTTCTCGAGCCTAAATCGAACACAATTTCAAACAAATCCGCCCGTTGGGATCCGTGATCAGCACAAGTTGACAACGGCAAATCGGCCCAAAGTTCACGGGCTCAGAATCATACGTATACCTTATTTTTGAAATCGGCCTTCGAGTTAACGGCTCTATGGAAAAGTGGTTTAAGAGCGCGCGCTTTTTAATCCAACGACCGGAGTTTCGATCCTACACCGTAGCAGCCACTAATTTTTTTAAAATTATTTTTCTCCTTTCCCAGTTTTATTTTATCTAATTTCCTCTATTAATAGTTTAAGCTATTATAGCCGCCTTCTACACTAAAAACATTGTTGTGTATTGGCTCTCAACCCACCAGCACGGTCATGATTATAGAAAGAAATTTATATATCATGACGTATATAAAAACTTTTCTGGTTACTTTATGAACATGTTATCGACGTTGAAGAGATCACAAGAGCTAGAAGGAATGCCTGCTGTGTAGAAAAGGAAAGCTGTGATATCTGTTTCCTTTTATTCTTTGATTCGAGTCTGGTAAGCTAGTTTATAAGCAAATTAATGTATCAGTTAATTTTCACGGGTTTTGATTGATTCAAATCCGGGTGTAAAGTACGTTAATTTAAAACTGTTGTGTTCGATACTTTCACAGGATTTTATGTAATTACGAGGTTAAGGAAGTTTGTGATTATATTCTTTCTCATATTAAAAATCGAGGTCGTGACCGTGTTGTTGGTGGGTTGAGAGCCAATACACAACAATGTTTTAGTGTAGAAGGCGGCTCTAATAGCTTAAAATAGAGGAAATTAGATAAAATAAAACTGAGAAGGGAGAAAAAGAATTTAAAAAAAATTAGTGGCTCGTACTGTGTAGGACTCGAACTCCGGTCGTTGGATTCAAAAGCGCGCGCTCTAAACCACTTTATCATAGGGCCGTTAACTTGAAGGCCGCTTTCAAAATAAGGTATATGTATGATTCTGAGCCCGTGAACTTTGGGCCGACTTGCCGTTGTCAAGCATTGGCAACTTGTGCTGATCACGGATCCCAACGGGCGGATTTGTTTGAAATTGTGTTCGATTTAGGCTTGAGAAATGGGGATTATTTCAATTAGACGGCACGAGGCTCTTGAAATAAGTACTGTTGTGCTATTATTTGAGGTTTAGTTGCGGTCGGCATTGATTTTGGATGAAAATTCCGACGTGATGTTCGAGTGATTGGGATCGGGAAATGGCGGCTGCGACCGTCCTTGCCTTCTTTCTTAGTTGGAGCACAGGCTAACCATCCTCCCATTTTGTGTATTTGTCACTGCTGTTTTAATAATCCATGTTTTCTTAGCAAATTGTTAAATAAAATACCCTTTGACTTCTAATGTGACTGTCTCGGAGATAATCTTACTACCCAGTGAAGTATCTAAAGTGTTAAAGTCTTTAAATCCAAACAAAGCTATGGGACCTGATAACATATCTGCCCGCCTACTAAAGGAATGCACGTCAAGTATTTCATACTCCCTCACTCACCTGTTTAACAAGTCACTCAAGCTTGGAACTCTCCCTACTGAATGGAAACTTGCCAACATCACCCCTCTCCACAAGAAAGGAAATAAGAGTTATGTAGAAAACTACAGACCCATTTCCTTGATGTGCATAGTCGCTAAAGTACTGGAGCGTTGTATTTACAATCGTCTGATAGACCACCTTCAAAATATGATCTCTGAAGCTCAGTACGGCTTCCTTAAAGGCAAATCCTGTACCGCTCAGCTACTGACAGTCCTCCATCGCATTGGTCAAAACCTGGACTTGGGCAAACAAACCGACGTCCTTTACTTCGACTTCTCTAAAGCCTTTGACACAGTTGACCACAAACTACTCTCGCGCAAACTTAGCCGATTTGGTATCACAGGTGGAGTGCTAGACTGGTTCAAGAACTACCTCTCTGGTCGCCAGCAGCGTGTAACAGTTCATGGCGCCATGTCGAACACGCTTCCAGTCACTTCCGGTGTTCCACAAGGGTCTATTTTGGGACCCCTTCTGTTCTTGATCTATGTCAACGACCTCCCATAATCGATCATCTCGTCCTCCGTCGAGGTGACAATGTTTGCTGACGACACCAAATGCTTCTTGATAGTGGAATCTGCAGCAGACATCTCCATTCTTCAGGGTGAGGTATTTAATTTCAGTTGGCGACCTGGGCACGCTCTTGGCGGCTGAAGTTCAATGCGAAGAAATGTAAAGTTTTAACCATTACCAGGAAACGCAGTCCCCTATTGGCTAACTATACCATTGATGGTCAAGTTTTGGACCACGTTCCTAGCAAAAAAGACCTAGGCGTGACCGTTGGTACCGACCTTACATGGTCCATTCACATTCGTCAACAGATCACCAAGGCGAACCAGTTGCTTGGCCTACTCAGACGCTCTGCCGTCAAAGTCCGAAGTACTAGCGCCCGTCGATGTCTGTACTTGTCCCTGGTTAGGTCGAACCTTGCCTATGCCTCACAAGTATGGAGCCCACAAACTGTCGATCTGACGCAGGATATAGAAAGAACACAAAGGAGGGCTACTAAGTTTATTCTCCTGTAATTACCCTTCCAAACAGACATCTCCTACAAATCTAGACTCTTAACTCTAAAGCTTTTACCACCTTTATGTTACTGGTATGAATACCTTGACCTCATCTTCTTGTATAAGGCAAAACACGGTTTAGTAACCTTAGCTCCAGATGTTTTGCCAAAGCTTGTAAACAGGGTGAATTTAAGCATCTCTCTACGTTCGATAGATAACTCACTTAATCTTATTACTTATCAGATTCCTAATGTCAAGACCCTGTGTTACCAAAATAGTTATTTTATAAGCGCTTCCCGAACTTTGAATACACTTCCACACGAACTGCGTAAATCAGATATCTCTTTACCTAAGTTTAGATCATTACTATTTAAATATTACGTGTCTGCCATCACTTCTGTATTTAACATCGAGAACCCTAGATCTTGGAAGTCTGTATGTCTGAAATGTCACCAGGCAAGACAGTTAACCGCACCTCTAAAATGCTGCTTTTAGGTTGAAATAAGTATTGTAATTAGATCATTTATTGTAATTTTATTTTTCATAGGAAACCAACGTAATTGGCTAACGCTGTGTTGGTTCTCCTGGCCTCTTTGTTTTGTTTGTTGTATATTTTACTTTATTCTATTTTGTATCTTCTATTATGGCCGAAGTGAGTAAATAAAATACTTGATTTGTGTATGTGTTGATTTAGCGCGCGCTCATAATACAGCTCGGGTTTCCTGTGGCTCAGGTTTGTTTACCGGCATATAGCTCGGGCTTCCGAACGAAATAATGGATTATTAAAACATCAGTGACAAATACACAAAATGGGAGGATGGTTAGCCTGTGGTTGGAGAGGTCGAGGGGTAAAATTTCAACAGAATTCGCTGAAATTGCATACAGAGCCCAATGAAGAACATATAAAGAGTATTTCTGGCCTAACGGGTACAACCAAATACTCGTTCAAAATCTCATACAAACCTTTATAATTTAAAACACAAACAGAGCTTGGGTTTCCTGTGACTATATCGCTCCTGCGTCGCTCAAACGTCAGAAATTACATTATTTGACCCGATGTTATGACGAAAAAATCATCGTCAATATTAAGACAGACACAAATAACTAAGGTCCGATTCAGAAGTCGAACTTTTCGTGCGCCGAACGCAATTGAAACAAAAGGTAATTAGGCGGCTTATTTTGATCTAATTAGGTCAGTTCGGCGCATGAAAAGTTCGACATCTGAATCGGGCCTTCTTGCACGCGCACATGTAATAATGACAAATCAAAATGTAATGGCTGCGCTACGTCCCTGGTTTAGCGAGAAGAATCAAAACACCCCTGTAATAAATGTTATTTAAGATAATGCACTTCTTCTGTCGTCGTATCAGTCAGGTCGATATTTACAGTTGTTTGTAAATTGTAAATAAGCAAACATTGATTGTACTCTTAGAATTTAATATCAAATTTTCATCTTCTATCTTAATTAGTTGACTGCACGTACATATTGTAAACGAGCTTATGCTCATTAGTGACTACGTGGTTAAATAAACTACTACTACTACTGTGAATATTTTTTTTATTGTTTGGCATTTTCTTCCGACCAGTACAAGTTTGTATGTTGCCATTTCTAGCATTTTGTCTTTGTATAGTAAGCTTCGGTAGTAAATAATATTTTGATTGCATAATAAATCAATTATTGAATTCGGTTTCGCATGATATCCTGTTCGCATGATATCTCAAATTGTCAGGCTGAGACTGATAACACAGCCGAGGTCTTGCGACTTTGGCTGCATGATACCGGCTGAACAGTATCATTATGACGTCACGGCTTGTTTATGAGGGGGACAGAATCGACATGAACAATAGAATTTTGAACTAAATCTGCTCTGCTGACGAAAATTTAACTTCGAATTGTCTGGTTTGCAGATATCAGCTGTATCAATGTTTATCCCACAATATTTACCGTATTTGGTGGCTGTTACCGCTATTCCACGTTCTACAAAATGCATTTGATAGCGATTTCCTTTGCGTTGTTGCCGTTTTGTCCCCCTCCCACGACCGTGATCCTTAGCGTTTAAACAATAGATTGTTTTGATTTGACATCATAATGATATAGGGCAATTACAACTGATAGAGCTTGTCCATCCTTTCTCACCTTTTTCATGATTTGGTTTGGTGTGTCTGACAGGAATATTGATGAGTTTGGATCACTAGAACTCATCTTAGTCTTAGCTCCTTGAAGAGCGGGGAAGAATGTCGAAAATATCAGCGAGGGTTTGGGACAACCAATACGTGGTGCTACATCCCTGGCCATTCTGAAGTATAGATCCTTGATAGAGTAAAAGGAAATGTTACGTTGTGAAACTGTATACAGCATGGAATGCTTTATCCACTTATCTCTATAAGTATACCTCATGTGACAAGTAATAAGTAATAGATACAGAATGAGTGGCCGTGCTTTATGGATTTACAAACGCGAGCTGAAAGCGAGAGTTTGTAAATCCCATAAAGCACAGACACGTATATAATCTGACTACTTAAAGTAGTCCCATTGTTATCGTTATTATTATTATATGCTAAACCATTCCTTACTTTTGGGGTATTAAAGTGCTGTTGACATTTATAACGATTCGAATAATTTTGGGCCTAAAGATTCGATATATGATTTTAAAAAGGCGAAAAGAAATATAAATTGTTCGTCGTAGTGGCACTTCAAATGTACATGAAGCATTGGAAGTCAATCAACACTATCTCAGTACCTGGTCAATAGCACATATGATGAGGCAAGGGACATCTTTTCTGGCGCCAAATGCATTAGGAAAAGAATTACTGAAGGAGGGCGCCGCTTGGACAGCAGGGAATGCTATTCTACCTGATTAACAATGAACAATATAAATTTAATCAGTAATAAATCATTAAAGCAATTACAGTATTTTTCATACCCAGACCTATATATGTAAAAGAACACAAATCACATGAACCTCTGTCAGCATTCTACAATTTACTTCCCCACCAAAAAAAAACAGTAATAAATTGTTACTTAAAAGCTGCATGTCTATTTTAGATTAATTAAAGTGGAATGAAATCAGATGTCTATCCCAGAAGCACAGCTAAAAGTGATTAAAGTCATCAACTAATAACTATATTTGTCTTTTCCAACTATTTTTCAAATTATTTGTGTCCCTTTACTGAACACTTGGTGCAAGGGTAACACATATTATTGTCCCTTGCTCCAAATCTGACTCAAATTTTAACACCTTTCTCACCTATACTGTGACTCTCCCCAAACCCCAAGGTTGTCCTCACTTGGTTGAATGTGATACACTTTTGAATCTTGATAATATTTGTGTAAAACTCTGGACAACTCCTGAAAACAACATTGAACAAATATAACACATTAATTAGCTTAATTCATTAATACTGGGAAGACCCACCTAAATAAACTATTATTATTATAAATACCCTAAGGCTAAGGCATCTTCATAGCGCCGCTTTTTTACATGCCGTTTAACTTAAATATAGTGTAAAGCAACCATATTTAACAGGGATACCCGAGTGGAAAACACATTTGGGCTCAAAAGCATCTTTCAGATGTACTTTGTTCAGAAAATGTATTAAAATTTGATAAAACTTTTTCAGAGTTGAGAACGAGCCCCTCAAAGTTGGCCCCGTGAAGACCTGGGCGCCGCCATTTTGTTTACATTAATTCCTGTGACGTTTTTTACGTCACTTCGTCCCACCGGAGTCTTGCGGCTAACTTGTAGCGACTCGTTTTCTTTGTAGAATTTTCACACGCTCGGAATTAGAGTAGATTTTCATCGATACGGCAGAGCAATTTCGTACTAGAACAAAAATATCATGAAGACGATATTGTTGGGAGAAGTTCAGAAGACTGGGAGGACGAACAAAAGCATGTGGAAGGCGAGAATATCAACGAACAACAAAAGGCGACTACCGAGCTAGTGCAAAACTGGTGTTGTTCAATCAAGCATCGAGGGAGGGAACTAAACAATGTTGCGCGAAATATCGTCGCATGTAACATCACCTTTATGAAAATCGCTAAAAATAACAGCGTCTTCGAATATAAAGTCCTCTCACCGTGACACACAGTGAGTTCAATTCGTGGCCACACCAACACCTGCAAAGTAGAGTCTTAAAAACACAATAAGGGACTGCCTTAAAGTTTGTAAAGTAATGGCAAGTGAACCAAATACTTTTCTAGCATTTTATCTCAACAGAAGTCAATTGACCATTTTAAAGTTTAGCATTTTGTAACTCACTTGCTGTTACCTTATTCTCTAAGACTCTAGTTTATATATTTACTCATTCAATTCCTAGACTGGATCGATTTAGCTACATATGCTATTAGTCAGTAATTGTTGTCCTGGTTTTAATTGTTTATAATGTAAATCGAAGTTCTTATGCATAGTTTTACCATATTTGCTACCATATGTAAAGTTATATTTCATATTATCAAGCTCATTAATAATTCATGAAACAAAAACGAAGGAAATCACCGACCGATAAGTGATCTTTAAATCTGATACAGATTTCGTCCTGATTTACATAAACTTTGGCTTCGATTTTCTCGGCCAAAATAACCCATCGCCAAAATAAATGAAAACATGACTCTCTACATCTAGACGTTTGATAAGTGCGATAAAGAATTCGTGTCCGTGCTTTATGGGATTTACAAACTCTCGCTTTCAGCTCGAGTTTGTAAATCCCATAAAGCACGGCCACTCATTCTTTATCTATTACTTTAAATTAGTAGTGGAGGGCCACAAGTTTGTAAGCTTTGCTTTTGCTTTAAATTAAAAAAAAAAAAAACACTTCAAAGTCTGCAAAAGATTAGAGTCCTCGCGTCTTCCCAGATAAGCATCATCAAATCCTAAAGGTGATGTACGTTGCATGTTTTTAAAGCAATCTTCGTTGCGGCAACATATGTTGCAAGGTTTTGAATTATCTTCAAAAACCTTTTGTAGCCAATTAACAGCCACCAATATCGAACATTGGCGCTTGGCATGCTCAACACCAGAACATAAGCCCCTTCAATTCTACCTCTTAGCTAACCATGAGGTGGTTAATAATAATGAAATATTCAGAACAATGGAGAATATACCATTTTCGATAAAATGTTTCACTAGTACTTGTCACGCACAAATGTTTCAATGTAAGGGTGGGAGATAAATTAAATGTTTTCTATTATCCGAGAAAGGAATAAATTTAATTTGCATCGCATTGAAACATGCATTTGTGCTTGTCAAGTGAAGCATTTATCGCAAGTGGACTATTGGAGATTGCATCCTGGTTTTAACCTCCCCAAACAACACGCATGCAATCACTGGTGCGGCTCGTTCTCAAGCCAAACACTGCGACATTTATTCAGTTCGTCAGCCTAATGAATTAAACTAGCGGTTTTTATCAAAATCGGAGTGCTGCGAGTCTTATTTAATATTGCAGTTGAGAAATTTATAGATAAAAAAATGCAGGAGTTGTTATGTTGTAGTTCCCTCCCTTTTTTTTGGCAAAACCGGTATTTGTTTTTAGGTGTAACACAAGAGCAAAATTTTCAAATATTTCCCTTTTGTTTAACTGTAAACGATGGCAACCTGATGGAAGCGTAAGAAACAGTGAGAATCATAGCCTAAAAGTACCTTCCACAAGATTTAAGTCAAACTAATTTTAATGAGCTGCAAATGTATTTACTGCGTTGACATTGTCATGCCATTGAAGTCATTAGAAACAGGGGCACCCAACCTTACCTAACGGAATATTTCTGTGAAATATCCGGTTCGGAAGCAATTTTGTCAGGTTAGCTTTTTATGAATTTCGAACACAATAAACTACACGATTTGTACTAATTTTCGATCATATTGACTCTTAAAAAGATCACCTTAAAAATTTCGAATCGTTAATTTTCACCTTTTATTTTCGTAAATACCAGCTGTATTCCCTAAAATTTTTGGATACGATAAATTTCCGCTAAAACATCCGAACAGATTGAAAGTTTTTAGATGTTAAAATACTTTTTTCTAAGAGTACTTAACACTGTTCAGTCTAATGCTAACTGCTACTTTAACACATTTTCCGGCTTGCCTTTTTTTGTTGAGTGCCCCGTTATAAACTGGAACAGAAAATAATATAAACGATTCTAAAGCTGACCCTGTTTTTTTTTGGCATTTCCTGTCTTTACTCTGTATGAGGGTATGAGATAAAGTTTTAAAGTCAATATTATAAACTGTAACTGAAACATGAAATGCTCTAAATCCAAGAGTCACGGTTTGAAGCATTCATTGTCTTTATATATAAACTGGGACATTATAAATCATTCAACGAGTTGACTATTGCTGAACTCGTGACACCTTACGTGTTTACTGCTTTGACTGTATATGACGTGAAGTCATACGTGATGGTCATGGTGTCGAATGACAGGAGAATATATTCTACCAATTCTCCTGTTAGGGCACATGGGTTGATTTCAGTGTTATTCACGTTGTAAATCTGGATGATGTCCACTATTGTGTTATGAAATAGGGTGAAGTTCATTTTTGCATCATTCTTCTTCATTATCATCTTGGCGTAGTATTGCTGCTTGCATTTCTTGCAGGAATCTCTCGTACTGCAGAAGCTCCACACGCCCCACGGCACACACGTGATCACGAGAGAATCATGTGATTGCAATCGCGTTCTCATCACGTGAAGTAATTATAAGCACCGCAGGTCATAAGTACCCGGGGCTCCGAAAATCATCTCCACAAAGTGACAAACTCAACTGCTCGATTCATGCTCAAGCTGGCATGTAATCACGCACGAAACCTCAAACGGCAGATTAGTATGCTGCTCGCTATCGCTCGTAGCAATTATTAGTTATACCATGGCATGAGAGGTATTAGTGATTTAAATTGCCCCGAGAGACGAGTGAAGCGGCCGAGGGACTTTTACAAATCTTCCCGAGGCTCTCCGGACAATTTAAATCACTAATACCCCGAAATGCCATGGTATAAGTTTGTTATACCATGATCACCGAGGAACGGAACAAATATCTGAGAAGTTTAGTTTTCTCTGCCGAAACTAAAGACGTCGCAGTTGAGTTGCTTTCGAAAACGTTTTGTTTAATGCTTGACTGAGCGCCATCGATTGAACGACAAATGGCTTCCCTTGGGGACAAGCGTGTTGTTTTTGAGAAGAATAACACTAGAATAACACTAAAATACAATGTAATTATGCGGTTGACTAAATATTCAAAGAGCATGCACGTTTATGGTTTTATAAGTATCCATATGGAAGAAGCGGGCTTGAGAAATGAAGAGAATAACGCGCAGATTGAAATAGCTCATCCCACATGGATTACGTTGACGGGTATAATGAAGACAGGTCAGTTTGGATTCAGTTTTTTCATCCGGGAGCGCAGGGCCAGTCGTGCCAGAGGGGAGCAGGAGTTGATGCTTTTGACCCTCTCATTTCCAGCCTGCATTCTCTTCTAATTTTCCCTCATTACGCACGCAGGGGAAATTTAGAAATATGCATTGCGGCAAATTTCGAGGACAATGTATATTTCTAAACATCCCTCAAGTGGTTCAAATGTGCCTCGGAGAACAAAAGAATCCGAGGCTACCATGGTGTAATAATATGTAATTAACGTTGTTATGAATGAACTAATAGGGGGTTATGGAGCAACAACTGGGTGAAAAACTCCCCGTAAGTTCACTTGCTCCTAAAATTTGTAGGAGGAAAACCCCGGGCCAGCTGTACCCTGCTTTCGTACGTACTATATTACGTAAAAAGAACGCTATAGTGTTAGCTGTTTTCCCCCTCATTTTCCTACCATATAATACCCCATGTGTAATACCCCTGGATCAGGCTCTTTATGATGGATAATCCCCGGGTACTATACATGGGATTCTACGGTAGTTGTGTACAGTATATTGTGTTTTCACTTACCCGATGTAATCCATATTTGAGAAGATAAATGTCTTCTTTACATCAAAGCCATAGGCGATAATGTCTTTTGCATTTTCGTATGCTACTCTATGAGTCTCCTCACATTCCACGTTCTTCTTCATAAAAAATCTCTCATCATCAGTAAGTTGTATGACTAATGGCACATCAAAGGCTTCTTGCAGATACCTAAAGGAAAACTTGCCATCATAATATTCATTTATAACTTACATTTCTTTCTTTTCAACATTATTAGAGGATATTTATATACACGATGGTGCGAAGCTATGAAGTTTATCTTTGAGAGTGAATACATTTTACGCGCGCTCATATATCACATCAAATTTATTCAGTTACCAGTAATTATTATGGATACTGAGCAATATATTTACGTAATATCAACTAATGTGAATTAATGGTATAATGTAACTATTTTTTTGAATTCTTAAATTTTCAAACTAGACTATTAACTAATTATTTCCGAATAGTGATTAAGACTTGTTTTTGTCTTGTTATTATCAGAGAAGTTTCAAAATCTGAAATGATATGGAAAAGAATTCGAAGAGGGTTCTGGTAGTTGCAGGTTACACTATGCTATCATGCAGATTGCCTACATGTATTTATGTCAAATATTTGAAAGGTTTTTTTATCCCATTAACCAAAAGCCTCACAGATAGTTAAAAATGCTCCTAATGTTATATTTTTTGTGCATGTGGTAAATTTCCCACTTTCACAGCTTTTGACGAGTGAACAGAAGCTTGTCTTGCATCAATGAATATACTGTGCTAGCTACTTTCTTACTTTGTAAATATAAAGGGAATTAAGTGACCCAAATGCATTGACTCTGAAGAAGGTCCTCTGCCTGTATATAAGTAGAATGGTTTGCCTTTCTCATACATATCCAGCATTACATCAAGGTCCCTAGGATACAATGTTAACATATATATGTTAGTATAAGTGACATGTTCGCATAACTGACATGTTAGCCGATAAGTGACATGTTAGTATAAGTGTCATGTTAGCCGATAAGTGACATGTTAGATTAAATGAACGAAAAGCGTTCCGATTAATGCCGTTAGGTACCAAAGTACCTAATTTGAAAATAAAGTTATCCCACCTCTATTGTAACAAGTGCATTGAAATAATGTATTTATTGTATCACTTGCACACTTTGTAACATTAAACTCTACATCGGAGAAAAATGTAATGAAAAGTGGTATTTATAGACTGAGAAAATGTACTGGTTAAAAACAACTGTACAATTAATCAATGGAGTCTGTCGGTAGCACAGTTCTTTAGATTTCCTTTTGATAACCGACAAAATTCAGCAAAAGTTGCAGAGCTCCTAATATTTACAGGAAAATTATTGAACACGGATGAACTATGGGACCTTTAACTGTTTAGTGCTGGCTAGCCGTAGTGTTCTATTGGATATGTACAATTCTAATGGAAGATAGGGTGGCCAGTCACTATAATGAAGGGCTTATATGCGGAATTTCTCTTCATCAAGGTACTACTAAAACCCGTAAATGCAAAGGACAGAACTTTATTTTCATATTACACACTTTGGCACCTAACGGCATTAATGAACGCTTTTCGTTCATTTAATTTCATAATTCGCGTATTCATTCATACATAGATCAGCATGTTTCATTACTTTATTCATCGACACTCTTTATTGTATTGCGGCTGTTATCATTTCTATTGTTGGTACAATTTCCTTTGATCCTAATTGACCCGGGTATGCCTGCCCATATGTAGCAATATTTAATCTGTGAATAAAATGTATTTTCTATATTATTTTGGTTTAAATTGTGTTAAAAGTTTTATTTAAACCTTCAAAATTTTATTTAAACTCAACATTTTATTTAAACTTTAATATTTTATTTAAACTTTAACATTTTATTTAAACTTTAATATTTTATTTAAACTTTAACATTTTATTTAAACTTTAATATTTTATTTAAACTTAGACATTTTATTTAAACTGTAAATTTCCATTCAAACTTTTCGAAATATCATTCAATCTTCCTGGGGCGAGCGCGGTCAGAGCAGCCTCGTTTTCGATCTAACGTGATGATCCTATTTCCTCTCTCCCGCCATTTTGTTTTGAACCGGGAACTTCAAGCCGTACAAATGGATGAAGAAGTAAAGGAAAAAGTGTCAAACTTGCTAGAAGAAGCTTCAAAGCTTCTTTCTAATGCAGGACCAGGTACGTCTGCGTCTGGCAAGACCGACTTTAACAGTGCTAGCACTGCTGCTAGCGCCAGAAGCGACAGAAGCTTGGCAGAAACTCTTGACAGAGCACGAGGCATGCTGCAAGAAAGCTCTTCCGCTGGTCTTTATAAACGTCTGAATAGACATGAAAGACTTCGATCAGCGTCTCCATATCAGCAGGGCGGAAGTAGAAATGCAAGGCCAGCCGCCAAGCCAGCTAAGAAAAAGGAAAAGAAAGCTATTGAGTTCTCTCTTTTGAGAAGTTGGGAAGAAGATGAAGTGGAACCGCATAATCTAACCCGGCCTGATTAATCGATATTTCCGATAATCGATGCTAATCGATATTGATCAATACTAATCGATATTAATCAATCGATTAATATTGGAAATCGATGATTAATCGATGACCAAGGCCGTTGTGACCTTTTATCGATTAGTAATCGATCATCGATTATCATCGATCTTTAATATCGATTAATATCGATTAATATCGATTAACATAAAGCCGATGGAAAGCAAATAGATAGAGTCGTTTTCGTATATGAGTGGGAAACTTGAGTATGACTTGATACCGCTATGATACGACAGGAATTTCGAATGTTTTTATCAAAACTACGGTTCAGATACGATACGACGAGGCAAGTCATACGAAAATGACTCAGACATCATCATAAAGATATAATAAAGTATTCATTATAACCGTACAAAAATTTGTTACCGTTTCATCTCATGTTGTATCAGGAGTGCTTTCGAAAAAAAAACCGATATCAATCGATGTCAATCGATACTAATCGATGTAATTAGTGGCCCAACTTCGTGTGACTATCGATTAATCATCGATTAACCGATACTAATCGATATTAATCAGCTAATTTCATCGATTAATATCGATTTATCGATTAGTTTTCGATCATCGATCGTCATCGATTAATCAGGCCGGGAATCTAAATTGGGACTCTACAATTGCCAGTGGAATTATCATGATAGAAGAAAATGACGAAGAAAAGACAATCAGAAATGCAATTAAGTCATCTTTGAATAGCAAATTCCCCTTGCTATGTATTAATGACTTTGAATTTGTAAAGGTCAAACAAAAGAGAATTACGAAACTTGAGATGGGGCCAGGGACGGCATATAACTATGCCGTTGTGAAAAAGATGGCAGGGCAGGGATCATTGTATGTAAAGGTAAAGGAAGGTTATGAATTCCTTTACGATGCAAATCATGAATGCAATGGAGATGAAGATTTGTTAAAATCTGCCCTGGAACCAGAAAATATTCGAACTGTGACTGCATGTGAAACCAAGGAAGCTGCAAACCAGAATACATATATATGTACAGGAGCTACCCAATCTGCAGAAAAGAGTGATCAGTTGAGCAACCATGAAGATTCCACTGTCCAGCTTGATCCTGCAGTTGATGCCTTGCTATATGAAATCCGTACCCAAGGTTTGACTGAGCCGGTGGAAATATTACGGTTCTTGCAAAAGAACCTAATCCAAGGAAGAGAGTTAGATGTTGAAAGTGTGTCAGACACTAAAGAAGGAGAAACCAACTACATATGTGTCAATAGAAATGACATTTTAACCTCAACTTTCTCAGAGCTGGAGGCTATAGAAAACTTTCATATTACCTTCGAGGTCGATTTCATGAGTGAAATGGCAAAGGACCTTGGGGGACCTAGAAAAGAATGGATCCGTCTAATGAATAAGGCCATGAAAGAGAAGTACTTTGACAAGGGGCTCAGAGAATATATGGCAGATGACTACTACCATGTAGGTATAATGATTGGCATTGCCCTGCTGCAAAATGGTCAGCTGCCAACTTTTATGCCTATTGATGTGATTGACAATCTTGTATCATTAAATGAAAATCCCTGTATTGCTAATCTACAAAGAGGATTAAGTGTATTTGGCCTTGTAAAGATCATGCAACATGTTCCCATTCTACTCCATTTGCTGAGACCCAGTAACCATAAGCTAGCTGCAAAGATGGTTATCCAACTACTGCACCCCCTGTTCTCAGAGGAAGGATCAACAGCTTATTTGAGAGAGAAAGAAGTTTATTCTCTGTTTGTAAAGTATGTAAGACAGGTGGCAAGTGGACGGAGAGAGCCGATTACTTTGAGTTCTCTACTCATATTTGTCACTGGGGCTGCAGAGGAGCCAGTTCTAGGGTTTGCAATTCCTCCCTCCATTTCATTTGCATGTGGGAAAGACAAGTCTACTGAGGTACAGTATTGTAGGTTTTACATTTATCCAAAATTGAGTTGTGTGAATACAACATTTACCAGATGGTAAAATCTGGTGAAAGCTAGTGTTGGGCTGACAAATGTTAATTACAACTTATTATAAAATAGTTTCGATAGTACGCGCGCTCTGATTGGCTATAAGCCGTGTTTCTATAACTCTATAGAAACATAGACAGTTGAGCGCGCGCTTGAGCTAGTTGTGAGAATTTACGTTTTGGTTATCAAATTAAGCGAGCGTTTCCGTGCTTTTATTCGTTTATTTTATAAAGGAAATAGAAAACATTTTCCCCGTGTTTCTATAGAGTTATAGAAACACTTGTGGAAGTTTGGAAGAACTCGAAATAGCTGTGGAAACACTCGCCCTTCGGGCTCGTGTTCCCACTGCCATTTCTCGTTCTCCCAAACTCCCACTCGTGTTTCTATTTCTTAAATACTGATTTAGCAAAGGCAGCAGAATACATGTATCTGCATGTGTAATTAACTTTCATCAAACCAACACTAGCTCTTAATTATGTTATTATTTTATTTTACTGAACAGATAATATACATGTAGATACAGTTGAAGCTTCTAAAGCAACCACACTGGGGATCAGAAAAGGTGGTCATTATGGGAGCTTAAAACAAAGTCTCAAAATCTCAATCCCCATAAATGATACAACCAACCAATGGAACTGTGGGAAGTGGGGAAACTTATCTGTATTCTGTGTGGATTATAACAATCAGCATGCCATAATAAAACACTTGTTTTTTTCTTAGCAGGCTGGGGAAACTACTCCAAATCTCTATGAGTACCTGCCAACAGCACACACCTGCTCTAATAACTTGGTGCTGCCAATAGGGTCTCTGGTATCAAAGCTGCCTCAGGAGCAAGGTCTCTTTGAAATCTTCGACCTTGCCTTTGCAAATACATATTTTGGTAAAATGTAGACTCTGTAATATAACTGGGTTTTGATTTATTCATGTTTCTGTTTGGGTAGAGTGTAGTCTGTAAACCCATAAAAGAAGCGGAGATTGAGCCACAAGGGGCTGGCTAGTTCCCCTAAAGTAGGGACAATAATCAATTTACAAATATATGTTCACAACTGTTGTGTCTTGCTAACAGCAAATAATTGAGACACATGTTACTGTTAATGTATGCGGGTCCATTTGTTTGAAGCATGATTATGGCTAATTCTGATCAAGTTGTCACTGATCCTGACTGAAGAATCAGGTTTTCTTTGAACTGTTCATTATGGATCCTAAATAATATTGCTGTGTGTATTATAATACAAAATGTTTGTGCAATTTATTAACCAGTTTTCCTGAACACAGAACTTTCTGGGCTTGGCCATTGATCCTTTGACACTTTATAGTTGCTCTATAAAACAATACTTATTTTGCTCTTTTACATCATAAGATTTCATGGGCAGGAAAACTGGATGTTCATAAATAGAATATGGTACAATGTATATAATTTTAATAGAATAAACAGCAATGAACTTAGGTAGCCATAATGATTAGTTAGGGAGAACACGATTTTTCAGTCACATTTCCCATTAATCCTGAATTAACTCATGACTTGTATGTGATGGGGCTTCAAATGACAGATGTTAATTCATGTCAGTTTTTAATAACTTATGTTCAAAAGTAGATGGCAAGTTTACAGTTGAGGTGTAAAACTGTTTGAGATGTTCTTTCTCTTAGGTGCTATTTCAAGTGGATTGCTTAAGCCACCCCCACAGTCATTTTAGGGTGTAATGTTGGGTTGTATCCCATGAAAGGCAGTGTTCACATTCTAGCTTTTTTAGGCTACTTCAGATTGGTTGAACTTGTTGAAAGAAATGTGTTGGCATAGTGGTAAAGTGACATAATGAATTTGCAAAATTCTGAATTTTAATTTTTGGTCCATCTATATTGAAAGATGAAATCAAACGAATGTTACACACCAAAAATTAGGTGAATCGGTTAAAACAGCTGAGATTTGGAATGCTGAATACATAATTTTCTTTAACGAATCACTGTATTTTCAACACTGTTCTAAAAATTATGTATTCAGCTGTTCATATCAGCCGCGTTTTAACCAATTTGCCTTATGTTTGGTGTGTAAAGTTATTTCATGGTGGTATTTCAGAATCTGCAAGTGATTAAATATTGTTAAAGAGAATTGTTTTGTTTTGTTACATAACTTTACCACTCTATATGTGGGGTGAGATCAATGTTGTGATGCCCCATATAAAATGGATGAGTGGAGTTGTTGTAAAGAATGGCTTATGATTTTATCAATGATTGTAAAAAATAAAAAGCTTTATTGACACATTTATACTATTAAAGTTTGTGTCTGTTGGTACATGTATGCTCTTTCATCAGGGGGATTTCAGGCAAATGTGGAACTGTGCTTCACTTTTTGGCACTTTGCAAAGAACAATTATATGGCTAGCCCAAATTTTAAAAAAATCCAGCAGTGTCCCCACATTTCTCTAAGGGGTTGGGCTTTTACAAATTGAGTCACAGGCGTCGACTGGACACACATTGTTACAAAGGTTTCACTTTCCCCACCTACAGCTTATGATTCCATCACCCCCCTCCCCTCGGGGAAGCCAATGACAACTGCATAACTTATAGTAACTTTGTCTATGTTGGTATTGGATCTACAGATCAATGACAATGGCTTTGGACCTCCATATGCCACTGATGTAAATACTGGTACACGAAAATGATGTATTACATATATTCTTCAAGTTTTTGTACTACTAGTGCTAGAACTGTACTGTAAATGTCGATGCCAGCTTGGCTTGATGGTCTGTTCATACCAACCTGCTGTAAAACCAAATTAGCTATGTCTCTGCTATGTTCAATTTGGACTGGTGGAACAACTACTCCATCGGCAGCATCCGATAGAGGTCGTGGACCATCTGGATCTTCACCATAAGATTGATCGATAACAGATTCATCCAAACCATTATCACAACTTAATGGATTGTTTTCATCTAGTATTCCATTTATCCATATCTGATTAGGAGTCGAGCCATGTTCAGTGGAAAGGCTATGATTGTTAAACATTACAGCAAATTCATTCAAAGCAGTGTTTATTCTTTCTGTAAAGACCAGATGTAATGCAAACATGTGGATAGGATTTTCAATATCCAGAATTGCTGTTTGTTCCATTGCATAGAACGTATAATAAAAAAACTGACAAACACATCTGAATACATCCCTCCAAAGGCGCTCGATGCGCTGATTACTTGTGGATGATCCAGCAATGAAACTACCCCGTCCCTCTCCCCGATGAGCAACCATTTCATCACAGAGCAAAACATTCTCAACGCCATAATCCACACGGATACGCGAGGGCCATAAGCCATAATTGTCCTTAATAGCCTCCTTGAATAGATCCAAGACCGTCTCTGCCAGGTTGTTTGTGCTGCACTGAAGAAACATAATCTTCCTAGATTTGCCATCGCAACAACCATGAATCACAAACTTCCATCTTATTAGAGAGTGGTGCCCATCAATATGCCAGATAGAATTTGGCCATGGTACAAAGTATTTTCTTCTTGATACCAGAGCACCCCAACGTAGGGCAGTATTTATTGGATCCACTCTATTTATTGCAACTCTTATTCTTCTTCTCTGTATGTGTAGGCCCAGCGATCTAAAGTAGCCCGACATAAATGGCTCACCTGTGGTGGAACCATGACGTGACATGTAGTCCCTGATAATATCGTCAATTTGGTCGTCTGAAATAATGGAAAACTGTTGCAAACCAGAAAGACCATACTCTTGCACGCGGCGCATAACAGTCCATCTCGACACTCCAAACATTTGTGAGATCTTGCACCACGAGAAATTAAGCCCTCGTAGTTCTACCAAACTCTCTTTTGGGATAAAGTATCCGGGTCTACCGGGACGCTTTGTGTCCACAACCGACAGTGGTAGCTCGCAAGTAAGAGTAGTTCTGGATTCGTTATTGTAGAGACCAATAAACTCCTTTTCAATTTCGGAGTAAACGTTCTCTAAATCTTTCCACTTCTTCGAATCGTCGGGGTCCATATATGGCAATGAAAAAGTATCTCCAATTTCATGCAACAATTGCACTGTCTGTCCTAGTAAATCAACGTGTGTCAGCAACTCACTTAGAAAGTTCTCAGAAACATCTCGGTGCTCTTTACGAAGTCCTATTTCCTCTGACTTCTCTAACACAGCCTTCAAGAAAGTTTCAACATCGTCGGCGGCCATTTTGAAATAGGGTCTTGTGAGATCGAAAACGAGGCTGCTCTGACCGCGCTCGCCCCAGGAAGATTGAATGATATTTCGAAAAGTTTGAATGGAAATTTACAGTTTAAATAAAATGTCAAAGTTTAAATAAAATATTAAAGTTTAAATAAAATGTTAAAGTTTAAATAAAATATTAAAGTTTAAATAAAATGTTAAAGTTTAAATAAAATATTAAAGTTTAAATAAAATGTTGAGTTTAAATAAAATTTTGAAGGTTTAAATAAAACTTTTAACACAATTTAAACCAAAATAATATAGAAAATACATTTTATTCACAGATTAAATATTGCTACATATGGGCAGGCATACCCGGGTACATGATTCCTCAGCGGTAATCATGCACTCAACACTACTGACTTTATAAACCCTTTGCACGTGACGTCATAGCCGCCATGTTGGTGTACAGTTAACAATAGATTCTTCGTTAGCTTCTTTTGTGCTGTACACCAACATGGCCGCCATGCCCTTTGTCATTTGAATCTCTGGGGATTGAGTGCAAACCATCTAGAAAAAATGTTTCCCCTCCCTTGTGCTCGAAACGTCAGCTGCTACTCGCTCCTCACGGCGGTTAGCATACCTTAATCGACTTTTAGTTGATCATACTATGAGTGTTTATCTTCGCCGCCGACGCAGATCAACACTAGTTTTTACAGGAACTATTCACCCATAGTATAAGTGACATGTTAGTATAAGTGACATGTTATTATAAGTGACATGTTAGCCGATAAGTGACATGTTAGCCGATAAGTGACATGCTAATATAAGTGACATGTTAGCCGATAAGTGACATGTTTACTTAGCATGCGTTCCACTAAATGTACATAATGCCGATAGTTTACTTGAAAATTCCAAGAAATTATGGTCATATGTTCGCGGATCTAGTAAAACCGAGAACATTGGTATCTCCCTCCTGCGATCTGGAAGCTGTGTTCTACTGAGGACAAAGCTGAAGCTTTAAGCTCCCACTTTCACTCGGTATTCACTCAAGAGAAGTTACCTGTTCCTACTAAAGAGCAATCTCCTTATGGTCCCATCCGATATATACACATAACTAGTCAAGGTGTTGCTAAGCAACTGTCTCAGCTAAATCCTGCCAAGGCTAGTGGTCCCGATGAACTTCCTGCTACAGTGCTTAAACTAGCGCCATCTGTTTCTTCCTGGCTCTGTTTTATTTTTCAACAAGCCTATGACACAGGTTCGGTGCCAACTGATTGGTCAAATGCTCTCGTAACTGCAGTTTACAAAAGGATGGTAAATCAAACCCAGCAAATTACCGCCCTATTTCACTTATGCTGCAAAGCTATGAAACATTATTTTGAGCCATGTTGCTTAGCACCTTTCTGCTTATGATATTCTTATTAACCAAAACAATATGGTTTCAGGAAACTTTTCTCTTGCGAGACTCAACTTTATTAGTTATTTCTACATTTAAAGACCCTTTAGCACGCCCCGTGATGCTTTGCGCGAAACAAGTATTTTCGTGGACCACGAAATTCAGTTCTGTGACCGGCAATGTCTACATGTAAATAATCTGCTTGCATCGTCGTTGTTACCGCTGATAGTTACTATTATATACGCACATACGATGAATACTCTTCTTATAAGAACTTATTTAGGGCATTCTTTTAAATATTGAACCAAAATTTGCTGACAGTTTTTGTGTGACATCCAACGGCCTAGCAAATCCGAGATGGCGCCAGCGAAGAACAACCGCCGAGAACATTGTCACGGTCTGTCTTCCTTCCTAAAACGAAGGTAAGAAGATTATTCGCCGATAATTCTCCGATCTTCCAGTTAGGGAAACACAAGCAACTGCGGTGAGTTTGGAGAGTACTCTGCATTCTTGCATTTCTGAGTACATTTGTAAATAGCCGGCGGCTTAGCGGATGCCGAGCGGATGACTCTGGCTGTTCAAAGGACTGTCGATTCTCCAACGGTATGATATTTGTGGTTCAGTTTTCTAGTTGCGTGTATATCAGTGGATAAACTCAATGAATACCTTGCCGTTCCTCCGTTGTATCCGTGTTACTAATTCCGATATTTAGTAGCTTGTAAGTGTTCAAACCGAAGTCAAGTCAATGGATTCAAGTGAACGCAAATACTTTGTTAGCGATCGGTCAGTACACACTATTATAATATTCTCCTCAGCGAACAAATAAAGTTATTGCTGCTACTGATTTTCTATTGCTGTATATTGTTGCTTGACTTATTCCTCATCTAGAGTATTAGTTAGATGTGTATTTGATCAATAATCGAACTGTTTGTGCTCTATAATCTGATATGAAAAACTTGTTTGTGCATCAGTTTTAAAATCCTGGAACGCGCTGAATAATTAAATAACGTCCTGCATCAAGTTCTCTTCCAAGTTCTACCTTTGTGGATGTTTGATTAATGAATAAGTCTCAGCTTTCAACGCTGAATCGATTTTAGGGCTTTCTTAAACTAGGCATTATTTCCGTTTATATAAAGTTTCCGCCCGTGAGAGGTCCATAGAATTTTGACGACGGTTGTTGATCATGTGTTACTTGTTGAGTTAAGCCTGGTTCTCATATGATCGCTGACGATCGCTGACGATCGCCGGATCGTCCAAAATTTGACCAGCGATCGTCAGCGATCATATAATAATAATAATAATAATAATAATATATTTTGACAGGAAAGCTCCACTCACAATTTGTGATTTTCAGGGAGGTCCTGTATTAAAAATATATATTTCACTAATATATGGAAAACAGAAAAGATAAATGGTTGAAATAAAATAGAAATAGAACAAGGATTATTATGAAATTAAGTTATGTGCCAGTAAGATTTAAAAATTGATAATGTAGTTGATTGTATAACTTCAGAGTCTAAAGAGTTCCAGTCTAATAGTGCATGGTAGGTAAACTTCTGTTGTCCCCAATTCCTACGTGCGAATGGCAAATGTAGATTGTGCTGACGGCGTGTATTATATGTATGAAAGTCGTGATTCTTCTTCTAGCGATCCAGCGATCGCGATCGCTGACGATCGCTGGAGTAGAGCAAGGTTCTACTCCAGCGATCGTTGGCGATCGTCAGCGATCGTCAGCGATCATATGAGAACACTTCTCGGCGATCGAGCGATCCTGTGGCATCCCACAATGCAATGTTTCCTAGATCCAAACTTCAACGCCATGGCAACGGTTTGTTGTTGTGTTGTTGTCGCTCGTGCATTCACTTGTTCACTCAGCTTCGAACATGGCGGGCTGCAGTACGGAAGAGTTTATGGAAGAGCTGCGCAAATACGAATGCCTTTATCACAAATACAGCAGAGAATATAAAGACAAGTACAAGAAGTTGAATGTGTGGACGAAAATCAGTGAAAAGTTCAACATTACACCGGCTGCTGTAGAGGAAAACATATCAGGACTGCGTATATATGGAAGATACCTCAAACGGAGAAAGAACATTCCGTTGGGTTCAGGAAGAGATTCTGTTCCCATGCCAGTCGAGTTTATGAATCTAGACTGGCTTGCTGTGCACATCGAGCACAAAGCGTCAGTTTCAAATCTGGGAAATCGGGAACTTGACAGTCCATCCAACTCACACGCACTGGTGCGTAAACTTGTCAGCGATTATATGTGAACAAATGGTAGCGATCGCCAGCGATCCTCCGGTTGAGTGATTTGGACGATCCAGCGATCGTCAGCGATCATATGAGCTCGTCACAGTCAGTGAACACGAAATCAAAACAAAAACACAGGTTTCGCGCAAAGTATCACGGGGCGTGGTAAAGGGTCTTTAACGACTGGACAAAAGGCATAAATGTTCGTAGAAGTAACTATAACCGAGGACCTGTGCTGGAATCAGCATTGACACAATATTTGCAGTAAGGCCAATGGAACTTTAGGACTGCAGATTTCATTACAAGCAACCCAAAGGCATTCAAACGCTATCTCTCAACAATCATTCATAGTTTAATTTTCACAGTTCTTGAAGTATTCACAATAGTAGATTTTCTTGAATCAGGGATTGAATTGATCAATGTTGTAATAGAAATTGATTCGATGTGGATTTCTTGTAGATTTTATATTGTTGATCGTGTTGTTGATTTCGCCGATAGTGTTGGTTTGAACTAAGAATGACTAAGAATGAAGTAAAGCATAATTAACCTATTGTGCGTGCCCAAACTAAATGCTGGCATAGAAATCAATTGTAATCTGCACGCTTCTAACATAGATAATCACGATAGCTAATCAATATATACATTTTAAGTAATTATAGTGATCTTACTTTGGTCTCTTGGCTTGCTTGTTCGAGGTAGAATAGATTGATAGAGGTAGATGGTAGCGTAGATTTCTAAGTTTCTTAGTTTTCTAAGTCGACAAGTAACTCAGGAAGCGTGTTCTGAGCTTGCGTGTACTCGAATTACACATTGATTTTGATTGGTCTAGCGGATGAATGGCGGTAAATAGTGATAACTGTAATCAATAACCTAGCATAAATATTAACTAAATTAAGTTTGCGTAATAAGCTAACATTCCGGCCCCTTAAAGGCGATACGCAGAGCCTTTACAATGCTCTAAATACTACAATAATGCTAGTAATTTTATAATCACTAAACTATAATCATATAATCTTAACAAAACGCTGAGTAAATATATACGTAATGTTCGTATCGGTTCATCTATCTTCATGTGTCCAGGACACAGTTCATGAGAATGTTCAGGTTCACTTATCTGTGTAGAAGTCGGTGATGTTCAGTCCTTCTGGCTTACAGCAAAGTTAGCACCTTCCAGTAAGACGATCTTGTCGATTGGGCGCTCAAGCAGACTCGTTCTTGTTTTGACCTTAACTGAACGTACGCGCCCATCGTGGCTGCTAGTGTGAACCTCTAGAATACGACCCAACGGCCACGAGCTCCGAGGAGAAATTTCGTCAGCAATGATCACGATGTCATTAACTTTGAGGTTTCTTCTACTCCTGTTCCAGCGCTGACGCTGTTGTAACGTAGGGAGGTATTCCTAAGCCAGCGGCGCCAGAACACATCGGCCAGGTATCGTACCTGGCGCCACCTTCGCCGAGAGTAGCAGTCGTCTTTATCAAACACTCGGCCGGGTGGCAGCGTCGGTCCAGCTCGGAGGAGAAGCAGGTGATTGGGGGTGAGTGCTTCCCAATCATTAGGATCATCTGAAACCTTAGTTATAGGTCGACCCGGCGTTGATTATAGCTTCGACTTCACACATGAGCGTCAGGAGGCCCTCATCGTCCAACGTCTGCTCCTTGAGAATTGAATTCATAATCTTCCTCACTGTGCGAATGCAGCGCTCCCACACGCCGCCGTGATGGGAACCTGCTGGAGGATTAAACACCCACTTGATTGACTTCAATTCTGTAACAATAATTCTTTAATCTTGTTTTCATTCCATCCTGCGATTACTTCTGCAAGCTTCTTGTTACCGCTAACAAAGTTGCCGCCATTGTCGGCTCTGATCTCTTCCGGGCAGCCTCTCCGCGCGATAAATCTCCTCAAGGCGTTGATGAATGGTGGAGTGTCCAAACTGTGCACGACCTCGATGTGTACTGCCTAATGGACAAGCAGGTGAAGAGCACTCCGTACCTTTTCACCGTGGTTCTACCGCGGCGCACTTGAAATGGCCCGACTCAAGCATGTTAAGGCATGGTTTTTGAGCAGTTCTGATAAAACATTCAAAATTCTCTATCTCTGTCATTTATATATGAAATACCCTATAACTTTGGAATAATACGGTAACCGTAGGTCTTAACATTTAAGGATCGGTATTTTGGTGTTTTGAAGGTCACGTGACCTTAAGGATGATAAAACAAAGAAATCAAAATGGGGTCAGTGGCGGAAGTTCTTGTTTTGTTTCAGATTTTCGTTTGGAAATGTTAAGCTTGTTATGGGAAATGAGACTGTGTCCGGAATGGTTGACTTTTTATCACTGAAGACGATATAAATGGCGAAAAATGGTTCCAAGAATAGGTCACGTGACCTGTTTTCTATATTTTCGCCTTAACAGTCTATCAGGGGCAACCATTCCGAACTGATCTTTAAAGTCAACCACAAGTGTAATCAGATAAACACAAAATCGTTACTTAAAATATAAAATGGACCACCCCGTTTTTAGTTTAATTTTCAACTTTTTGTGATCACGTGGTTGGTCACGTGATAGACATTTTACCAAAATTTGATAATAGGACGACTAAAAACGCTGAGATTAGTTATAACCACCATTGTTCTAGGATTTGAGCAAATTCAAGTGACTCTATTTAACAAAATAGCTGTAGCCTCGTTTTCATGTTCAAACCATGCCTTAACATGCTTGAGGAAGCAGTCGACACCACTAAACGAAAATAGTGGCTTTGACGGGGTGACTCGGTCTTCAGGTAGATGGGCCACCTTTTGCTCTTCTACTGGTGCCTGTCTTCTTCTGCAGATGAAGCAGGTGTTCAGAATTCGTCGCAAAGTTGGTCTTGCCTTAATGATCCAATAGCGTTGCCGAGTCATCGATAGCACATACTCCAATCCCGAGTGGCCGGACGCTTGGTGATGATGGCGACCTATCAGCTCAACTACTGTGATGTTGCTTGGGCAAGATAACTTGGCGTTTTGCCTCGTCGCTGATTGGAGCACGTCCGAGGCGACCACCAACGCGTAAAAGACCATCATCCGATAAAAACGGGTCGAGTTGTCGCAAGGAACTGGTTCTTCCCACCATATTCTTCACTCTCCGATTCTCTGTTACGTCTTTCTCATTCGGTTTCTTTACGGATAACGCAGTCATCTCAGAGGGAAAGCTTTGGTTTTGCACGAGTTTCAGGATCTCTGTCTCGGCATTCTTCAGCTCCTCAACTCTGATAGGTCGTATCTCTCCATATGTCATGGATTGTCTGAGCCGTCGCTTTTGTCGAGCTTCTCTAAGGTTGGCCTTGTAACGGATCAGCCAAGCAACAGTCTTCTTCATGAAGAAAACCGTTTCAGGATGTAGTCGATCGTCGCATTCTCTTCCTCTTGTGCTTTGGTTGCAAAGGATTTCGCAGACTTCTTGACCTCGGGGTCGTCTTCCTGGACGTCTCCCATGCTAGCGGGTCTCTTGGACCAGTCTTCCTCTGAGCCCCATAGAAACTGTGGTGCATGCAACCAGCGCTTGCTCTCGATAAGCACCTTGGCGCTGAGCCCTCTGGAAGCTTCATCCGCCGGATTAGATTTCGTGTCTACATAATGCCACTAGGCAGGCACATTCGCGTTGCGAATTGTTGCAATCCGGTTAGCCACAAACGTCTGAAACCTTCTCTCGTCATTTTCGATGTACCTGAGCACACAAGTACTGTCTGTCCAGAAATGGGACTGATCGATCTTAAGGTTAATCTCTTGTCTAATCATGGAATCCAATCTTGTCGCGACCACCGCTGCAGATAGTTCCATTCTTGGAATGGTGACCGACTTGATTGGCGCCAGTCTTGACTTTGCCATTATAAGAGAGCAATGAACTTCTCCCTTTGCATTAGTGATTCTTAGGTACGACACTGCACCATAGCCAATCTGAGATGCATCGGAGAAGTGATGGAGTTGAGCTGACGAGACATCGCCAAATGCGCTTGGCTTGATACATCGGTTAATGGTGTAATCTTCTAGCTTGGGCAGGTCACCCAGCCATTCACGCCACCGCTTTAGGTCTTCGTTGGATATGTCGTCATCCCAGCTCAACTTCTGGCGACACAGATCTTGTAGAATTGCCTTTGCCGGTAGAATGAAGGGTGCCGCGAAGCCTAGTGGATCGTAGATTGAGCTGATAATAGAGATAATTCCTCTTCGTGTTGGTCGCTTATCTTTAACTGAAATGTTAAAGCCAAAGTTGTCGCTTGAGACATTCCAGCGTACTCCAAGTGCTCGCTCCAGGGTTGAGTTTCCGAAGTCTAGATCCTTGACCGACGGAGCTCTTTCCGACTCAGGGACTGATTCTACTATACCTTGATGGAGTTTGACATCCATTTCGTTAGGCGAAATCCACCTATTGCTAGTAAGGCCTACTCTGGGATCTTAACTCGCCTTAACTCGCTGTAACTCACCTTAACTCGCAAAGCCGAAAAGAGACAATTTTCCTTAAATCGCCTTAACTCGCCTTAAATCGCGCAACCTCGCCTTAACTCGCGGCGAGTTAAGATCCCAGAGTAGGCCTCTAGTAGCTGTCGTAGTTCGCCTTGAAGTTGAATAGCCTGCTCTTCGGATTCAACTGACTTCAAGCAGTCATCCACGTAGAAGTTGCGCTTCACTGTCTCCACAGTAACCGGGTCGAAGTCTTCTTTGTTGTCTTCCGCTGTCTGACGCAATGGGAAATTGGCGCAACTGGGAGAGGAAGCAGCGCCAAATAAATGGACGAGCATCTGGTACTCTTCCGGGTCTGTATGCAAATCCCCACCTGGCCACCAAAGGAAACGAAGGGCGTTTGCATCTTCAAGAGGCACTCGGACTTGTAGAAACATACCTTCGATGTCTGCCATGAGGGCCACTGGTCTCGTTCGAAATCTTGTCAGCACTCCGACTAGAGTTAGTCAAATCCGGCCCCTGTGAAAGCTGTATGTTCCGCAAAGTTAAGACTTCTTAAAAGAATCTTGGTAGATTGCAACAATGAATTAAAATCCAGGGCTTATTGTAACCTTGTACGCCCCCAACTTGAATAGTCCTCATCCGTCTGGAACCCCCATACAAAGAGGAACTCATAAATAAGATTGCAATGGGAGAATGTAACAATATACATTTAATGACTGGCCCCGAGGGAAACAGTGAGTTTTGTTTCCCGAGACTCCAGTCAACTGAAGTTACCGGATTCAAAAATGTTTCCGAATTCACCACATGTAGGATATTCGTATTCGTAAGACGTGTACACTTATATATTACGTCGACACAGATATTTGGATTTCATGGTATGCACTACACTGATGAATCCCGAGACAGATACGTTGCGTGCGAGTTAACTCTTGGTGATCGTCGACCGAAACGTGGAAGAAAATCCCCCACCGAAAACAACAACACACAAACCAACAACAGCAACAAAAACAGATACAGCGGATTCAAACTCTAGCGGAGAATGAACTGCGAGTACAATCAACAACTTGGCCTTTAAAATGTTTCGCATTCGTAGGTATCCAGATACAATTGTCAGGCGGGGGTTTGCCTGAACTTCGTACGGAAGAGACGTGGACTCCAAATTGAGGTTACAACGGGTTTATTTCTGTCAAGCACTGGCTAAGACTGGCGATTACTGACTATTTTACAATAATTCAGTGATATTTCATAAGCTAGCGAGATGCTGTCCAAACAATAGTAATTGAGAACAATGCAGATGTGTTTACCACAAAAGCTTAAATTAAATTATCGGTAAAGTGACTATGAAAAAAACTTAGTTAAAAATGAATAACAACCTAACTTCGAAAAGTCAGAGGTGAATCTAAAGATCAAATGTTACGTTTTGAGTACAAAACATACATTTAGTCTTTTCGAGTTTCGCCTTAAACTCACGTAAGGTCATCTGTTTGATTATCAAAACCCAACTAAGGATGAGAGATCTAATCTAAAGGTCGTCATTTCAATGTGTGTTCTTATCTTAATGGTCCACTTTTCAACCAAGAGAACAATGGGTTACTTAAGTTCAGCTGGACAACCATAATCTTAAAATCTTATTGATTTGTGGCTAAGTTGAAAGCTGTCAAACGTCGATGGGATCATGAACTGCTACTGAGTTCAAACAGATGCGCTCACTCGATCCTTTACTTTCTATTAAGCGATCTTGTTTCTTTGTCATCCAGAATAAACAAGGCATGCAAACATCTCTTGCGCACGCGAGCCGAAACTAATTGACTTAAACAAGATTTCATTAAAAGTATGCTTTTCGTAAGTGAATTGCATCTTAAATATTTTATTAAAAGTGAGAGATTGGCTTTCCTAACACAATGTCCTGATACAAACAGAGCCAGAACAAGTCATAACCTTCGCACTAATAACGATCTTAGTCTTGTATATGCCCGTACTGAACGTTATAGAAAGTCGTTTATTTGTTCGTCTATTAAACTTTGGAATAGGCTTCCAGAGCCGGATGTACACTGTTCTCCAACCCTTGCTAGTTTTAAGAGAAAAGTTACGAAATGGCACACATACCCAACACGCAACCCCTTATATTATATCGGGAATCGTTTTCCAGCTATTTTACATACAAGACTAAGGCTGGAGAACACTGCATTGAATCAGGATCTTTTTTCAAAAAACTGTGTACCTCACCTGTCTGTCCTTGTGGCGCCACTAATGAATCAGCCGAACACTCCTTCTTTTATTGTGATGGATATGCTGCTCCTCGTAACATTTTGCGGCTTACCTCCGCTGGTCAGTTGCTTTGTAGTAAATGGCTAAATGCCTCAAATCGAATTAGACTCAAATGGATATTAAATGGAATACCTGACGTTTCTTTCAACTTAAATGTTTCTTTTTTCCGACATATTCATTCCTTTATTATTGAAACAAAACGGATTAATTCCTAATATTGCTATGTTGTACATTCTGCGTGTCTCTGAGCGTGTATGTCACTATCTCAGTATTTTGTTATTTGCCGTATACCTATATATAATGCGTGTTATGTATGCAGTCCTTTTAGTGTATTATTATGTAATAGCTATTTTACATAAGTTCCTTCGTTAAATTTTCTAGCTTTTGGAACAAATGTAAAGAATCAAATATTGTTTAAATAAAAAAAAAGATACAATGTTTCAACTTTACTTTGCGGATTCAAACGTTTCAGGATTCGTGACGAAAACGGAACGTTTTGGTTTCGGATTAACGTTTTGGGTGTAGCCGGCAAAACGAATCCGGTATCGAAACGTTCCGAATTCGTCATGAATCCAAATGACGAATCCAGAAACGTTTGCTCTAGTGTGAACGTAGTTTTATTATCATTATAACATTTTCCTAACCTATGTGAGAAAAATACCCCCCTCTTCAGGAAATGATGAATTGGTTTTCCTGTCAATTTCTCAATTCTCTCGAGGTGGGATTTTTCCAAGTGACAGCATCCAAACCGTTCTGGAAAAAAATCAGATTGGGAAAAACATGAATATAATGAATCACACTGGTCAATCTATAGCTATCATAAAGTAAATGATGTATTTGTATTTGATATAATTATGGTCATATGAGAATACTAGTAAATGGACAAAGTTTTGGACAATATAAACGGTCGCATAATTTGACAAAGAAATTCAGGAAACTGAAATTGGGATGGCGATGGTTATCAGCTTTAGCCTCGCCCAATCGAGCTTAACTTCGCTGATATTATAACTCGATCGTATACACCCTAGGTAGCAGAAGTTCTAATCTCCTCAGAGAAATACAAGTCTCGCATGTATTGAGAGAGGAGATTAAAATCTCTGGTACCATGCATGCAGGGTATGTGACTGAGATTCTAGTTTAATTGGCACCTAAAGTCTCCAAAACATCTCATATTTTACTGACTTTTCTCTGATCCTTTTTCCAAAACAAAAGTTTAACACCACTGAACTTACTGATCAACTTGTTGTAGTCGATCCCCCTGTTGTCGGCTGCTTCCACCTTGTCCATTGTGACGATCTGCTCAAACTCCTCTTCTGTACCGTCTTTTTCACTCTCGTTTTTTGTTGACGCCATGTTTCTTCTTGCCAAAACCCGACAAATAAACTGTTTGCAGGGAAGTAGGAAGACTTTCTCTTTTAAGGCGACCGGCATTGCGTGCGTGAATGTAGCCTCATAAAAATATTTGGCTGGTGCGGTTACTGAGCCACTACCCTGGTTCCAGAGGCCACTGACAGACGTAACCGAGTGGACCTGGGGTCGATAGCCAGATGTGAGCCTCTGGTAACCCACACCGCGGCAAAACGTTACGCGCATGCGTATTTGCTATTTCTTGTCGGCGCGCGGCCGCCCCCAGTTTCCCGCGAAAACTGAAATGAAACAACAGGCACATACCCGTAATTTTAAAATTTCTGCTTAAAAGTATCTATGTGAACTGTTTTGTCAAAAAATAAGAAAACTACTTAAAAGCTAAGCCTAAGACTTTAACAGGTTGAAGTTTTCGTAATTTGTAATTCACTGTGAGTTTACTAAGTTATAAAATTATTTACTAAAAAAGTTGAAACCCTCGGTAATTTGTATTTGATAGCAGAGCCTTCGTTCTTTTGGCCAGCGGAGCATACCGTTTTGCCGCGGTGTGCTGGTAACCAGGGTACTGAGCCACAGACCGTCTATTGCATATGATTTACTATAGCGGCCGCGTTCAATTTCTAAAATATGGTCACTAATTCTCAGTTTGGTTAATGCTCTTCTGTGTTCTATATTTTAGGGGCCACCGTCCTTAATTCAGTCAAATCCAATGTCACGTGTTATTGCTGGGATTTCCACGCATACCCGAAGCCATTTTGAAATAAGAAAAGTTTAACTTGAACTGCCAAACTTTTAGCTTAAGCATGTTTAAATATGCCAGCTGTGCGAGTCTGTTTTCATGTTATGACACAATTCGGGCCCAGTAAGTAATTACTTTAGATTTTCTCTCAGTTATGAGGGGGAAGCGTACATACATACATAATCTTTATTTATACACGGTTTCTCATCATACATATGCTCTTCCTGAGAGCCGTGTTTATTACAACAAAATTCATAAAAATACAAAATCGTATTGATAATAAAAAATGCCGACACTAGGTATTTATAAAAACTATTCTAAATCATTTAATGCGTCTCTGTAAGCTGCAATACTTGTCTGATTCTTAATATTGTTAGAAAAGCTATTCCAGAGAACAGACCCTCTATATTGGAAACTTAGTTTACCACTTTCGCTGTTTGGTCTAGGCACAGCTCTGATCGGCAGGCTATATTTACGGCTCTTTTGCGGACTCCCTAAAGTTGCTTGCAAAATTTCACATGCACTGGCCGGTCGCGCATTTCATTGTACTCCCGATCAAGGCCCCAAATTTCGCTGCTATAAGTAACAATAGGTTTGATCATGTGTCAAATAAGTGGATTGTTAAGGATACATTCCTTCTGAAGGATTCGCCCATACTTCTATACGTAATGAATAGAATGCTTTGAAAGCAACCTTTTTAAATTCCTGCTTTGCCAGTACAAAAGAATGTTTATTTTTGGCATAAATAAGCCCGTTGGGATTGAAAATCATTACCTCAGTTTTACTTTCGTTTATTTGTAATCTATTTTCCCAAACACGACCGCGACTCGATTTGTAACCCAACCCCCCTCCCGCCTCCAATATCACCTGCTGAATAAAGTGTGTAGCCTTTCTCCTTCAAGTACTTAAAGTGCCTATCACCCTTTTGCAATTTTGATAGCTTATGAACCTCCGAAAAGTTTTGAGTACTTCTGTTAAGAAAGTTTTGGTTTAAAGTGAATACTTTATGTTCTACGCTTGTTTGAAATCGTGTAAATGTGACCTTTCCTGGGCTTTGCAATCATTTGAAGAAATACTTAACATGTTGACTAAAATGACTTTTTTCTTTACTAACAACTCAAAAACTGTGTATATTTTCTATGCATCGATGTTGTTGTGATAAAAACGCGCCATGGAGAATAATGCATTAATGAGATAACGTCTACCCAGATTTCGACCCAGGCTTTTACTTACGCGGTCATGGGTCAGGAAAGGTCACATTTACACGATTTCAAACAAGCGTAGAACATAAAGTATTCACTTTAAACCAAAACTTTCTTCACAGAAGTACTCAAAACTTTTCGGAGTTTCATAAGCTTTCAAGTCCTCATTAATTATTCACGAGGTATTCAGCCAATCCAATGGTCTGATTTTAATCCCTTGAGGACACTGGATACCTGGTCTAGTCCTCCTAGCAGTAACTGGAAAAGTTTCTAGTTACTGGAACAACTTGTTCCAGTAACTAGAAACTTTTCCAGTTACTGCTAGGAGGACTAGACCAGGTATCCAGTGTCCTCAAGGGATTAAAATCAGACCATTGGATTGGCTGAATACCTCGTGAATAATTAATGAGGACTTGAAGTAATGTTTAAAGTCCGACAATGAGGACTGGACGGGGATTTCAAGTCCTTGCAATTAGTTCCAGTCCTCGGCTGCGCCTCGGACTGGAACAAATTGCGCGGACTTGAAATCCCCGTCCAGTCCTCATTGTCGGACTTTAAACATTACATCAAAATTGCAAAAGGGTGATAGGCACTTTAACATAGGTATCCCACTGCATGGAGATCATATCGTATGAAGACGCCAACTGATATTTACTGGTTTCAACTTGGTACCACACATGTAGTAGTCATTAGGTAATAATAGGGGGTTCTACTAATTGACATGACATTTGGCAATACTAAAGTTACCAATTTGCTAAGGTCAATCTCCCGTTGTATTACATGTAGGTTAATATCATTAACAGTTAATACTTCATGTTAGAGTACATCATCATCTGCAAATAATTTTATACTTGAGTTTTAAAGTGCCTATCACCCTTTTGCAATTTTGATAGCTTATGAACTTCCGAAAAGCTTTGAATACTTCTGTGAAGAAAGTTTTGGTTTAAAGTGAATACTTTATGTTCTACGCTTGTTTGAAATCGTGTAAATGTGACCTTTCCTGACCCATGACCGCGTAAGTAAAAGCCTGGGTCGAAACCTGGGTAGACGTCATATAATTAATTCGGCATTGCAATCATTTGAAGAAATACTTAACATGTTGACTAAAATGACTTTTCTCTTTACTAAGAACTCAAAAACTGTGTATATTTTCTATGCATCGATGTTGTTGTGATAAAAAGGCGCCATGGAGAACAATGCATTAATGAGATGACGTCTACCCAGGTTTCGACCCAGGCTTTTACTTACGCGGTCATGGGTCAGGAAAGGTCACATTTACACGATTTCAAACAAGCGTAGAACATAAAGTATTCACTTTAAACCAAAACTTTCTTCACAAAAGTATTCAAAGCTTTTCGGAAGTTCATGAGCTGTCAAAATTGCAAAAGGGCGATAGGTACTTTAAGGTGGCGGTTAACCGTTCATTTTGGTCCAAAATTAATTTCTGGTACATTTTCCAGAAACCCTAAAATCCTACGTGAATTGTATTGGTATTTTATGACAATGATGAGTTCCAAACCTTAACTCAAGCAGAAAAAGAAGCTGAAAAGTCCTTAGAAACCCAGAAGGAAAGTGACCCCAACAGTATCAACTTGAAGAAATGAAGCAGTGATATTTGTATTACCATGCAGCGTTCGAAGATGTGTATGTTCCATCAAAGACAGAAAACTAGCTTAATGACTCCGAATAAGTAACGGACCTGAAACAACCACATGGGCTGATCAAAGTCAGGACCCAACTAAACCACATCGAATTGGAATTTAGTGTGTTGCTTTTTGTGGAGGGAGGAAAACAGAAGAAAAACAAGGGCGAGATACTCGCAACAAACCCTATACTCACGCATTTAAGCCCAAGTTAAATACGTTTCTATTTAGGAAACATTTCTGTTAGCTGCCGTTTGTAAATAGGTTTGTAAATAAGTTTGTAATTAATTTCATATATAGGTTTTTCCATTTTTACTTTTTACCAATGAAAGGCGCATTGGGTTTTAGAAATGCGCCCTATAAGAATGTAAATATTATTATATTAACTCATGTAAGAGGAATTGAGAATATTAAACTGTGTTAAAAAGACATGTTAAGATGGCCTTGGACTTGTTTAATATTTTCTCCATTTGCTATCAGAAATGTGAAAATCACTTGATTATCGAAATCTGATTTTTTTTTACTGGATATGATCAAACAGATGAAATTATATTTAATTATTATCGAAACTTTAACTCAAGAATGCATTATTTTTAATGAAACATTCAGCATTATTGTTTAATTCATGAAGTTTAATTCATGCAATTAAATATCAATTTTCGGATATTGTGTATTTAGCTTACAATGAATTACTACCTTAAAGCCAACATAACTTTTGAAATTCATAACTAATAATTCATTGCATAGACTCTTCACTATGAAGTAATTAAAAGTTAAAATTCAGTAAACACTTCCAGTTAACAGTATTCAGAGGGAACAATAATTTGTCACAGAAATGGTTGCTATGGCAGCAGTTTGTCGACATCAACAGCTTGACTCCATTTCACTAAATAAACTTTACAGTTCTACCAAATTGAGGCATGATCTGATTAACAGTAGGCTATTTTATCAGCTTAGTAAAACACTTGATTGTCTTGTTGATTCCTAATGCGAATGGCTACCTCTCTGGGTTTTTCCCCCCACCAACTTTCATTTTTGGGTTACCTGTGGCAGGCAGCCTTCACCTCCTCGGAACCTGGAATAGTACTGGCTATCGAAACAATGCCTAACCCTGACACAATACAAACCCTAAAACAATGGAATTCTTTATCAGTGCAATCCACATTGGGTCCAATAAAATGCAAGGCTTTGAGAGGTGAAGGCCTCCTGACCTGTGGTACACACTCAAGGTGATAACAATTGGGCAGGAAAAAGTCATCAGGTAGGGTTGTAATACATATTCCATATATGGTGATTACTGGACAAGCAGATAGCGGTCCCTGACAAGTGAAGAGAGGAACCTGACAAGCGAAGAGTGCCCCCAATTTTGACTGACAGGTTATGTAATAAAAATTTGTCACAAACCGAGAGCGAATAGTTGTTTAGTGTTAGTAGTGATTATGACGTTCGCCTTAAATCCAAAAGGTTATGGGTTGAAATCCCAGTATACATGGAAATGAGACTTGGGGTTGCTATTCGCTTGTTACGGACCGCTATCTGCTTGTCCAACTTAAACTTCTAGATGCTAATAAATTCCTTTTCATAATTTAAGGAGCTTACGTCAAGAAGGCTACAACCAGACCAATCAGACCAACCCTTTCATAGTATTGTATTATCTAAGATCAGTTATGGACATTCTATTTATGCTGCTTCGTTACCTGAATTAACTACTGTACAGAACCTTTTAACTAGATGCTACAAACACAATTACATCTCTAAATCCTATAAGTGTTTACGAGCTCCTTGAGAAATCAGACCTTGCTATTTTCAATAAAATACGTACAAAGCCTGATCATCCTCTCTTTGACCTTCTGCCCAAGGTCAAATAATCATTGCTCAGGCTTACACACAAAAGCAGCCTACTACCTAAAGTTTATACAGAGCGTTTCAAATGTACATTTGTAAATAAATTAATATTTAAATATAAACTAGCTATTAATTAGCTTAATTACTTACATTTGTAATTTCTACTTACATCTGTAATTTCTTTTAATATTAGTATTCTCTGATTTTATCAACTATTGTAACTATTGATATTTAGTATTTATCGCTGGAATAAAGACGTATTATTATTAAGTAATAACAATAATAATTATTATTGTCCAGTAATCACCATAATTATTATATGGAATACATATTACAGACCCGCCTCAAAGTCACAGCCATGCACTAGGTGGGTTTAATCTTTCCTGTCATTTGTACATGTAAAAATATCCTGTTAGTCCATTTACCTTATTTAAAAAGGCATCAAAGCAAGGTCAGTTGTCCCAGGAAGGGAACAATCTACAGTCGACTGGCAAAAAAAAACATTAATTTCCTTATGACATAACAAACACATCAGTATGACAGAAACTGAGACATTTCCGACTGATTGAAAGTTTGCAATCTTTGGGACAACAGGCCTCGCTTCGATGCCATTGTTACCAGACGTCTTATTGCGTGGGCATGAGATATGAATGTCCATGTACATATCTTTCAAACATTAAATGATCATGGAGTATCCTAAGACTTATTCAATGCTGCAAATTCAAGTTTCCTTGGTCTCATGAATTCTTTGATGACATCCATGGTAACATGTTTGCGCCTCTCCTGATGTTGTGCTACAAGGGGTTGTATAACTTGTATAAACTCTTTTTTAATTTCTCCTGACAGCATCTTACCACTGGTGTAATCCTGAAAATATCCACAAAATAAAACAGATCAACCTCGGCTCAGTCGAATATGACATATGGACACTTAAGCAGAAGCATGAGGGCCTTTACAGTTCCATTGGAAACTTAGGGGGCATTATTGACCATATTCCATAATTATAATAATATATACTGTAGATGGAATAGTCTCTTGAAATCACTGGTTTTGGCACAATTTGCACCGTAAGCTACAAATGCTTCCCAACATACAGTACTATTTCAAATTACACTGTAGTATAAACCAACTAGAGGACTATTATGAATTCTGCATTCTGATTGGCTACACTACTATAGGTCTATTTGTGATAGCCCATGGTAGAGAAAAACCGCAAGCATTTTCACGAAATAATATCTTTTCAACTTCAATTTTGTTTCTTTCTATAATTTTCTATGGTCCGACTAGTTAGTTTATACTAAAACAATTAGACCTCTCACCCTCATGGGCTAGGAGTTAAATAACCCATTCGGCTGCACCTCATGGGCTATTGACTCGTAGCCCATGAGGGCGAGAGTTCTAATTGTTAAAATTTCAACAGGGGAAGTGAAATGTCTCTTGTTCAGGTGAAATTTCACTTCCCCTGTTGAAATGTTTTCGAACAGTACTGTATGATATTCAAGATATATTTAGTATAATTCCAGTGGCTAAAATATACAGATATAGATTTGTAGTGACCATTCTATTCTGGAATACAGTAAATAGAATGCACCTTTAGAGCGAATTATAAGCATTGCATGTGTATTCTCCTCTTTCCCCTCTGACTTGAATAATAGAGATGTAAATAGTTACTCACTATACCTAAATGTTGTCTGTTCATTTGTTCATGTTTTCTCGTCTGACCATTAATATCATATACAATTTACTACGTTGTTTGGGTACCAGACTCGATTAGTTTTATTAGTTTTTACTTCTGGTATCCCAGCACAGTACTCTACTCATCATGAATTCTGATTCTTTGTAAGAAAACTAGTATGTTTGCTGAGTGTGAATAAATCATTGTTGTTGTTGTTGTCATTATTGGAAAGTTCGCACTCACGTTACTTTATTTGTAGTCATTATTATATTACTCTTATCATTATACAGGTTTCGAAATCTTCACTCTGTACTTCAACACTGTATGTAATAAACAACCAGGTTTTTTTTTTAAAGCGATGGTATTCTATTTAACGGCTAGCGGATATATTTTAGTCTGAAGTAGGGTCAGGACTTTGAGACCTGATTTAAGCACACCCACACCCCCACCCTGAGGGGGATCCAGGGGTAAAAGGGGATTCAACACAACCCCCCTTTTCTAAATCAAAAACCCCATTCTCTGTTGAAAACCCCTTCCTCTCCCTCCTGTTTATAAAGAAAAACAAAGAAGTGGCTATGGTCGAATCCCCCTTTCAAACCTACATGTATTGAATCCCCCTCCCTCCCCCATCAGAGAATCCTGGATCTGCCCCACCCAAAATATTCCCCTGGACATAAAATACACTTTGACCCATGTGCAGCTGCCATAGTCACATGCATGCACACACACTCACCTCCTTGATTTGTTGAAGTTTGTCATCATCTTCTAAAAAGAAAGACAAGTACTGGTATGGGATGTCTACTTCAATGTCTCCACCAAGCTTTCTGTGCTCCTCCACTGTATCCTTTCCTCCTGAGAAGGCGTACTTGTTGATCTGCCACACACACAAAGAAAAGAGGAAATGTGACAAGTGACACCATATAAATATATGGCTTGTGATCAAGTTCAAAATTCTTCCTTAGACAACAAATAACGTCATGGAGAATTTAGAATGTGATTAGTAAGAACAGCATAATTAAGTGACTAGTTGTGATCAAGTTCAAAATTCTCCCCTAATAAGCATTGAATAATATCAAGGAGAATTTAGAATGCATTCAGTAGTCACTTATACTGACTTTTCTTGCAATGCAAGGACCCTTCAATTATATTCTTCAAGCTACATGTAGTGTATTATTCATTTCTGTGTTGGTCAGTGTGAAATACACTATGGATTTATAGTCCTGCCACCTTCAGATAAGTAAAAATCATTAGGCTACAAGCAAATCCACCATTTTTTTCTTTGTCACTGTTTGTGATTTGATGCTCTTTGCATTTTTGTCCAAGTGGAGATTGGGAATGAGTCAAACCCCCACACCCTCCCCCTGAGGTTACTCTTTCCCAATGTTAGCTTGGTCAAAACAAAAAATTACAACAACTATAAACATGGATGGTGACCAAGAAAAATCAGGCCTGGCTTACAGTCTAAAAGAATCAGTGGACACATTTTTTGTGCCTGAGAAATCATATCTGTTGACAGAAAATTAGAACATCCCTTCTCACCTTTTTCTTAATCTGGTTTGGTGTATCTGACAAGAAGATTGACGAGTTTGGATCACTAGCACTCATCTTTGTCTTTGCTCCTTGAAGAGCAGGGAAGAATGTCGAAAATATCAGTGAGGGTTTGAGACAACCAATCCTTGGTGCTACATCCCTGGTCAGTCTGAAATATGGATCCTTGATAGAGTACAATGAAATGTTACATTCACTAATAAATTATTGTGAAATACCTTTTTAACTACATTGTACATGTATGACTCAGTACTCTTGATAAAAAAGGGAAGTACAGCAGGGATTCTGTTGGAATTTTATACTGTCAATAGGACATTAATTCATTAGAGCAGTTTTCAATTGAGTCGTCATAAAACCAAAGCCAGTGAGCCAATCACATGAGTAAGTAAAAACATCAATGAACCAATCATGAACTGAAGTAGTTCACGATTGGTTTTACTTCAACCAATCACGAGGCATATCAAACACAATCATGGATAATTAACCAATCAAATTCGAAAGCAATTACTTTTCGACACTCAACTGAAAACCACTGTTACTATTACATCATTTTACTATTGACTTAACAACCAGAATCCTTTTCAAATTCTTTCTCATTCAGATCTTTAAACTCCTTTCAATTGATAATTCCAAGACAATTGGTCCAAATTAGAGGATCAAAAGGATTCACACAAAGAGTTCTGGTAGTTGTAGTTTTTGCAAAAAAACATCGAATGGCAGGTAATAGAAGGCAATCAGACCAGAGATTGAGCCAGAAGGGACAATTTGGCTTTTTTGCGAGTGATCTGGCACTTCATTTCCTTTGGAAGGGGGCAAAGCTGGACAATTTGACCGTTATCATATTTTTTCAAGGGACAAATGTGTTTTTAAAGAAGGAATGTCGCAACCTGGCTCGTTCCCTGCAGACCATGTTAAAAATCTATTTTTGCAAAATAATTGGTCAAAGTCTGGCTGCTGTCTGACAAGAATCTGAATCACTGTACAGTGTGGAAAATATTATCCACTTTATAATTCCTAATTATTATAGGACTTGGCATTTTCGAGTGCAAATACAGGATAAAACAAGTGCAAATATGCTAGCATATTACACAAGTCACAAACAGGTTTGCAAAGGTTTATTCAACACTTAATTATATAAACAGTTTTGTGAGCATGCAAGCAACTTGAATAATAGCCAATCAGCTTTTAGTGCACCGGAAACAGTTTCTTTTCAGCACGAGCACCCCCACCTCCGCTTCCTAAAAGGCTGATAGTTTCTGCTCTCAAGATACATGTAGTTTCTTCAAACTGAGCTGTTTTCCTTTTAGACATTGTATAATTAACAAATTGCATACATTTTTCCATTGTCCATACTCATATTGATCATAGAAATGATATCATAAATACAGTTCAATGTTATCCCAGTTCAGGTCCCCTTAATTTTCCTCGAGTAATGGCAGTTTTCTTATTATTCTGTAGCCAAAGAGGAAATGTATAAATTTCTCTAATTGGAAAACAAAGCACTGAATCCTTTGAGAGCTGTCACATGATCTGACTTGGGACAACAAATGTACAAGCTAAATTGGAGGGATGTGCAAATAGGGCATAAGTGACTCTTGATCACATTCTAAATTCCCCCTTAGAAAACAAAAAAATTATAGGAGAATTTAGAATCTGATCAGGAGGCACAATACACTCTTTATGCACATAGCCCTTAAATTGGTCTATTGGGACACTATTTTAATAAACTCTATATACATGTAGTTGGCTATATCCACTAAGGGTGGTTATACTTTGTCTGCATTCTCAGTGGGGTCCTATTATTTAAGGTCCTAATCTGAGAAGATGTGAAGGTCTAACCATGTGCAGATATCAGAGCAAAGGCAGCACATTCTCCCAATTATTTTAAGACCCTGAGTGGTGGTCCGGCCAGAACCTACAACCTTCCGCACAACAGACCGGTGCTTAACCACTGAGCTAATCATGGGAGGCTAGAAGTACATGTACCTGCCAACTATCACAGGACACACCTACCTGGTCAATAGCACATGGGATAAGGCATGGGACATCTTTCCTGGCACCAAATGTATGAGGAAATGAATTACTGAAGGATGGTGCCGCTTGGACAGCAGGGAATGCTATTTTACCTGATTAACAAATGAATGAACAAATATATTATAAATTTAACAAGTAATAAATTATTCAAGCTCTTCTGTACTGTGCACTTAGAATGGTAAAACCCATGTCTTTATGATAGTGTGGATCATGGGGAAAAGGTAACTGAGCATGCATATTATGCCTAAGTTTTAAGAGTACAGTCATGTGCTCATCAAAGACATCCATTTATCTACAAAATCTATGTAATACTGGTAACTTTAACAAAACTGGTGTTGTAGAAAATATATGCAAAAAAAGGTTTGAGATCTTATTTGCCTTAATTTAACTCATTTCTCTGGCTTGAACATCTCATTCACAATTTATTGGTGATTGGTAGGTAGATGATTGGTACTAAGGTAGATGATTGGAAGGTGGTGGTAAGGTTGGTAGCTGATTGGTAAGTGATTGGTAGATGATTAGAAGGTGGTGGGTCGATGATTGGTAGGTGGTTGGTAGATGATTGGTAGATAAGTGGAAGGTGGTTCAATGGTAGATGATTGGTAGGTGGTTGGTAGATGATTGGTAGATAAGTGGAAGGTGGTTCAATGGTAGATGATTGGTAGGTGGTTGGTAGATGATTGGTAGGTGGTTGGTAGGTGATTGGTAGGTGGTTGGTACATTTAGGTGATTGGTAGGTGATTGGTAGGTGATTGGTAGGTGATTGGTAGATGATTGGTAGGTGGTTGGTAGATGATTGGTAGGTGGTTGGTAGGTGATTGGTAGGTGATTGGTAGGTGATTGGTAGGTGGTTGGTACATTTAGGTGATTGGTAGATGATTGGAAGGTGGTTGGTACATGTAGGTGATTGGTAGATGATTGGAAGGTGGTTGGTAGGTGATTGGTAGGTGATTGGTAGGTGATTGGTAGATGATTGTTAGGTATTTGGTAGATGATTGGTAGGTGGTTGGTAGGTGATTGGTAGGTGGTTGTTAGGTATTTGGTAGATGATTGGTAGGTGATTGGTAGGTGGTTGGTACATTTAGGTGATTGGTAGGTGATTGGTAGGTGATTGGTAGATGATTGGAAGGTGGTTGGTACATGTAGGTGATTGGTAGATGATTGGAAGGTGGTTGGTAGATGATTGGTAGGTGATTGGTAGATGATTGTTAGATATTTGGTAGATGATTGGTAGGTGGTTGGTAGGTGGTTGTTAGGTATTTGGTAGATGATTGGTAGGTGGTTGGTAGGTGATTGGTAGATGATTGTTAGGTATTTGGTAGATGATTGGTAGGTAGTTGGTAGGTGATTGGTAGGTGGTTGGTACATTTAGGTGATTGGTAGGTGATTGGTAGGTGATTGGTAGATGATTGGTAGGTGGTTGGTAGATGATTGGTAGGTGGTTGGTAGGTGATTGGTAGGTGATTGGTAGGTGATTGGTAGGTGATTGGTAGGTGGTTGGTACATTTAGGTGATTGGTAGATGATTGGAAGGTGGTTGGTACATGTAGGTGATTGGTAGATGATTGGAAGGTGGTTGGTAGGTGATTGGTAGGTGATTGGTAGGTGATTGGTAGGTGATTGGTAGATGATTGTTAGGTATTTGGTAGATGATTGGTAGGTGGTTGGTAGGTGATTGGTAGGTGATTGTTAGGTATTTGGTAGATGATTGGTAGGTGGTTGGTAGGTGATTGGTAGGTGGTTGGTACATTTAGGTGATTGGTAGGTGATTGGTAGGTGATTGGTAGATGATTGGAAGGTGGTTGGTACATGTAGGTGATTGGTAGATGATTGGAAGGTGGTTGGTAGATGATTGGTAGGTGATTGGTAGATGATTGTTAGATATTTGGTAGATGATTGGTAGGTGGTTGGTAGGTGGTTGTTAGGTATTTGGTAGATGATTGGTAGGTGGTTGGTAGGTGATTGGTAGATGATTGTTAGGTATTTGGTAGATGATTGGTAGGTAGTTGGTAGGTGATTGGTAGGTGGTTGGTACATTTAGGTGATTGGTAGGTGATTGGTAGGTGATTGGTAGATGATTGGAAGGTGGTTGGTACATGTAGGTGATTGGTAGATGATTGGTAGGTGGTTGGTAGGTGATTGGTAGGTGGTTGTTAGGTATTTGGTAGATGATTGGTAGGTGATTGGTAGGTGATTGGTAGATGATTGTTAGGTATTTGGTAGATGATTGGTAGGTGGTTGGTAGGTGATTGGTAGGTGGTTGGTACATTTAGGTGATTGGTAGGTGATTGGTAGGTGATTGGTAGGTGATTGGTAGATGATTGGAAGGTGGTTGGTACATGTAGGTGATTGGTAGATGATTGGAAGGTGATTGGTAGGTGGTTGGTACATCGTCAGTCCTCACCATATGGACTGCATCATGCAATGATGATACTCTGGAAAATCCACTTGTTCAAATCAATCTGAAATTGCACTCAAAGCTGTATTCATGATTACCTTATATGACTACTTGAGCCAGAGTATTACAGTAATAAACCTTTACACTTTTCTCACCTATACTGTCACTCTCTCCAAACCCAAAGGTGGCTCTCACTTGGTTGAATGTGATACACTTTTGAATCTTGATAATATTTTTGTAAAAGTCTGGACAGCCCCTGAAAATAATAACAATTACCCAATATAACATATTATTATAAAAATGTGTCCAAATGTAAAACCACCCTCATGAAAATGCGCCTATATCGGGCTGCAAATGACTCTGGCTGACTGCAAATGCCCTGTGTCTCGTTGGCTCTTGGTCCATCATCCAATCCATTTAGATCATGAATCAGATTTTGATACTGACAGGGGAAGCCATTCATGATCAGGTGCAAATCCCACCAATGAGTAATTTTGAAAAGTTTGAAGCATTCATGGAATCTCACCCAAAGCAATATGCAAAAAAGAAAAGTTCAGTGAAGATGAAAAATTTAACCAGAATTCATTTGCCCTTGTATTTCGATAGTAATACTAATAACATTTATTTTTTATTTTTTTAACCCTTGCTACACTTGGATCGCAAATGGTAATACTCAGGCTGAATAAACAAATATGCCCTACAAAAGTCATGTTATGGTATTCCCTTATTAACTTGCTCCTGTGATTAGCTCTGTAATTACTTTCATTAATTGGTTTATTGGTTTTATAACACTCAATCTTAAACCATTCTAAAGCCAAGTAAATGTTTTTACCTACCCTATGTAGTCCATGTCTGAGAATATAAATGTCTTCTTTACATCAAAGCCACAGGCAATAATGTCTTTTGCATTTTCATAAGCTAATCTATGAGTTTCCTCACATTCCAGGTGCTTCTTCAAAAAGAACTTCTCATCATCAGTAAGTTGTATTACCAAGGGTACATCAAAAGCTTCTTGTAGATACCTGAAGGGAAAATGGCATCATAACGTTCATATAAAAACATGTATACAAATACATGTATGTGGTTCTGGTTACCTGACTGAGCTTTAAGATTTCCCCTGCCATCCCTACAACTTTTTCAACCAAAATTTCAACTACCGTATTTTATCACGTATAAGCCTCACCTTTTTTGACTTTCAGATTTTGAAAGTAAAAAAAAATTGTGACAAAGTTGTGGGTGCAGCTTATATGTGAGTGTTTTCAGAAAACTTTTTTTGCAATGACCGTAAACAAAGCCATATGAACAATAGAAATGGCACATTCAATTCATAGAACACGAGTGTCAGCAAGATTTCTACTCAAACTCCTCTCCTTCACTTTCCAAAGAAAACTAGCTGTCCAGTTGCCTGTCATCTTCTCTGCTAACTCCTCAAATGGTTCCTAGTGTTGTTAAAATTCAAGATGGCAGACCACGAACTCAGACACATGCTCATATAGTTTCACCAGAAAATCTTACTTTCTTGTGCGCTTAAAGGAATGAAGTTCCTTAAATATGTTGTTGGTTAATGGGGGAACAACAGCAGAAGAATTTTGAAGTGATTTAAAGACAGCAGGTTAAAATATACACAAGAAAGGACAAGGAAAGTTATTGTAACCAATTCGTTGTTGTGATATGACGATCTCTTATGAAGAAGTTTTGCTTCAATTACAGGCATTTATGAACTCGAACACAAGACTACTCTTACTGAATTTTGTGGTGCGGCTTATACACGAGGTTTTTCCTTAAACTGTTTATCAGGCTGAAGTTAGGGGTGCGGCTTATACGCGAGGTGCGGCTTGTATGTGATAAAATAGGTACATGTACATGTATGAGCTTCATATTCAAGACTCAGCCCAGGTTGAGAATCTTGCCAAGATCTTGCCAAAATCTTTGCTAATCATTCATGATCATGCAAGATCTTGCCAAGATCTTGGCAAGGTCTTGGCAAGATTAGATCTTGGCTGAGTGTAACAGGAATATTTTTTTTATTTGGCAGCTGCATGTGCTCGACACTAACTTAGGCTTAAGGTCTTAGGCTAACAAGTCTAAAAAAGTGGTAGCTAGCCTGTAGGTCCAACGTACTAGTACAGGACATTAATACCCCTTATTTTCTTAATAGTAAAGAATAGATCACTAATTATCTTTCAGTTTGTGTAAATATTTGTTTAAATTTTACAATATCAAAAAGCAGAGGTTGTTCAGTAGCTTGCAATTGGTGCCTACTTGGTGATTATATTTAAAAATATATAATTTTTATTTTCCTTTCCTTAATACAGTTAGTTTGTAGGTGAGGAAACAAGGAGAGGAAACAAAGCCTCTCCCAAGATAGCATTGGTTCAACAAGACTATAAATATTGGATTGTATTTAATCCTGCTCCAGGTCAAGCTTTCCAGTTTGGCTAGCCCGGGGTAGTTCAATACTACTGACTTTTTAAGCAAAGTGCTCAAACTTTTCCCACAATGCCATTTGGGAGAATTCTGTGCACTTGTTGATGGTACATGTAGGTCTGGCTGCTTCTGTTAAGGGTTTCCAACGAAATGTGCTCTAATTTTGGACAAAAAAGCCACTGTAAGAGAGCTTAAGAGGACATCATTAAGTCTGAGGATGGCTGAAAAGTACTTGGTTTGCTTTTAGTAGGCCTTGTGGGGGGATTTCACAGGGTTTTCCCATTGTGTTTTTGCTTTGAGCCACATGAAAAAAATCTTCAATGAAATCCTTCAAATCCTTCAAATTCTACAGTTGGTGAGCTTTTTCCCCTGCTAAACCTATTAGGATGTGTTTTTGTCACTTTAAAGCTGCCAGTGGCTTGAGTCCAAATCATCACTCTTGGTTATAGGGGTAAAAGTCTTATAAAAAAATCCTACAGGAGTCCCAGAGGGGGGGGGGGGGGACCCCTTGTGAAGTATTTGTTGATTACCCGGCATGCAATTGGAGGTGGGAGCAGGAAAATGTGGTTGAGTGAAGTGCAGTGCAAACATGGCGTGGTTCACAGTTGCTTGGCATGTTTTGTGCAAACAAACCTGCTGGTTGGAAAGATTAAACAAGGTACTGTAATGACTGAGTGGTGATTTTGTATTTGCTTTTGATTTCAAGTGCAAATGGGAAGGCTTTTTTGAGCCGATTTTCAGCTCCTCAAAATTCGTGAAAATTGAAGAAACGAACAATGATCTCCAAAACAAATGAGTTTTTCTCCAAAGTGGGAGAGTCAAGCCATCCCCATTATAGCTGTGACTTTGAAGTCATTCATCCCTTGAAATAATATTATTGCAACTTAACAAATTGAAGTTAGTTTTTTATGTGTCTGTCCTAATATTGACAATGATTTTCGTCATAACATGGTCAAAATAGCTGTGGATCCACGAGGCGTCTTTGCCGATTTGTTTTTTTTACAACAACAAAACACTTTTAGCTTCAAATGAGTGTGTACAAACTGCCTTTCGAGTCGAAAAGTCCAAAACGTAAACACGTCTTTATGCTTTCCCGAACTCTAGAAAAATACCGAAGCTACTCTAAACTGTTTGTTTCTACTTAAGAACGTTATGTAAATATCCTGAATAAGAGATTTTAATCACGAACTAGAAGACTATAATATATTTAATTCAAGACCATTTCTCAGTTCTAGTTCTAAAAGATCGGTCGAACTTGTCACAAAGTCGATCACAAATTAGCCGAAAATGCTTTGTTCGACTCGAGAGAGAGCTAAAATTTTGACAAATGGCACCACACAAGGAAGTTTGACTCACCGATTAACTTTTCCCAGTGATGAAATGCTTTTAAAATCCTCATTTTCTTGATTTTTGGAACAGATGTGTACACAACCTGAATTCACAAATCTCTGCAAAGCCCGCTTCGAAAGCCGGCCGCGCGTCTGTTAAAATATTGCATATGAAAATTAGCCAATCAGATTGTGAGAAAATTGGCGGTTGTTGTAAAAATTGTATTTCCAGCATGTCTAGGTTTGATGCAATAATTTTCTCCAGGTACATGCTTCATATTGGGCAGTTATGGGTGCAGGAGGGAAAGGGTTAAACAAGTGAACAGTGAACATAAGTTTTTCTTGCATCAATGAACATACCAGTAAAAGTTGTGTTAGCTACTATGACCTTACTTTGTAAATATAAAGGGAATTAAGTGACCCAAATGCATTGACTCTGAAGAAGGTCCTCTGCCTGTATACAAGTAGAATGGTTTGCCTTTCTCGTACATATCCAGCATTACATCAAGGTCCCTAAGATACAAATTATGTTGACATATATGTTAGTATAAGTTGTATGAAATGTACATTATGCCGACAAAGGCCACATGGGACAGCTAAAAGGTCAAAAGGATTAAATTTGTAATGAGAGATGGTAAAGGTTATTTCTTTATTACACTTTATTCAGGGTTGTCAGTAGTGGTTCACATGCCAAACATATAATTCAAGAGAAACTTGGGCAAAATAGGCAGGTACTTTCAAAGGGGCTCTGTCATGAGATGCGCATGAACAGGTTTCAAGCAATTTAATGATATGCATAACACTTGAAAAATTGTAATGAGTTTCGGTTCCTTGCGATCACGATACAACGACAGTTATACCATGGTAGCCTTGGATTCTTTTGTTCTCCGAGGCACATTTAAAGCACTAATTTTCCCTGATGGCAGGGATATTTAGAAATATGCATATTTCTAAATTTCCCCTGCATGCGTAATGAGGGAAAATTAGAAGAGAATGCAGGCTGGAAGTGAGAAGGTCAAATTAAGCATCAACTCCTGCTCCCCTCTGGCACGACTAGCCCTACGCTCCCGGATGAAAAATACTGAATCCAAACTGACCTGTCTTCATCATAACCTTCAATGTAATACATGTGGGATGACCTATTTCAATCTGCATATTCTTCTCTTAATTTCTCAAACCCGCTTCTTCCATGTGGGATACTTAAAACCATAAACGTGACGTAATTAAAATCCATTCATGCTCTTTGAATATTTAGTCAACCGCATAATTACATTGTATTTTAGTGTTATTCTTCTCAAAAACAACACGCTTTTCCCCAAGGGAACCCAGGGTCGTTTAATCAATAGCACTCAGTCAAGCATTAAACAAAACGTTTTCGAAAGCAACTCGACTGCGACATCTTTAGTTTCGGCAGAGAAAACTAAACTTCTCAGAGATTTGTTCCATTCCTCGGCGATCATGGTATAACAAACTTATACCATGGCATTTCGGGGTATTAGTGATTTAAATTCTGCCGAGTTTCAGTGACCAGATGTTGAATTTACCGTGTTTTACCGTAAACTACATTTCTAGGTATGCGAGTTGTGCTTTCTCAATGAGAAACCTACAAAATGTACTCATGTATTCTCTCTCCAACTTTCAGGAAGACAAAATTACTTACAAATGCAAGAGTTCTTGTAGACTGTCAGAAACGCATTAAAGGGGACGAATGCAAGCAGGAATGAACCACCGAAGCATAATTTCACTGGCTACCGAAACCTGGGCACTGTAAACACGAAACTCGCATCTCAAAAGCGGTGTTTGAAATCGTTTCAGGCTTCGTAAATGGTCCAGACAAGGACTATACTCTTGTGGGCTTTCCTGAAACGTTTCTCCAGTGTTCTTTCAGGCTCTTCAAAATCTTTCTGCGGCCAGATTCGTTTTCTTTGTCCATCACGGCCAGTTGAGCTGCCAATGATTGAAGCTCGAAGTTCTTGTCGATGGCATCCCAAAATCTCATTACAACTACATCTGAATACGAACATTTCTGGTAAATATAAAACTTGAACAACTAAATATGAAAGATAAACTACTATATACTAAAATGAGAGATGGCTGCGATGTATACGGATTGAATCAATGTTGTGAGCTCCTTGGGATATATTTGCTTCTCAAACTTGAAAGCGCTGGTGAACGATTTCAAGTTTTGGGTGGCTTTGTAACCAGGCCTGTTATTCATGACAGAGCCCCTTTAAACCTGACAACCAGCAGAAATCTGCCAGTTGCAGCTTGTAAATGACAACCTTGCTAATATTGCATAAACACCACCATTAAATAAATAAAAATGAAATGTGAAAAAAAAAATGAATTATGTAAGAGATCAGTGGAGCACGTCACTAATCTTTCTATATAACAATTAGACTATGAGCTCGAAGTTTCTATTGGCTGATAGATGACGAGGAGCATAGCTCCGAGTCAACTATCAGCCATACATGTACATGTAGAAGCTGAGAGCGAGTATAGTCTAATTGTTGTAGTAGAAACCAACTTATACAGAAGCAAATTTTTTAAACATTTTGACGACTTCGCAGCCATGATTGTTTTGCTTTTGAAAACCTTTTTTTCCGCTACTCACTATCTATCACTTCGCTACTCACTATCTATCACAGAATAGACAGTGAGTAGCTTAGCCAATCAGATTGCAGGATTGGTGATAGAATGCTAGTTGGTTTATACTAATGTGTTTTATTTTATTTTATTGTCCTACATGTACATTGTGTACATGTATGTTGAAGTTCTAAAAAATAGGTGTACATGTAAATGTATGGTATCCCCTAAAAATACAACAATAATGTTGTTCACATCTACTGGTTAAATAAATGGTCCTAACTGAAGAGAAAAGAGTTGGAGGGTTCAGTACCCAGAGCCAAAGCAGGGTCAAGGCTTGCGAGCTTGGTTGCCAGGTAACCATGGCAACCAAACAGCCCAGAGCACTGGCTCACACATAAGTGGACAAGGAAACAGGGAGGGAGGGAGGGAAAAGGCAGTGGCCTTGAACGCAACGAGGAGTAACTGACAAGCGAACATGAAAACAACACGCAATAACAACAAACCAAGATTCCCGGATGAGACGCCGGCCTAGGGCTGCGCGACCACACCACAGGGTCCCTGCCACATGCAGGATATTTAACCATGCCTAAATTGCATTTAGCCCTGATTAAATAAACCAGCTACAGTACAGCCTGGATGTATGTTAACACATTTTGCGTGTAACGCGCGCGGAATTCCACGCGTGTACTACACTCAACTGAGTGTAACTACACGAACTGAGTGTAATTACACACACTTTTGTGTACTACACGCACGGAACTACACGCACCTCAGTGCCTCATTAACTCGTTGAACTCCAGAGAATAACTGCAGAAGAATACCGTAGATCAACAATACCGGTTCGCGAATTAAAGTTTTCCACACTGAATTAGCTGAATTAGCATTGGACTAAAGTGTAGAACCTCAGGTAAAAACTTCGGCAGAGATTTACGACAATTCTTCCTACTTTGTAGTATAAACAAAAGCATAAGCTCAATGGTCCTAACTGAAGAGAAAAGAGTTGGAGGTTCAGTGCCCGGAGCCAAAGCAGGGTCAAGGTGCCAGGTAACCATGGTAACCAAACAGCCCAACAAAACTTTAGTTGAGCCGAGCAAGGGGTGACCTGACTCTGGATGCTGAGACCTCAAAAAAAACCGGGAAGCAGGCAAGCCGTGCTACAACCTGCAGCAGGCTATAGCAGGCAAGCTGAACAACCGTTCCACCTGCAGCTGCAAACTGCTGGAATGGAACTGGAGGCGAGCATTAAGCTTGAACAACCCAGCAGCGAACTGTGCTGTGGGAAGCATAACACCAAACCTGATGCTTGAATAACGGGCCTTGAGCTGGACCTCTCAGCGACAAAGAAAATAAAGCATCAACTGCACACACGGGGTGAAGGTACGGCCTACAACAATGGTGGAACCTTGGCGTAATGGGTCTGTTTTAGATGCTTTGATGAAAATGTACACAAGACGCGGCTGAATATGCGAGTCAACCACCAAGTCGTCCACTGCTAACTGAAGGGAAGGGTCAAACGCTTCCAGGGGAGAAGTAAACTCATTGCAACGGAGGAAGCCAAAGAAGGCTAAACAGAGGGCAGCCCAGAACATAATATTATCTATTGATGAGAGGTCCAGAACATGATGTAGAGATGCTAAGATAGCTGGTGTAATAGGAAGTCTAGTATCTTTGGAGGAGCCCTGAATCCTATGGACACCTCGAACCACCCTTTGCAGACGTAGGCAGTTCTCTAAAGGGTTGGGAAGACCTAAATCGATGTGCAAGGAGCGCACCGCACTGAGGTACACCTTTACCGTTGAGGCTTTGAGATCATTGCTAGCCAGGAAGGCCACAAAAGCGATGAGACACTCCTCTGAAGCTGGGAGACTATAGAAGAGAACAGATGCTTGGAACATTTGCAGAAGGACAAGAACAGTTTTTGACCCGAAGAGTAAGTCTTGCGGGTGCTTGGAGCAAGTCCAGCACTCAGGAGCACTGAAACATGCAACTTCAGTCCCACTTTGTTAGCCACAGACTGTAAAAGGTAGGCCGAAATGGAGACTGGGGAAGCATCTGCTGCTGGAGCTAGTTGGTGGAATCTGGACATCTGAAAACAAGAAAGTGCATCACCAATTGAATTAACTACCCCAGGAATGTGGGAGGCTGACACGATGAAAGAGTGCTTGGCCGATGCAAGGAACAAACAGCGCAGAAGGTGCATGATACAAGGAGAGCGAGACGTGCCAGTGCGGAGGATGTGAACAACCGCCTCGTTATCCAGCTGGAAAAGGATGCGCTTGGATGTCCAGTTGGTGTCCCAAAGATGAGCCGCTACCACAATGGGGAATAATTCTTTGTAGGTGATGGATAGACAAAGAGCCTGAGATGGCCACCGACCTTGGAACCACTGGCCCTGGAAGAGGGCACCAAACCCAACAGAACCCAAAGCATCACTGCAGACTTGGGAGTCAGAAGGTGGAAGCCAGTCTGGAATGAGGAAAAAGCTGCATCCATTCCAATCCCTCAAGAAAAGGTCCCACCAAAGAAGGTCTGTCTTAACAGTGGCAGTAAGGCAGATATGATGCAGGGCACTGGAGATAGCCATAGTCAGATTAATGAGCCTCCACAAAAAGGTGCGCCCTGGATGGACCACCTTGCAGCAATGATGAAGGAGACCGATTAACGATTGCAACTCCTTGAGAGTACATGAATGCTGTGAAAGCCAGGAATGGACCTCTGTTCGAACCCTTGACAGTTTGTCATCTGGGAGTTTGGCCTTGGAGCGATCCGAATACAGGTGGATGCCCAGAAAGCAGAGTTCAGAAGAGGGGCCTTCTGTCTTGTGGAGGGCGATGGGAACCCCCAGTTCTCCACAGGCACAAGAAAAGGCATCCATATTGCTCTGGCAGACCGAGGAACCAGAAGGGCCGATTCTAAAAAAATCGTTCAAGTGATGGATCAGTGAAGCAATGCCAAAGTGATACTGGACAATCCACTCTAATGCATCTGCTATTCGGTTGAAAATGGAGGGGGCTGAGCGAAGCCCAAAAGGGATAGCCAAATCAACGTAAAAGCAGTCATTCCACAACATCCCGAGGAGGAAACGGTCATCTTGATGAATAGGGACTATACAATAAGCACTTGCAATGTCCAGCTTGCCCATGAGAGCACCTTGGCCAAAGGAAATGATGAGAGCGATTGCCTTGTCTACATTGGTGAAGTGGATGGGAAAGTCCTCTTTAGCAATGCCATTGTTCACACTAGTGCCCATGGGGTAAGAAAGATAAAGAATGAGCCTCCATTTTCCAGGTTTGCTCCGATTAGGAATCACTCCAAAACGGGTGATGTGGAAGGCAGGAAGAGGAGGGGAGTGAAACGGACCAGCCACTCTACCCAAAGAACACTCTTTGGCGAAGTAATCATCAATAACACCTGGCTGCAAACTGGCAGATGGCAAGTTGCGAGTGGGTGAGCACAGAGGTGAACCAGAGTAGCCGCACCGGAAACCAGTGGAAATCCCTGACAACATGAAGGCTGCTAAGGTCTGATCAGGATGGGATGCCAACAGAACCGACCAGCGGGATGGGAGGAGGGGAGACACAGAAGCAACGGAGGGAAGAGTTTGACTGAGCGAAAAGTGAGAAGCCGAGGAGAAAGCAACCATGTCACTTCCTCCTTTCCTTACGAAAGGGCTGAGTGGGAAGGCTTGGAGCATGGCGCTTGGTGGAGGACTGAGGCAGAGCTGCCCTCAAGGGACACATGTGAGCTCTGTGGTTTGCACCACAGCCGGAGACACTGCAGGCATGGCGATAGCGGCAAACCTGAGTCCTAGCAACCAGAAGGATCAGAGCTAGCAGTAGAATGATGGACAGATAACACTGGAGATGTCCAAGGGCAGAGTTCTGTAGAGTGATAGAGAGCCTGACAACTCTGACAAGACCTTGAGGCTCGGTTGGCATTAGTGAAACTCATGCTCCACAAACTGGAATGGGGATCCCCCCAGGAGAGAGTTGGCTTAGTCGCTGCCAGAGACCTAAAACTGTGGTCATAAGCAAACCAATGAGGAGGAGATAAGCTAAAAGCTCTGTTGCACGATGGGGATGAGATGCCACGATCACGGCTGCATACTGCAAAAAGCTTCACTCCAATCATGGAAATTTAAAAGTGCTTTGTGCCTGGGTTTGCTGGGAGCAAATTCCAATGAAGGAGCACCATCTGAAGTGGCAGAGGACAATCTGAGTGTCGCAGGGCGTGAAGGGTCTGGAGTAGAAGACAAATTTGCTGAGACAAACTCAGTTAAATCAACAAACTGTCCTGACATTGCTCGACTGGCGAGTTTAGCTGGGATTGGAGGCAGAGCATCGGACACCAAGAAAGAACGGGATGAAGCCGGTACCGAGACTGGAGGAGCAGAGACAGAGGACCAAACGGGGAGAGTAGACCACGGGATGAAGGCTGGCTGGGCAGAAGGAATTGGGAAAGGAGCAGATTCCGCTGAGCGTAAGAAAGTGGAGGCCGAAACAACAGGCTGATACGTACCCAAAGTTGGACGTTTGGAAAAGCTGGCAGTGATGAAACTGCCGCGAAACCAGAAGTGTGTGGCGGCGAGGCTGCTGCACCAGAAGTAGAAGCGGTAGAAAAAGCGGCTGACGATGGCTGACACGATGGGGGAAAACCTGCCTGATACAGGGCTGAAATTAGACCTCAAAAATCAGCTGACGATGTTGCGATTGCGATCTGAATCCGAAGCCGGGATGGCCGTTGGTGCAGCACGATCCGCTTGATCGGCCATGATTAATATTTTGATCTCAACTTCAGTTGACACCGAAGTCCGTAGTGGCTACACGTAGCAGCAACTTCGCTAAATCAAGGTGAAAAGAATTTAAGCATACACAAATTACTGTGAAGCAGACACGTCGAGGATAACCAATGCCGATCAAGATCTGCAATCCAAATGGCAGCAGCCTTGAATGCAACGAAGAGAAACTGACAAGCGAACATGAAAACAACACGCAATAACAACAAACCAAGATTCCCTGATGAGACGCCGACCCAGGGCTGCGTGACTACACCACAGGGCCCCGGTGCACGCAGGATATTTAACCATGCCTAAATTGCATTTAGCCATATATTTTGGTATTGATTCATTACATGTACTTCCAGGATAGCATCTGATTTCCTCAGGCTAATATTAAGAGAGATTAATTTATTATTGTTATGATAACATTTTCTAACCTATGTGAGAAGAATACCCCTCTTTTCAGGAGATGATGAACTGGTTTTCCTGTCAATCTTTCAATTCTGTCGAGGTGGGATTTTTCCAAGTGATAGCATCCAAACTGTTCTGTAGAAAATGTTTTTGGGAAAACATGAATATAATGAATACCAGTAACACCAATCTATCAATGATATAATTATACTGTATTAAAGGATGTATTTGATATAATATTATTATGGTCACATGATAACAAATGGACAAAGTTTTGGAGAATATGAATGGTTGTATCACTTGACAAAGAATTTAAGAGACAAATTCTTGCTAATTAAGACATTGTCTACTGGGTCAATTTGGGTTAAACTCTCCCCCCCCCCTCCCCTTAGTCCAAGTTTGGCAAACCCTGGTTAGTTACATGTATATACCATGTGTACTGTACCATAAATCGAGAAGAAATGAAAAGAAGTCTCCAACAAAACAAATGCTTTTCGTCCAAAGTTTGGAGACCATCAATCAATTATAGCTTGTTTTCTTTAGCCATCCATCCACTGAAATACTGTTGCATATTTGTCAGAATTCCAGCACCTCTAGATTTGATGCATATTGTTTTTGGAGTTCCCTGTTTTTATTCCAGGGCAGTTTTAGGTGCTGCAGGAGTCAATTGGATAATTGAAATTCATATTGCCGACTATAAGTTTTATGGTTCAGGTTAGGGTTTGTGTTAGACAGTGTATTGTGTGACTTTTCAGATCAAGGGCCCATACGAATAGAAATGCTCAGAAGAATCATATACGAATAGAAAATATGAGTCGCCCTACGGGTCCCGTACCAATAGCCAATTTTATTTCCTTATATTTATTTTATAATCTGCACCCTAAAGGATGTTTTCCATATCTACATAAAGCCATCACAAAAAAAAACAGTTTGCAATCAAGCACTGTTAATTGCAATGGGTTGTTGATAGATTGCAAACAATATGTAATTATAGGACCAGCTCTATCTTTACATATTGTTTGCATTCCATTGGCGACCCATCATAACACAACAGGTATTTACTCAGTCACACTGCACCCAGTTTGCATTCAAGCCATCATAAACTGTTTGTGATGGCTTACGTCAATATGGAAAACATCCTTTAGCTACGATTCAGCCATGGTCAAAACTACTGTAGATGGAACATCACAACTCATGTGATAATCCCCTCCCCCATTTTCAATGTTGTGAGATGCGAGAATTTGCCTTTACCGTTCGGTTGTGGGAAGTGCGACTGTCCACAAGAGTTTTGACCATGGTTGTACATCCACACTGTGTAGCCTACCCCCACACCCTCCCCCACATACAAGTATATCGGACCTGCTACTTGGGGCTTAGTTGCAGAATACCCCCACCAATCAAAATATCGCTTGAAAACTGCGCTAAATTCTCCACTTTAGTTCAGGTGTATTTAGACTCGTTCTATGAATGATTTTGGGTCGGAAAAAAGTTGAGAAATGAATTATTATAAACGAACCACTGGAGGGGGTATTCTGCAATTACTCCCTACTTGGTAGGTATAACATCTCATAATTTACTTAAACTTTTCTCTGATCCTTTTCCCAAAACAGGTTAGGTCCCACGTTAAACACTACCGAACTTACTGATCAACTTGTTGTAGTCGATCCCCCTGTTGTCGGCTGCTTCTACCGTCTCCATCGTGACGATCTGCTCAAACTGATCTTCTATATCACCATTTTCACTCTCATCTTTTGTTGCCGCCATGTTTCTCCTTGCCAATGACCACAAAACCCGGCTAATAAATAGACTATTTACAGGGAAGTACCTTCTGTAAAGTACATTCATTCAAATGTCGAAGACTTTCTCGATCTTTTTTCATGCACGTTGCATCAGCCGGTTGAGCCCGCGATATTTTATGTAGAGCCCAGGCTAACACGAGAAATCAGAACACAGGAAGCCCAGGCTTAATGTTTTGTATGGGAACCGATGCGATAGAGGTAATCGGCTAACTCTGTTGTCACCCAATTCAGATCATGTGATGTAAACAGTAGCTACTCTGGGAAATTATTCCTTTTTCATTCTAATCATAATGCAGTCATGCCTATCTGAATAAAATTAATTTTCAAAGAGTCAATTCTCCAGACAAGATAATAATAATAATAATAATAGTGTACTTATATAGCGCCATATCCATTAAATGCTCTATGGCGCTTTACAATGTTGAAAAATTAAAAACTAAATACAAAGATCATTAAAATACATTAAAAAAAATACAAATACGTTTCTCTAAAAATATGAGTCTTTAGATGAGATTTAAAAATATTTACAGTAGAACTACATCTAAGGTCTAGTGGAAGACCATTCCAGAGTTTTGGGGCAGCAACGGAAAACTCTGGTCTCTTGTCCAGAGTAATGTGTGTTTACATCACATGATCTGAATTGGGTGACAACAGAGTTAGCCGATTACCTCTATTTGTGAAATATCTCGTTAAATATTTCAATAAAGTATATTTAACTTGCCCGAAGAGTAGATGATTATCATTATTGTTCTCTGGTGGCGATTTCAAGCGATTTCGACGAATTTTAACCCCCTCTTTTCCCCTGGGGAAAAAAAGGGGACTCGAAAGAGGGAGCTAAATGATTCATCGAAATCGCTTGATATCTCAGCGGTAGGAATGCATCCACCAGATCTAGAGAACAAGAAGGATATCATCTACTCTTCGGGCAAGTTAAATTTACTTTATTGAAATATTTAACGAGATATTTCACAAATCGCACATTCCCATACAAAGCCTTATGATTTTGACCACACAAGCGTAGGCTTCCTGTGGCCACTTATATATGGCAATTAAATATCATCAAACAGGGAGAAAATCCGTGTTCGTTTTTACAGTAACTTTGAGGCAATTTGTTCTCATAAAACTGGGTCTCGGCAACTTGTCGCTTTTCGAGCGACCAGCAGTGTTCGCTTATTTTCTCGAGCAACTTTCTTTATTCTGACAACTCTGAAGCTGACTGTTAGGTAATTTTTATGATAATTGCAATTATTGTAAGACAAAATGCATGCCCGGTAATATTACAACTTTGAAATAAAATATCTTATAATTATCATATGATCTGTACGACGCGGTACTTCTGCGAAGAAATTGTTTGCTTACATAGAATACCCTATGTTCTATGCTTGTTTCAAATGGTGACAATTTGACCTTTCCTGACCCCCCCCCCCCCCCCCCCCCCCGGGGGGGGGGGGGGGGAGGGACTCCCCATAAAAATAGACGGGGGTGCTCGACCTATCTTTTAGGGGTTAAAATCGTTAGCAGTGCTATCTCTTTAATAGGGGTCTTCCAAAGGTCTGCTATCTTTTAGGGGTCTCCGAGACCCAAAATTGTTGTGGCCGAGAAAAAATAGCGCTGGATCCTCGAGCATGAGACCCCACAAGTTGAATCGGTATTTACGGCTTCGATATAGAGTTTGATCCATCCGAATATTAAAGACGAGGTTATGGGGCAGAGCTTTGTCTCTTATTTCCTTTAGTTTGCACAAATTTGTCTTTTGGAGTGCTATCTTTTAGGGGTATTTTTTTTGTGAGCCACGCCCATATTGCTATCTTTTAGGGGTGAATTTCATTTCTCACGTCGAGCACCCCCGTCTATTTGGAGTGCTACACAAGAACCAGAAAACAACCAAAATGACTCTAACATATCTCAACCAAGAAACACAACGGAAACGGCAACCATCGAGCAACCCGCAAAAAGAAGTCAGAGCCGAGAAGCCATTCTCATATTGTCGGACTCGATGTTAAAAGGTATCATACAAAGTCGATTCGCCCCACAATATTATGTAAACAAACAGTACATCCCGGGAGGCACACAGCAACTACTAAACCACCTAAATGGCATGCAGGACCAGATGGAATATAAGTACATCATTTTACACACTGGTACCAACGATATCGGGAAAATCCGGTGTGATGAAATGTACAAGAACATGCAAGCAATCGTACAGAAGACGCGCGATATATGGAGCAACGCGAATATTACTGTATCGGGGCTAATTTACAGTAGAGATGACGAAAGCAAGAATGCCAGAATAGATGAAATAAATCGACACCTAGAAAGGCTATGCACTTCATTCCCGCATAACGTATCATTTTCTGACAATAGGCACATCACCTTAACCCCTGGTGGATTCATCAATCACAATGTCTTCTTCGACAGCGTTCACCTAAACAATGAAATAGGAACGAAGAAATTGGTTGCGAACCTGAAAGTATGTATGGGGCTTCGAAATCCAGGAATGCGACGCAAGAGCGACCTTAGCCCACGAAGAAGACAATACCCACAATTACCAAATAGAAGGGATCAAGCCAGTTATCATCACTACAACAATGACACTATGACTGACTATGGTCAACATCGTCGTGGTCAACAAAACATCGTGCACAACAACAGCGAACAATACAACAAAGGGTATAAAGAAGAAAGAAATCAGCAACTCAATTATGGATACAGAATCGATGCCGATGAGCAGCAGGAGAGGAATCCACCTCTCGGTGAAGCCTTTAGAGTTCTAGCCGACTATTTCAGACACACAGCTATTAGTCAGCCTAACTACAATTACCGGTAACGTCGTAATTCACTCGTCAAAGACGGTATCGTTGTTGGTTTGTTTTTAATCTGAGTCTGATCAGGCTCAGCTATTCATTCGATATTGCTGCCTAATTATTTAATAAATTATTAGGCGATTTAGAAAATTAGTTTAATTTTGGTCTGCTTTTTCTCCGCTTATATCACGGATTATTTTAAACATGCCAGGATCCCTGCGATTTGGTGTGTGGAATATACATGGCTATAAAAGCAGTAACCTCGGAAACAAATTACAACTAAATGAAGTGACCAAAATATTCAACAGCCATGACATAATAGGATTGGTCGAGACTCATGCGGATCTTAACTCAGAATTATCAGTCGACAAATTTGTGCACTTTATTAAATGCCGTGATAAAACGGGAAACAGGCATGCCGGAGGGTTAGCCTTATATATTAGAAAATCTTTAAACAAAGGGGTTACTTATACCCCGTCCAAGAACAAAAATGTTATATGGTGTAAAATAGACAAAAAAATATTTTCACTGAAAGAGGATATCTACCTTGGAACAGTTTACTTAAGCCCCGCAAACTCAGAAAGATATACCGATGAAGATTTCATTTCTGACCTAGAGTTAGAAACTTTAAATTTCGCAACCAAAGGTAAAGTTATATTGCAGGGAGACTTCAATGCGCGTACCGGAGAATTACAAGAGTTTATAGTCGACGACAATAATGATTTTCTAAATCTACCGGACGATTATCTGCAAGATATCAAAAACAATAGACATTCAAAAGATTCCGTCATTGATAGTAGAGGCAGGGCTCTTATCGACACCTGTACATCATTAAGCCTGCGCTTTCTAAATGGAAGAATAATAGGTGATTGTTCAGGAAGGAAAACTTGTTTTAAATATAATGGCAGCAGTACAGTTGATTATGTCATTAGTGATGAAAGTCTGATTGAAAGCTTTCAGTATTGTAAAGTAAATCCATTAATTCCATATCTTTCGGATCATTGCTCGATATCCTACTCCCTAAGAGTATCGAGAGAATCCGCCCAGACTCCAAATATAGACATGGATGCTCCCTGCTCCAAATCATTATATAAACGAATAATATGGGACGACAACATATAACACATATACTCCTATACATGTATCTTACCTTACGTTTGTTAGCTTTCTCAGCAGGTCTGAGACCTAGGTACAATTTGTATATGGTGCCAATAAACACATCTATCTATCTATCTATCTATCTATTTTTATGGGGAGTCCCCCCCCCCCCCCCCCCCGGGCCTGATCCATGACCGCGTAAGAAAAAGCCTTGGTCGATTCTTGATCTTAGGTCACTTCATTAATGCATTATTCTCCATGGCGCCTTTCTATCACAACAACATCGATATATAGAGAATATACACAGTCTGTGAGTTGTTAGTAAAGAAAACAGTTATTTTAGACAAAATGCTAAATATTAATTCAAATTATTGCAAAGTGGAATGAATTATATGACGTAAGATCAAGAATCGACCCAGTCTTTTTCTAACGCGGTCATGGGTCAGGAAAGGTCAAATTCACCATTTCAAACAAGCATAGAACATAGAGTATTCTATATAAGCAACAAATTTCTTCGCAGAAGTACTCAAAACCTTTCAAAGATTCATATGTATAAAAATTGCAAAAGGGGTTAGTTGCACTTAAGTTTGCAGACTGTGAATGTTTCATAAATTCGATTTTACGGAAATTATTTCGCATCGGATTCCCATACGAACGCTGTACATGGACGGATCCAGGAAATGTAGAATGAGGTGGCCGTAAAAGTGCGGCGTCTGCCGAACATCGCACCGTATCAGGCGCGATTAGCTAGGGACTACGGGGCCCAGCCAACGAAAGGGGGGCCACGGCCCCCAAAAATCCGTCCCTGCTGTATTTCGTACCATGTTTAATTTGCACCTCATTCAAAATGCGCTTTCCTTTCAAAACCATCATGACAGAAGTCATGTGATGGGGCCGTACGCGTTTGCTCGATTTTTCCATGATAACAAAACTTATCGACTGAGTCAGGTCGGGCCAAACGGGAAAACTCGCTCTCGGTCCCTCGGTCCCTCGGTCCGTACGTCATGACTTCGAGCTAAATATTTTCCCGTCCGGCCCTCCCACTCAGTCACTAAGTACATATTTTATACCTCCACGGACTTATGATACCTCTTATTGACCGAGTGCGAGGTCCGTACCGTAAGTTATGGACCGAGTTTTATTTATTTTTTGAACTTGGTGAACTTACTAATTTCGACGTGCTCTTTCGTGTGACCATAGTTAATAGAGTGGAATGGTTAGGAAACTCAGGGACCTTCTTTGTTATAGGTCTTTGTTAGCTTTTTTTCAACCTTGAACGTGCACAAAAGACAATAGAAATTCCAACATGTTAGTCAATCAGCCAATAGAAACGTGTGAGTTCAGTCGTTCAGGGAACGCTAATGAACTATGATAGTGCACAATCTTTTGTCTTGCCCCCTTCCAACCTCAATCGCAGCGCCTTTGTTAGCCCTTTTGAAGTTTGCCGGGTTTCCAAACCATTCCACTCTATTAACTATGGTGTGACAGGTAAAACTCGGTCCCAGTCCTTTTTTTCAATTCCAGAACTGAGGCCAACCGAGAGGGCATAGAACGGCACGGCTTTCACTGAGCCAATCCGGCCTGAGCGCGCGTACTATCGAATCTATTTTATAATAGGTTTTATCACCTAGAAGTTAGAAAAACTCTCTGAATTTCTAACGGAACCAGAAACAACCATAGGGTTGATCAAAGTCAGAACCTGGCTAATCCACAGCTCGACTGAATTGTGGAATTGGAATTAGAATTTCATAACGGTATGTCTGTTCTCTTGGTAAAAGGTGTCTTTCTATATTCTGGCAGTTAGAAATGCACTACTTGTTCCTCATCAAATTTGTTTTTACCCTACAATTAATACTTAGTGCACGAAAGCGGAACGATGAAATTACCGGACTCCGATCAATAGGAGGATGCTTTTCGTAAAAAAACTTCTTGGTAAAAGCATAGTTAATAGAGTGGAATGGTTTATAGGAAACTCAGGGACCTTCTTTGTTATATGTCTTTGTTAGCTTTTTTCAACCACTACCGTGCACAAAACACAAGAGAAATTCCAACATGTTAATCAATCAGCCAATAGAAACGTGTGAGGTCAGTCGTTCAGGGAACGCTAATGAACTATGATCGTGCACAATCTTTTGTCTTACCCCTTCCAACCTAAATCGCAGCACCTTTGTTAGCCCTTTTGAAGTTTGACGGGTTTCCTAACCATTCCACTCTATTAACTATGGTAAAAGCGGGTCTATTTGCATGTGTGGCAATGTTTTAGTTTCAAAGCTTATTTAATAGAAAGAAGACAATGCTAGACATGGACAGTTCCACCTGTACTGCATGTAGGCAGGAAGGGTGGACACGCGGAGTTCCTATGAAATGGTCACCAGTCCGTGCATATCCTTGATACTACAGCATCAGACAATGCCCCCTTTTCAATTCAAAATCAACAATCAAGTGAGGAAATTATTTTCTGAAAGCAGATTATAATTTAGCTTCTTTAAACAGAAACGAAATCTGAGAGGTATCCCAGATATATAGTGGAGTGATTTCACTAAACCCGTGAAACAAAATCTACTAGTCAGTATCTAGTACAAATATATATACACGGAATAAAACAAAAGAAAACAATGGACTTAGTGTCTCCTACTGTGTATTAGGCTACTAATTGTTTCGCGGGTTTTCTGCAATCACTCTACGATGTTAATGAGGGTACCTACCTGAAAAAGATTCCTTGAGCGCCTTGAACTTCTAGTAGCAAAAGCACAAAAATGACAAATTAGGGGAGGAACTTCCGAGGATCTTTGGAGTGATGAGCAGGATGATAGCTTATTTGAGTGAGTTATGGGGGTGGGTAAGAGTTCATTTTGTATTTTTAGGGGTGGGTATGTCATATATTTTGATTTGTTAGTTTGCTCAAACGGCTCCTGCTCAAACTCATTTTCCATTCCTCCCACCTACTGCACAGCCCTTACCAACTGGACATTTGCATGATGACGTCACATACTACAACTACCAGAACTCCTTGCGCGGATCCTTTTGTTGCTCTATCTCAAAGGAGATAAAATATCTATTGGAGATAAAATATCAATTTGAGAAAAAGAATTCGAAAACAATCCTGATAGTTGTAGTTAAATGACGTTTATGAGGTTTAAATAATTTTAAAATGGGGGTTTATAGGGACACCTTAATCCAGAATGAAGATTAATGTAAATGTTTAGTGGTGATTATAGAAACATAATGCAAATGTGTTATTAATGTTCTATTGTAGCTTGGGGAACCTCTGGTTCTTGTGCTTTCAATACGAGACTCCGAGGTAAATTAATTTTATTATTTCACGGAGACAAGAATAAGTTTAATTTACCCCACTGCTCATAGTGAAACATTTGTGCGTGACCTGAGTGAAGCTTGTATCGAAAGTGGGCTATTAATAACGGTTCTCAGAATCGGCTCTATAAGCTGTGTGGCACTAGACTAGCTTCGAGAAAATAAACCAATAAAGGTATTAAAATTAAAGCTAGTGGCAGAAAAGTAGACAGATGTCCAGACGCTAGACGGGCTTAGCCCTTCATCAGTGGCTGAGTCATTCAATTATTGATTTTTTTTATTGTTATTTTTCTAGAGATCATAACAAGGGAATCACAAGCTAAGCAAATCTACTAGCTATGACTTATTTTGTTTTATTACCATATCGTTGTTTAAGAGGTGGAACACTAAAGGACGATTATGAAATTACGTCAATACTAAATTTGGACTGCTTGTAAGATAGGCACGTGACACTTGTAGTTAATAATTCCTTCAATATTCCGGATTACCATAGCTTCCAAGAAATATTTTTCACCACTAAACTTCATTCTGGAGGTATTAAGGTATCCCTAAGCTCCATTTTTTTTCTCATAATCTTTAGAGTAATTATGTGGAAAAAAGTTTTGCTTTTGCGTGAATCCTTGATTGTCTACGACCTGTCCAAGTTCGACTCGGGTCTGGCACGACCGAGCGGCAGTACACAAATTAGAAGCATTGGTCAAAGATGAGGAATCCATAGCGATAGACTGACTGGATAACGCTATCCACATGATAAATCCCAATCCAGTGATAAAATAAGCTAGTTTGGTTAATAGTCCACTGGATAGGGATTTATCCAGTGGATAGCGTTATCCACCCTTTGAACAACTATATTCTCGGGAGTTTAATCACGATTTAAAAATCAGGGATTGCACCGAATTATATATTTTTTCGTTTTCTTTCGTCTTCAGTTTTCATATAGCCAGCAGTGTTTCTAACATGATAGACACTCTACATGACTCTATAAAGTGGGACAGGATCGCTCACTGACCTTTAATACGATGTTCTACAAAATTCACTCAGGCATGGTGAACCTTAAATTCCCTCCCGAGATGGTGATATCGGATCCTAGAACCAGATTTTGTAACCCTGAAAACTTTCGCCACATATAGTCATCTGTAAATGCATTTAGATATTCGTTCTACGCCGCTGCTGCTGTACTGACTGCCACCACTCTGTCTGAGTTTCCAGCCCAAGCTCGTGCCTCCCTCTGAGTCACCTAACTTTATTATTTATAATATTTGATTATTTATTTCTGTCACTTGACAATTAACTTGGTGAATTAACTGGCCACCCACAGACCGCTGTACCAGCCTCCTGCCGGGATTAGCTTTAAAGTGCCTCTAAACGGCCTTCTTAACATTTTTATACTTATGAACCTGTGAACGGTTTTGAGTACTTCTGCGAATAAATTTTTGGTTTACAGATAATACTCTATGTTCTATGCTTGTTTGAAATGGTGAAAAACTGACCTTTCCTGGCCCATGACCGCGTAAGTAAAAGACTGGGTCGATTTCCAGGGGTGACGTCATCTCATTAATTCGACGCAATAATTTGAATAAATACTTAGCATTGTGTCTAAAATGACTTTTTTCTTTACTAACAACTCACAAACTATGTATATTTTCTATAAATCGATGTTGTTGTGATAGAAAGGCACCATGGAGGATAATGCATTACCCCAGGAAATCGACCCAGGCTTTTACTTACGCGGTCATGGTTCAGGAAAGGTCAGTGTTTCACCATTTCAAACAAGCGTAGAACATAGAATATTATCAGTAAACCAAAAATTTCTTCGCAGAAGTACTCAAAACCTTTCACAGGTTCATAGGTAGCCAAAAATGTCAAGAACGGTTAGAGGCACCCTAAAGTGCAAGTATAATGTCGAAAAAAAATATATATTGTACTTTTGTTTGTTTCGCACAAAAAGATATTAATCTTGCAAATTTTGTAACATTTCTGGCATTTAATCCCTAAAGTTGTGCGGCACGTCGGCCTCCTGGAAGAGAAGTCGGTTAGGCTACCGACGTTAAATATGGAACTCAGTTACACGGTACATTTCACATCTGTTCGAATACAACAACACCTTGTGGGTTACACGTGACAGGAACAAGTTGGGCTATTTTGAGATTATTGGTGGGTTGCACCTGTGGCGGAACAAAAGATGCCTCATTATCTAATAACCTAAGTTGTGAAAACGCTGTGACATAGGGCTAGTGTACGGGATATGGACGCTCCTGGTTATGGGTTCCTACACGTGGAGATTACTCATGATTGCAAACCAGCATGACAGCACATTGCGCCCCCTTGTGAAGAGCATTTGAATGCGCGCTATATAAATGACCAACTTTACTTTACCTTATTCTACCTTACAACAATACTGTACAAGAAAAAAGTAGAGGGGTACATGACATGGTTTGAGTTGATATTGACTCTTCTTAATATTTATGCACATATCTAATCGGGGATGCCGCAACGTCCACCTGAGTTCAAAAAGACAATTCAGGATTTTTCCTTTTGTCTCCAATGCATATAAGAACACAGCAATGTTCAGTCAGCGACGCCATTTTGCTTTTCAGCTAAGAAAGGATGCGGGGATAGCCTCGTTTTCGAGTAGCTAATTATATGCGCATAAATATTAAGAAGGTGAGTCTCGATATCTTGGCCATCAGTTTACGGTAATCTATTTTTAGAAAACGATTATCGCTAAATATTGCACCAGCAGCTCTGATTGGTCCAAAACATGAATGCCTTTGTTTCTGAGAACTAATTTTGTTTATGAAAGAATGGCTGCCATTGTTTGCACGTACCTACGAACGTAGTTTAGCGCCGTTCTAAAAACAGATAGGCTGCATTTCATTGCTTATCGAGACTTCTGATATTACACAAAAAGGAATATAATATAACTAGCCGATGGAACGGTACGTGAGAAGAGTATGAATGTTTTCTGGTGACTGGATTGATACCAAATAATAAAAGTGCGGCGGCTATCACTTGTAGTTGGTTCCTTCTCACGTCAGGACAATCTGAAATAAAATAACGAAAAGATTATCAGGTCCGGGTGAAGGCCGGACTGTCATGATTATTCAGTCTAAGCAAGGCATGATTACGATTATCGACATCCGGAACAAATAACACGCACCACCAATGGGATGTACAAAACATTTATATTTTTTACAAAAATGATATTCTAACTTTTTGAGTACATTTTTTTCATCGGTATTCCGACGAGTTTTAATTAAAATTCGTGTTGAATTTTGCTGCAGAATATTTTACTTTGGAATCTTCTCGGTAGCCAAGCAACACTACTGCTATCGGCGTTGATATAAAGGACCCAATCTCTTCAATTCGAACGTCAGCCCACATGCTCTCGATCTGTTCGGGACTTGGCGACCGCCCCTGCCCATATAGAAAACTAAGCTCCTATTTCCAAGTTTGTTTTAAAAAGAAAGAGGAACCAATGTTCTCAAACTCATTAATAATTCATGAGATAGTCAACCAATGGAGGAACTGCATTTGGTTACATGCATGGGTCTTGATACCGGGTGAAACCCTTGTTCGAAGCTTCGTCAGGTGGATGCATCTTGACATCCAATGAAACACCAGTTCCAAACGCACTAGTGTTTGATGAGGGGCTGAATGGGGGGGGTACCAATATCAGTTAACAGCTAAATTTTTAGCTATTTATCAGTTATCAGTTAAATTTTGCTGTTATCAGTTAAGTTATATAAAAAGACTACCCTAACCTGATTTGAATACATATTTGCTGGTATGAAATGAATAATAACCGCTAATTCAACATCAAACACTACATTTTGTCTATTCAATAGATTTTTCTAGTATCAGATAACTCTGATGTGTCATGTTTAATATTTGACTATTATCAACTGGATCAAATCTGTCGAAAACCATCCGAAAAGCCAATAATAGCATGTGACGTTACGTCATTTTAATAAAAAGTAATGAAATATCAGGTAACAGCTATCTCACAAACTCAGCTAACAGCTAAAAAAAGGTAAAATTCTCAGTTAACAGCACTATTTTTGGTCCATTTCTCAGTTATCAGTTAACCCCATTCAGCCCCTCTTTGATCATATTTCCAACCCTAGTGATCAATATTTCTTAATCATCATATTCATGAACCACTAACTAATTACATATTGATAAACTACAAGGAGCGAAGAAGTAAAGAAATAAAGAATGACATCGAAAGAAAGTCTGTCTCCACTGGAGTTCGAACCAAGACCCTTCCGACTGCTTGTACTAACTCTTGTTCACTACTCTTACTAGTACGCTAGTTGAAATAACTGCCATCAAAAAAGAATAATAAGCCATCTATTGAATAATTAGATATAACAGTCAAACGGTAAACAATACTTGCTAATGAAGTTTGAAAAGAAGCGTGTGTAAATGTTTGGTTTAGCCATTCGCATGAGAAGTAATTTCAAACACTCATCAGTTGTTCGTGTTTCATCAGGGATTCCAAATATTTCGAAAACAATAAAACCCTCGAGGCTACGCCTCTCGAGTTTCAATTGTTTTCTCAATATTTGGAATCCCTGATGAAACACTACAATTCGTGTTTGAAATAGTACTTCATCAATGTTTACATGAAAATAACTATATATAGCCTTCATTGCTATACTTATTTTCGACCATACTGGCTCTTTTTAGAGGGAGTCCAGCCTATAACCACACAGTCAGAAGTATGTTCACATCATGGAAGGACGATAGCTTCAACAAATAATAAAATTTAGCCGACGACGGCTAACAGAATGAAACCTAGTCATTTCTGCAACTCTGTTATTGAAACAGTAGTCGTTGCTCTTCAATGCGGACTGATTTTATGTTGTTTATCGCTAAGTGTAAAACAGTGAATGCTATAATAGTATTTTCTCGCAGCCTATTCCAAACTAGACGGAATTGCTTGGTCATGATACCGCAGCAAATCATTAGATCATTCTTATTTTCATTCTCATAATTTCCCCCAGACCTGTAATGTACACAAATGGATATTGCCTGTAAGCCAGAGCTTTTGATGACTGAACAAAAATACAGAATAATGTCTGATGCAGTAACGTTTATAATAATAATTATTAGCGACACTCGTTATCTGTGAGTAAAACAAGTACTTCTAACGATAAATACGGCACTGCATCTGCTGCTTGTCACTAGTGTGAACCAGGCTTATGGAGTGATTTCACTAAACCCGTGAAACAAAATCTAATAGTCAGTTGTATATAGTACACTGAATAAAACAAAAAAACAATGTAATTATTGAATCCTACTGTGTATTAGTCTACTACATGTAATTGTTTCACGGGTTTTCTGCAATCACTCTAACCAAACCAGGCTTTACCTATAAGATGACTACCACATTCTATTTATTCTGTTTTATTTCATTAATACATTATTTTTTAATGCATTCAGTAAATTTCGCTGTCGTGGACATGTTGGGCGACAATGTGAATATCTGCGTGTATGTGAGCCTACATGTATATTTACAAAGGAGTTTATGAACTATTACATATGAATTATCGGTTTGAGTAAGCAAAATATATATAACAATTATTTTATGGCAAAGGCTAAATGTTTAACTGGTGCTCTATACATTCAAGGGACTGCCAAAACTCCAACTAAAATATTTCCAAGTACCACCACAAAGCCAACAAATAATCACTAACAGTTATAAACTGGTATTTTTTTAGTTCTTATGCACAATCAATAATCATAAGACCTGTCTGTCTTCCCGCTTCAGGAATAAGTCTGTATTGTAGAAATATCACAGCTGATAATTTCAATGTGCATTTTACAATGCATCAACATAAGCCACACTAATAATAATATTATTTTCTGTAGCTAAAGACTTTCCAGGACCTGGTGTAGATTCCATTACTTGACTTGGGCTGCATAAACCCAGTGAATCACTTTTCCTGGGTATTCTGTGCGAGTTATTCAAAGTCTAACTTGCAAGGCTCAAAAGCTGCTGTCAGCCATCAGATTATTTCCAGCCAGTGACAGTCAATGGTCACCAAATTATTCTTTCGTAAATACTTGGGTATCTGTGAACTTAGAACAATGGTGGTGGTTCCAACATGGCACAAACCTGAAAAGGGGACAAACGAATAATAAGAAAAACAATAATTATAATAAAACATTTCAAGATGTATTCTAAAAAAAATACAGCTAAGGTCACTGAAACATTTACATGTACATGCAAATGTAACAGCATTTGATCATTAGTACAGTAGGAATACCTTTTCAGAGATATCGAAAATAACGTGATGCATGCCAACTGAACAGAAAATGATGTCTGCTTGCAATCTGAAAATTTATCATATTCAAAAACACTAAGATATATCATAAAATGGTTGTGTCGTTTGAACCGTTTTTCAGGTATTGCAAATGAAAAGGTCGAAATAAAAAGAGGATAGCAGGGGTTTCAGTAGTTTTCACATAACTGCCACATTCTGAGAAGTAGCTGGAGAAATAATTTCAAAATCTTCATTTTTCACTCTTTTCAATAGATCCTTCCTTTGTAGCTTATTAGTAGCACAAATACCCAGAATAGTTAGCAACTTTTGCAGGCTGCCAGCTCTTATTAAATACCTTAGAATCCCAAGGTAAGGGTATACATGTAAGTAATAGATACAGAATGGGTTAAGCCATGCTTTATCAGACTTACAAACTCGAGATACAAGAGAGAGTTTGTAAATCCCATAAAGCACGGACACAAATTCTGTATCTGGCTTATCAAACGTCTAGGGGTATAGAGTGATGTTTTCATTTATTTTGGCAATACAACTAATTTCGAAGCAAAAGTTTATGTAAATCAGGACGAAATCTGTAACAGATTTACAGATCACTTATCGCTCAGTGATTTCCTTTGTTTTTGCTTCATGAATTATTAAATAGTTTGATAAGGGTACATGTACATAAAATGGTCTACTTACATTATCAGCTGCGTGGTCATGTGGAGACTCTCCCGAACTGTTGTTAATTGATGGATCAGCGCCAGCAGCCAATAATAGACCTGTCATGGATATCATACCACGACCAGCAGCGATATGAAGTGGTGCACACTCGTCAAAGCTGAGGGCATCAACTTCTGCTTTGCACTGGAACAGTAAGTAACTGGCCATGCTAAGGTTTTCAGCCTCCACAGCATGATGCAGTGCAGTTTTGCCACTTGTACCATCCTAGTAAGAAAAACAATTCGTACATGCATGGTAAGTTTACTGTTTCAACAAACATGCATTCAGTTTGCTGCAGTATCTGTTTTCTCTCTTAAGATCTACCGTGTGTGTAAAGCTGTTTCCACTATTAAAAAGGGAGCAGAAAAGAACATCTGAAGTAACACCTATCCAGTGGATACTGGTATAAACCTAACCAACTACTTTTATCAGGGAGACCAGGGTGGTACATGGTGTAAGTGCTAACCACTGAGCCTCAGCACTGTGGGCATGGTTCAAGCCCTGTTATCATGTGAGCTGAGTTTGTTGGTATCTCATCCTTGCTCATTTTTATCCAGATTTTCCGGTTTTCCTCCCTCAAAATAATCAACATGCTAACTTCCATCTATATCTGTGGTTTAGCTGGGACCTGATTTTGATCAGACCCTATATGGTTGTTTCAGGAACCATTCAAATTCAGTTTTTTTAATCCACTGGATAGGAATTTATCTGGTGGATTATCCACTCATTGAACAATCAGGCCTTGGTGTGTGGACATTATTTTTATTGTAGCAGTTTTACAGATTTTTCATACCTGCATGTTAACATTTGCTCCAATGTTTGTCAGGAATCCAACAACTGAAACATGGTTTGCAAATACACCATATTGGAGCGAGGTGAATCCTGAAAATACACAATAAACTGCAAGCTCAGTCATGTCATTACAATAACGAGCCAAGGAATAGTTTCATTATATTATGTACATGTACTTAATCATCTAAGTTGGCTGATTCTAAAACACATGTAAAACAGAAGAAAAGCAAACAGAAATTTCTGGTATTCAAGACTACATATTTCTTTACAATGGTACCATTACTCTTTAATACCTTACATAATTATCATAATATTCTGCAACTAAGCGCTTTCACTTTCCACTTAGCATAAATTCCCCCCTAAACAAAAGTATTAATTAACATGATCTCTAAAAGGGTATTCCCCTACATTCTAGAATGCTTTCATTTTGATATATGCAGAGACAACAAAGGACAATTAGTTTGCTAGAAGTTTAAAAAAATCAATCATTATTGTTCAAAGTTCTACTTTTGTACGTGTTAAATCCTCCAAGGATAATTTGGATCATACCAACTCCCTTCCTATCAACTAATTTCTTACCTGCATAATCTCTCATCTCAAGCATGTTGCATACCCTCTCTCTAGCTTCCTCACTGCAGGTTTTATCCAACAGTGGTCTTGTGATTTCTCTAATGCACTCCATGTCCCCATGCTCACAGGCAAGGTGCAATGCAGTTTTGCCATTGCGATCTACTAAATCTACACTTGCCCCTGCTGCCAGCAAGTATTTCACAACAGACGACTGTTTGGTAATTGTTGCAAGATGCAGTGGTGTCTATGGAAAATAATTGAATCATTAGTACCATATCTTCAGTTGAACTATTACTTCAAGCAGTACAACATTTGTCTTAAAAAAAACACCTCTGAATTTCTAATGTAACCTGAACTAACCATAGAGGCTGATCAAAGTCAGGACCTGGCTAATGGATTATTTTTAACAGATCTAAATATCCCCCCAGCCCTTCCCCTTCAAAAAAAATCCCTGAACTGCACCCAAAATGAAAAAACCCCATGACTAACCGAAACAACCACAAATTCCCGTCGTTTCTTACTTTTATCAGGAAATAAACGAAATCAGAGTTCTCAAACTTCCTGGTCATCTCGATTAAAAAAAATTGTAAAAAAATTATTGCATAATTACCTGTCTGAGTAGGTTGAAAATATCAAGGAATTGAGAAGTTGGAGCTACGGATACAAATGCCTCAATAACTTGTTGTTGCATGTGGATAATAGCCAAATGCAGAGGCCTAAAATAAAACAAACAGCAAGGTTAAACAATAATTTCAACATATAGTTTATGGCGTAGAGAAAATACATTTTTATTTATTACTGTGCATTTACATCTTTGATACGAAAACGGAGAAATGTTGTCAAAAGCATTAAAAAGGTGCTTTGTTTGAAACCAGAAATACTCAAATGTACCTTTATTTTTTCAAAAAAACTCTGAAATATAAGCCTGTATAGACGCTGAAACGCAAATATATGCGTCATGGACAAAGCACAAAAATCCTAATGACTTACGTGTCGCCGTCTTCGTCTTGTACGAAAAGGTAGTTTCTCATGGGCGCAAGGAGATACCGCACATCATTACACTGGGCATAGTCAAGAAAACAGTTCCTGGGAGCTATCACTTCAAGTTCTGTTCTAGCGGGAAGAGAAGTGGTATGAGAACCAGCGACTGTTGTTGTACAGGGATCGGGGTGTCGGTCGAACTCTCCAGCTGGGTCGTTTATTCTCAAGTTCTTCGTTGCTTCTTCAATGCACCGAACTTCTGAACTATCGCGTTCAAAGCTGTAGCTCCCTTGAGATCTGAAACTATCCTCTTGAAAACCTGAATCACACTGCTCTTTCTGGTCGTTCTTAGGGAGTTTTGAGAGAAATGCGGCTCGAGATGGCATCATAGCTGGTGCTCCTCTTGGAGTTAAAACTCGCTTGGGCGAAGCCATTTTGAAAACCTTGTACTTAAAGTCTTCCAAATTGCACTATCCTTACTCGTTTGAAGTGTGCTTGGTGAACTTAAAGCTTGTTTTCTTTCCTCTGACTTAGATTCTTTCTACGTCCTGAATTGGTCAAAATGGCGGATGCAGCGTTGTATAAGAACTCCTTCGATCCGAGGGAAATTCCCTATGAAATTTCCCTTGACCACGTGATCCAAAGTACCAATCAACTGTTTAGATTCTCTGTGATTAACCAATCAGCGCGTAATAAGAGTCGTGCAGGAATGTGGGAAGTGCGAAAAGCATCATGGCCTAATACGCACAAAACAATTTAATATTTATTAGGGGATTCCCCTTTTATTTTAGCTCGAGACCTTGACCAAGGTTGGAGGGTTGAATATCAAAACACCCACGTAACATTTCATCATCACCGAAAAGTTTGATATATTTCTGTGTGAAGGAGTCATTCTCTTGAATAAGTGCCACAAAATAATATAGTAAGCCATTTTTGTGTTTGATTAAAACGGAAAGGGCTGTATCAGCATATTGGGCGTCCACAAAGCACGCGGTTTAAGGGGGTTACCCTAGGGACTATCTTGTTGTCGGCCTGATCAGGCACGTTGGCCTTTCGCTAAGCAATATGATGTTATTTCGCAAGATTACATAAAAAAGATTCGCTTTCACACGACGGGAAATAAAGATCCCCTTGTATAGAAAATTCAGTTTGGGACAAAGCATCTAGTACTAGTATAACCTTGTATCAAGAGTAATCATATTCGAACCGTTACGAGCCAAATGCAAACACCGTTTCGAGGTGTTTAACAGAACAATCTAAATTATTATTTTCAAAGAAGCTGGTCTACTTTCCTTAAATATGAAATATACAAAGGGGCGTTTTTTAACACATACAAAAGGGGATCCGAAATTTCCCGCGCTTGGACGTACTCAGTTCGGTACTGTCAGTTTCCATGGTAACTACAACGACTAGATCCATACGAACATATGCATCCATTCACTGGCTTTTTTCCAAACACGGAAGAATGATCAGTTAACAATAAATGTGTATAGTTATCACGATTTTTCATAACCGCATGGCTCCGATAAAAAAAAGGTTTATCAGACAGTTCTAAAACACCCAAGGCTTGGGTAGAATTAAATTGACTACCTTAGCTTTGCAATCGCAAGGCCGGATGACGTATTAAGCTTTTTATTAGCAGTGGTTAAGCGCAGGCTTCGCCACTCACCTCTGTGGCCCAGGTTCGATCCCCGGACGCGGCGCCACAGTTTTTCTTCGGGTCATCCGGTTTCAGTCCTCCCTCCACAAAAACCAACACGCTAAATTCCAATTCGATCTGTGATTTAGCCGGGTTCTGGCTTGATCAGCCTGTATGGTTGTTTCAGGTCCCGTTACAAATTCAGCAATAGCCTATATATGTTATACAGGAAACTTACAAAATAAACTTGCTTTAGCCACCTTAACTTCTCTGACTCAGCAGCCAGTACTTGGCACGAGCAGTGCATGTGATATCGTGTTGCCCTGTCATACCGTCTCGGCCGTCATGGTCGCCTGCTGACGAACACTTAAAATGGCCAAATTTTAATCCACCATATGGAAAAGATGGCGGCTGTATACATTTCATTACAATCCACACGTAGAAATCCTCTACTCTCTTCTGTGACAGTGTCAGTTGGCACCAACACTTGTTCTGGCTTGTTTTTATGATTAAAAACTATAACGAGTTTAATGTTTTTCGCGCGCAAAGGATTGTGGGGTGAATTGACAACCAAATTTAAAGTAGCTCATTCAACCAAGATGCATTGCGAGTCACTGTTATTGTTTTCATACGGGAAACTACTTGAAATCGGACAGCTGCCAATCAGAAAATGTGATATCGGGCTGTTTATAAATAGAGTCTACGGGTTAAACTGAATGACAACTGATCCTCCTACGATGGAACTAGAGACACGGGACTGTTAGATCATAGACTCAGTGAAGTGAGTGGATGAGCTAGTGAAGCCATGCTAGTACGTAACAACTATGCGAGAAGACGTTCAGTCAGGCACATCGCCGGAGAATCAGTATTCTTCTATTAACAGCAATAATCCGTATCATGATCAATTAAGACCCCCAGAAAAACAATACGTAAGCGCTGATCGCTCCTGGTGCTTAAAAGCTTTTGGTTTTGCACTCATTCTCTTATAATGGTAGCTGAAACGAACTATGGAACTCCCTTTCTGATCTCATTAAAGTATCATCCACTGTCAGAGCCTATAAATCTGCTATTGCTAAACTTGATTTCACTACTGACTGCTGCTCGTTTTATAAATAATTCAATATTTTCGTAAATGGTTATATATATTTAAAGTGCCCCTAAACCCTTTTGCAATTTTTATATATATGAAACTTTGAAAGGTTTTGAGTACTTCTGCGAAGAAATGTTTGGCTTACAGAGAATACTCGATGTTCTAGGCTTGTTTGAAATGGCGAAAATGTGACCTCTCCTGACCCATTACCGTGTAAGAAAAAGCCTGGGTCGATTCCCTATCTTACGTCACCTCATTAATGCATTATTGTCCATGACGCCTTTCTATCACAACAGCATCGATATATAGAGAATATACACAGTCTGTGAGATTTTAGTAAAGAAAACAGCTATTTTAGACAAAATGTTAAATATTTATTCAAGTTATTGCAAAGTCGAATGAATTGGATGACGTAAGATAGGGAATCGACCCCGCAGTCTTTTTCTTACAAGGTCATGGGTCAGGAAAGGTCACATTTTCACCATTTCAAACAAGCATAGAACATAGTGTATTCTCTGTAAGCCACAAATTTCTTCGCAGAAGTATTCAAAGCCTTTCAAAGTTTCATATATATAAACATTGCAAAAGGGTTTAGGGGCACTTTAACAATTATTCACCGAAGCAAGGCAGCCCAAGCTCACGAATTGTGGCTCTTACAAATCCTACGGTAGCTTACATGATTGCTCGCGCAAGATTGATTGATAGTAATTCAGTCCCAAACCGTACAAATCAGCCTTACATGCCATCACCCTGTTACGACCAGGTACCGGAATCAACTACTTGAGGCTATAACTTTATGATGTTAATCTTGGAGGAGGATCCAGAGCCTTGTAATAAACCGCCTCATTGATATTAGAGACCTTTGACATATTCTTAGTGCCCCACTTAACGTCCAATGGACGTGAAGGTCAGACCACCTCCCCCTTAACGTCCACATATTTTTTATTGTCGTTAAAGTTACGATACTATAAAAAGTACCGAGAGCTCAGTCGAAAATCACACTGAGTTTAGTCAATAAGACATGTATCGATCGATTATGTTCTCGTTACCTGGTCAACCAGTCTCGGTGCATGTTTGGTTGGTTCTGTAAGAGCTTTATGTCGAAAGTCCGAACAGTTTGCTTCAACTTCAGAAGCCATGGCCGCCATGTTGGCTCATGTTTTTGCTCCAGTCTTGGCACAGAACTGTATTGGTCTTAAAGGCGCTGTGTCATGGTTTTGCGCATATCTGGAATCAATGTTCGAATGGATTCAAACCGTTAAAGTCCCCTCCCTTATAATTAATGCTTGATTTGGAAAGAATATGCAATATTTTCTTTGAAGAATAGATCCGGCTACGCACAGTTTGTTAATTATTTTTGCACATTTACTTTGATTAGTCAGTTTATATGAAAACTACTGAAAATAATTGTGTTCCGGTCCAGAACACAAAGCCGTGTCCCTCACCGTAACACAGCTCCTTTATGACCTTCCACACTAACGTCCACACCTGGATCCGCCTCTCCCCTTAACATCCATTGGATGTTAAAAGGGCACTGCATATCAACATCAATGTAAATGATAAACTTTCTCATGATGAAAGACAAAAATAACTACTCAGATTTGCAGACTGAGTAGGCTTTCCAGCTTGGCACTGGAAAAAATTGAGACAATTTTGATGAAGGATGGCAAAGATTCGAGTGGATGAAAATATTGCTTTTTAGAGAAATTCAGAGCAAAATTTGAAATCGGTTCACTCGAGGTACCGGGTCTCATATTTTGTATTATCCTTAAATAAAATATCCGATCCTTAAATAGGGTACGGTTTCGTTCTTAGTGATTTGCAATATCGTGCATTTGCAATATCGTGCATTTGCTCAACTCCCGCTAAACGTAACAATCTTCAATAAACGTAAATCATTGCATAGCAATTATTTAATTACTTGTCCCTAAATAGGGTCTCACATCTTGGAAAGGGTACCAATTTTCCACACTTTAAATAGCTGGGATCAGGGTTTCGATAATAATAATAATAATAACAATAACGTCTTTATTAACGAATGAAAACATACATTTCATTTGCATGTGGCAACTTATAGTGATAGAAAAAGAAAGTTAGTTAGTTGTGGATTACATGTGATTGTGATTTTAAAGCTAAGTTATATTTAAATATTAATCTATTAACGAATCCTGACTTAAATCTGTCAGTGTTTCAGTTTAGGCCTATGTGCCGCTTTGCGTCGCATACTGTGTTTGTAAGGCTTCTCCTTTGGTATTATCTCCCGAAGTGGATCCCATTCTGTATAGCGCACACGTTTAAAGATATTTAGATCGCTCTTTTCTAGCAACTCTCAAGTTCAAGTTTTATTTCACGCTATTTTTCTTTTTGTTACTGTGACACATTTATTTTTCTAGATATCTCCGCGGCACACATCGTTACATTTCCGCAGAGACTCACATTTTTTTGAGGGACCATTCTATACCCCTATCAGTCAAAGCGGAAATATTAAGTAACCATCTGGCTATACAATCGTTTCAGACGGGGAATTCCCATTTATTGTGTGCCGGTCACTGGCTTGGGAGCACTTTCGAGTTCCTTTTGACCCTGGGGCCTTAGATCGGTCGTTATTGACTAAATGTGATCGACTACATAACTTTCCAAGTTTTCAAAAAGAATGAACAATTTACAATCCTATACTGAGGCTTTACTCCGAACTGATAAAATTGACTGTCAAGTGAACGCTGTCATTTCGCAAGCAGCCCAGGCAAGCAGGAGCTAATGATATTTATCATATGCTTAAATATATTTTTAAGCACGTAAAGTGCATTAACGGTAATGTTTCTCAGAAACTATTTTCGTTCTAATAAGGACGTTGTTGCTCGCACTACTCGTCAAAGCAACAATCTAAACCTCCCACCGAAGTTAAAACAGAAACTGTGAAATGATCCTTTTGTTATAATGGTTGTAAACAAATTAATCTAATGAATGAAATGTAATACAATTAGGCGGTTTGTGTGACGATTTTATTGTTAGTTCCTCTAATATTGTGAATGGACTACATACCCAGAATAAATAAACGGTATCTATCTAGTAACGGAAGAATGTATGGGAAAAATGAAACAGTGCTCAAATGGTAAATAACGACATGGAAGTTTACCTGCTTGTCGAGAAGTTGTTCCTCTACGTTAATTATACTTATATACGTGTTTATTTTTGGTTTGAGGCAATTTTTCCCTTCCCTGTAAAAAAATCCGACACATTGACAGACGACAGACGTACCGTCTACTGACCAATCAGAACACGTCCTGGTTGTCGTGAACCTTAAAAATAGTCCTTTGTCAGTTTAGAGTAAAAAACCTTTGCTCTTCACAGACAACGGAAGTATGTAATTTCATGTTCTATCTATTTTTAAAGCAATAGGGTGTTATTATCGAGGGACTTACTATCGTCTGATAGTTGCCAGCGGAAAATTTATTTGATGTTCTTACTGACTAGTATTATCCCGAGAAACGAAGTTTGGAAGGCTCACCGCATGAAGAACATCAAATATTATATAGACTTCGATAAGTAGGTTTCTCGCGGCTTGCTCGTCAGCCGCCAAAACAGGGCGGAAAATAACTATCTACTCTAGTACGGCTTTTTCCGCTTTCGGGAGAGATAAGAAGCTTGGTTCTTTACTAGAGACACAATTCTCTAAACATTAATATTTATGTTTATGACTAACAAAAAGGGTTGGGATATGCCGGACTGATTATGTTATTTTCCAAGCAGTCCAAGTGCATGATCCACACTACAACATACGTCCTCATGTTCATATGAATGATCAGCAGCTTAACTCGCTGGTAAAGCGAGATGTACAAGCGACGATTTCACCTGAGACGTCTGTCACGCGCTCCTAAAGACGGGAATCGCTCAATAGACTCTTAACCAAATTAAATCCCCCGGGGGGGTGGGAGAGTACTTATATGAAAAATGAGTATATATGTGAGGCCAAGAGGCTCAAACCCTGATCCTGTTTGACACAAAATCCGAGCTCCAAAACCAAGATTGCCCCCATTTTGGGGGCAAAAACCCTGATTGCCTGGGCTTCTTTTATTTCATAGGCCCTGTGAAATAAATTGTTCGCCTGAAAAGGAATTAAAAACAAATTATAAATTGATATTAAAATACTCCTAATGCACCAAAATTAAACTCAAATCCTGACCCTGATCTGCTCAAATCAGGTCAAAACCCTGACCCTACCTGCCCAAACTGAGCTCAAAACCCTGACCCACCCCCGCGGCACATACATAATACACGGTCACAAACAGGAGTAACCCCCCCCCCCCCCCCCCCTCCGGGATTAAACCTTAAGCCGACCGTACCATAAAACTTAACCTATAACCAGGTAAACGACGAAACAAGAAAAAACTTCTGTGCGCGTGCACGCGTGAGTAAAGTGAAGTGACATGCCTGTAACCGCATGCACTACACCATGAGAGCGTCGGTCCACCCTCGAATTGTGACAGACTTTCCAAGCTAGGGCACCCAACGAGTACTTTTTGAAATTCGTTTGAAACCAGTTGTGTGCAGCTTATCTAGCCCTTTTAAGGCGCCTACTATGTCTTTTGACGTATTCTAGAAAGCTATTAGCTGTTCGGATTTTCTAGGTGGAAATCGCGTCAACCAAAAATACTATGGCAAAATATTCCCGGCCTACGAATTTGCCCGAGGGGGGGGGGGGGGGAGGAGGGGGGGAACTCCCCATAAAAATAGACGGGGGTGCTCGACGTGAGAAATGAAATTCACCCCTAAAAGATAGCAATATGGGCGTGGCTCACAAAAAAATTACCCCTAAAAGATAGCACTCCAAAAGACAAATTTGTGCAACTAAAGGAAATAAGAGACAAAGCTCTGCCCCATAACCTCGTCTTTAATATTCGGATGGATCAAACTCTATATCGAAGCCGTAAATACCGATTCAACTTGTGGGGTCTCATGCTCGAGGATCCAGCGCTATTTTTTCTCGGCCACAAAAATATTGGGTCTCGGAGACCCCTAAAAGATAGCAGACCTTTGGAAGACCCCTAAGAGATAGCACTGCTAACGATTTTAACCCCTAAAAGATAGGTCGAGCACCCCCGTCTATTTTTATGGGGAATCCCCCCCCCCCCCCCCCCCGGGCGAATTTGTTAGTAGTCTAGAACAGAAACAAGAATTTTCTAGCCCAAGTAACTTCATGTTGCAAAGTTTTGTTGAGGTACGAATTTTTTAGGGATTCTTTTTTTCCTTTAGGCAATTCTTAGGGAATGAAAATGTGTTGTTCTGACTCTATTGATCAGACGAATTGGGACGTACGAATATTTTAGGGGAAACTTTTAGTCTCCCCTTTCTTCTATAATTTTCTAGGGACTGAAAAAATATTTTTTTTGCCAGTATTTCATTAAAAAAAATTATAGGGACATTTTTTTCAAATCCGAAAGTTTTAGGCTAACTTACTCTCCCGAACAGCTTTTTAACCGAAACTTCGTTGGGTGCCCTTGACTTTCAGCTCTGTAGCCGTCACGTGGCCAAGGGTTTGGTTATCTGTTGAACAACTCCTGTCCTTAAAGCTTAGAAATTAACTCTAATTAACGTCTGATCTGTCCCATGCGGCATTTTGGGCTGTTCACGACAGCTAATACCATTCTGAAAGAGTCCACAAGAAGTGGTAAAACGTTAAGAATATGTTATGCATCAGTTGTATACAGCGTACGTTTTACATGTCATTTCCGCAACTGACGGGTCGTAGATGTGCATGACTCTCTACGATTCGTTTTTTTCCTGAATCAGGTAGCGCGCTATATCAAAAACACACCACTGATCTTAAGGGAAGTTTAATCCTGATACACCTCTCCTGAGCGTGCCGTGTAGGCAGGTGTTAGCCTCAGCCCCAGCTAACAACATGATCATGCAGCAGTTATCAATGGGGCACTGTTAAACCACAAACTTAACAGTGTTATTTGAAATAACACTGAGATAGAAGAGAAATACCATGTGAATGTCCTGATATGCTTTTCAAACATTTTCGATAGAGACGGTAAAGATTATTAAAGTGAATTACAAAGGCCATTTATTCTAGAAACTTGATTTCGGCCAGTGAACCGATTTCAAGTTGCTCTAAATTTATCTTAAAAGTAGTATTTTTCATCCATTCGAATCCGGTTATGCCACCCTTATCAAAATCATCTCATTTTTTCTATACCTGGAAAGCATACTCTGCTAATCTGAGTAGTTATTTTTGTATTTCGTCACGAGAAAGTCATGCCTTTAAAGGACAAGCTCCGTGAATTATTAATAATAAATGATAATAATATAGTTATTTATATAGCGCTGTTTCCAACAACAACAACAACAATTTATTGTACCCTTTGAATAATACAACAGTTATGTGTTTAAAAGTTAAAATAAATATAATTAGGGTACTGGCTTCCAGAAATAACCTTAAGGGGCTAAAAATGCCAGGAAGCCAAAAACTGTGTCCAAAAGCGCTTTACAATATTACAATGACTATAATAGCTCAATCAGCTATGAATGTTACGTGTAATGACTAGACTAGCTAACTAAACTAACTAGCTAAGCTAACTAAACTAACTATAGGATAAATAATAAGTAAATAGCATTCAGCATTCATAGATGTAACTTAAGTTGCTGAATAACTCTATTAATTATGAATGTCAAGACTGAACTAACGTGATTATAAATAATAATGGATAGCTTAATAAAAATATATAAGAACATATAAGAATAGTTTCAAATTTAAAATAACCAATGCTATTAGAATCAGTAAAAAGTTCTTACTACAACCTTGGCTAGTATTAAGCTTACATAATTCATTGAAGCGTTTATTTGATATTGTATTCGCTGAAAGGTGGTCTAAGGGCATATTAGCTTCCGCATTCTTAAACGTTCCACACTCCTTTGATATTTATGCATGAGCAACGAAAATTGTATGTGATAAAAACAGCTGTATCATTTTTGTTTACTTCCGCCAGAAATTGATTTCCGATTTCCTTAAAATACATTTTGAGAAAACTCAATCCCAAAAAGAAGGAAAAAATGTAAAGTGAGTTAACGTCTGAAAAATAGATGAACTTTTTAACAAAATGTAAAGCACTAGGTAATAGTAATACATCTATCGTTACAGTAGTGCATAGTGAGACAAACGTAGATATATAATATGTCCCGTCGTTCCGACCGCTTACTGCTGGTATTCATCAGGTGATGGAGCACTCCATGGGATGGAAATTTCTTGGAACTGATTATAGTTTTGGCAAACAAAATGTCATTTTCACGATATGCATCAATACTCATACTCGTTTAAGATTGGATACCAACGCTCTCAATTATTATTTATTTATTAAGATAAATTGCACTCAATCTCCCACTTGTGAATGTGGATTCCGAAATGAAACAATAGATCATTATTTCTTAAATTGCCCAATTTACAATGCTTTTCGAACAAAGCTCCTCATCTCAAGTGCAGCCATTTTTGGTAACAGCACTGAACGTTTCCGTGTTCAAGTACGCTCCATGGATCGTCCGATCTAGAATTTCAGGATAATGCCCGACTGTTTATTGAAATTCAATTTTTTTTTATAGAGGAAGATTCAGTCCTAAACTATAATCATGTATCTAACACAGCAAACTTCCATTCCATGGAAGAAGGTTCAGTTTTGCCAGTGAATCCGTCGAGTTATTCAGTAGACTTTTTGCAAATTTCCAGATTTTGCAGTGAAACAAATGTACGGAAGTATGGAAAGTGCTTCTAAAAAAAACACAGATAAAAGTGCTGGCAATGCTGATTTGAGAACAAAAAATGCTCGTTTTGCAGAATTACGCCCCAAAAATGTGCCAGCATAATCTACACTGGGACTGCTAGTGCGGCGGCAAAGATTTTGCACACCGATCTTGAGGGTAAGCCCTATATCATACCGTCTCAGAATTCGAAGGACAGCCGAGAAATATACTGCGCCAGTAATTACGGGGAACATACTAGAGCTCAATATGCGGTCTTTTAATAACAACGGAAACTCGAGCGGGAGAGACTCGTGTTTACAATTCCAAGATGGAGGACGCTCAGGGATCCTTGAGAACGCATGCTCAATGGAAAGCGACCGCGTACAACTAGACTACTGGCGTGACCACTTTACTTTCCTGTCTCCTTTATCTAAGTAAATAACATTAACGGAATAACGACTATTCCAGTGTAACATAACAGTTAATGTTTCAGTAGCATAACATAATTGTATGGCTGGGGGGCAATCCCCTAGTTAGCATACTCGCTACATTCAACATACCTATAACGTTATTATCTAGAATGTATATAAACGTGTTTATGAGTCATAGTCAGGGTATCATGTTGTTTCTAGGCCGCTATTAAGGCTTTAGTTCAGAAATCAGTGTAGTAGTCGTTTAAGTACTAGTGTTTTGTGGCGCGACACTTTGTTTTGTCGAACGTCTGAGCTGAGTACTGCTGCCAGTTGTTACAAGTGCGAAGAGAGTACGCTGTTCTTTGACTAACAAATCTTGGACACAAAAGAAAGAAGGTAAGAGGGCACTAAATTATTAATAATCTTGAATATCATAATTAATTTATGAACGGAACGTATATGTTCCAATAAATACCAAGCTATGTCCTGAAGTAAACTCGTCATATGCGTCCCCTTTATTGCACCAGTCTTCATATATTGGACGCTTTCCAGCAATTCCTTTTCACCTATCAAACATCCATCCCAGACAACATCAGCATATTCCATGGTAGATGGAACCAAAGTTTTATAAAGAATTTCAGTCAAGAGTAGATCTATTCAGTTGAAACTTTTTAGCATGTTTAACTTTTAATTTTCGAAGCTTTTTGATGAACCTCTAAAATGGGGGGGCGCCAAGACATATGGCTTGATAGAATATATAACACCAAAACGCTTATGAGTCAGAGAGCTCACTACATCAATTGGGCATTGACCAAGATTCAGACAAGGATGTACAGGTTTAACGTGTTGAGAAGAGAAAATCATCGATTTCGTTTTGAACGCATTCAATTGCAAAGTGACTAACCATCTATCAGACCAAGAAGAAATAACTTGCAAGTCAGAATTCAATTTTTGAGCCGAAATGACGGGTGAAACAACTTCTTCCAGTAATAAAGTATCATCAGCAAATAAAAACAGTCAGAGGCGATATCATTTGCAATATCATTGACGTAAACAAGAAAAAGTAGAGGACCGAGTACAGAGCCACCAGGTTCAATTTCTTTCCACTCGGAATTATGGCCATCTACAACAACCCTTTGGGAGCGATTGGATGAATAGCTTACAAACCAATTGTACAAATTACCTTTTACGCCCAATTGTCTTAATTTAGCAAGCAGACCCTCGTGCCATACTTTATCAAAAGCTTTAGATATATCTAAAAAAACTGCTTTAACTGCTCTAGCAGGAACTTCTGACGTGGGCGGTGCGGATATCTCTTGTGGGATAGAGGGGTGTGGTGGAGGCGAAGGCGTTGAACGGGCGTGGTCCTGCAGTAGGCAGCTTATCATCGGAACAGTCGCCCGTGTCAGGTCTGTTTTAATTTATTTTCAATTCCTCCTGTTAGAATTCTTATTGTATGGCTTTGTACATTCTGTAAAGTTGTTGTTGTTGAATATCGGAGAAACTTAAATGAGACTAGCCACAGAGAGTCCACCCCCGTTCTGTTTCTGAGGACAATATGAACGAATGCGCTCCGCGTCTCTCCCCGCGTAACAATTCGTACCAAACCTCCGCGCTCGCTCGCGTAGCCTTAGACTTTCTTTGACCCAGTAATCGCTTACCAAGTGACTCAGCGAGTTCGACTTGGAGCAAGTCTAGCGTAGCCTGTGTACAGCCGTCCGTCTCCCCTCAAAACTCGGGAAGGGACGTCTGTGCTACACTGTCGTTAATCGTGTTCCGGCATAATTTTGCATAAACTACATATCGATTTCCATTGGCCGAGAAACACTAGACGGTACACATTGTAGATTTCAGATTGTTCATTTCCTATTGTTAACGGCAATGCAAGAGACAAAGAGGGACGGACGCGCTGGGAAGCGGGGAAAATATAATAAATTCCCTTCTTCGATAGCCTATACACAGACCTCCGCAATCCCTCAAAGGAAGGGATTTGGAGATCTTTCTTTCCTCGAGGAAGTGGAAGATTGGATGACTTCGTGAGTTTGAGGACCACGTGAACTCGAGGTTTGAGAAATCGCGCTCTATTGATATTGCTTATGGTTGATCGTCTCCCACAGCCATTCGCTTCTTGAACATGAACTTTCTTTTCGTTTTGAAGAACTAGACGATATCTGAAGAAGAATTTCGTTTGTTCCCTGCAAATTCTTTCAAACTTCCTAGGCACTTTCTGCATATATGCTGAGGCCGACTTTTCACTACCCTGCATAGATACCAGAGGCTCGAAATCGTCGGGGCGAGCGAAGCGAGACCAGCTGAAATCAAGATTTCAAAAAATTCCTTCGGGGAATCAAAACTCTTTCGATCGCGGCACATTACAGTATATTCGTACCTGAGCCCCTCTGGAACCAGGGTAACTTTTCACTTGAAATTCGAGAGAAATAATCTCGGATTTTCCCACGGAGCCAGAACTAAGGTCAACATAACCGCTATGAGGCACCAGCCAATCAGCGACTGGTTACAACATTCCTGTAACTATCCACGTGACCTAGAGCACGATTAACTCATCCGTAGTACGGAGGTCTGTGTACAGGCTATCGCTCGCGCCGCGCGTTCGTTTATATTTTCCTCAGAAACAGAACGGAAGTGGGCTCCCTGTGGACTACCCTGCATCGCTCAAACTGCGCGCGTCACTGACATGATCAATCTCACAATGATCGTACGTACCAATTTTACAAAGTATTCCAAAGAACACGGCAATATAGTCAGAAGATCTCGTCCAATCAGAACCGCGCTTAAACTACTTTCGTGGGACCGGTGAAAAACAATGGTAGCCATGTTTCTTATAAACACAAAATTAGTTCTCTGATTAGAACAAAGACTTTCATGTTAATTTTGACCAATCAGAGTTGCTAGGACAATTAGGTATCGCTTAGGTAAGCGAGGTGTTATGTACGGCAGTTAAGTACGGCAGAGGTGTTATGTAACGCTTAGCTATTGATTCAGCGAGAATCGTTTACTAAAAATAGATTATACCGTAGACCTGCACTCGATCGCTTCTTTCTTAGAGGGCTCTGAGCTAGCAAGGCTAGAAGAGGTTCGTCTTCAGTTAATTCGATTTTTTTTTTTCACGACCAACATTATTGCTGTTCCTAAATGCTGTCTCGTTGTCATGGTAATGAATCCCTTTCTGGATTTTGCGTTCCTTTGAAAACCGTAAATCCGAAAAATCCTTGATTATAAATCCGTTTTCGCATTTGACCAAAGGAACGCACCCCAAGGCTATGTGATATACAAATGACAAACATGCATCTTAAAATCACTAGGCATATTTTGGCATTATTTTCAGTTACGGATAATTGCATTATATAACAGCAGAAGTCCATAACCAGAAATCCGGATTTGCATCCTTCCTCAGGTTGGATTGGAAATCCTTTTTTGGATTTGTCCAAAGGAACGGAACATCCATTTTAGGATTAGATTCGACCAAAGGAACGCACCCTAAGCTAAGAGAAAAGAAATACCTGTGGATTTTCAAAAGATGTTTCTCATCTCTGTTGCACTAGTACGGACAACTGAATTTATGAGAACTTTACTGTTTGGAGACTCCAGCTTGTCACTTTTACAAGCCTGCTTGCAGGCGGTAGAGGGTGTTCTTTTCGCGCAGAAAACAGCGGGATCATCAAAGCGGCTGCCATATTGGCCGAGCGTATTATATAAATTGAGACCTGGGATCGAATGACAAATTCGATCCCAGGTCTCAATCACGCTCGGACAATATGGCGGCCGTTTCGATGACCCGCCGATTTCTGCGCGAAAAAACACCCCGTACCGCCTGCAAGCAGGCTACACTTTTACAAAATGAACGTGTTTTGAGAGAAAATATATAAGCAAATACCGTGAACAAAAATCCTGCAAAAATACGTTGGATCCGAAGTGAGGACCTATACAGCCAAAAGATAAACGATTAAGAATGAACAGTCCGAAGACTATACAGCAAAGCTGGTATACAACGTAAAATTCTAACACAAAGCACTACGGTAAGCTAGGCCTGACACGAAAAATGCTCGGACTAGATTGCAGCCATAGACAGCTGTTTCGTTCTTATTAGAACTCGTCCGAGTATGGCATAGCAAACAGTACGCGGGCTTCGGTACCACTGCACTACCGACCCGGACTGCGCTAAGACCCGGACTGCGCTAAGAAGCATCTAGTTACGAGCTCACAGAAAAGCTTGGTTATCGGGTCACACGTCATTACGTGTGGCGAAAAGCCAAAAACCAAGCAAATCTGAACTCAGTAAACGTGTCAGTGCCCGTAGTGCTTTGTGTTAGAATTTTACGTTGTATATCAGCTTTTCGGCTGTATAGTCTTCGGACTTTTCATTCTTAATTGTGTTTTCAAGGTTGTATAAAGTTTTATAATGGAGACAAATCGTTCACTTAATTTGTCCTTATAACTGTATTATTAAATACTTATTAAAATATGATTTACTGTTGTTTTGTACAACCTAACCTGCGTAATGACCTTCTTGTCTTTTTGTTTTCCCAGCGAATTTTGATCATTTGAGTTCAACGCGAAGCGCGGTTGTTACCGGATTACCGACCACCGACCTTGCTTTCGTGTTTCAGTCCCAATCCCAGCGCTCAACATATAGCTGCCGGGACAAACTGAGACCGCAGGTAAAAAAAAATCCGTTTAAAAAAATTGGTGGGTCGGTAACGTAAGCAGAATGTAATGACAAGGTATCAGTTTGACTAGGTTTTTCATCGAGCACACGTCTTCGTAGGTTTTGTTTTCAATGTCTTTTTCTCGGAATATAAACATTTCATTTGCAAACTTTGAAAACACGCGTGAAATTTATCATTAATTTTACTCGGCCCCGTGCGATTACCTATACTAATTGATCGAGCAAAGCCAAAGAATGTATATGTTTAAATAAAAAAATGCAGGAGACTTCTGCAGTGTTCAGCTGACAGCCACGCCCATACCCTGACTCGTCCCCAGGCGTCTGACAATCACGGAGCGAAGCGAAGGGCCTGGAACGAGCGCGAGGGATCGCTGTCTTTGCGCTCGCGAACGCTAATAAGACCATAGGCTCAAACGTTCGTTATGCCGTACATAACATTTCGTGTGTAATAATCTACAAAACTTGAAGGATTAAAATAAATTCTGGAATGATGTTTACCTTCCTTAATAATAATAATAATAATAAATTTTATTACATACTCCCCTCGGGGCTTTTCAGTATCTAATCACAATCATCGATCAACCCTGTACTAAAAATCAATAATAATAATTACATATATAAGACCATTTAAAAATATTACTAATAATTTAAAATTTAAGTATATATGTACAGTCAATTCAATTTGATTAAAACTCCTCCCAAAGCAAACACTTAAGTTTGTGCTTAAAGTTTGTAATTTCATTGCTAACAGTCCTTAATTCATATGATACTCTGTAAAGGAAGGTCCGCTGACAGGAAGCTGTACCTAGCAGCTAGCCCGCTCCTCCGCAGGCATCTCTATTTTTTGAAGAAATCAGATTATGGGCTCCCTGTGGCAGGTGAAGAAAAGAGTCACAGGTAACCCAATTCACGATTTTTTTAATCTGATTTCTTCGAAAATCAGTAGAGATGCCTGCGGAGGAGGCTACCCAGCAGCAGGAGTTTGGTGTTGTGCGGGTTAATCAGCAGGCTGTTAGTGCACCAGGCACGATCCCCCGTAGATCTTCGGTCAGCTGTTCAGCGACGATATAAATGTCCTTTACTGGAAATGATACGGTATAACTTAGAATCGTCAGGATTCGTTGTTCCGTCCCTTGTTCCTCCCATTCGATTCTATCTGTCCTACCATTCTATCATTCTGCCTACGATAACACTGAGCATTGTGCGCAAACTCGTGCGCCATGTACTGACTTATTGAACGGAAACGCGCGAGAGAAGGGGACTGGAAGACTGGTTTAGCATGATCTAACAGATCGATGTCGAAATTCTATGTAAAAGTTGGAGAGCGGATACAGTTTTGTTTAAAAAAACTGAAATCGAAATTCAACTGTGAATGCCCCAAAGCTTCATCGCAGAAGGCAAGAAATACCCTTTATACCTTTCAGTTTGGTAGGTTGGTAAAGTATCTGAAGTATAATTGTCACTGTGTCTCAGTGATACTCTCGTATGTACCGCCGGATTCATGCACTTTTTGTGGAAGTATTAAACTGATACAGATAGCCCGATATGAGATGGTTCACTGTCTTTACAATAAAACTAATTTATACATGTCTTATTGTTTTTAAAACTTCTTCTGCTTCACTGATATACACTATGATTTTGACTACCTAAAGCAATAATTTATATCTTAACTGAATGATCCTACGGATGTTGCCCATTCATGCCCCGATCAGATGGTCCGATATAGTCAGTTAGGGAACGATCATTCATTATTTATGGCCTGAAGGAATCGGAGGATTAGGCCATGAAACCAAGGTTTAATATCTGATCCCCCCAAAAATAGCTACCGTGTTATATTTTCACGCAGACATAAAATTAACAATTAAACTTTTTGTCGGATACCCTCATAAAACCAACTCTGTTGTATGCCAGCGAAATTTGGGGAGTGGATAAACAGCAACATATAATAACCCAATAGATCGAGTCCACTCTAAACATTGCAAACTACATACACTGATATACAAAAATACATTTTATTGCAGCTCCCTGAAAAGGGCTTTTCAGTTATAATATAAATGATATATGACAATATGATAAAATTCTAAAAGCTGAGAAAATGAGGAACTGACCTTAATAACTATTTTAAACTTTTACATGAATGTGATAACTACTATGATAAAATGGGAATATGATTACCGGATAAGAGGAAGTTTGAATGTCTTTTTCTAAGAATCTGCGCCGTACATTGAATATTTTTTTAAATCTTTCGGCAAAGAGTTCCAACTTCTACTGCTAGGCGTCGGTATGAACGGTCTCCAACAAATAATGGCTGTAGAGCAGAACTCGGGAGACTCCCTTTTAGATGCGAAGCAAGATTCGGAAATATAGAACAGAAGCAGAGAAATTAGCATATTTATTATACATAGAACAATGTCCCTGCTTACTGGTGTGAGAATAAAGGAAATCATAGCCCACCTTGGCTGCAGAGATATCTGGTTATTTCAGGACAAAATCACAAATTTTAAGCGGTTCCTGGATTGCGTGAAACAAAGGCTTATCGATGTCGATGGTGAAGTGAAATATTTGATGATCATAAAAAGGATAGCCAATTACAACGTAACTAACTAAGAACATATAAAACTTTCAAGACTATTTATGGGATGGAAAACTATCTCACTCAGAACAAACATTAAACATAGAATATGTCTTACAAAGCTTCGAACTCACTCCTTACAAATAGATAACAGTAGGCCTTATGTAAAACCCGAATACGTAATCTGATCCACTTGTTCCAGTCAAAGAATTGAAGACAAGGCAATTTATTTCACACTGATTCGAAAACGTAAATAACAGAGGAGTAGCATGAGAATTACAATGTATTGAGGTCATTAGATTTAAAATTAAGGGCAACACAATATCTGAATGCAGCAGCCAAAGTAGCGCAAGGCTTTCGAGTTGGCTGCTGTAATTAGGAAAGTAAAATAGGCTAAGCTCAGTTACAAATTACGTGACTAAACGATTTAAAGTAATTAGCTTGCGTACCATTGATCATATTTACAGCTAGGAAGAAAAGAACAGGTTTGACGTGAAAAACAGCAGCCAAGTTCATTTATAACTGTTTTTCCATACGATCTAACACGATCTGCCAATAGCCGAAGGGGTCTATGTGCGCATGCGCGTGAGTCGAGTCGAGCACCGGGTTGTCTCGACTTACGAGTTTATTAAAACAACCGTACCGATGAAGTCAGAGAATTGAGATGCTAGAAGTAGCTAAGAAAATAATCAAGTCTGGCATCCCAAACCAAGATTGGCTCACCTTTTGAAACCGACAATTCTGGTTTTAATAACGATAACCCCGCGTTCTTCTGTGACAGTGACTGACATTCAGTCACAGATAAACTAGGTGAGGCACGTTTTGAAAAGTCTTACTAAAGTATGAAACCGTAACCACGAATATTGCATGCCAGATGATTCGAACAAGATTGAATAACTTTATGGCGGGGTTCTTTGATGTGAAAATCAATGACATCTTGTCATATAGTTAATAGTACACCCACTCATGAATAAAGAGTTAATCCACAGGTAGTGAATACCATGAATATTAGTATCACATTCGGATTTTATCCTTTTTCTATCAAATGCGCTCTCACTAGAGACAAATAAAAGCGGGGATATATATCTGTAAAGGATGCTAGAAATCTCTTGTATAATTTTTGATAATCATTTACTCGTTTGATTAAAAATCAATTTGCGATTTAAGGAGTATTCGATTGTTTGCCGGATGTCAAGTGTATTGTTGAATGACAATACCCCACGTGAACGCTATTTCAACACTTCTGCAATTCTGTAAAGCATAAAGCCAGGCTACCTGCGAGGCTTGAACACTAAGGCACCAACCGTACACGGACGCGAATATGTTCAGTCAGACTGGGTTGCCACTGGTTCTTGTTTACCTCTGTCTTCAATCGGCTTACTTGGTGTTTAGCGTTGGAGTGCAGGAGTTTTATCCGTTCGGCGGAAAGACAGTCAGCAGCTCTAAGCTCAAAACGAGCTCCATCTCTGACCTTGTGGAGCTTCAGACTGCATTCAACCTTTATGGAAAACCCTACAATACTCTCAGGGTAGGTACCGTGATATATTTACTATGGACTCGTTCTTAAAGTTAGAACTTCTCTACAAAGGAGTTCCTGTGTACTTTACGTGCTTCATTAGACGATTTATAAGCGATCACAATTTATCTGGCAGAGCGGTCAAGATGACTTTTTGTGTGGATTTTCCCATCTTCTGACCCCTGTAAGGCATGGCATTCTAGATTGACCCTGTCTGTTTTCCCTGTTTTCAAATACAATATCAGTTTCTCGTTTTTGTGTTAACCATGTTTATGCTCTAGCTTTCACTAGGAGTTTCCTGAAACAGATTGCATTTCATATCAGATGTTTTATCTCTCAGCGAAACGATTAGAGGGATATTTAGTTTTGTGAAGCAATTATTGACTATTAACTTTCCCTCGTCTTCTTGCTGCAAGAATGTTTGTTTCTGTGCACTTGCGCATACGTAAAAGGTTAATGGAATCTACTAACACTGCCGATGAAGCAAAGTTAAGAAATGCTTTCTCTGTTTTCCTTTGCCATTGCGCGGTCTCTCTTTTAAGTGCTAACACAACACCTTAAAGTTGAAGGTGTATGGCATTTGTTTTTCAAGGGATTTCTGTAAGCAAAAGTAATCAAGAATAATCTGTTCGAACCCGCATATCAATTTAGTGCATCAATTTGGCCGCCGGATTTGACTTCGGTTCATCATTTGGAGCGCGCGAGGAATCTTGAAATGTTCCGCTCGGATTTCAAGCTATTAAAGGGATCCGAGTTCAGAAGCACGTTATTTTATTGTATTATTAGCAGTCCTAGTTGTTTGCTTATAGAAGTAAGAAGTCTTGTTTTATGATTAGTTGATCCTAATTGATATTGGTCATAGTCATTAGAAATTCCTTTGCTTAATCTGCCGAGATTAGTGCAAGACTAAAGTTTGCAACTTGAGTGAGCTGACGTCCTTATAAGCTCACGCGATACATCACCAATGTAAAAAAGAAGAAGGAGAACATTTCGATGCTGATCAGGTATGGATAGAAAGGTCGAACAGTGATCCTACTGGAGACTAACTGATTGAACTGATATTGGTCGATGGGTGGGCTTGTCACCGGAAATGGTGGTTTGTACTCTTGGGAATTCTTTTGATGTGCTTACGAATTACGAGTAAATTGGGCTGTGCGGCGCCTTCCTTCTATTTGTTATAAGTAAATAAACCATTGATTTCAAAAGGATGCCGTGGCGGCATAACTACAGCTTCGATCGTAGAAGCTATTTCATGTAACGGAAAGTTTAATAGTAATAAGCCCGCAAGATAAAGAAGTGGCCTGCCCTATAGCAAAAAAAAAGTCAAAAATAAGCGAGGCAGATCAGTTGTCTTCGTAACGCTTCTGGCGGGAAAATATTTTTGTTGGCGCGAACTTGCACGTGGCGAAAAACTCACGTAATAGTTTCTTTCAAGATTTCATCTAGTTCGAGTAAGAGCTTCTCTTCAACAAATATTATCAATTAGGTTTGCTCTTCTTTCAGTAAGAACCCAAACTAGGACTAAATCATTCAATGGTCAAGGTCATTAACACACTCCAATCCTCCGGCATAGCGCGAACACACATTAGCGCAGGTCAATCGTACGTCTAATGCCTCATCAGTAAACTCTTAGTTTTCTATCCCTCATTACCGTGAATTCTTCTCAGCACAACACTATCTGTACTTTGTACAATGAATTGAAAGCGTAGCAGATCCTTAACCTCATCTCTGAATCCACTTCAGCTCAATTTAGTTCGTTGACATTTCAGTATAATATGATAAGGATAAAAAGCCTGAGAGGGAAAGGAGAAAACGGCTTCAGATCTCGGCAGGCATTAAGTCGTTGTAATTCTCATATTGCTTGGTAGACGAAGAAGTTAACCGGTGAATGTTAGATCAAACACGAGATAATAAGATTAAATGCGTAAACAAAAGTGTTACCGCCCTAACGTTCTCCAAATTTTTCTTGTCAAGTTTTCTTTTCCAAGCTGTATTTTTAGTGCGAAGTCAACATTTTACTTGTTTCCGAACCTTTTGTTCTCAGTCAATTTAACCCGGAAGCTGACATCAGGAATACACATTCTTTGTGAATGGAAATACAATCTATGTGCGTAATAAACTTAACCAAAGTCCCGGACATTCACCAGGGAAAGACGCAATATTCTAGACGGAGTTTATGTTATTGTTTCATAGGATTTATCTTAATTCATGTCCTCGTAAAACATACTAGTTGATCGATGATAATCTCAGAGGCGAATTTACAGATAGCGCGGTGAAATATAGTAGCTTGCCAAGCTTGGATTCGATCAGTAAAAACGCAATTTAACACTGAAATATATGTGAAATACTTTGAAAACAAAGAACATATATACATGTTACCGGTCGCCTTGTTCCGAGTGTTCGTAGAGTATCGTGAACAACATTTCTATCATATGAGAATGTGGATTTATCATTTATCTTATCTCCAATTCTGGCATGCTTTTCAAGTGTTTTCTCATTCGTTACACATCTGGGACAGGTTGAGCCGGATAAAAAGTAATACAATCCATCTGGGGGACCAGCTATCATGCATGATAATAGCTCCGTGTATTAACGACAAGGAGATATTAAATACAGCATAATACTTGTCATGTATATTAATCTTTGTCAGCCTAAGACAAATTACACAAAATCAAATGTATGAACAAGTGTCGAAGAAAACCCTACGAAGTTCAAGGACAATCACAAAGTGTTGCTTAAGCTTTCCTTTGACTTCGAGACTTACGGCTTCTCGAAAACCCGAGCAAAAGCGTGGATTAAGTAACGGCGGAATAGTTCGAAGAGAGGTATGCATACTTATCTCAGCTTGTGGCACTCTATCGATACTGAATCAGGCAAGCTATACTGTGATGAGAGATGAGCATTTAGGCACCCCCTGTACCTGTGCCTATTCAGTCACCGCGAAACATATAGCGACGTGGGCGATCGAAAAAAAGAAGCTATATTTTCGTCCATCCGCCCTCAGCCCGTGATAGATCAGCCGAAAAATAAAAGCGCGCGCTCTCCCAGTTAATCGCAAGGTGGTGGGTTCGATGCAAGGACCGACACATTTCTTATTATTATTTTACCCTGGCTGGATATCATTTCATTTAGCTCTTTTTTCCCCATTCTGTCATTTTTCTCAAGAAAAAGAAAAAACAAGACCTATACATCTGGTCTCGGGCCACTTGCTTGTCAGCCCAGTTTTGCCATCACCAGATAACGTTTCAATGAAACACAAAATGAGTTTTGTTTGTTTTCCTCTAACTTTAAACACTATTATTCAGAAACAGCAGGTGCTCCGTCCATAGGCTTGCTAAGTGTGTATATATTAATTAGTAAGGGAGTGTACGCGTTTTTATATGCTATATATTCAGCGCGCACACCCGTAAACTATACACTCCTCTTGCAACATCCATGATAGCACGGTATCCAAATATTGTTGCAAGCACGAAAGATTGATACGATCGTGCGACATTATAACGACTGATCCACTGCTCGTGCGACCTTATAACGACTGATCCACTGCTCATGCGACATTATAACGATTGATCCACTGCTCGTGCGACCTTATAACGACTGATCCACTGCTCATGCGACATTATAACGATTGATCCACTGCTCGTGCGACCTTATAACGACTGATCCACTGCTCGTGCGACCTTATAACGACTGATCCACTGCTCGTGCGACATTATAACGACTGATCCACTGCTCGTGCGACCTTATAACGACTGATCCACTGCTCGTGCGACATTATAACGACTGATCCACTGCTCATGCGACCTTATAACGATTGATCCACTGCTCATGCGACCTTATAACGACTGATCCACTGCTCATGCGACCTTATAACGATTGATCCACTGCTCATGCGACATTATAACGATTGAACCACTGCTCGTGCGACATTATAACGATTGATCCACTGCTCGTGCGACCTTATAACGACTGATCCACTGCTCGTGCGACATTATAACGACTGATCCACTGCTCGTGCGACCTTATAACGACTGATCCACTGCTCGTGCGACATTATAACGATTGATCCACTGCTCGTGTGACTTTATAACGATTGATCCACTGCTCGTGCGACCTTATAACGATTGATCAACTGCTCATGCGACCTTGTAACGATTGATCCACTGCTCATGCGACCTTATAACGATTGATCCACTCCTCGTGCGAACTTATAACGATTGATCCACTGCTCGTGTGACCTTGTAATAGATTGACACACATGTTGTCGCACCATTAACAGTTTCAGTGAAATGTTTGCCTGGGGTGTGACTTGTACTACATATGTAGTATGTATTTTTCTAAAGACCACGAGGACAAACATTTTATTCACATATGAGCTGAGAAGCTACCTCATTTTGGCCTGATCGTACCTGATAAACACACTAGGGTCTATGTATAGACTTCACAAGAGAGAGTGAAGATGTATATAAAGATTCACGATTGAGACCTGTTATCTTTCTTCTACGAAGGAAAAAGGCCTCAATCTCATTGAATCTTTATATAGACCTCCATGCACTCTCTCTATAGGGAAGTCTACATAAATACCCTCCCAGTCATTCCTTATAAAACCAACTGCTTCACAATGAATCTTTATAAAGAAGGTCACTCATAAAGTGAAATCGGTATAAAGACCCGTGCCAAGAGTGACACGAAACGAGCCACGGTATTGGCTTACCCAATAATACAAAACAGCTGTATTATATATTCTGTAAACCTTAAGAACGATCAATACGAAAACAATAGAGCTACAGTAAAAATCATACAGCTTATATGCTGCTTTTGCAGCACACCGCGGCAAAACGGTATGCTCCGCTGGCCAAAAGAACGAAGGCTCTGCTATCAAATACAAATTACCGAGGGTTTCAACTTTTTTAGTAAATAATTTTATAACTTAGTAAACTCACAATGAATTACAAATTAAGAAAACTTCAACCTGTTAAAGTCTTAGGCTTAGCTTTTAAGTAGTTTTCTTAGTTTTTGACAAAACAGTTCACAAATGAATACTTTTAAGCAGAAACGTTAAAATCACGGCATGTGTCTGTTGTTTCTTTTCAGTTTTCGCCGGAAACTGGGGGCGGCCGCGCGCGGACAAGAAATAGCAAATACGCATGCGCATGACGTTTTGCCGCGGTGTGCTTTTGCAGTCTGTACGGGAAGTTGTGGACAGCAAACTGACCAATCATGGCTCTAGAATTGATCTAGCCATATCTAACAAATAATGAAGCCAGCAGCCATTTATTATACTGTATATAAAACACGACGTACATTTGCACGAGAGCATTAGAGAAATGTGGAAAGTACAAACCGAAGGTGCGTGCTTTTAACATTTCTCGAGTGTTATCCAGTGACTGGAGTGTTTTATGACAGTATCGCTAAATGGCTATGGCTTCTTCACTTGTTTCACAGGCAGCCCGAGTAATGGGCTTTTGCAGGATTTTGCGACCTTTCAAAAACAGTGTTTTGAAGATTGCTTGCCACCTTTCCCATGGGATCAGGAGCTCAATTCATTCATTATTGAAGTGATGTAATCAGCACGCGACTGTTTCCAGCAAAAGGCCTATTACGATCCTCGCTATAGAGCAGATTTCGTATGAGTGGGACAAAATATACGGCATGTTCCTAGCCTAACTCTGTAATTTGATTGGATAAGAAGGACAAAACAATAGGGCAGCCATTTCAATGTCACGGCATATCGTACAGTAACCGCGCCATAGGTAATTGCTGTAACTTGCCCACTCATACGGTATCCGCACCATGTGTCTCCCGCAATTGAAGTTTTTCTATACAATGTTAGGTACACACAGACGGGGTTATCAGCCTCGGAAACAACCCATCAGTTAGCATCCCATTGAAGCATAGAAAATACCCGTTCCCTCCCAAGCTCCATGTCATCGCACCATTCTACGCCCCGGGGGTTATTACTAGCGAAAGCCGGCTTACGTACGGCGAAACACGGGATGCGGGGGTTCTCGCGAGGGCGACCCGCGACGTCCGAGGCGTGTTTATGTACGAGCAGGACTTCAGTGCATCAGCGGTGTTCGTTGCGACATGGGACCAAGTGAAGCACGTGCATCATTTGCAAGAGAAGAAGGTGTGTAGATAAATAGCGTGACATGTAGGAAGTGAAGGAAAAGGGAAAGTAACCTTATAATTTATCTCGTAACAGTCTGGTGATAAACTTCAGGCCAATATACCCTATGCGTAAGTCCTGGTAACTAGCACGTCAACGAGGCCGGTAGGTCCTCTGGAATGTTGAAATTGAAGCGCCGGGGGAGATTGTGAAATGCACTGAACGAATGTTCAGTGAAACAATGCCGTTAATTTGCTATGCGCCTGGCTGGTTGTACTATAAAGGATAAACGAGGACAGATTAGCAACATTCATGTTCAACACGTTTCACACCTCCTGCTAGTATTTCAACTTCAACATTCCAGAGGACCTACCGGCCTCTTTTTCGTGTTGTGACCGCGCCAGTTATGCACAGGAACCTCATCGCCGGTTCTCCTCTTGCTACTAACTGTAAAGTTAAGGCAAACAGTTGAGCAGCTCATCCAATCGCGCTTATCTGGGTCCCATCGATAGTGACGTAAAACCCTTGTACGTTTTCATGCCTAACTCGCTTAATATTAATGGAAGGTGGCTCGAAGTTTGACAGACATGGTATTGGGTCCCATATTTCACTTAGGGGTGATGTCGTAACGATGACGTCATCAGTCACGTGATTTTAAGTACATGCCCGTATCTCCTCAATTCTAATGCCTGGGTCCCCATGAATCTCACTCGGCACAAAATGAGTGGCAGGAGCCTATCAGGATGGCATATATCACAGACTTGTATAATAAATATCGTGACACGATAGATATAGGTAGGTCGGAAGTGCTAACGGCTGATTCTGGGTGTTTTTCGGGCACGTTTAGTTTATTTAGGCTACTGGGGGATGTGTTGTCAAGGTGACAAGCATTCGTTCCAAATCCTCTCCTTTTCCAATTTGAGTTTGTATATATACCGAGCGTAAGTTTAGCATTTAATTAACGGCTAAAGTTTGAGCTCGTATATATACCGAGCATAAGTTTAGCATTTAATTAACTGCGAAAGTTTGAGTTTGTATAGTACCGAGCGTAAGTTTAGCATTTGATTAACGGCTAAAGTTTGGGTCAGTATAATAACATATTTTTCATTTAAGTTTTTTACACCTCATGCTTATTGCTAAACTTATTTTTTGTCTATAGATAGCGTTTACTGCGAAATTTGCATTTATATCAACACCCCCGTCTTGTACTGTAACTGAACCTAATATCCTTGTACGTACAATAGGCAATATTCGTATTCTCACGGACGAGCTGGAACGAGCACTCAATGGAGGCTCGTGCGGGGGAATTCGCTAAAAACTATTTAGCATTAGAAAAGATTCCCCCGCATGAGCCTCCATTGAGTGCTCGTTCCAGCTCGTCCGTGAGAATACGAATATTGCTAATTTTAGAAATGTGTTTTGCGCGAACTGCCTTCTGTCTGCTGCGGTCGGTATACGCCATTATCGAGATCGAGAATGCCGGATTTGTGGTTCTTTGAGGCTTTGGGCAAGTGATTTACTAATACTGTATTGTCCTGAATATTGTTTGATTGGGTGCTCAAAATGAGGACACGAGAACTCCCGTGAAATCTGTGCTAAATATAGCTTAATCAGGGTATAGGTTGTCCACAGATTTAGTATAGATGGTTTGCACTCAATCCCCAGAGATTCAAATGACAAAGGGCATGGCGGCCATGTTGGTGTACAGAACAAAAGAAGCTAACGAGGAATCTATTGTTACCTGTACACCAACATGGCGGCTACTGATGACGTCACGTGCAAAGGGTCTATAGGAGATTGGACGCTCCTGGTAAAGGGTTCCTGATTGTGCCTTGTCTGTTTTTGCCACACAGAATAACACGTTCCAGGCGGTGCTAATCTCTGACGGTGTGAACACGTTTGTGTTGTTTAATTACGCGCATCACGGCCTTCGGTGGACCAAGGGATATCACGTACATTGGCGTAATACTCGTCAGTATCGGGCACAGGCTGGATTTAGTGCTGGTGATCACATCAGGTGAGAGATGCACTAAGTTAATACAATCGGAAATAAACCACACAAATTATATGGAACTAAACAGTTTTCGTTTTAAATTGCTCATATGGGACACGTGTGAATTCCAATCATGCAGTGCGGTTACACGTGCGATCTGTAAACGGATTTGTGATTTCTCGGATTTTCGGTTTTCAAAGGAACGCAAAATCCAGAAACGGATTTATTAACATGTCAACGAGACAAGTCGTGCAAGTACGTATGCGAAACAAACACATTATTTTCGAATCCTTTCCTAATGGAACGCTCAGATTACAAATACCCAAAGTATCAGATTTGGATTGAATCGTTTGAATCTTTACTCAGGTTTGGTACGAGGGATTTGAAATCCATTTTCGGATTTGTTCAAAGGAACCCAAAACCCGTTTTAGGATTCGAAATCCGGGTTGGACCAAAGGAACGCACCCAACATTGCGTAGGATAACATACCAATAATATTGATGATGGTGTTGATGATATTGATGGTGATGTCAAATAGGATACATCACTCAAGTTAGGACATAACAGACCCCGGGAACAGGCACAATTCCTCGTTTAGACAGCATTCATGCACCAAATACAGTAAAACGTTTGGTTCCTTTGATTTCCGAATATTGAAATTTTGTCCAATTTTACCATCCCTCCGAAAAAGAGTACGCGCCTATCGTACGTATTTAACTGAATGAGAAAACTCAAAAGTTTGTTTTCATCTTCTGTCAGGGTCCATACGCTACCGGGGTCTGGAACTAAAGATATCGTACATCTTGTTACCAAGTCGAACATGAACAGTGCTGGTCAGTGGATGTTCAAGGTGGGCTGGACTGACATGGATCACTTGGATGTCCAGCCAGCTGATAGTTACGTGGAGGATATCTCACCTGTTGAATTCTTTGTCGAACAGTGTAAGTACGAACTTATATTCACACCAACTAAACCTGTTTAATTAAACTGTGTTCACTTCACCTACAGCCCTATCTTGCATGTGTTTCGTTACGTAGGGTTAAAACCGGGGGGGGGGGGGGGGGTGCTCCACTATCGTTTGGGTGGGGACCTAGAAAACGCTTGTTTTTATAAATTTATAGGCATCACGCTCAGCTCGTTCGGCAACTTTAATTTAGCTAAGCAAGAAGGCCCTCTTTGGGTTGAAGAAAGACATGGGAATTCATTTCAGAGCTGTCCCGGCTAAAACTGTATGACGTTGCGTGCTTATCATGCCTATGTTGCTCTATGGCAGTGAAGGGGAATCGACGACAGTCCCACACAAAACGATCCAATAGAAAGCATACATTTAAAATGCTGTAAAATGTTGCTTGGCACTAACAAAACTGCTTCCAGCGACGCGTGGAGAGCAGAACTTGGCAGATTCCCATTTTGACTATATTCAACTTACAGAAGCATCAAATATTGGATAGTGCTGGTAAACAAAGACAAATCCTATCTATCAAAGATTGTTTACTTAGACCAGCATGAGATGACTCTCAAACCAATTTTCTGGACCGAAAAAATCAGAGCTAAAATCCACAGTTTAGGCTTTGGTTTTACATGGTTACATCAAAATGAAATTCTAAATGAATCAAACAATCGACGTTTTTTAAACCAAATAAGAAGACGACTACAAGACATTGAATTGCAGAAATGGGAACTGAAGTAACTTATTTAATGATGATAGAAAAAAAAAACTTTCAAAAAATAAACTCAGAATCTTTAGGTTCCTGAAAGGAACTACGAGCTTGAAAATTACCTAGAGCAAGTAAAAGTAATAAAACACAGAATTGCACTGACCAGGTTAAGAGTCAGTAACCACAGCCTGCAAATTGAACGGGGCAGATACATAAGGCCCTACTTACCACCAGAAAAACGCATCTGTCCCACTTGCTTAGAGGGTACTGAAGATGAATTCCATTTCATTGTTAAAGTGCATATACGCCCTAGCCAGTTATCTTACGGTAGAATATTTCTTGATTTGGGTGTTGCGTCTACGAGATATAAAGGTTTATATTTCCAATATGCTAATGATGTGATGTCATCACCGACATTTGCTGAATTTATTTGTGCTTGTGAATTAAGCTATTTCTAATTTAGATTTTTTTTGGGGTAAAATGACTTTGATAAGCTTCAAATATAACTAATTAATTTGTCTCTACCAGCATGCTTTTGTATAATAAGTGTGTCGGTGATGACACCATACATTAGCATATTGGAAATATAAACCTTTATATCTCGTAGATGCAACACCCAAATCAAGAAATATTCTACCGTTGAACTATCCACTTCATGTACAATCGATATTAAAGATAACTGGCTAGGGCTTATATGCACTTTAAGTGTAAAACCCCGTGTAAAACTTACAACGTATTGAGATCAAATATTGTTCAAGCCCTCGGTTTATCAAATAACGATGCCGCAAATATGTCAGAAAAAAACTGTTTTACTCGGTCATTAATCCTAAACCAGCAGTGGCACATCCGGTTAGCTAAGTTTATTTATGAGGGTTTCAATTTGAGAAAGTCAATTGTGAAATGATACGTAATGTTTGCAATATCTTTTAACAATAACGTTATTGGGTCTACACTCATGTACACAGTTTACAAGGTGCCAATAAAAAATGTCTGTCTGTCTGTCTGTCCTAAGGACCCCTACCCCTTCTCAGACCTAAAACATCAAATTTTCCCACCCCATTTCAGACTAAAGGGTTAAATTCCGTACCCCATTTCAGACCGGAGGTCAAAAATCTGACCCCATCTAGCGGCACATACCCGTATAGCTTTTGTATCGGAATCCCCCCCAACCCCCACGGGAGAGGGGGGTTAAAACGTCGGACATGTTGTTTAGTTAAGAAAGTCGGCAATCCCGTTATGTAGGACGACACAAAGTTTTACCAAAAATACAATAGAATACAACACAATACAATTCAATACAACAATAGAACGCAACACAATACAATACAATAGAATACAATTTGGTAGCAATTCGTGTCGTCCTACATGAAGGGATGGCCGAAAGGTCAGTTTGAGACTAGTTTAGCTCCAGCGAGCATGCGGTGTGAACGAGTATTATTTTAAACGTGTTTAATTAAATAATTTCAAAGATGTTCGAACTTTGGTGTTAATGGGGCATCAATCCTGTCATAATTTATAATTAGGTACTTGATTGTTTTGCGTTTTTCAGCTATGGGAATCATGCAAACAGGGGGTGCGATTTTCAGGGCCTTTTTTATTGCAATTCAGAGGTTGGCAGCGGAATACCTCAAAATCCTGTAGATATCCCTCTTCCAAAATGTGGAGAGTAGCCGCTATTATTTATACGTTGACCTTGTCAATTAATCGGTTTGTTATATATTCCCCGTACCAACAGCGCCATCTCATTAGATTAGTTCAGGTGGCCTGTACCGTATGTTAGTTTTGTGTACTAAATACTTATGTAAACTTTATATTTCTAAGAGACAAATTAAGAGTTGCTGTTTTTATTTTACTTTCTGATAAGAGGATCACAGTGAGATATGGATGTATACGAGGTGAAAACTACCAATGGATTTAGCTGGTTAGATTCAGTTAAAGGAACGGAGATATAACTTGATCGGCACAAGAAAGCAGCGCGGCGCCTTTCGCACCAATAGTAGGCATGAATAGATTGTGCTAGCAAATCCAGCCAAAGTTGCTCCAAAAAAAAGGCTAAAAGTTGCTCAAAAGTTGCCAAAAATTGAAAAAGTTGCCACCAAAATTTTAAAAAGTTGCTCACTTTGGCGAGCCATTTTATTCTAGATAACAACTTAAAACATGGAATGTTGGATGTGTAATTCAATATAATCTTAAAGTTCAACATAACTACCAATAGTAGTACTTTCTAATGTGATATTGACCATGGAGCGAATAACCGCTGGATAATTCGCGGGCGATATTAAATAGATAGCTGCTGTCCAGTTTGCGTGGGCGCGCGTAAAGCCAGTTTTATTTTATTTGTATATCATTTATCAATTAACTATCCTTAGTTTTGACCAATTTTAATAAAAACCTTCTAAATAAAGACCTTTTTGATAGTTTGGATCAGTTTTATACCGATTTGTTGCTCAAAAGTTGCCAAGGAAGGCAAAAGTTGCTCTAGGTTGCTCGCACTACAAAAAGTTGCTCAAAACGCTAAAAGTTGCTCAAAAGTTGCCGAGCACAATCTATTTATGCCTAACCAATAGACCTTGGAATAAAACCATTGTTTATGCCCACCCAGCCTCGGTTCAAAACGTTTCAGAACGAGGCTGGACGGGCAAGAACAATCGTTTTATTACAAGATGGCAGTCGCGTGATAAAGGTCTATTGTCGTCACAACCACGAGGTGTTTTGTAATCTAGTAAATGAAGCCAAGCGGGAGACAGTAATCGAAGTCTACATAAAGGGGCTTTGTAATGATATTGTGCATATATGGAGTTATTGTTCATGTCAATACACAGCCTGTTACTCATTTTTCCATATTTGCATTGATTTTAAACATTCCACATGTGTGCGAGGTGCGTAAGTAACAGTTACTGAAAATAACTGCGTGCGATCCGTACTGCAAAACAAAGGCCTCTCACCACGCCACAACCCCATTAAATTCTCGTGACAATTGTCTTTACCAGGCGGTAGCTAGTCACCGGTCACAAACTGAGCTTACTTCTTTCAGATTTTGAGGGATGTTACATAGTGCATGGCTACCTTGGTGCAAATCGAAGCAGAATATGGGCTGGTGTAACTGTCCGTTCGTGTATGATGCTATGTAACGAACAAGGCTTGGGGCACGCGGCACTACACAACGGCACACAGTGTGCATGCATGAGTGACATTCAACACCTCATGAAGGCCAAGAGTAGTGAGGAGTGTAACATGCCGTGCACTGCCAATAGGGAGGAGATATGTGGTGGACGGATCGCTACGTCTGTCTACGAGGCCGTAGCGTATGCTGCTCTACAGTCAGACCAGTCCGCGGGAAATAGACAAAGAAATGGTATTGTTATTTTGAGAAGTTCTGCTCAAAACGTCTAAATACAGCTATTCCAAAAACGCTGTCGGTCAATTTGACTCAAGACCGAAAGGGATTATGGGAATAGGACAGCAGATGGCAGTGCCAGTGTTATTCACGTGCGGCTAAATACAGGAATGGCCCGACCTCTGACAATATAAACTAACTAAAACCCTACTATGAACCATAAAAGAACCCTAACCGGTCAGTAAACAAGTTTCCAGGTAAACGACGAGGTTTTAGGGCTAATTTGTGGTTAGGGTTCACATGTAAAGGAGTTCTCAAGAAAATGGGAAAGGAACAAAAACATTTCAGAACTTTTCTGGAACTCGAAACCCCGCTCTCCTGCTCGTAAAGTCGTCGCTCAATCTCCGTCAAATTTTAAATTTCATAACCATGTAAATTAGTTCCCAGTCGTCTAGCGGTCACTGCTTATCTATTGTATTCTTGGCCAATCAGAGGTCGTCGCATTCCTGTATTTAGCCGCTTCTGCGTTATTCAAAGCCCAAAATGGCTCACACTCGTATCCAATTGTTTCAAAAACTAAAATACATTTCCATTAAAAACATTTTAAATGTAGATATATTGTTCCAACAGTCGGGGCTTCCTTTAATTAAATTCTGAAATTGTCAAGTGAATCCCTGGCATCTGTTCTTGGCAATTGCCTGCAGACACGGTTAGCCTCACTGGTTAGCTCAGTTGGTAGAACACGGTCTAGAGTGTGGGAGGTCGGGATTTCGAGCCCGGCCGCGTCCTTGGGCAGGGACGTTTATAAGCCGTTGGCCTTGTCTCCTTCTACTTCTAATCAGTATTTGAAGGGGACGTGAAAGAACCTGTTGTACTACTCGAAAAAAGGGAAGGGGATTGTCACCCGGTACAACAGCCTGGCCATTGCACTAACCACACACTAACATTGTAAACTGCGTGGCTGCCATTGGCGCCGAAATAGCAGTCTAAAAAATTCACTGACGGGATATGTCAGTAAAATGTAAAGCGCCATGAGACTATGGTGATATGGTGCTATATAAATATGGCCTATTATTATTATTAGTTGTTAATCGCATCATGGCTAGCTCAGTGGATAAAGTGCCCCTAGCTCCAATTTTTGTATTTCTTTCTACAAATAATACTCATAATATTGGAGTAATTCTGAGAATTGTTATTTTGTTGTTTTCGCGTATATCCTTGATTGTCTACAACCTGTTGAAATTGGTTAAAAAAATGCGAAAAGCGATCTTTTCACGACCAATCGGCAGTACACTAACGCATGCGCACTAGGCTGAGCCTAGCTTTTGTGTAAATAGTTACACAACGGATTGTGGGTAAATTTCAGTCCCAGAATACACCATGGGCTTTTATCACGCGGCGGCCATGCTGAGTCCCAGGACAATAAAAACCTTTGTTTTCGTCCGGTAAACTCGTTCTGAAACCCACCAGTGCGAGGCTACCGGGGCCAAACCCATTGTTTCATTGTTTCTGCGTAGCAAACGTGTTATTTTCCCGCGCGCTGACCAGTTCGTACTTCAATTTGTGCAAACTATTAAGCTTATTCTTTTTTTAACCTATCATTTTGAAATAATTTCCGCTTCTTTTGTGCTCTTATTATTCCCGAAATTATTCCGGAAAAATTCCTAAGGCTACCCAAGACTGCCATGAATTGCCGATGTTAAATAATGCCGCTCTTGGTTTTGCTTTTAATCATTGTGTTGTTATAAAGAAGCTTCCACATCGGTTCTGTTGCAGATCTTGATGAGTGCGCAACTGGTGCTGCCCAGTGTCACGTAAACGCCACGTGCATCAATGCATCACCTGGCTACTGCTGCAAGTGCGTCAAGGGTTTCTATGGCAACGGCAAGACCTGCTTAAAAATAGGTATGGGAGACGTCGAGGTAGTAGTAACTTTTAGAGCAGATTTTGTATGAGTGGAAACTTATGGCACCTGGATACTGAAATAACTTTTGTCCTTCTGATCCAATCAAATTACACAGTTACATTACGGCAAACGGTTATTGTACAGTTACTATACAGCTACAGTCTTGTTGTATGTCTTTGTTTAAAAAGAAACCTTGCTCTATTTACGAATCTCACGACCAATCATCCCAACGAAGATACCTATGTTAAACGACCAAGCAATTCTTAGTTAATTTGCATGTGACGTCATACAAAATATCAAAAATCAAAACTACAAATCCTACACAGCTGTTCTTTGTATATATTCTAGACATCGATAATAAGGTTCTGTATAGAAAAGTTCCGGAAAATTGAATTTTATGACAGAACGGCCACCGTGTTTTCCGAACGGAATGCCAATTTCTTTTTTTAACTTGATAAATGATTAAAAGTCGGATTCAAATAGTTTTGAAGTGAAACCCAATGATTTTTATGGTAAATTAAACTTTTTTTGTCTGGCTAGTATGCATAATTATCATATATAAGCCAATCAAATGACGCGACCAGATACTGTCCGTGAAACGTCATCAAGACGCAGACGTCTCTTTCGGGGTCCACGTTTTGATTGTGGTTCCCGATGCGAGACGGCTGTATTCGCAGGCCAGTACGATTGCGGATAATGAACTGATGCAGGTAGCGTATAAAAGAATGACCGAGAATCAAAACACGCGGTGCAGCCATGACTATGTCGCACAAACTCATGAGAGGAACAATAAACTACTCAATATGTACAACTAACAATTAAGTAATGGAAATTAAACTTGCCTGAAGAATTTCGCCTTAGGTATCTAGATACTATTTTTATCTTTCATAATCTCCAGGCGCAGTTCAGCGCATGATTGGATTCATGTCCGGTTCAGTTAATGGTCATGTGATTAGAAACCTTTTCATGGACACGATCGCCTACACCAACGACGGGCGTGCGTATGTTGCGACACGTGGCCTCCCCCCTGGCCTGGCGCACTCCTTGAGAATCCTGACCCCCCTGACAGATGTGATAGGCTGGATGTATGGTACTCCCAAACCCGACGACTTTCCTAACGGCTACAGAGTTGTCGGTCTTAGCTTTACCAGAAACGCTACAGTCGAATTTGACGCAGGTAAATTCCATCACCTCTCCCCTAAGTTCCAATTTCATACAGTACTTCCTAAGCGTGTTGGTAAGTCCCACCCCCTCTCCCCTAAGTTCATACATTACGGCTAAATAACTTCCTTGAATAGATACCGAGTTATACTCATAACTTTTGTCCGCGCATGTGCAATGGACCTTAGCACTGCTCTTTTTGATAAGCTTTAAAAGTAATGATTCGTGTAAGAAGTACGATACCGAACGGCACTGGGATGGAGCAAGGTGTTAATTTTGTGATTATTCATGTTCTCATTGGTTGCATGAACATCGCCCTAAACGAAAGGAAGACGTATAATTCCCTCCGATTTTTCAAAATATCATCATGAAAACTGTGATTTACATTGCGGCTCCAAAAGTCGTTTATAAAGCAAATGTTGGGGGTGGGCAGATTTGAAATTGATAGAGACATTAATGTTACTTGTAACTTTTCTAGGAGAGGTTCTGAACATCCATCAGAAATTCCAAGGCAAGGATTATAATAGTCATCACGTTCAAATGGTCACTACTGTTCAGGGGATCGTCCCGGTTATAAGCCCTGATGCTCGAGTGAAGATGACTACATTCCAGCTGGAGTTTTCTCGTGAAGGGAGGGGCAGAATAGAGTCACGTGGCACAGTCAAATATCAGGTTGGTCATAATTTCTAGATTTGTTGATTTCTCAAGAAGGTTGGACATTAAGCCTCGCTTTGATGGTAATATTTAAAGAACCGAATTAAATTGTTCTTGAAATAATGAAGAAGGTGTTGCCTTTGCGAATCAATTGTCGATCTAGGGTCTCTGAAATGGCATTTCCTGCATTTTGGGCGGACCTCGACAGGCCCGTGGGGGGAGGAGGTGCGTATGCCTCCATCGCATCCGCTAGATACGGGCCTGCCTTCATGTGTTCTCGGATAAGGACGTTAGGTCAATATTTCAGTTGAGAGGCCTCAAATTCACCAGTCTGTGGCTGGTACGGGTACGAGTCAACAACCTAACTTTAGCTTATAATTGCCTCATTTTTACTTTTCTTCTGTAGGTTGACGGTGTAAGGAAATCGTTCACAGTTGAACAAATTATTGAGTACAATGAACAAAAAGGTTGCGTTCCTCAATTTACGAGATGTGTGTTGGAGGCTGAGGTTCTCATGACGCGGTACGACCAGTCACATTCCTTCATGGGTATAGCGATCAGAGGCACGGTCAGGAACGGGACCATTGACTCTGATGATGGTAAGTTTAACTCTGTATTTATAAAATGGATCCTCACTAACTCTGATTGGTCAAACGCTATGACTTTGCGAGAGTGTAGATCATGGAAATGACGTCAGATCACGTGTATTGTTTCCTTTATTTCTTGTTAACGCACGAGAAGATACATTAATATGGAAATCTCTTGAAGAAAGAACTTTTCCTCCAAAGGATTTGAGATGGGCACAACAAACAGGCAAAGTTACCGGTGGCCATCTTGGATTCAAAGCGAGGCAATCCTTATTTGTTCTTGCAAGGCTAAACTCGTTCTGATATCTCTCAGTGCGAGGCTAACCTAGCAAAAACAAAGGATTGCCTCGCTTTGAATCCAAGATGGCCACCAGGTGAAAAGAGTGAATATGGTCTATTCAATATCAAATTCAAATCAAAATGTAGGACTGAAATGTAAAAGAGGTGCTATTTAAGTCTTTTTTTTCTGAAATGAAATAATGTAACCTGTAGTTAACTTATGCAAAGAAAGGAAGATTTAGCGGATGAAATTATTCTTTGTTAACATGCCCAATGCAGTTCACTAGGATCACTTGTCTATACATTATGGTTTGTGGGAATCTCAGGGCCTAACTCTTTAAACTTTGTCAGACTGAAACTCCCAAATCAAGTAACCAGTAAAATACGGAAAATTCCGTATGTGGGCATGAAAGGGTTAAAAGATTCCAAAGCAGACAAGTTTCAACTCTATATAAGCGTACCGTAATATAAGCTGTGGTTTGTGTCCTATTGTTGCCAAACTGTATGTATATGAGCTTCCTACCAGCTCTGGAAACAGCAACTACTCTTAGAAGTATTAGTCTGCTTGCGTTATTCAAATGTTGAATGTGTATCCAGATCGTTAAACGAGAGTGGAGATATTGCATACTATAAAAGGGCCTCAACCAGGTTGAAGACACCTTCATTGTCAATCAGCCTATATCAAGTGAACATCCGTTCAAAGCTCTGCGACATGCGTCCGACATTTGGTAACGCGCGAAATTCAAATTGTATACTTGAATGTCTAAAAATACACTAAAGAGTTTGTAAACGGTTCTAAAACGCTATTGACAGGCATAACTGAGCAACTAGCTTCCTGCTGTTTAGTTTTTCTCGGCTTATTTTATTTTTTCCTTCAGCCGAATTTAGTATTCTAAAAGGAGAAGATTGATTACTTGCTTATTCCAAAGGGCGAGGGTCTTTTGCCTTTTATATCGCGGGCCCTTGTTTTCAATATGTACTTGCGTACTTAAAGCGGTCCCTAACGCGCCACTCATATTTTCACCAGTTCAGAATCAGGAGGGAGACAAGTCGAAATTCTGTGGAAAAACCAACGTCAAGTGCCATAAACGTGGTGTGTGCATTACCTACAGGGGTAGGGACGAGTGTAGATGTAACTACGGTTACCTTGGCGATGGAGTCACTTACTGTAACGGTGAGAATATGTGCCATTAGTAAGAACGCTTAGCCAAACCATATTAACTATCAAAAAAGAAAACTCGACGTGAAAACTATAGATATTTCAGTCTGCACAACCGTCAACTTCTATCTTACGTTGAAATGATTGAAAAAGAGTACGGAAGAGAAAGAAAAACAATAAACAGCAGCAAAACAAGAGAAAAAGAAAATATCGGTTCAACCCGAGAGTCGAACACACCTCGATGGAGTTTTAGTGCAAGCTATTAAACCACTGGACCATCACGCACAAAACTAGAAGTTACTACTGTAACTATACTTTATGTAGTGCGAGCAGGAGGTACGGCGAGCGGCGAGTACGCTCACACACGCGCGCGGTGTGAAATGTTTTTGAATTGCATGGGTTATTCTTTGTTTTCTTTTTTCTTTTCCCTTTGTTCTTATGTATAGCCCAGTTTCAGGATCATGTGCAGTCGTATAAATCCTTTGTTTTTGGTGGTCAGGTAGATTTAAACAATAGCGATGTTTCGTGTGTCGTCATCTATTGTCATTAATGTGCCAACCAGAGATCCATTGGTTCCTAACACAAAGCGGGCTTTACAAATCATGGTTGGCACATTAGCATAACAATTGCAATGTTTATCAACACGAAACATCGCTATAGGTGGCCCGCCAGTTGAAAGAAAGGATTTGTACAACTGCACATGACTGATCTCGAAACTGGTTATAGAGCTCCGCTTTCGGGGGCCTTCGGGGGCCTTTCGGGGGCCTTTCGGGGGCCTTCGGGGGCCTTTCGGGGGCCTTCGGCCCGGGAAGAGGTCCGCGATAAAACAAATAGAAGATAGTTTTCTTATGTCCTATAAAAAGACAATGCACTTTCGAGGTCTTGAAAAGCCACTCGTACATCCGCAGCTTTCCAAGACCTCGAGCGTGCATAATTATTTCATCCATCTTTTATTTGTTAAATAATACGTGAAGTGTTGTCATCAATCTTTAGATGCGAACGAATGCAAGTTGAAACGTTACCGCTGTGATTCTAATGCTGATTGCATTAACACCGTGGGCTCGTACAAGTGTAGGTGCAAAAACGGTTATATCGGCGACGGAAAAACCTGTAGAAAAGGTAAGCTACCTCACGTCAACTTTGTATATTGAATAGATTCTATCGAGATTACTTTTATATACCGATAAAGACAAGGAATATTGTAGGCACTCCTAACGTGAGCACAGCACTCCAAACAGACGGGCCGAGACAACGTTTACACAGGGTCTCAATACCCCTAAATGTTCTGGCCCGCGTACCAGAAACATTAACATTTACACGACAAAAATAAGAGTGCCGTGCCGAAAATACTTGTCGTGTGCACCGGGCGTGTATCTCTGATATAGCTACACTGGATTGTCGTGTACACTGGGTTTGTATCTCTGATATAGCTACACTAGCTTGTCGTGTACACAGGGTTTGTATCTCTGCTATAGCTACACTAGCTTGTCGTGTACACAGGGTTTGTATCTCTGCTATAGCTACACTAGCTTGTCGTGTAAACTGGGTTTGTATCTCTGCTATAGCTACACTTGGTGACAGAGCTGCAGTATTTTCCATATTAACATTTTAAAATTTTGTTTTCCCTATGTCATGCGCATTTGAACATTTTATCATGTGAACGTGCGCAATACAAATTTCTTATTGTTATTAACTGAACCGCATCCCGGTTAGCTCATTGGTTAAGCGCCGGTCTGTTGTGCGGAAGGTCGACGGCCGGACCAACGCTCAGGGTCTTAAAATAACCGAATAGAAGGTGCTGCCTTTGTGAAACAATGTCGTTCTCGATCTGTAAATGGATAGACCTTCACGTCTTCTCGGATAAGGACGTTAAATCGTAGGACCATCAGTGGATGAAGAGCCACCTCGTGGATATGCCACTCATTAATCCCATTATTATTATTATTATTATTACAATAACCAACATTGTCATACATGCGTGCCATCTCGTTCACAGTGCCCGCGTTTCTTTAGGTTAGCACAAGGAAACGGTCACCGCTGGCCGAAAAACGTGCGTGCTCTGGAAACGAAATTAACACGTGTGGTCATGCCTGCGCATGCGCACTCGCTGGTCTAATCTAACCAGTGCTTTTTCATCTGTTTTCCAAGTCACCGGTGTACAGTGCCCTCAGCCGTGTCATAGTAACGGCAAGTGTGTGAAAGGCCCTTTTGATGGCTCCTTGTGTGTTTGTAAACCGGGTTACATAGGAAGCGGTTTCCAGTGCAAACGTAAGTCAAAGCTATGTAGTGAGAAGTCTGTTCAAGAGAGATATAGGGTATAAACCTGCTCTGTGGGCCATGTTTGAGTGCCAATAACTTTGCAACTTAGCAAGGAATGCCATAGTAGTTAACGTAGCTGAGAGTGAGGCCTTTCCAACGGTATATATATTTGATTTCCATTAGACTAATCCTGAAGGAGCTACGACTTTTGGAAAATCAACTTACGATTTTTCTCAATTGAAGACCATGTTTGACAGCATATAACCTCCAGAACGAAGTATCGTAGAGCCCCTGAAAGAGGCGACATAGACCTTTCCAATAATATGTGATATGACATGTTTTACCATTGCTTAACAACGGGCCAGTAAATTTCGAAATAAGAATACACAGAACAAGAGCCCATCTGGGCTTTCACTCGGGCCACATGAGATTGAAGATGAAATACACTTTCATTTGAAATCCTCTTAGTAATAACCAAAGGGAAGAATTATTAGCTGAATTTAGCAGTCTTTAGGAGTGGCCGGTAGCGCGGTGACTTTCATTCTCTGCTCCCCTAGTATATATGTAATTTAATAGTTTTGTTTTTCTCGTATGTTGACCTTTTAATTTAAACACTACTTATTCGTTTAACACACTGCATTTGAGCAGGCATATATTCATTGTTTTGAACCCGAGAATTAACCGTACTACCGTACTTCATGGTCCCTTTCTTTAGTAGTGGGTTGTCGGTCAGGTGATTGTAAACTCTCGTCATTTAGCACAGAAAATGTATTCTGATGAATAGGGATCGGGTTGTCATGTGAGAAAGATAGCTCTTGAACAAACTGATAAGCTTCAGTAGGTTGGGTAGTCTCGGAACACTGGAGACCTTGGTCTTTTATTGTCTTCTTTTTGTATTCTTGATTATTTTTTTTAAGTTTGAAAGTCGGATCTCAGCTTTATTATATCCGCTTTCAACTCGCCATTTTCAACTTCTAGGTCAATAATATATTCGTTATTACAGCATCTTGATTTCGGTCTTGTATATATTATCTTGCTGCACTAATTTGTCTTCCAAATGACTGAGTTTGGTTTCTTGATTCGTGTTTTGATGTGACGAGAGTAAGAATTCATTACGCATATCAGTTAGGTCAGCCTCCATGTTACAAATCAAGGTCATTAAAGCAGCTAGCGAGAGAGTTCTTTTTGCGGGCTAACAATGCTCGTGAAGAATCTAAAGAATTCCGTCTCTTCCGGTTTGAATTTGACTCATGTGTATGTTGCTTTTGGAGTTTCAAGGATATGTTGATCCAAAACTACAGGCTCTTGGGGTTTTTCATTGACTTGTGAACTTGCAGGCTCTGTAATTTGTTTTGTTTTCTTAGTATAACATAAAGTGTTGAACATGTTCATGTTCTCAAGCATGTCGCGCGTGACCTCTGTTTCTTCATTCATTAAGTTCTCTACTTTCATCTGTAATCTGGGAAACTCAATATTTGCCCATGCCTTGGCACATAACTATTCCTGTTGTTAAGTAGACGTGGATGATTATAAGTAAAATCCTTCGACAGCTTGTACCGTTTCCGCTAGGTCAATATCCTCGCTGGAACGAAATAACTTGATCTCAATACTCTCTGATCCAACTTACGGTAAATTTAAATCTCTGATCTCTGAGAGACTCATAATATTGGTCTTGAAGTGCCCAAAATACGATGTTCTCCTCGGATGTTTTAAATGCAGCACAGCGAACCGATGGCTTATAGATTCCAATATCTATTTCTTCGAATTTTAGCTTTCCGGATCCTGGCCCCTACACTGGCTTCAGGTCGTCGTACGTGTCGTATATAAAATCACTGGCCATCTGGGTAAAAAACGCGGTTCTTCGGCTCCGACAATAGCGCCAGTTGAAATATCCTGAGCCTGTTGGAAGGCTTTCGCACGAGTGAAGTTCAATAAAACATTAAACTGGCTTACATTTGAGAGATGAGACTCCAAATTAGAGAGAAAGTTCCTCGCGGGTCCTCCGCCATCTTGCTTTACTGTATTAAATTATGTAAATAAATTAACCTGGCGATTGTTGCGTGACCAGCACAGTGCAATCTGATTGGTGTGAATTTGACCTTTAACGCATGCGCAGAAATTTTGCGACACCCAACAAAAATAAATAAATAACGACTTGCATTTTAAGACTCGGTGCTGCCACAGGCAGCCCGAGTAATGAGCACTACAAATCGCTTATATCGGGAGTTGTTTAGGTACTGGAATACTAAATGTATCCTGAATATCATATGTCAGCAAACGTTTGTAGCTAACGGTGCAAAATGTTCCTGAACCAGTATTTTTAGAGATTATAACATACACAACAGAATATCTGGATTCTGATTGGTCAATGACGAGTGCATCTAAAGGTTATTGAGTGCACAGTCGCATGCTCTCGGCAAATGTTTGCTCAGTGTATTATAAACAAAAAAATCGCATGAACTGCTCGTGCTATACTTGATTTATAGGCACTGAGTGGAAATTGCACTCGCCTTAAGGCTCGTGCAATTATTAGAACTTTCAAAATAGAACTCAGTGCCTATAAATCCCGTATCGCACTCGCGTTCTTGCGATGTTCTCTACCTATTCAATGTCAATTTGAATATGTAAAGTAAGGAGTGTATAAAAAGGAAAATAATACTATTCCATCTATTCTTATTGCGGAATACGGTCAATCGAATGCGCCCTAAAATTTGAGGTATTTTTGCTGAGTTTGTTGGTAGTTGTTCTTACAATCTAGTTAAAATTAACAAACATATTTTGTACCCAGTTAAAGTTATCGAAGTGAGAGGTATTCCAACCGCAATGGTTTATGTACATATATACTTTTGTCTTGAAACGCCGATAGTATACGGCTTGGTTCAAGTGCATATGAGCACACTTTATAACATTAAAATCAGTTCTATATCAAGTAAATAGTTGAACAGTAAAAATATTTATTAATTTGTGTGTTGCGTATATGAGTTATAAAGGTTTATATTTCGAATATGCTAATGACGTGACGTCACACAGGGAATAATGTATTATATAAAAACGTGCTGGTAGAGATAAATGACCTTTTCTAAACATCTATGTTATGTTTGAATCTTATATCAGTGATTTTTCCAAAGTTTTTGTCTAAATCAGAAGTAAACCTTTATAACTCATAGACGCAACAGTCAAATTAAGTAAAATTTTATCATTCAACTATTTAGTTAATGTAGAATCGATTTTAATGATACCATATTTGGGCTCATACGCACTTTAATGGATTCGGCCTGAGGTAGTTGAAGTATAAAGGAAGAACGAACTACTAAAATCTATCTGCGTACCAAGTTTGACTGGAATCAAACCCGGAACACAAAAGTTGAATTCAGAGGAAAATGTATTAAGGCCTGAACTATGATGTAACCGTAGATGTTTGTTATTTGTTATAACCTTAATTCTCTTTCTCTCCGGGCAGCGGATGGGTCGTGTGAAGGCGTGAAGTGTGATCCTAATGCAAAATGCTTGGATGCCATTGACAACTCACGCAAATGTGTCTGCAATTCTGGTTACCAAGGAGACGGACGAAAGTGCACACGTATGATATACATATTCAACTCTTTCAAGAAAACATTTGTTGATAAAAAGCCGACTTAAGGTGATGGGCTCAATCCTGGTTTCTGTCGGGAAACTACCCACCCACCCCTCCCTTGGATATGCATCGTTCTATTAATGATTAACCATTAAAGTTAGGGTGAAGTGTGGGGGAGGGGTGGGGGTTCCCAGAAACCGTGATTGATCCAGGTGATGTTACACGCGACGTTTCTTCGTGGAACATAGTTGCTAGGAGCAACCGTGTGACGTCATAAGATGCGCGAATAGTCAACATAGTGTAACATGTCGCGCTGCATGTTTTTAACGCAATCTTCGTTACGACAATATGTTGCAATTTTGTGGATTACCATCAACCTGCAACGTCATTGCCCGAATTTTGTTGTTTTACGCGTTGCTTCGTGTAACACCCTCGCCGTTGACGTTTCACGCAACGTCGTCCTAGAAACCTGTTCGCCACGTCCACGGAAACGAGGCTTCGTCAACAAATAAAGACCCCTCTCTACTGTGGATGTCAAAGTAGTATCCTAGGTGCTAGCTTGCTGGTGCGCTAAAACGTCCCATTTAACATATCTGTTGCCCCTTCAATGTTGTCTTGTGTAGCATTCATTAAAAAACGTCGTTAAAAAACATCTCCTACGCGACAAGACTGAAACGGTATATGCGTAATCGATCACTAAGTATTTATAACAGTTATGATTCGACTTCCATATGGATGGTAAAGCTACCCAGAATCAACATTGAAGAAGTGGTTTGTGCTGTACGGTCAAGGCATGGTTGTTTTAGATATCTAGTGATCTCTAGCCATGCTACGACCTCCATATGAATGGTAAAGCTCCTCAGAATCAACACTGAAGAAGTGCCTTGTGCTTTACGGTCAAGGCATGGCTGTTTTAGATATCTAGTGATCGCCGTCCGTGCTCCGTTGTCACCTAGACTTAAGGCTTTGTATTCGACAACGTTTCTGAAATAGCTGTATGTCATTAACCTTACTACCAGTAGTTTATCAACAACATTAATAGCCTTTATTTGTACCATGCAATCTACTACAATATCCACATTTATTACCCATCAAATATTTTCTCTCGCGCGTGATCGGTTGAATGCGTTACGTGATCCGATATTTTCTCTCCGCGAGCGGGAAATATCAGCGAATACACCCCCTGTGAGTGTATAAGCGCGCGTCAAAGAAAATATTTGAAGGATGATAACAACTACATTAACCTACATTGTGGCATCGAAATAACCCTGATATTTGTCCTTGAACATTATCTGATCCTCGAAGCTCACAGTTTCCCTCGAGCTTCGCTCTCGGGAACTTTTCTCTTCTCGGATCAGATAATGTTCGCGGACGAAATATCAGGGCATATTTCGACGCCGCAAATAGGTTATTGTATTTATACTCACATAGTAAAGTATAATTGTATGAAAATAGCCATAAGGGCTTGTCTAAGTATACAACCAGACTATTTGAATGTTTGGTAGAATCATAAATAAGGAAAAATGGTAAACCAACACACAGAAGAAAGATGACACTCTTAAGCTAAATGCACATTAGTAACGTATTAAAGGAGCTGTATCACAGCGAGAGGCTTTTGTATTCACATTCCGGGCAGCAGGACAGTTATTTTCAGCATTTTTCATATGAACTGACGGAACCTCGCGCACATGTGGGATGGGTAAAATCAAACCAAATATACAAAATTGACTATCAAACTGTGTATAAACATAGTGTTCAAAGAAAATGTTGAATAATATTTCAGTCAAACATTGAGGGAGGCCACTTTAACTGTTTGTAGCCAATTAACAGCCACCAATCTAACAATACTCCATACATGTACAACACCATGACATAGTCCCTTTAACTGTTTGTAGCCAATTAACTGCCACCAATCGAACAATACTCCATACATGTACAACACCATGATATAGCCCCTTTAACTGTTTGTAGCCAATTAACAGCCACCAATCTAACAATACTCCATACATGTACAACACCATGACATAGTCCCTTTAACTGTTTGTAGCCAATTAACAGCCACCTATCGAACAATACTCCATACATGCGCGGTAAAAAGACGTAGCCCCTTTAACTGTTTGTAGCAAATTAACAGCCAACTATCGAACATTGACTCCAAACATGTGCAACACCATCACATAGCCCCTTTAATTAATCTAGAAGGGTTCTGGTCTTGTCGTCTTGTTTTGGCTTGATGAGTAAAGGACCGGAATAAATAAGTGAAACACACACCGGCCACCATTCAATCAGCCGGTAATTCTTATACCGTTCCTGTGAATAACGCGTAAAAACAACGGCTGGTCGTTTAAAGACGCCACGAGGTACCTCCGTTTGAGCAGTGACAGTTTTCTAATCTTAGTTACTTGACGTAAGGCTGATTTTATATTAACACATCTTGTCTGTCACTGTTGTTTCTTTCTCAGAGCTTGGTTTGTGTGGCGGAGTACAGTGTAGTGCTAAGGCTCAGTGTATGTACTCAAAGTGCGCCTGCAATTCCGGCTATGAAGGAGACGGTCAGCGATGCTCAGGTAGAAGAACCAAACTCTTTCAAAGTGCTTCCTATGTAATATGAATGACAGTCACTTTTGTTCCGTGTGTTCTGAAAACTTCAAAAGAATAGTCAAAGGAGTGTTAAGGCTCTGTATTTGAAAAGAAAACCTCGTCTATATGGCTTCGGTTCACTGTTAAGCTCGGTTTCCATATGATCGTTACGATCGCTGCAAAAAGTGCTGGGATATCGCTAGTGATCTATCATGGCCCGGCTTCCATATGATCGCTGATACCTTTTCAGCGATTGCAGCGATCGTAACGATCATATCAGAAAACCGGGCTTTAGAAAGCATACAAGTAGTCACAAGAGAGGAGGTAAACGAATCCCCATTTCCCATGATAATTATTTGAGCTCACAACACGTGAACCCTCGTTAGTTACCCATTAATTGAGTCCTCGTAGCATCGTTATATATAAACCACTATACGCCAGTCAGGTGTCTTTATTAAAATAACCAGGCTGTGTCCTGTTAATCTAAACAAACCCATATATGGAGGATTTGTTCTCTTTCCTAGTTCTCTCTTGGTAGTCAATAGTATCGGACCTTGCAAGCAATCCACGATACGGAAACCATGGCGACACTGGACCACAATCCCTTGCGAACCTAGCACAGTTAAACACACACGTAGAAATCCTCTATTCTCTTCAATGACAGTGTATTTGCAACAGCACTCGATAAAAGGGAATCGAATATGGCTGCACTACTAGTCTTCCCTGCATTTGACGTCCAAGGTTCGGACGTGAGCAACAGATGGGACATGTACGTCGCGAGGTTAAAGAACCTTCTGTTAGCAATGAATATCACCGACCATGGCAAAGACAAAACCACTTTGAATCATGTTGCAGAAATAAAGAAAGCTCACAACAAGGTCATTCAAGCAGACAAAAGTTGCGTCCCAGAAGCCGCAGATTAACGCCTTGAGTGACGGTAGAGATTTAAAAAAACTCTACCGCGATTTTATAATGGGTTTAATGATTTGTGCGCGCAAATGACTGTTAGTAAAAGACTGACGTGCTGTTTTATATTGACAAATACAATCACGCGCTGACTGTACGATGAACGAAAAATAATGAATACTGCATGGGGCCTCGTGTAGTATGAAGATATTTTGAACTCATAGTACACATCAAGTGCTTGTATTTGTCAATAAAGCACAAACATAAAGTCTTTAACACTTTTGGCATATTCCAACTGAGCGCACAGTGTGCTGTGGTCAACCACAATTATTAGCCAATCACCTGCTTGGATTTTGTACTGTGCACATCATTAGCCAATCACCTGCTTGGATCTTGTACTGTGCACGGAGTTGTAATAAATAACGTTTAAACTTCGGCTTGAGTATCAGCTTGATACGTCAAATACGTATCGCAGGGTTTCCTTCACAATACCGATAAAATCTAGTAATTTAATTACTCAACACATTTACTCAATGTTAGTCTCATTATGATGTTAAATATTCACAAATACCAGCGAGAAGGTGCAGAAGTTCAAACTACAACAATACACAGAGTTGTGAACAACCCATCTTACCGCTGGTATTTATGTATATTTAACATCAGAATGAGACTAGTGTTGAGTACATGCGTCTGTAGTCATCGCATCCAGCGGTAATTCTTGAATGCGAAACTGGCCTATAGACCCTTTGCACGTTACGTCATAGCCGCCATGTTGGTGTACAGTTAACAATAGATTCTTCGTTAGCTTCTTTTGTTTTGTACACCAACATGGCCGCCATGCCCTTTGTCATTTGAATCTCTGGGGATTGAGTGTAAACCATCTATTCGATTACTAGTGTAGCTGACCAATTCTCCTTGTGGCGCATGCGCCGGTTTTCAGTAATTTAAGTAGCTGAAGATGAACACCAAAGAGAACAAAGTTGGGGCAGACTTGACCGTTTGCAACCTGAAATGTTATTGGTTACCCAAACAATAGCCTACCCCTAAAACAATACAAACCCTAACCCTAAAACAATGGGATTCTTTATCAGTGAAGTCCAATAGGATACGACCTACAGAACAGTCTAACCGAACAAGTTCATTGCCGATTCATCTGTTTATTCATTTTAACTGAACTTTTGTTTTCATAGATTCTAACGAATGTCTCCTAAAAACTCATCGATGTGATGCAAACGCTGACTGCATCAACACTGTGGGCTCGTATAGGTGTCACTGCAGGGCTGGTTACACAGGCGATGGCTTCAATTGCCAGAAAGGTACTGCCCATGCGCGGGCTATGTTATTTTAATCAAATATTTAAAATACGTTTTACATCATTCTCGAAGGATTGCGTGACGGAAATATATTGTTGGCCTGTCACAACGGAAATACAATGATTCAGTAACTGCATTACATGATTTTCGCTTTCTGTTTTCTCCTGTTTGTCAGTGAACGAAACATTTGATTGTGACGGGAAGAAGTGTCACGCTAATGCCCAGTGCTTCTCGTACCGCGGTCACCGCCAATGTGTCTGCGTGAGTGGTTACCATGGAGATGGAATCCAGTGCCAAGGTACAACATATCATGTTGATAGATCGCATACGTCATCGCGTTTGTACTTTTCTTGGTCAGCGTTAAGTTATCTGAAATATTTGGTTCTGTTCTTCGACTATGAAAGTGTCTACCGAAAAAGACCAAAATTCCTAAAATACATCGTCTTGGTTAACTTCAGAGCGCTTACTATTTGCACAGAAAAACCGGTTGGGATGGAACAAGCCAAATGGAACGGTATATCCGCTACATCCGCCGCCATTATTGGTTTTAAGTCGTAAGACTCATTGGAAGCCTGGCTGCAGATGAGTATGGATCGAGTAGATTGGTGCAAATGGTACCTGATTTTTCGGTCATTTCGGTTGGAATCAGGAAAAAGAGGAATACCTCCGAAGCTATTCCTTCATTAAACTTACGAGTGGAATGAGCCGTTCCAAATTGAATTCCCACCCGAAAATACCGGTATACGGTGTAAATGATAAGCGTTCCAGGTTTACTAGGGTGATACCTTTCAAGATCACGTTGGAATGTAGAAATATAGGTTTCCGGGGAGGGAGTAAAACCGGAGGACGAGGGGAAAACCCAAACTGAAGCAATTGTAAACCATTTCCAACAAGTTCTGCTAATATGTGACGCCTACTGCTCAAGGAATGGAACTCAGACCAAAGTGTTAGTTCCTTTGATAAGAAGCCGGTGTACTTGACACCCAAGCTTATTAGTATTGATATTTACGCAGTAAACTTCCCTTTAAACTTCCTCAAGGTTACTGCTTATAGAAATCCTTGTCATTCTTATGTAAATCGAAAATCCTCTCCTAAAGGATTTTCGATATACTACGTATTTTTTGAACGAATATCTTTAAGGAAATCGGAAGCCCACGCAATGTAAACGGCCGATTGTCTGTTTTTAGACATGAACGAATGCCAGAGTGATAACAAATGTGATGCCTTGAAGGCAGTGTGCTCCAACACCGTGGGCTCATATAGATGTACATGTAGGCCAGGTTACAGTGGAGATGGTCGATCCTGCAGCCCAGGTAAGAACGCTCAGTAGGCGTACCATCGATTAGAGCAGATTTCGTATGAGTGGTACAAACTACGGCAATGGCTACGACACGATTACTGTACGGCATGCCATGACATTGAAATGGTTTCTTATTGTTTTTGTCATGCTGATCCAATCAAATTACAGAAATACGGTGCAGCACGGTTACGGTACGGTTACGGTAAGGCTACGGATATGCCGTAGGTTGTTCCACTCATACGAAATCCTCTCCAACGAAGTTCCTATCATAATACAGCAAGTTAAAGAAAGGATACTGGGGAATCATGGGAAAAACGATTTAGCTGTATCTGAAATTGTATATATCAATTGCTGTGAAATTTGTACTGTCATCAGTACAATCATATATAAAATGTGGTGACATGCTGATACTTGCAAATTATCGCATAAACAGAAACTATCGTCTCTATTTCCTACTCTCATGTCGGGAATATATTTTTTCACGTGACAACCCTTCTTGAATCTTGTATATCTTTTTACCACACTATACATCATATACAATACCACACTATACAATACTATACAATATCACACTATACATCGTATACAATACCATTCGATCAGGAAAGCTAAAGCCGCTAGGGATACGAAGGCCGCGCGTCGACAGTACAGTTAGCCCAGTATCTGTCAAAAATATTTCACCTATTTCACAATTAGACTGCGTGGTCGATCAGGTTTCTATCGACAGATAGTTGGCAGCCCCGAATCAACTAACAAAGTCGATATAGACCCAATTGTTTTAGCATCACAAAATCACCGTTCTATCAACTTAGCGATAGAGAAAACTGTGAAAAAAAATCACACCGAAGAAGTGTGCTAAGTGATATTTGTCTGCAACACGCGCACAGTCAACCATCGATGGATAGACGGCACCTAGCTAACCAATCATGTGGCGAGTTTGGCAATAGACTAGCTGGAATTTAGATGAAGATGCAACATGTACTTAATTTATTAGTCGTACTTTACTTGAAAATTTGAACCGATGCAAAAAAATTGTTGGATTTGTCTTTACGCAAATAGTATGACTTTTCCATAGGCCCTAAAAATACAAAAAGGACTCGATGGATTAAGTATCGAGTTGGTGGATCAGTAAAGGAACGTGTGTAATAGTCACTGTATCTTGATTGTTTATGTTTATAGTTTCTCCTTGTGGGGGTGAGGTATGCCACAGGTTCGCCACGTGCCAGACTGATTCAAATACAGGAACAAAACGATGCCGATGTAGAGAGGGATTCAGAGGAAATGGCGTCGACTGCGATGGTAAAACAAAACGCTAGTTCGTCATATTTCTGCGTGAGACAGAAACGCATATGCACCGAACTTAATGCCATTAAGTTCGACGTTGGAGAGACTGATTGATTCAGGCGGCGAGCTTCAGAGCTGGAGGGAAGTTTGTATGGGGAATACAGAATTTAAGGCTTTTTAAAGCCTTTTCTACCATTTATAGAGTGCTGGAGGACTTCGTGAAGTCTGATGAGAGCTTCAATCAGCACTTTCTCGAAGAACTGAGTCTGTGCCTTGGCGTTTTGACAGAGAAAGAGCCTTGTGTCTTGATCCTAGCGATGGGCCCTGAGCTCTTCAGTAATTCGTTGAACCGATTGTAGCAATCAGGGAATCTGGGTCTAGATTTAAGAGAAGAGCGGGGTTTGAATCAACGACGCTCCAGAGTCGCATAGTGCGACAGCATCTGCTGCTCCTAATTCATCTGCCGCACCTAATTCATCTGCTGTACCTAATTCATCTGCCGTACCTAATTCATCTGCTGCACCTAATTCATCTGCCGTACCTAATTCGCCTGCTGCACCTAATTCATTTGCCGTACCTAATTCATCTGCTGTACCTAATTCATCTGCCGCACCTAATTCATCTGCCGCACCTAATTCACCTGCTGCACCTAATTCATCTGCCGTACCTAATTCATCTGCCGAACCTAATTCATCTGCCGTACCTAATTCACCTGCTGCACCTAATTCATCTGCCGTACCTAATTCATTTGCCGTACCTAATTCATCTGCCGTACCTAATTCACCTGCTGCACCTAATTCATCTGCCGTACCTAATTCATTTGCCGTACCTAATTCATCTGCCGCACCTAATTCACCTGCTGCACCTAATTCATCTGCCGAACCTAATTCATCTGCCGTACCTAATTCACCTGCTGCACCTAATTCATTTGCCGTACCTAATTCATCTGCCGCACCTAATTCACCTGTCGTACCTAATTCATCTGCCGCACCTAATTCATCAGCCGCACCTAATTCACCTGCCGCACCTAATTCATCTGCCGCACCTAATTCATCTGCCGCACCTAATTAATCTGCCGCACCTAATTCACCTGCCGTACATAATTCACCTGCTGCACCTAATTGATCTGCCGCACCTAATTCATCTGCCGAACCTAATTCAAACTTGTTGAACTAAGTTGGTTAATACACCGCTCTTCTGCCGTACGTAATTCATCTATTAATTTCGGCCCATGAAAAGTTCTCCATCTGAAACGCGCCTCAGAGACTTCGTTTGACAAGAATAGGAATTATATGTCTGGCGATTGCTTTCCTGTCTCAAGCAAGTCATCTTTGTTGGATGGGGCGTGAGGTATTTATAAGTGCAGAACAAAGAGTAAAAAAGCTTCAAGGTTTTGAATGTCTTGAATAATTACATCAAGAGTATGCTCGATGGGGATGCAGGTTGGCGCAGTGGTAAAACACTCGCCTCTCGCCGCTGCGCTCCCGGGTTCGATTCCCAGCTGGGGCACCGTATGTGAGTTAGATTTGTTGTTGATTCCTTATCTGCATTCGAGGGTTTTTTCTCCGGGTTCTCCGGTTTTCATCCCTCCGTAAAAATAAACTTGTGAGTGGAGTGTTGTGTGTCCAAAACATTTAATATAGTGAGGAGTAAAAACAGACCCACATCAGCTGTAAGCTGCAATAATCAGCCTGCTATTACAAATATAATATTATTATTTTATTTTATTCGACTGTTACACATAATCAAGTATATGACACTGCTCATTAACCAGCAAAATATGAGTGTAGCGTAGGATGAAATTTATTTCCACACCTCTCTCGAATTCTGTTCCTGTGTGATTGATTTTTTTCAGACATGGATGAGTGTATTCCCGTACTACGGACGTGTGATCCAAACGCAATGTGTCGGAACACTCTCGGGAGCTACGAATGTATGTGTCGTAGAGGGTTCGTCGAGAAAAGAGGACAGTGTATCAGTAAGTACGGAGAAACAATTTGATGAATAGTTTTAATAGTAAGTGGATGAGTCATGTACAAGACCAAATCTTCTCTCTCAAAATTCTGGGGAGTGGAATCAGCCTGAAGGTCTGAGGTGGGTAGCCGCACGGCCGAGCAGCTCAGGTGGTACAGCGCCGGTCACGAATGCGGCGGTTGTGGGTTTGAATCTCGGCCGCGTTTTTGGGCAGGGACGTAAAAGCTGTTGGCCTTGTTTCCATTCGTGTAAAAGGGGATTGTTAGGCACCACATCCTTTGGAAAGACATTGAATCTTAAGCTTCAGAATTAATTAATTAGCTGATTATAAGCTAGAGGACTAATAATTTTCGATACTGGAATAAATGACTACCCTTTCCCCCTTTACCTATCAAACGTGACAGTTTCTGTTTCTAGCTCACACGCGGTGTTACCCAATACAAGATGAAAGAGAGAGCCACTGTAACCATTCACGCAAGTACTCGTAGTATTCAAAACTAGTGAATGATGCCTCAACTCCCTACAAACCAAAATACCAACCATACCTAGTTAGTTGATAGAATGCGACCAATTGAATACAAAAGTAGCCAATCCGAGTGTTTTAACCAAACAACTCTCAGTAATATATTTTCTATAAACATATTTAGAAAGATGGTAAATCGTATTCAATACATATACTGGGTATGCTAAAGTCGTGCTAAGGGCGCAAAGTACAGTATGGGGCTAATTGCTCAGGAATTTTTCATTATATTTTATTACAGATACTGTATAGGGTTAACACCCCACTATCGACATGGTCTTTGTGCCCTTAGCTCGTCTTTAGCATACCCTCTATACGTATTGTATACGATTTACGATTGTTTGTATTTAGCTTAAACCCACATGGTTTACCGCTTTCACACAACCTTGATAAGTATTGTCTAAAGCAGTGCAAGTGGAGCCAGTGTCAAATCAAGCATACTATAAAGGATCGACGTTGTTAGCGCGACGGTTATTTTTGTAGTTTGTAGTAAAATCGTAAAGTGCATGACTGTCTTTCGTGTTTATTTTAGGTGATGGCAAGTGTAATGGCTTCAAGTGTGACGTCAATGCTCAATGTGATGCTGTATTGGGATGTGTCTGTCACACTGGTTTCCAAGGCAATGGAATTAACTGTACTGGTAAGAATACACGAGAACACGAAATATGTTACACAGATATATCGATAGCACGGTATCTAAACGTAGCACCAACTCCAGTACTAAACAAAACTACTTTAAAGCCAAGCCTAAGAATTTAATAGATTGAAGTTTTCTTAATTTGTAATTCACTGTGAGTTTACCAAGTTATAAAATTATACACTAAACACGTTTAAGCCTTCGAAAACCTGTATTTGAACCCAGAGCCTGAGCCTTCATGCTTTCAGCCAGCGGAACGTTTTTGCCGCTGTGTGGCCCCCCATCCCTTCCTCTCCTCAATCTCCCCTTCTTCCTTCTTACCACAGGAAGTCCGAGGATCGCAATAATTAAAGTGGATTACAAAAGCTAATTCTACAAACTTGATTTCGGTTTTCAGTCAACCGATTTCAAGTTGCTCTAAATTTCTCTTAAAAGTTGTATTTTTCAACCACTCCAATCCTTGCCATCCATCCTTCATCAAAATTGTCTCTAATTTTCTCCAGTGTATCTGAAAAGCATGCTAATTTGAGTAGTCATTTTGGTCTTCAGTCATGAAAAGGTTTATCATTTTATGTACCAATAGATCGTTTTCACATGACGTCATCAAAATTCTAAAATCTAAACTATAAGATCTATAAAACTGTTCTTTTAATATGATTTAGACATCGATATTCTCTGTATTCTTAGAAATTTTTCATCGATACGGTCATTCGTTTTTGAGTTACAGCTAGTATTTTGAATTTTGTGACAGCCCAGCTCAGCGTGTTTACAAAATGTCTTGAAAATCCATATATTTCGGCCAATTTAAAATGTTAACTAATGATAAACCTTTAAAAGTGATATCTAAAGTGTTTTGAAGTGAACGCTAATCATATTGATGGGAAAACAGCTTTATTTGTAGAGTACGTTTTCGGCCGCCATCTTGGTGTACCAAAGTGGTACACCAACATGGCCGCCGCATACCAATTACACTAAATAGTCCAGTTTCGTATTCCAAAATTACCGCTGAATGCAATGACTACAGACGCATGTACGCAGGGTTAGCCTCATTCTGAAGTGAAACATTCATATATACCAGCGAGAAGGTGCAAAATGCGAAACTACAACAATACACAGAGTTGTGAATAGCCCACCTTCTCGCTGGTATATATGAATATTTCACTTCAGAATGAGGCTAACACTGCGTACATGCGTCTGTAGTCATTGCATTCAGCGGTAATTTTGGAATACGAACTGAACTATTGTTGGAATATTATTTGTTCGACAACTTGGTTGCAAAGTACTCTGTTGATCCAAAATTTCGGTCATTCCTATATTTTACCTACTCTATACACAACATTTCCAATATTTTACTAATATCACTTTTTTTCTTGAGGAAAATTCTTTATGACATCAGTGAAAACGAGCTATTAAAAATGCATCTAATAAACCCAGAGTATTGCTACAGTAATTGTGCCACGGATTATCCACAGATTTAAATGAATGTGAACCTGGTAGAAACCGCTGCGATCCAAACGCTGACTGTCTTAACACTGCGGGCTCATTTGAATGCCGTTGTGGACCGGGATTCGTTGGGAATGGTTTTCACTGTACATGTAAGTTGTGTTATATATGTGGCCTTAAAAGGAGTCAGACAGTACCGCTCGAAACGATCCACATTATTGGCTTACCCAACAATACATAACACCTTAACCTTTAGAACGAGCAGTACAAAAACAATAGAGCTACAGTATAATGGGTCCAATCAGAACACAGGTCTGGAAGTGGCACTGTATAGGCCTTGCTGACGTCATTGTTTACATTTTTGCCTCATTAGCATAAGTTAACCTTCAAGCTACAAACAAACAGTCTACATCAATTGAACGAGAATTTTAAACTTAGTAATTACTGAAAATTTGAGACTGATATGTTAAATATTTACGGAGAAATTGACAAATGGGCTGGGTGGAAAGAGTTGCTGACAGCCATATATTCTTTGTAAATTTTGAGATTTTTAAACGCTCATTCCTCAAAATATATTTATCATATCACTCTCAAATTTGGCGGTGATTATCAAGTCTGACAATCTCTTTCGATTTATGGACTCTGTTTGCATGTACGTCGCTTGAAGTTTGATGTATGCATGCTAATGAGGACAAAACGTAAACATAGATTTGCCTATTATTCCTTAAAGAGGACATGTAGTGAGAAACCTTTATATTCGTGGTCTGTGCCGGACGTTTTGGCGATTTTCATAGAACTGACGAACCTCGCGCGCACGTGGGATGTTTAACTCAAAAATGACGAACACACGAAGTATAGACGTGTCTTCAAAGACAATACTGATTACGTCATTCCAATGAAGGAAGGGATGAATGTTAACTCCATACATGCACAACACCATGACATAACCCCTTTAAACTATTATTATCACACCAACAAGCACTTCATGAATAGACCTACATCTTCAATGTTCGTTCATTGATTGGCTTGTCATTCCACCAATCAGCGGACGGTACGTGTGGAGGCCGAACATGTGCTGCTAATGCTCGTTGCATTGTGAAATCTGACGGTCGAACTCGACAATGTGTGTGTAACAATGGCTGGCGGGGAAACGGACAGTCATGCTTGGGTAAGAACATCTCCCTGATCTATTTAATTATTGTTTTACCACTCGAAGGTAAGGTAGACGGAGAGCCCAAACAGGCTCAGAGCCCCTCTATGGAGGTTTCCGAAGGCCTACGAGGCCGCCTCCCGGTTAGCTCATTGGTTAAACTCTGGTCTGTTGAGCAGGAAGTCGCGGGTTCAAACCCCGGCCGGACCAACACTCATGGTCTTAAAGTGCCACTGCGATCAAATTTTGACATATCAATGTTTTTGCATATTCCTAAAGTAGAGTTGATATATTATTACCAGTTCAAATTGTTTTTCGATACAACGACAGGAAGTCTTATTTTTTGAACTCCGAATATTGAATCTAAACGTCCGCCATTACTGGAGGTCGTTTCCTTTGTTCAGCTTTAAACAAAGGTTTATTCAGCGGAAGTGATGTCATACACTTAACGCTCGCCTGCAGAACACAACGCCTGGAGGCATATTTCTACTAAAAACGTCTTCACGTACATAAGATGAAAGTTATATTGATCTTTGCGAGGTTGGCTACTTTTTTATGTACACTGTTTTGCGCCACGAGGTTGTCGTGTTAAGTGTATGACATCACTTCCGCTGAATACTGAGAACGGCTTCCAGTAATGGCGGACATGATTTTACCGGTAAACTCTCCTAAAATTCTGTGGTTTAACTTGCCCATTTGGGAATATGTTTTACTATTTCGGATATTTCTAATACTGATTGACCTATTGACACTGAAAAAGTGGCAAATCGAAAATGGTAAATTTTCGTCGTAGTGGTACTTTAAAATAACTGAGTAGAAGGTGCTGCCCTTGTGAAACAACTGCAAATGGTTAGACCTTCACGTCTTCTCGGATAAGGACGTAAAATCGTCGGCCTGAGGTGTATCAGTCTCACCAGACTGTCACGAGTTACCGACGTTAAATATAAAAATAAAGTTGATCTTCACGATTTAACGTCCTTATTCGAGAAGACGTGAATTAACACGCTTTGCACAAATGACCCTAAAATCTATCACTTTGCTATATTTTCAAAAGTTTCCAACGTAGAAGATTGATTTTTTTGTGGGAGGATGAAGACCGATGACCTAAACGAAATCCGATGCTTTGAACTACCGTAGACATTTTGATGACGTCACAGTTACGTCATATATCCATTTATAATAGGTTTCTCGATGTTTTCAATTACCTTTAACATCAGTAAATTTTATATTTTCGATTTCCCATCATGTCGACAACAAAGAAACCGAAAACTGAGTTCGATTGGTTAAGAGGGAGAAAAGTTATGAAATTTTGAATTTTGGCAATTTTCCCGCCAAGATTTGGCGGGAAATATTCAATACAGAACCATTTACAAAATAACTTCTTCATTCATCTTTTAGAGTTTAAAATATTTGTTTACGACAATCTAGCAATCAAAAGAGTAAATCGGTACCCACAACCGTATGTTTTTAGAATTTTCAATTTTTGAGAGGAAATACTTTAAAAAGAGGATACGTCATTATGACGTCATATATTTTTGAAAATGTCTTTTAAAAATAACTATTCGAGTATTTTTCGGGTTTTAAAGAGGAACCGTACTTACTGTACACTGAATCGCCGCAATATGGTCTTTTTATGTTTCTTCACTTAGAAAGCATGACTGATGTCAGACCCATGACGTCAGAAAATGTGACGTCACAGGAAACTTCAGTTCTTAATAACTCAGCACATATTTATCGTAGAGACTTTAAAATTGCGGCAATCAAAAACACACATTTATTTTGTTGTGATAACATGCTTTATTTCAAACGTATAGGTAACGCACAATTTGACCTTAAAAGGAGTCGTTCGTTATGACGTCACATTAACTTCAATGTACAAATGTGTTTGATCCTAAAGATGTTATTACATTTTAATATTAACATACGAAAATTTCGTTAAATTTTTTGGCTCGCTTTTAGTGATCGATTTTGAGGTAACTTATGCCAGCATGTAAGGTCTAACTATTGGCAGTTCGAGAATGAGATTGATTCGCAATGCAGCACATTCTACTCAGTTCTTTTAAGACCCTGGGTGTTGCTCGAGGGTTTCAATCCTCAACCTCCCGCACTATAGACCGGAAGGCAATAGACCGGAAGGCAATAGACCGGAAGGCAATAGACCGGAAGGCAATAGACCGGAAGGCAATAGACCGGAAGGCAATAGACCGAAAGGCAATAGACCGAAAGGCAATAGACCGAAAGGCAATAGACCGGAAGGCGGTGTGAGCTAAGTGAGAGGTTAGGAATTTTATGAACCAATAAATAAATGAGTTCTAACAGTGGCATATCCACGAGATATTTTTTCGTCCACTGCTCCAGATCGATTTGAAGTTTGAGGGAGAAAAATGAGAGAACCTGGATAAAACCTCTTTGTGAAGGGATGCGGCGATATTGAAACCGTGCCATCACTACGCCACCCCGTCTCCCATTCACTAGAAATCATCCTTTTGCGATAACGAGCACAGTTTCACGCGAGTCTTGTATTTCTCTACAGATATCGACGAGTGCCAGTCGGACCCAACAAGATGTACCGCTAACGCAGACTGTATCAACAACGCGGGCTCGTACGAGTGCCGTTGTAAACTTGGATTCAGTAAAAACGGTTCGGCCTGCATAGGTACGTTTAAATCACGATACACGAGCACATTTACTCAATAAATATTATATCCCTATTATATTCTATTTACTTTAGTCTAATATAAGAATCGGCAATTTGTGCGAATATGAATACCGAAAAAACACTGAAATTTTCGCCTGAGAACCAATCAGATCGCGCGTTCTTATGATGTAAATGTTTCCTGAATCTTTGTTATGAGATAATTTATTGGTAGACCATGGCAGTACTTCGAGTGCACGTAAAAGACTTTAGATGGTATTTTGAAATAGGATATTAAAATTATAGGATATTGTACCACTGGTAACCGTATTGGGTTACCTGTGTAATAGGACAAGCACAGTCTTAAATCACGCTTTGTGATTTAATACGCATGATCCTTACTATGAATAACTTTTCATTTAATAATAAACACTATATCCAGATCCACGGCACAGCTATGGGAACCCGTATGGCCCCCTCTTTTGCTAATCTATTCCTTGGTAATTTTGAAACTAAAGCTCTTTCTAAAGCCCCTTACCAACCACACACTTGGTTGAGATATATCGACGATATTTTTATGATATGGACGGAGGGCCAAGATCGTTTAAAAATATTCATCGATTATCTCAATGCTCTTCATCCCACCATTAAATTCACTTCTTCATACAGTTTCACAGACATTTCATTTCTCGACGTTACACTGAGTCATCCTCAAAGACGGTAGCATCGAAACTGATCTCTACACCAAACCTACTGATAAACACCAACACCTACTCTACTCTTCTTGCCATCCCTTACATACTAAAAAGGCTATCCCTTTTAGTTTAGCACTCCGCATTCGTCGCATTTGTTCCACTGACGAAACATTCAATTGAGGTAATAAGCTTTCTTTCCTCGATTTACAAATACAACGTGCTGCTAATATTTCTCGTATAACGATGCTTTACAGACTAAAGTTGCACAAGATTCTAATCGTGTTCCTTTCGTCATCACATATAATCCAGCACTGCCAAACATTTCATTATTGATTCGTAAACATTCTCCCATACGGTTTTCTTCTAATCACTGTAAACAGCTGTAAAGACGTTTTTAGAAACCTACCTCTCGTCGCTCACCGCCGTTGTCCTAACCTTCGTGACACACTTGTTAAATCGCAACTACGTAATATATCCAACAAACCTGCTCTTCCATCTGGCTCTTTTCGTTGTGGTAAAAACTGTGCCACTTGTCCTTACATTCACCATGGCCTTACACGATACACATTTTCTTCCACCGGGGAAACCCGTTTCATTAAGTCACATATTACTTCTAACACCAGAAACGTCATTTACATGGTACAATGCAATCGCTGCCACTTACAATACATCGGGAAAACTAAACGACGACTTAAAGACCGATTTAATGAACACAGGCGAGCAGTTGACAAACTTAATATTAAATCTACACCCACCACAGTCTCTGAACATTTCCTTTCCTGCCCTAACCATTCTAACACTGACATGCAACTTATCCCCTATCTCCTCGAGACTATTCGTAAAGCCAGAGAGTCATTCCTTATCGACTTAGCTAAAACTCTTGAACCACTTGGAATGAATAAGCGTGATGAAACTTAATATGTATATTTTTTTTACGCGGGTTATTGTACTTGCGTCATTTCCTTTCCACTCATATTGTGTAATCACTTTTTATATTTTTACTTACCATTGTCAAATATTATTGTGTAATCACTTTTTATATTTTTTTACTTACCATTGTGAAATATTATTCACTTGTAAGATCTACCTGAAGAAGGCTGGTTTGGCCAGCCGAAATATTGTTAACTTATCAATATATACGTTGTTTGATCAGCTTTTCTGTAGTCCTTGGACTTGTTCACTTATTACTGTTTTTGGCTGATCCGATCTCTCTGTTAGATCCAACGTACCACCGACAGAATTGTCGTATACGGATTTTGCTAGCTTTCATTAGCATTACATTTTTTCCCAGAGCCCGCGCGTTTTTGGGCCAGCGCTGACCAAACGCCTTATGCTGGTACTGACCGCGGGTTGTCTCCCATCATTTTCACCTCTAAGCGTTAAGTTACATATTATAGTAATCAGTATTTTTTGGGGGCAGAATAAACATGCAAAAGAACAAGCCACATTTGACGCGACTTCCTGCGACACACCGCGTGTTTGCTAGTCTTAGTAACGCGCCGCCAATTATAACTTCGTAGCGACTGGGAACGAGTGTGGCTCAGGTACATTATCGTGGATTCTACACAATTCCTTTTCGATTTTTTTTCCTATTTCAAAAAAGGTTGTCGTGAAGCCGTGACAAACGACAAAAAGACATTCCCAGACCGAAAAAAGTTCAGGTTATCGTTGTGTGGCTATATTGAACGGATGAACATGTGATTCGAAAAAAACATTAAACCGGAAACCGTTTGTATAGTTTTAATCCCCAAAACAAACACATTTTCCTGATTTCAGGTCTGGGAATGTCGTTTATCGTTTGCCAACCTTTTCTGATACAGGTGTATGTAAAAACATATTTTTCGAATGAGTTCAGGCCACATATATCAAATTCACCTTCCTCTCTTCATTCTCCCATATATGTGTTGTGCTTTATAATTTTCTGTTCGTTTCATATCATCTGGGCACTGATTTACCTTGATCTTTTCAACGCATACCTTTCCCAACATAAAAACCTAAAACTAACCTGAAAACATGCAGAAATTTGAAACCAATGGGAGAAAGTTAATGAGATATGCATTCATTATTTTGTGTAGTTCCGTTCTATGTTTTTGTTTGATAGTTCGATTAATGTTTTTGTGAATTACAGTATGTTGATTCTGTTGCCGCTTTGTGTCAGTTTGTCCTTTCATCTTAAAGTCTTGTTTTCACTAGCAACATAAGCATTAGCCTAATTTCAGACGGTACGAGGTCGTCCGCTCACTTCACAGACTTTCATGTTCCTGACGTCATCAACCTTTGTTTTTACAATAAGCCAATACGAACACGCGTAAGAATTGAAGCGTTTTGTGTAGAACAGTCGTGCCGTGGCTTTTACTAGTTGGATCTATCAGCTTTCATGCACTGGAAAAAACATTATACAGCTTCAAACTTCTGTAGATTTCTCAGAATGGTATCCTGTTTGAGCTGCTGTGGTTCTTTGGAGAGCAGGAACTTTTTAAACGGAAGTTTGCGTATAGTATTATTGCAGGACAGTGTATGAGAATGCATACAAGAAATATCAGCCTCAATTCCATTCCGTAAAGTTTATTACTGTGATCTTAGAACTTTTACGCTTTTACTTTTATTTTTAAAACGTTTTGAAGCTTGATATGTATGCCGATTAGTTACACAAGACCCTAAAGGTGTCCTAGTGTAGTTTTTTTTGCTATCAGAGATTGTTTTAACCGGACTTTTTGTGCAATGTTTAGATGCCATTGCCGTACATAAACTTACGGAAGTGTGTTCATAATTCTGAAAACAAAAATATTCACCCAAGTGCTATGAAACTTTTTCCATAACATACTCAGTATGTGTGTTCACTCCTGCAGAAAAATCATAATATTCCATGAAAGATTTGGTCTTGGTTGCGCATTAAACTCCTGTTTGATGTTTTGTGCAAATACCTACATTCAACATACAAAGAAACAAAAACAAAAAAAAACATTCTCTTGCCCGTCCCCCCTCACGCTGCGCATTAGACTCCTGTTTGATGTTTGGGTACGAATACCCGCACAAACACCAAAACTCTACCAATTATTTTATTCATAATTCACATAGTGTACCCAGTGTTCACCCCATCCAAGGATATCCAGTCTTTCCGCTTCCTGTCAGTCCTCCTATTCTTTATAAAAAAAAAAATTCATTTCTTTCACCTGCATCATTTCTTGCATTTTTTCAATCCGCTTGTCCCTTAATTTCTTCCAATCCATGGCCTCATTTCACCTTGGTTTCTTCAACAATTTTACCCTCTCTACCCCCCCTCTCTACCCCCCCCCCCCCCCCTCTCATCCCCATTCCCTCACCCTTCCTGTACGATGTCCGGGCACGAATACCCGCACTAACACCAAAACAACAACTGTGACAATTTCACCCTCTCTACCCCCTTCTGTCATCACTATTCCTTCACCCTTCCTGTTTGATTACCAGGTGCGAATACCCGCACTAACACAAAAACACAAACTACAACTGTGACAATTTTATCTTCTCTACCCCTTCTCTCATCCCTATTCCCTCACCCTTCCTGTTTGATTACCGGGTGCGTATACCCGCACTAACACCAAAACAACAACTGACAATTTCACCCTCTTTACCCCCTTCTCTCATCCCTATTCCCTCCCCCTTCCTGTTTGATTACCAGGTGCGAATACCCGCACTAACACAAAAACACAAACTACAACTGTGACAATTTTATCTTCTCTACCCCCTCTCTCATCCCTATTCCCTCACCCTTCCTGTTTGATTACCGGGTGCGTATACCCGCACTAACACCAAAACAACAACTGACAATTTCACCCTCTTTACCCCCTTCTCTCATCCCTATTCCCTCCCCCTTCCTGTTTGATTACCAGGTGCGAATACCCGCACTAACACAAAAACACAAACTACAACTGTGACAATTTTATCTTCTCTACCCCTTCTCTCATCCCTATTCCCTCCCCCTTCCTGTTTGATTACCAGGTGCGAATACCCGCACTAACACCAAAACACAAACTACAACTGTGACAATTTTATCTTCTCTACCCCTTCTCTCATCCCTATTCCCTCCCCCTTCCTGTTTGATTACCAGGTGCGAATACCCGCACTAACACAAAAACAACAACTGACAATTTCACCCTCTTTACCCCCTTCTCTCATCCCTATTCCCTCCCCCTTCCTGTTTGATTACCAGGTGCGAATACCCGCACTAACACAAAAACACAAACTACAACTGTGACAATTTTATCTTCTCTACCCCTTCTCTCATCCCTATTCCCTCCCCCTTCCTGTTTGATTACCAGGTGCGAATACCCGCACTAACACCAAAACACAAACTACAACTGTGACAATTTTATCTTCTCTACCCCTTCTCTCATCCCTATTCCCTCCCCCTTCCTGTTTGATTACCAGGTGCGAATACCCGCACTAACACAAAAACAACAACTGACAATTTCACCCTCTTTACCCCCTTCTCTCATCCCTATTCCCTCCCCCTTCCTGTTTGATTACCAGGTGCGAATACCCGCACTAACACAAAAACACAAACTACAACTGTGACAATTTTATCTTCTCTACCCCTTCTCTCATCCCTATTCCCTCCCCCTTCCTGTTTGATTACCAGGTGCGAATACCCGCACTAACACAAAAACAACAACTGACAATTTCACCCTCTTTACCCCCTTCTCTCATCCCTATTCCCTCCCCCTTCCTGTTTGATTACCAGGTGCGAATACCCGCACTAACACAAAAACACAAACTACAACTGTGACAATTTTATCTTCTCTACCCCTTCTCTCATCCCTATTCCCTCCCCCTTCCTGTTTGATTACCAGGTGCGAATACCCGCACTAACACCAAAACACAAACTACAACTGTGACAATTTTATCTTCTCTACCCCCTCTCTCATCCCTATTCCCTCACCCTTCCTGTTTGATTACCAGGTGCGAATACCCGCACTAACACAAAAACAACAACTGACAATTTCACCCTCTTTACCCCCTTCTCTCATCCCTATTCCCTCCCCCTTCCTGTTTGATTACCAGGTGCGAATACCCGCACTAACACAAAAACACAAACTACAACTGTGACAATTTTATCTTCTCTACCCCCTCTCTCATCCCTATTCCCTCACCCTTCCTGTTTGATTACCAGGTGCGAATACCCGCACTAACACCAAAACAACAACTGACAATTTCACCCTCTTTACCCCCTTCTCTCATCCCTATTCCCTCCCCCTTCCTGTTTGATTACCAGGTGCGAATACCCGCACTAACACAAAAACACAAACTACAACTGTGACAATTTTATCTTCTCTACCCCTTCTCTCATCCCTATTCCCTCCCCCTTCCTGTTTGATTACCAGGTGCGAATACCCGCACTAACACAAAAACAACAACTGACAATTTCACCCTCTTTACCCCCTTCTCTCATCCCTATTCCCTCCCCCTTCCTGTTTGATTACCAGGTGCGAATACCCGCACTAACACAAAAACAACAACTGACAATTTCACCCTCTTTACCCCCTTCTCTCATCCCTATTCCCTCCCCCTTCCTGTTTGATTACCAGGTGCGAATACCCGCACTAACACAAAAACACAAACTACAACTGTGACAATTTTATCTTCTCTACCCCCTCTCTCATCCCTATTCCCTCACCCTTCCTGTTTGATTACCAGGTGCGAATACCCGCACTAACACAAAAACAACAACTGACAATTTCACCCTCTTTACCCCCTTCTCTCATCCCTATTCCCTCCCCCTTCCTGTTTGATTACCAGGTGCGAATACCCGCACTAACACAAAAACACAAACTACAACTGTGACAATTTTATCTTCTCTACCCCTTCTCTCATCCCTATTCCCTCCCCCTTCCTGTTTGATTACCAGGTGCGAATACCCGCACTAACACAAAAACAACAACTGACAATTTCACCCTCTTTACCCCCTTCTCTCATCCCTATTCCCTCCCCCTTCCTGTTTGATTACCAGGTGCGAATACCCGCACTAACACAAAAACACAAACTACAACTGTGACAATTTTATCTTCTCTACCCCTTCTCTCATCCCTATTCCCTCCCCCTTCCTGTTTGATTACCAGGTGCGAATACCCGCACTAACACCAAAACACAAACTACAACTGTGACAATTTTATCTTCTCTACCCCCTCTCTCATCCCTATTCCCTCACCCTTCCTGTTTGATTACCAGGTGCGAATACCCGCACTAACACAAAAACAACAACTGACAATTTCACCCTCTTTACCCCCTTCTCTCATCCCTATTCCCTCCCCCTTCCTGTTTGATTACCAGGTGCGAATACCCGCACTAACACAAAAACACAAACTACAACTGTGACAATTTTATCTTCTCTACCCCCTCTCTCATCCCTATTCCCTCACCCTTCCTGTTTGATTACCAGGTGCGAATACCCGCACTAACACAAAAACAACAACTGACAATTTCACCCTCTTTACCCCCTTCTCTCATCCCTATTCCCTCCCCCTTCCTGTTTGATTACCAGGTGCGAATACCCGCACTAACACAAAAACACAAACTACAACTGTGACAATTTTATCTTCTCTACCCCCTCTCTCATCCCTATTCCCTCACCCTTCCTGTTTGATTACCAGGTGCGAATACCCGCACTAACACAAAAACAACAACTGACAATTTCACCCTCTTTACCCCCTTCTCTCATCCCTATTCCCTCCCCCTTCCTGTTTGATTACCAGGTGCGAATACCCGCACTAACACAAAAACACAAACTACAACTGTGACAATTTTATCTTCTCTACCCCCTCTCTCATCCCTATTCCCTCACCCTTCCTGTTTGATTACCAGGTGCGAATACCCGCACTAACACAAAAACAACAACTGACAATTTCACCCTCTTTACCCCCTTCTCTCATCCCTATTCCCTCCCCCTTCCTGTTTGATTACCAGGTGCGAATACCCGCACTAACACAAAAACACAAACTACAACTGTGACAATTTTATCTTCTCTACCCCCTCTCTCATCCCTATTCCCTCACCCTTCCTGTTTGATTACCAGGTGCGAATACCCGCACTAACACAAAAACAACAACTGACAATTTCACCCTCTTTACCCCCTTCTCTCATCCCTATTCCCTCCCCCTTCCTGTTTGATTACCAGGTGCGAATACCCGCACTAACACAAAAACACAAACTACAACTGTGACAATTTTATCTTCTCTACCCCTTCTCTCATCCCTATTCCCTCCCCCTTCCTGTTTGATTACCAGGTGCGAATACCCGCACTAACACAAAAACAACAACTGACAATTTCACCCTCTTTACCCCCTTCTCTCATCCCTATTCCATCCCCCTTCCTGTTTGATTACCAGGTGCGAATACCCGCACTAACACAAAAACACAAACTACAACTGTGACAATTTTATCTTCTCTACCCCTTCTCTCATCCCTATTCCCTCCCCCTTCCTGTTTGATTACCAGGTGCGAATACCCGCACTAACACAAAAACAACAACTGACAATTTCACCCTCTTTACCCCCTTCTCTCATCCCTATTCCCTCCCCCTTCCTGTTTGATTACCAGGTGCGAATACCCGCACTAACACCAAAACACAAACTACAACTGTGACAATTTTATCTTCTCTACCCCTTCTCTCATCCCTATTCCCTCCCCCTTCCTGTTTGATTACCAGGTGCGAATACCCGCACTAACACAAAAACAACAACTGACAATTTCACCCTCTTTACCCCCTTCTCTCATCCCTATTCCATCCCCCTTCCTGTTTGATTACCAGGTGCGAATACCCGCACTAACACAAAAACACAAACTACAACTGTGACAATTTTATCTTCTCTACCCCTTCTCTCATCCCTATTCCCTCCCCCTTCCTGTTTGATTACCAGGTGCGAATACCCGCACTAACACAAAAACAACAACTGACAATTTCACCCTCTTTACCCCCTTCTCTCATCCCTATTCCCTCCCCCTTCCTGTTTGATTACCAGGTGCGAATACCCGCACTAACACAAAAACAACAACTGACAATTTCACCCTCTTTACCCCCTTCTCTCATCCCTATTCCCTCCCCCTTCCTGTTTGATTACCAGGTGCGAATACCCGCACTAACACAAAAACAACAACTGACAATTTCACCCTCTTTACCCCCTTCTCTCATCCCTATTCCCTCCCCCTTCCTGTTTGATTACCAGGTGCGAATACCCGCACTAACACAAAAACACAAACTACAACTGTGACAATTTTATCTTCTCTACCCCTTCTCTCATCCCTATTCCCTCCCCCTTCCTGTTTGATTACCAGGTGCGAATACCCGCACTAACACAAAAACAACAACTGACAATTTCACCCTCTTTACCCCCTTCTCTCATCCCTATTCCCTCCCCCTTCCTGTTTGATTACCAGGTGCGAATACCCGCACTAACACAAAAACACAAACTACAACTGTGACAATTTTATCTTCTCTACCCCCTCTCTCATCCCTATTCCCTCACCCTTCCTGTTTGATTACCGGGTGCGTATACCCGCACTAACACCAAAACAACAACTGACAATTTCACCCTCTTTACCCCCTTCTCTCATCCCTATTCCCTCCCCCTTCCTGTTTGATTACCAGGTGCGAATACCCGCACTAACACAAAAACACAAACTACAACTGTGACAATTTTATCTTCTCTACCCCCTCTCTCATCCCTATTCCCTCGCCCTTCCTGTTTGATTACCAGGTGCGAATACCCGCACTAACACCAAAACAACAACTGACAATTTCACCCTCTTTACCCCCTTCTCTCATCCCTATTCCCTCCCCCTTCCTGTTTGATTACCAGGTGCGAATACCCGCACTAACACCAAAACACAAACTACAACTGTGACAATTTTATCTTCTCTACCCCTTCTCTCATCCCTATTCCCTCCCCCTTCCTGTTTGATTACCAGGTGCGAATACCCGCACTAACACAAAAACAACAACTGACAATTTCACCCTCTTTACCCCCTTCTCTCATCCCTATTCCCTCCCCCTTCCTGTTTGATTACCAGGTGCGAATACCCGCACTAACACAAAAACACAAACTACAACTGTGACAATTTTATCTTCTCTACCCCTTCTCTCATCCCTATTCCCTCGCCCTTCCTGTTTGATTACCAGGTGCGAATACCCGCACTAACACCAAAACAACAACTGACAATTTCACCCTCTTTACCCCCTTCTCTCATCCCTATTCCCTCCCCCTTCCTGTTTGATTACCAGGTGCGAATACCCGCACTAACACAAAAACAACAACTGACAATTTCACCCTCTTTACCCCCTTCTCTCATCCCTATTCCCTCCCCCTTCCTGTTTGATTACCAGGTGCGAATACCCGCACTAACACAAAAACACAAACTACAACTGTGACAATTTTATCTTCTCTACCCCCTCTCTCATCCCTATTCCCTCGCCCTTCCTGTTTGATTACCAGGTGCGAATACCCGCACTAACACCAAAACAACAACTGACAATTTCACCCTCTTTACCCCCTTCTCTCATCCCTATTCCCTCCCCCTTCCTGTTTGATTACCAGGTGCGAATACCCGCACTAACACCAAAACACAAACTACAACTGTGACAATTTTATCTTCTCTACCCCTTCTCTCATCCCTATTCCCTCCCCCTTCCTGTTTGATTACCAGGTGCGAATACCCGCACTAACACAAAAACAACAACTGACAATTTCACCCTCTTTACCCCCTTCTCTCATCCCTATTCCCTCCCCCTTCCTGTTTGATTACCAGGTGCGAATACCCGCACTAACACCAAAACACAAACTACAACTGTGACAATTTTATCTTCTCTACCCCTTCTCTCATCCCTATTCCCTCCCCCTTCCTGTTTGATTACCAGGTGCGAATACCCGCACTAACACAAAAACAACAACTGACAATTTCACCCTCTTTACCCCCTTCTCTCATCCCTATTCCCTCCCCCTTCCTGTTTGATTACCAGGTGCGAATACCCGCACTAACACCAAAACACAAACTACAACTGTGACAATTTTATCTTCTCTACCCCTTCTCTCATCCCTATTCCCTCCCCCTTCCTGTTTGATTACCAGGTGCGAATACCCGCACTAACACAAAAACAACAACTGACAATTTCACCCTCTTTACCCCCTTCTCTCATCCCTATTCCCTCACCCTTCCTGTTTGATTACCAGGTGCGAATACCCGCACTAACACAAAAACAACAACTGACAATTTCACCCTCTTTACCCCCTTCTCTCATCCCTATTCCCTCCCCCTTCCTGTTTGATTACCAGGTGCGAATACCCGCACTAACACAAAAACACAAACTACAACTGTGACAATTTTATCTTCTCTACCCCCTCTCTCATCCCTATTCCCTCACCCTTCCTGTTTGATTACCAGGTGCGAATACCCGCACTAACACAAAAACAACAACTGACAATTTCACCCTCTTTACCCCCTTCTCTCATCCCTATTCCCTCCCCCTTCCTGTTTGATTACCAGGTGCGAATACCCGCACTAACACAAAAACACAAACTACAACTGTGACAATTTTATCTTCTCTACCCCCTCTCTCATCCCTATTCCCTCACCCTTCCTGTTTGATTACCGGGTGCGTATACCCGCACTAACACCAAAACAACAACTGACAATTTCACCCTCTTTACCCCCTTCTCTCATCCCTATTCCCTCCCCCTTCCTGTTTGATTACCAGGTGCGAATACCCGCACTAACACAAAAACACAAACTACAACTGTGACAATTTTATCTTCTCTACCCCCTCTCTCACCCCTATTCCCTCGCCCTTCCTGTTTGATTACCGGGTGCGAATACCCGCACTAACACAAAGACAAAAACTACAACTGTGACAATTGTATCCTCTCTACCCCCCTCTCTCATCTCTATTCCCTCACCCTTCCTGTTTTATGTTTGGTGCGAATACCCGCACTAACCACGGCGGGCACAAAGAACGTCAAAAACGGCATCAATAAACGTGACCAAATATTTGAAAATAACACCATTTCTTTACTTAAAAGAAATGTTGATGACTTGGTAACAAAATGAGACTACATACTTTAGGTGTTTTATGTTTGTATGATGACGTCGTTGTGACGTCATAAGCGATGCCTCCTTTTTTGGTGAAATTCCCCCTTTAACTGTACTGGTAAGAAGACACGAGAACACGAAATATGTTACACAGATAAATCGATAGCACGGTATCTAAACGTAGCACCGAACTCCAGTACTAAACAAAATTACTTTAAAGCCAAGCCTAAGAATTTAATAGATTGAAGTTTTCTTAATTCGTAATTCACTGTGAGTTTACCAAGTTATAAAATTATACACTAAACACGTTTAAGCCCTCGAAAACCTGTATTTGAACCCCATGCTTTCAGCCAGCGGAACGTTTTTGCCGCTGTGTGGTCCCCCATCCCTTCCTCTATTCAATCTCCCCTTCTTCCTTCTTACCACAGGAAGTTCGAGGATCGCAATGATTAAAGTGGATTACAAAAGCTAATTCTAGAAACTTGATTTCGGTTTTTCAGTGAACCGATTTCAAGTTGCTCTAAATTTCTCTTAAAAGTTGTATTTTTCAACCACTCCAATCCTTGCCACCATCCTTCATCAAAATTGTCTCTAATTTTCTCCAGTGTATCTGAAAAGCATGCTAATTTGAGTAGTCATTTTGGTCTTCAGTCATGAAAAGGTTGATCATTTTATGCACCAATAGATCGTTTTCACATGACTTCATCAAAATTCTAAAATCTAAACTATAAGATCTATAAAACTGTTCTTTTAATATGTTTTAGATATCGGTATTCTCTATATTCTTAGAATGCATCTAATAAACCCAGAGTATTGCTACAGTAATTGTGCCACGGATTATCCACAGATTTAAATGAATGTGAACCTGGTAGAAACCGCTGCGATCCAAACGCTGACTGTCTTAACACTGCGGGCTCATTTGAATGCCGTTGTGGACCGGGATTCGTTGGGAATGGTTTTCACTGTACATGTAAGTTGTGTTATATATGTGTTATATATAAGGAGTCAGACAGTACCGCTCGAAACGATCCACATTATTGGCTTACCCAACAATACATAACACCTTAACCTTTAGAACGAGCAGTACAAAAACAATAGAGCTACAGTATAATGGGTCCAATCAGAATACAGGTCTGGAAGTGGCACTGTATAGGCCTTGCTGACGTCATTGTTTACATTTTTGCCTCATTAGCATAAGTTAACCTTCAAGCTACAAACAAACAGACTACATCAATTGAACGAGAATTTTAAACTTAGTAATCACCGAAAATTTGAGACTGATATGTTAAATATTTACGGAGAAATTGACAAATGGGCTGGGTGGAAAGAGTTGCTGACAGCCATACATTCTTTGTAAATTTTGAGATTTTTAAACTCTCATTCCTCAAAATATATTTATCATATCACTCTCAAATTTGGCGGTGATTATCAAGTCTGACAATCTCTTTCGATTTATGGACTCTGTTTGTTTGTATGTACGTCGCTTGAAGTTTGATGTATGCATGCTAATGAGGACAAAACGGAAACAAAGATTCGCCTATTACTCCTTAAAGAGGATGTGTAGTGAGAAACCTATATATTCGTGGTCTGGGCCGGACGTTTTGGCGATTTTCATAGAACTGACGAACCTCGCGCGCACGTGGGATGTTTAACTCAAAAATGACGAACACACGAAGTATAGACGTAGTCTTCAAGGACAATACTGATTACGTATCACTCCAATGAAGGGAGGGACGAATGTTAACTCCATACAGGCACAACACCATGACATAACCCCTTTAAACTATTATTATCACACCAACAAGCACTTCATGAATATACCTACATCTTCAATGTTCATTCATTGATTGGCTTGTCATTCCACCAATCAGCGGACGGTACGTGTGGAGGCCGAACATGTGCTGCTAATGCTCGTTGCATTGTGAAATCTGACGGTCGAACTCGACAATGTGTGTGTAACAATGGCTGGCGGGGAAACGGACAGTCATGCTTGGGTAAGAACATCTCCCTGATCTATTTAATTATTGTTTTACCACTCGAAGGTAAGGTAGACGGAGAGCCCCAACAGGCTCAGAGCCCCTCTATGGAGGTTTCCGAAGGCCTACGAGGCCGCCTCCCGGTTAGCTCATTGGTTAAACTCTGGTCTGTTGAGCAGGAGGTCGCGGGTTCAAACCCCGGCCGGACCAACACTCATGGTCTTAAAGTGCCACTACGATCAAATTTTGACATATCAATGTTTTTGCATATTCCTAAAGTAGAGTTGATATATTATTATCAGTTCAAATTGTTTTTCGATACAACGACAGGAAGTCTTATTTTTTGAACTCCGAATATTGAATCTAAACGTCCGCCATTACTGGAGGTCGTTTCCTTTGTTCAGCTTTAAACAAAGGTTTATTCAGCGGAAGTGATGTCATACACTTAACGCTCGCCTGCAGAACACAACGCCTGGAGGCATATTTCTACTAAAAACGTCTTCACGTACATAAGATGAAAGTTATATTGATCTTTGCGAGGTTGGCTACTTTTTTGTGCACACTGTTTTGCGCCACGAGGTTGTCGTGTTAAGTGTATGACATCACTTCCGCTGAATACTGAGAACGGCTTCCAGTAATGGCGGACAGGATTTTACCGGTAAACTCTCCTAAAATTTTGTGGTTTAACTTGAACATTTGGGAATATTTTTTACTATTTTGGATATTTCTAATACTGATTGACCTATTGACACTGAAAAAGTGGCAAATCGAAAATGGTAAATTTTCGTCGTAGTGGTACTTTAAAATAACTGAGTAGAAGGTGCTGCCTTTGTGAAACAACTGCAAATGGTTAGACCTTCACGTCTTCTCGGATAAGGACGTAAAATCGTAGGTCTCCCGTCGGCCTCAAGTTTATCAGTCTCACTAGACTGTCACGAGTTACCAACGTTAAATATAAAAATAAAGTTGATCATCACGATTTAACGTCCTTATTCGAGAAGACGTGAATTAAAGTCTAACTATTTGCAGTTCGAGAATGAGATTGATTCGCAATGCAGCACATTCTACTCAGTTATTTTAAGACCCTGGGTGTTGGTCGAGGGTTTCAATCCTCAACCTCCCGCACAATTGCTGGCTTTCACTCAATCCCCAGAGATTCCAATGACAAAGGGCATGGCGGCCATGTTGGTGTACCTAACAAAAGAAGCTAACGTAACGAAGAATCTATTGTTAAAGGTACACCAACATGGCGGCTATGACGTCATGTGAAAGCCAGCAATAGACCGGAAGGCGGTGTCAGCTAAGTGAGAGGTTAGGAATTTTATGAAGCAATAAATAAATGAGTTCTAACAGTGGCATATCCACGAGATATTTTTTCGTCCACTGCTCCAGATCGATTTGAAGTTTGAGGGAGAAAAACGAGAGAACCTGGATAAAACCTCTTTGTGAAGGGATGCGGCGATATTGAAACCGTGCTATACCGGGGAGGCGATACGTTCATCACAACGCCACCCCGGCTCCCATTCACTAGAAATCATCATTTTGCGATAACGAGAACAGTTTCACGCGAGTCTTGTATTTCTCTACAGATATCGACGAGTGCCAGTCGGACCCAACAAGATGTACCGCTAACGCAGACTGTATCAACAACGCGGGCTCGTACGAGTGCCGTTGTAAACTTGGATTCAGTAAAAACGGTTCGGCCTGCATAGGTACGTTTAAATCACGATACACGAGCACATTTGCTCAATAAATATTACATTCCTATTATATTCTATTTACTTTAGTCTAATATAAGACTCGGGCAATTTGTGCGAACATGAATACCGAAAAAACACTGAAATTTGCGCCTGAGAACCAATCAGATCGCGCGTTCTTATGATGTAAATGTTTCCTGAATCTTTGTTATGAGATAATTTATTGGTAGACCATGGCAATACTTCGAGCGCACGTAAAAGACTTTAGATGGTATTTTGAAATAGGATATAAAAATTATAGGATATTGTACCACTGGTAACCGTATTGGGTTACCTGTGTAATAGGACGAGCACAGTCTTGTTCCCAGAGCCCGCGCGTTTTTGGGCCAGCGCTGACCAAACGCCTTATGCTGGTACTGACCGCGGGTTGTCTGCCATCATTTTCACCTCTAAGCGTTAAGTTCCATATTATAGTAATCAGTGAAGCGCGCAGGATTTTTTTGGGCAGAATAAACGTGCAAAAGAACAAGCCACATTTGACGCTTACCATTGAGGTAAAAGTTATTGCGCTCATATTTTAAAAGTCAAATTACTAACCAATTTGAAAGACTGCCCTCCATGCATGAATGTGACAGAAAGCCATGAATATCAAGTCTTCCCTTTTAAATTTTGGTCAAATTTCACAACTTTTTGACTGAAGTCAATATTCGCTCGGTTACTTCTCAGACTCTGGGTCGACTTGGTAACTGCCCAATAGACGCGCGGGCCCTGGGAACGAGATCGGTTCCAAGAGCGCTGTAATTTTTTTATCCCTACGTCATTGCAATCATAGAAAGACTTCAAGCTGCGGGGAGTTTAAGTGAAAACATACATACTGCAGTAACATTAACTCTTTGACTATTCGACTCTTTTCTACTCTCCAGTGGACAATACGAGTCTCCGTGCTAAATAAAATTTATTTTTTCTCTGTGAAAACGGGGTCTGAAAATAATAAATTTAATTTAGCACGGGGCCTCGTATTGAAACCTTTGTGCGTGACAAGTAAAGCATATCACGTAAGTGGGCTATTTAAATACTGATCCTGTTTCCTATTAGCAATTCACGCATGAACAACTGAGACGAAACGTTACACACAGTCGTGGGTTTCCAATTTTTTTAGAGCGATTGCAGAAAACCCGTGAAACAATTCCATTGTTTTCTTTTGTTTTGTTCATCGTACTAGATACTGACTATTATATTTTGTTTCACGGATTTAGTGGCACACACGAAGGGACAAGTCCCAGGGACAAGTCCCCTTGTGTGAACTAGGAAAAGTATTGTCGCCGGGACAAAATTTTGTCCCCGGGACTTGTCCCTTCAAATCAAACTGGTTTGAATTGAGGGGACAAGTCCCGGGGACAAACTGACAAGATTTTTCCTAGTTCACACGAAGGGACTTGTCCCTGGGACTCGTCCCTTCGTGTGTTCGGAACAATGGATTTGTGGCCCCGGGACTTGTCCCTGGGACTTGTCCATTCGTGTGTGCCGACCTTAATGTTATGGTAATAACATTATATAAACACGCTATCGATTTTTCAAACGTTTTAGAAATGCTGTACTAAAGGAAATGTTTGAAATGTAATCTATAGATAAAGATGAGTGTCGAAGTTTACCCAACCTCTGCCACAGCATGGCTGTTTGTGTCAACACTGTCGGTTCATACTTTTGTCGGTGTCGACCTGGGTTTAAAGGCGACGGAAAGTTTTGCCAGGGTAAGTACACAATTTATCTGTTATAAAAGTACTCCGTTGAATGACAAGATGGCAGATTCACCTTTTCTCGAACATTTGTTTGTGTGTTGGACCTTGTCTTTGAATGCACCATGCAATGCACGAAACAATTTTGGATATAGCTTTATGTTAAAAACGCACGGGGCGACCTTAAGACTACGCAGTGCCGTAATTAATAAATAGAGTTTATTAGTCGGCTAAGCATCTAATACGGCTGTGTATTTTTATGAGTCATGCGTATTTTGGCGAGGCTTAATCGTAACTCCCCTCCTCTCCATTCCATCCCTGAGAAAAAGAACGAAGGAAACTCAGAGGTATATTGTATTTCTATGTTGCAGCCGATGGCACGTGTGCTGGAGTGACGTGTCATCCGGATGCCACGTGCCAACAAAACACGGCGCAGGGAACCATATGTGTCTGTAAACCAGGTTACCTTGGTGATGGGAGAAAGTGTGCCGGTGAGTTAGACACCTGTTCGCTGCACTTGTCATATTTACGCTTCCGATCACGTGACCTCTCCTGGAGGTTTAGTTCCCGTCACTCACTGACTCAGCCTGATTTAAATTGGCTGCTTTGGCGCCTAAGCCATTCAAATGACAAACGCTACAGTTTGTCTGGTCTCGATTCACATTTTATCCAGTAATGAGAATCGAGGTAGAGTGTAAAGACAACGTATGATTGATAGACAACAAAACTTCGACCGAAGAACGTCTGTCTCGCGTAAATATGAACGACTCTGTAAGCGATTCTCTATGTATTTTTGAGTCATTTGGTGATAGTTTTGAGCCATATTATTCGTGTTGTGACCCATTTCGTAAGTTAGTGCTATTCTTCCCAAGTCCCGCATGGATTGAAAGCAACCTGTCAGATTGGTATAACACTTTGTGTTGCTAACTATACAATAAACATTACGATACGCTGGCGTTCTGATTCGTCGATATTCATATATTATTATAGAGTACAGATACACCGATGATAACACGTTTTGCACAAAATCATTTTGCGTCCTCCTTTTTCTCTAAGTGTCATGCAGGGGCTGATTTAGGGGTGGACCGAGGCCCCCCTTTCGTTAGCTGGGTCTCGCACCCCCTAGCTAATTGCTGGTTTGCACGTGACGTCATATCCGCCATGTTGGTGTACCTTTAACAATAGATTCTTCGTTAGCTTCTTTTGTTAGGTACACCAATATGGCCGCCATGCCCTTTGTCATTTGAATCTCTGGGGATTGAGTGAAAATCAGCAATAGGGAGTTTAAGAAACCACGACGGCAACGTCTAGGACGACGGCATAAAATAATAGCCTTAATTACAAAATACAATAACTACACGTGAAAGTACACGCAGTCGCCTACATTTCAACCGTTGCCTGCAAAAACACAACGTGAAAACCATACGTTTTACGTTCCATAGAGAACGCGAACGTCAACAAGTAAATCACTCCGTCTTTCGTTCGGCGTGAAGGGAACTTTATGCTTATCATATTTTTTAGAAAACTTGGATGTGAAAAATAATTAAAGGCGAATAAAGGAAAAAGGAAAAAACAAATTTCGGGAGAAAACACTTTTCTGTGTCCTGTCGATACGGCGCGAGGTTCGGCTTACGCCGCACTTTTACGGCCCCCTCTTTCTGCATTTCCTGGATCCGCCCTTGAGTATTTCATCACGTCACGTTTTGACGTAATCTGTGCATATGTAAGACGGCAGACGAACGGCAAAATGACATCTATTTATTGATTGACTGCGTTGAAGTATTTTGTTTGGCTTTCGGCCCATTCTCTTCCCACCAGATATCAACGAATGCACCCTGGGTAAACACAATTGTCACAAGAAAGCCACTTGCACCAACACCGTGGGCTCATACAAGTGCAAATGTAACTTGGGATACGTTGGTAATGGGACAAATTGTGCAGGTAGGAGAAACGCAATCGCGTTCATCTTTGATGTTAGAAGTTACACGTTTATTTTAGCAGACTTCAGTACCAAAAACATTACCATTTTACCAGCGGTCATTTCAGCACTTGGTCACATTCCATCAACTATAGTTGTGAGCGTCTCATTTGCTAGTCAGCCCAATATCACACCAAGTTAACCTAATTTGCCGATACAGTGGGATTTGTTTCGATCCTCAATGGTTCTTTTACGTCCTACACTATTTATGGGACGGGACCGCCATGTACGAGGGATTCACAGTTCCCAGTGTAGAGAGCCAGGTTTTTACACCTTGAGTAGAATCACTACCACGGGGTACGAACCCGGGTGACCAGTTGCCATGAAGCACTGCGAATACTGTATTAAAGGTATTTGGCGATCATAATGATTTTGAATCACATGCAAATGGCACGTGTATATTTTTTTCAGATGATGGGTCGTGCCGAGGTGTCACATGTGACCCGAATTCCCAACGCGTGATAGCCTCTCCATCAGGAGAATGCAAGACGTGCAAGTGTAATGACGGGTTTAGCGGTAACGGCGAGTTTTGTAAAGGTATGGCATTTAGTTTTGATCAGTTAAAAACAATATAGAGATTACTTAATGGGAAGTGCTGGCGTATGGTATTTGCGCACGAGTTTGTTTTCACAAGCGAGTGAGTTTTGGAAAACAAACAAGTGTGTAAATACCATACAAAAGCACTTTCCATCTTGTAATTTGTTTATTACATACATACTGAGATTTTTCTCCAATATATCAAACAGGTTTTATTTAGGTTTTGTCATTGAACACGTACATTTGTAGCTTTCAATTTTTTTTTTATGCATTTCGTATCCGACTCAACGTATACACGCCGGGCACAAATGATCGTAAAAACGGCGGGTTTTATATATATTTAAAAGTTTTCGACATAGAAGAATGAATTTTGGTAGGTGTATAAAGGAGTGTAAACAAAACATAGTCTGATAAGTTAAGCTAATATAGCCATCGTTATGACGTCACAATGACGTCATATATCCTTTTCTAATAGGTTTCTTATAATTTTTTATTACTTCTAAAAACGTTTTATTATATCTTTTTCAAATCTCTTGTTCATGAGAATGAAATAATCGAAAACCCGTTATCGATCGGTTGAAGTAAACGAAAGTTATTAAAGTTTGAATTTTGGTAATTTTCCCGCCAAAAATTGGCGGGAAATGAATAGCATAAAACCATTTATGAAAATGTCGCTTGTTTTAACTTTTACAGTTCGAAATACTGGTGCATCATATTTTGCACAGTAATAGAGCTCTTTAGTAGTAACAACGTGTTCTTTTTAGAATTTTGATTTTTTGAGTATAACAGCTTAGAATTGAAGCCCCATTTTTTGTATACGTCATTATGACGTCATAAATATATTTATGTACCCTCAGTAAATAGCCAGTTCAATATTTTTGGAATTTTATCAATGAAATGCATTTGGCTAACAATTACAAGTTAAAGTATTCTCTTTAATAATATTTTTATATTCGGCAATCTGATTTAAGCTTGAAGTATGACGTCACTAATAATGACGTCATAAAAACAGTAAATCGTCCATAACTTTGAATATTTTTATCGTAGAAAGTTCAAATTTTCGGCAAATTAATATATTTCATAAAAGCTTTCTGATGACGTAATATTTTTGAAACGTGTTTTAAAGGTTAATTTTCACCAAAAAAGGAGGCATCCCTTATGACGTCACACCAACGTCACAATACAGAAACAATTGTCCCGAAAAATGTAGTCTTACTTTGTTACCAACCTGCCAACATTTCGTCACATTTAGAGTAGTAGTAAGGAAATAGCGTTACTTTTACGTTTTATGTTACACTCAACCCCGCCGTTTTTACGGTTATTCGTGCCCGGCGTGGTAGACTAAAATTTATGCTCGATACAATCAAAATAGAAAGAAAATCTTACTTTCTAAACTGACATCAGCCTTGAAATAGTTTTCAACATCAATATGAAACTGTCTTTGATTCAACAAGTAAAGTTTACAAGTTTACATCGTCAATACATTAGTATACCTGCTTTTTCCAAGTTGTTTGCTATGAGTTTCCAGACATCTCCACGGCTTATAGGTTTTCTCTGCTCACAGAACATTTACGATTTTTCAAATGTCGATAGTCTATGGAAGTTGAAATCACTCCACGAAGGATTGAAAGCTCGTAATCTTCGCCGTATTTTCTTTTGACACTAACAATGATTTCACATAGATTATCTCAATATCTGTTGAGTTCTTTCGGTAGAATTTCGCTTCTTCTTTGTGTTTCTCTAAGTTTTTGCTCTTATGATTTTGTTTTCTTGGTCGATAATATACTTCTCAATTGACTTGGAAGTTTTAGCATCGTTAGTTGGCTGTTTACAGATCAATATTACATTATTTAAAAAAAAAAGTCAAAACCTCCAACTTTCGTAGTGAATGAAAGTGGCGCCTCCGATCTCAAGTCCAGTTTGAAAATCCCGATATGTTTTGGCAGGTGATTTCTAATTGGACGAAACGCTTTTCGCACGTGTGAAAATTTCGTTTCGCGATTCTGATTGGCTAAGGAAAATTGTGAAGTGGATTTTCGCATGAATGATTCCATTCGTAAATCTCAGTATGTATGTAATAATAGGTTTTCTTTCTATCTGTCTCCATATTATATTTAACAATTATTCACCGAAGTGGCTCGGTAAATATCCACCACTATTCACCAACACTGAGGTGAATAATTGTTTTAGTATATACCACACTCCAGGTGAATAGCCAGCACCAAATAGTTATTTTATTTTCTGTCAAATGGACAAAAGCTCCCGCGAGATGATCGCTGCTTTGCTCGGAAGTGAATATGAAATCATATTCACTGTTTGAGTAGCCAATCAGAGCGCGCGAAAAGTGATATTCACTGGTGTGGTATATACTAAACGACGGAATTGTAAAACCATTTCGTTCTTTCCATTCTTTATGGGTTAACACTGAAAATTAAGCAAGTTTCACGGCATTATTACATACTATTGCTTTGACGGAGACTGTTGTTTTATGCACTATCTAAGCTGTAGTTGGAGACTGTTCAGAAATTAAAAGTCAAAACATATATAACCCTCCCGGATAATAAGTACGAGGATAATAAGTACGAGGATAATAAGTACGAGGATAATAAGTACGAAATATTTTGTTCCTGCCTCCTTTTGCCCCTTTCTCCCTTACAACCAACCCTTTTTCAGTTGCCCATTTTTTCTATGACCCTCCATTTTTGGGGGTTCAAAAGATATTATCCTCCCCCTTCCCCCTTCGCTATTTCGCTTGCCTGCCCACTTACCTATGAGTATACTGCAGATACTGTACATTCCTACCCTTTAGTTTGATGACATGATATGTACACACATGGCGCTCTTGGTTCAATAATTGAAGTCATTGTCTCGCCAGATATCGATGAATGCATTATTGGACCTGCTAAGTGTAACAAGAAGGCCGAGTGTATCAACAATATCGGATCGTTTACGTGTCGCTGCATTCGGGGATATGTTGGTGACGGGCTCGACTGCAAGAGTGAGTACTGGTTAGGAGCTCCCTATCAGAGCAGTGCTACACGTATCGTTGTATAAATGCTAGTTAATTATACAATGATTTTAAGTGGTATACCGTGAAATATCCCACGAGTAACCTGAATTTTCAGTATACACACGAGCCTTGAGCCTTTAGCTATTCCAGGCGAGTGTGTACACAAAGAAAAATCAAGTCACTCGAGTGGGATATTCATATAACTGACACGAATAACCAATCAAATTAAAGAGAGGAAAATGGAATTTTCACAGCCATCAACATGCAAGAAAAGTAAACACATTTTAAAATTGAACTCGGCTAAGGAAGCTGAATAAATTTTTTTTGGCGCGCGCTGCATAACGAGATTTCGGCGGGAAAACAACTGGAAGCTGTGACGGACGCGCGGGCACCTTTGGCGGGAAAACCCGTAGCATACAGCCTGTGCCGAGATTACTGCCAAGTATACAACAGCTTTCCAGTTTTCTAATTGGCTGTATCCTCCATGACCTAAGAAACGCTGCACGTGTCATTTGTATTCAACATTACAAGTTTGCTGCACTATATATACTGTATTTATGTTTTGTTTAGGTGACGGTACTTGTGAAGGGAAGGTATGTGACTTCAATGGTCAGTGTGTGGCTATGAACACGAATAAAGGTATCGACAGGACATGTCAGTGTAAAGAAGGCTTCAAAGGTGATGGAATCATCTGTACTGGTAAGCACCGACGCAATTCAATGACAAATACGCAATTAGAGTGACCTGCCAACCCTTGAGAGTAAAAATCGGGATATATATATCCTATCCAAGGTCACAAAAAATCTGGAGATATTCTATCCAAGGTCACGAAAAATCAGGAGATTTTACAAAAAGTAGTCAGATATGAAAAACATTCTCAAACTCGCAAAGACCACAGGGAAACAAAACCTGGAATCGAGGCAAAGCAATTCAGTCTTCCCTAATTTGGTTGTGAGGTTGTGCAATGTTTCCAAGAAGCGGCAATCGCACTACACCTGATCTAAGCGCCTTTGTGAGAAGAAAACAAACTTTGAGACGCCAATACTGTTCTTAAATGGTCTTTTTTGACAAGGCCTGCTGTATACCCAGAATCATGATGCAATGTATAACAACGCTTGGCCTTGTTTTTCACCGAATTCAAATATGGTCGTGGCTAATTTGCATAATGTCGAAGCTCAATATTTTACGGGAGAATAAACTGTGCCAATTAAAAGGAAATGTAAATGTTAGTAAGGTTTATAAGTTTCGATATGAAATAATGAAACCTTGTGAATTGATCAAGATTTAAAGTATGTTAAAACACCAAAACGAGGTTAGTATGAAGTATGGGGATAGGGCTTTTTCTGTGGTAGCTCCTTCCTTATGAAATGGTTTGCCAAAAGTTAGATCTAGCGCCAGTATACCTACATTTAAGTCGAAGCAAAAGACACATTTATTTCGTCTTTCGTTACATGACTTATGTATATATTTCTTCATGCTTTTTAATTACGCAGTTTAATTTTTAATTATCATATGTAAAGCTTTTACTTTTTAGATTTAGATTAAGACAAGATTTAGATTGAATTTACATTATAAAGCGCTTAGAGAAATTTTGTTAGGCGCTCTATAAGTCTGATATATTATTATAATATTATAATATTATTAGTAACTCATTACTGCCTATTCTCATGCAAAAGTCTCAATGTTGAGATGTGATATCTTTAAAGCCTTTCTTGCTATGTCATCGAAACTTTTCAAAACTATTGATTTCAAAGTGATATTTTAGACGGTTGAGGTAGCCTTTGGTAAGCGAAATTAAAAATCGCCGTATTTCAATTCGGTCTATGCAACCAAGAAAAAAGTTAATACTGGTATAATCAATTAAAGTCGATTGAGGTATGCTAAGAGGGGCTGAATGGGGTTAACTGATAACTGAGAAATGGCCCAAAAATATTACTGTTAACTGAGAATTTTACCTTTTTTTAGCTGTTAGCTGATATTTGTGAGATAGCTGTTACCTGATATTTCATTATTTTTTATTAAAATGACGTAACGTCACATGCTATTATTGGCTTTTCGGAAGGTTTTCGACAGATTTGATCCAGTTGATAATAGTCAAATATTAAACATGACACATCAGAGTTATCTGATACTAGAAAAATCTATTGAATAGACAAAATGTAGTGTTTGATGTTGAATTAGCGGTTATTATTCATTTCATACCAGCAAATATGTATTCAAATCAGGTTAGGGTAGTCTTTTTATATAACTTAACTGATAACAGCAAAATTTAACTGATAACTGATAAATAGCTAAAAAGTTAGCTGTTAACTGATATTGGTACCCCCCCATTCAGCCCCTCTGCTAACCGCCATGGGAAGCGAGTAGTAGCTGATGTTTCGAGCGCTAGCCCTTCGTCAGAGTAAAGGTTAATAGAAGTAAGGTGCCACTACCTCAGTTCTGAGTGCAAGCGCTCCTTCAGACGAAAGGCGCTCTTAATATCAAGTACCACGCTCCTATTAACTTTTACGCAAATCAAAATAAAATCAAAGCTTTTGTTTACTCTCGGATATTAAGGCTTATTAGGCCTCTAGCAGATCCTGCTTATGATCCGAGCATTCTCCACACACACTCCTTACTCGCATGTTAATTCTTACGGAGGAAGGAAAACCGGAGTACCCAGAGAAAAATCCTTTATTACATACATACTGAGATTTACGAATGGATCATTCATGCGAAAACCCACCTCACAATTTTCCTTAGCCAATCAGCCAGTCGCCAATCGAATTTTTCACACGTGCAAAAAGCGTTTCGTCCAATCAGAAAACACCTGTCAAAACATATCGAGATCCAGTTGAGATCGGAGGCGCCACTTTCATTCACTACAAAAGTTGGAAGTTTTGACTTTCTTCTTAAATAATGTAATATTGATCTTCAGTCGACTAACGATGTTAATTAAAACTTCCAAGTCAATTGAGGAGTATATTATCGACCAAGAAAACAAAATCACAAGAGCAAAAACTTAGAGAAACCTACGCAAAGTTACTTAAGTTACATAATTTCTAAAGAGACAAAGAAGCCAAGCACAAAATCCCGGAAAACCTGACGAAAGTCTACCGAAAGAACTCAACAGATATTGAGATAATCTATGTGAAATCATTCTTAGTGTCAAAAGAAAATACGGCGAAGATTACGAGCTTTCAATCCTTCGTGGAGTGATTTCAACTTCCATAGACCATCGACATTTGAAAAATCGTAAACATTCTGTGAGCAGAGAAAACCTATAAGCCGTGGAGATGTCTGGAAACTCGTATCAAACAACTTGGAAAAATCAGATATACTAATGTATTGACGATGTAAACTTATAAACTTTATTTGTTGAATCAAAGACAGTTCCATATTGTTGTTGAAGAACTATTTCTAATCATGGTTTATATCAGTTTAGAAAGTAAGATTTTTTTTCCATTTTGATTGTATCGAGCATAAATTTTAGGCCCTGTCCACACTAATGTGATTTTGAAAACCTCCGTTTTTGCTTCCCCGAAAACGGATAAAAAGCTCTGCGTCCACACTAGCGTTTTCGCATCGTTTTCGACCGTCCACGCTAGGGGCTGAAAAACGATTATCCAAAGATGCGTTTTCGTCACCGGGCTCTGCTCGGACGTTTTTTTCTGTTCAATACGCATGCTCCAAAAGCGCCAGCGATACTATCGGCTATTCCCACTCTTTTTCAAGCGCGAAAACACTGTAAACAAGACCCGTTCGCTCGAAGTTTACACCAAGCACTCGTTCGTCCAGGTCTGATCCAAAATCTTCGCCGACGATACGGGTTGTGACGCCTCTCAAGTTGCTGTTGTCGATTAAAAAGAAGCAAGGACCGTAGAACATTCTGCCGTCTCCGTAAAGCTACTGCTTGTAGATTAATCAGTCAGTGCCACATTTAACTCCAGGAAAGCAATCAAGCTAGAAAGAAGACTAAACACCATAAACACAAGCTCGTCCGCCATATGAATAGACAAAGTGGTTGTTTACGCACTAACGCTTGCATAATGAGTTGTGACGTAATCGTTTTTGAAAAGCTCCGTTTTTGCCATCCACACTATAAAAACGATAGACCTGCGTTTTCAAAAGTCTCCACTCTGTAAAGCGTTTTCGAAAACCTCCATTTTCATAGATAAACATCTCCGTTTTTGATCGTTTTAGTGTGGACGATCGGTAAAAACGGATAAAAAAGTATGCGTTTTCAAACGAAAACGGATTAGTGTGGACGGGGCCTTAGTATACGTTCAGTCGGATACGAAATACACAACAAAAAATTGAGAGCTACAAATGTACGTGTTCAATGACAAGACCTAAATAAAACCTGTTTGATATTGGAGAAAAATCTCAGTATGTATATAATAAACAAATTACAAGATGAAAAGTGCTTTTGTGTATGGTATTTACACACTTGTTTGTTTTCACAAAACTCACTCGCTCGTACCTCGCTCGTTCGTTTTGTGAAAACAAACTCGTGCGTAATGTATCAGTCAATTCCAGCAATGCCCATCCCCTCCCCGGGACAACCCCCGGGCATTAGTCATTTTCGTTATTTTTTCCCCAAATTCGCCACGGTGGGGACAAGCAAGGTGTTCAAATGCCCCACAGTGGAGCCAAAGAAGTAAGGAAAATGCCCCACCCCCGGGAACATCCATAACGATATACTGCCCAAGTTTAATTCCATGCAAATGCACAAGGCGCAGAGAAGTGCTACTTCTCTATCTATTCATTGATAGTTTCCGTTACGGTTTTGTAGATCCGCCATCTTGTTTTGTATTTGTATTTATACTCACTGCTGTATCAGTGATTATGCTATAGATGGTTTGCACTCAATCCCCAGAGATTCAAATGACAAAGGGCATGGCGGCCATGTTGGTGTACAGAACAAAAGAAGCTAACGAAGAATCTATTGTCAACTGTACACCAACATGGCGGCTGTGACGTAACGTGCAAAGGGTCCATTGAGCTGCCTGGAACAAAATGGTATTAATTTACATAGTTTATATTTCATTCCTATAAATAATCATTCGCACCGCGGTTAACGTTATACAATAAGCGCTTATTAAAACCACATGACAGACTTTTATAATAATAGTGTGACTTCTGTTCGTCCGGTGGACAGCAGCAAACAGTGTATATTTGTAAACAAACTACTTGATATCGTTTCCAACTCGGACCAGCAGAGCTTGGGCCCCGAGTGCCTCCTGAATTAACATTTTAGCGTAGCGTAGAGTTAAGAATACAGGATTGCAGATCAGTGTTAGATGGGCGGTGAACGTACGAGAACTGCTATTTTCTAGCTATATTGTAAAAATTAAACATCCATAGGTTTCCCGGCTTTTTCGTGTCCTAGCGTATACAAATAACGTGGATAAGACGGTATAAACTACAGGTTTCTAGGTTTAGAGAAATAGATAGAATCCACAGGCAGCTGGAATAATTACAACAACTCAGATGTATTGGTCTCTTTTACTTGATACAGTATGACGTCGTTACCACGAGACCTGCAGTCTCTTTCCCAGAATTATTTTCGGCAGTGTCAAATGCCCCACCATATATATGCCCCGTGGTAGAATAATGCCCGACCCCCGGGCCGATATAAGGTTACAAATGCCCCACTCCCGGGATCTCAAAGTATGCAAATGCCCCACCATATTCCGGGAGGGGGATGGGCATTGCTGGAATTGACTGATGCATAAATAGTGGTGAGAAGCGAGCGCTTACATGCTGCCTCACCCACCTCCCCATAAAACCGGGAAAGTCCAGTCTTTTTGGATTATATAACCTATATTGCTAGAAATCAGCTAATTATTGCCTTTTTCACTTTAGATTTAAATGACTTAATCCTTACGTAAGTGTTGTTGCAGGTTACATAATGTTATTGTTATTCGATTTCTATAGATAGCATGCACTAACTCGCCTATATAAGCTGCACCCTACTGCTGTAAATAACCATTTTACTTTTTATTTTTTAACTGAAGAAGACCGAAGGTCGAAACGTTTTTAAGAAAATATTGGACCCGTCAGAAGTTGCCTGCTCTTACTTTCTTCCTAATATACGTCTTATAATATTGAAGAGCAGACTGTGAATCCACTTCGGATACTTCTACTGGAAGCTTATCGTTGCTACTACCATATTAGATGGGCCGCGTCAGGCAAAAAGGGCCCGTATGTATTTTGAAATTGTACCATGTTTTTTATAGTTGTGGTGCAATTGCAATATGCATCACGAGCGCCACATTGTGCTACTAACAAGTAGTGTTGATTTCATGTAATTGACAAGTGAAATCGAAGACGAAATTTACGATATTTTTACAGAAGGGTGTGATCACAATTTTAGCAGACGGAAATCATTCCCTATCATCAGACGATTGTTTCAAGGTGTAACTTGTTCTATTGCTAAAATCATATTATGAGCTACGGGGAGCAGAACGACTGCAGAAAAGACATTTTTTTTGCCAAAAAGTGATCATCTGGTTCATCTTATTTATTTTTTACTCTTTAATGCCAGCAGGTATAAATGAATGTCATACATGAAAATCATCCCTTATGACAGGATTCCTAATTTTTGTGGTCATATTTGTAATCGGGCCCTTGCATCAAAATCACGTAAATTTCACCCCTGATTTTTGTCGTCAATTTCATGAAAGTGACATTTATTGTTATGAATGAAATGTAGCGCTCCTCGTCAAGATTACAATACAATCTTCACACCTGTTATTAGGAACACCGTTGTAGGAATTATTTAACTTGAATGTTGTCCGGGCCCTTTTTGCCTGACGCGGCCATATATTATTCACTCTTATATATATATATAACCAGGTGATCTTAAATGTCAAAACAAATTTAAGTGATGCATATAACGTTTTGTGTTGTTATTGCTCTAAGTATCAGATGCTGTTGTTATTTATAGACGCGAATGAGTGTCTCAAGGGGCCTTGTCCGAAGAACTCGAAGTGCACCAACACGTTTGGCTCGTTTCTGTGTCAGTGTAATCCAGGATACAAGATGATTGGCGGAGTGTGTCAAGGTAAGGTTGGCATCTCAGCTCAACCACAAGTTCATAGAATACCACAGCCGTATAACAATCGAATCCCTCTTAGTTATACTGTTGCTACGTCTCGCAAGCCTTTGACTTTTACTCGGGAAAGTTTAAAACAAACATGGCGGAAAAGCTTGAGTCCCCAAGCCCATCGTTTGACTATATGGTTCGCTTAATTTCTGAAATCTTTTCAAGGATTCGAGATCAGTTGTGCTCGTGCGACAAGATGGCGGCTGTATTTCTTGTAAAAAAGAGCTGCGTTCTGATTGGTCAGAATTGACTTTGAATTGACAGGCGTGAAACTATGAAAATCGCTAGAGCCATTCTGGGCCCAGTTCCTCGACGCCCGATTAAACTAATCTAGGGTCAAGGATAATCTTTAACTCGATTTGGTAACTCGTGTACTACTGATTTGGGATTAAAACGTATTCACTCTTTTCACCTGGTGGCCATCTTGGATTCAAAGCGAGGCAATCCTTTGTTTTTGCCAGGTTAGCCTCGTTTTGACTATCCCTCACTGCGAGGCTAACCTGGCAAAAACAAAGGATTTGAATCCAAGATGGCCACCAGGTGAAAAGAGTGAATTGTTCGATGAGGAATAAGTAGTGTCTTTCTATTCATCCTACAATAAGGAAACTTACCTTTTACCAAGAGAAACAAATTGCTCACTTAAAATTTAATCCAGGATTAACACTAATCGAGGAACTCAGGATGATGACTAACGGCAGCGATACTAATTTATGATAATTAATGCAGTGTCGTTTTGTATTTAGCTCACTGCAGACGCTGTCTCAATGGAGGTTCGTGTGTGGGTACAACAGAGTGTCAGTGCCCCAAAGGGTACTCCGGGAAACAGTGTCAATGGTGTAAGTACATTGGTATATAACACGATTTTCTTACCGGCCTCTGCGCCTTTTGCAGGATACAATCACGAGGTTGTACTGGGTGGCAAAATATATTTTACTTCATTTATTTAAAGACACTTGTACGAGATCGGTAGTGTTATCAGCAAAACCTGTTTGTAAATGCTATCTTCCACCTCCAATCGATTGCCGATCTTTCTAAAACTGCATTTTTGAAGTTTGTTTGCCATCCAGTAAAGCCTTTCCCATGGGATCACGAGCTCAATTCATTCGTTATTGAAGTGATATATCTGCATGTGACTGTTTCTGCAAAAGGTCTATTGAAAGTATTTGCGAGTCATAGGATGGGGGTTGCAAAAATAATTGTTTTGAAATCTAGAGACTGTGAAATGCTATTTACAGTAATCTCCAGGAGTCATGGGGGTGGGGGAGGGGGAGGGGGGTTGCAACCTCCTGAACCCACCCTCTGGACCCTCCTCTGAATTATCATATATCAACGAACTTTCGTAGCTTACCGCAGTGTACAATGTGCCTGAACCAGTGATTACCAGAGACTATTCCATCTATTCTTATTCTGGAATACGATTAATCGGACGCGCCCTTAGTGAGCGTAACGGGTGCTGGTAATAAAACTTACGCGTGATTCCCAAATTGTCATATCTAAACAGATGGCGACGCGTCGCTAGTATTCACCAAAGGTAATAGTGTACAGCGCATCTCTCTACCTGCTAGACCTAACGCTATCGGGCTGGTATACCAACACGAGGGGATGGTGAATGTGGGACTCGATTACGACTGCGTGGAGGAGTACGTGTATTGGACTGAGATCATCGAGGGCTGCATCATGCGCGCAAAGTATGATGGATCCAATATGCAGATGGTCATTCAGAGGCGTCACGTCAGAAGTCCAGAAGGTAACGTAATCCACCAGCTGTGATTTGTAAAACGGATCACGCTTTCTGAGATGATGATGCTATGATGCTAACGTTTGGCTATATCGCAGGATGTCTGAATATGTTGGTTGGCTATAGATGTACGCATTTCGTTTGTTTCGTCTTTCCTCGAATAAACCTTATTATCATTCGACTCTCTCCCATCCCGCATTCTGGTTGACTCACCTGCAAATGACATTCTCGACCCCAGACCTCAGTAAGAAATAAGAGAAGGGTCTGGGTTCGAGAATGGACTGTTTGCTGCAAATAATTATCTGAGCATGCGCACTATTGACCGCTCCGTTTCGTACCCAGGGCAGCTCGATTTGCAGAGCTGTTGATGACTCAAATGTTCAGTTTCGAAACTCTGGAGGTAAAGTATCTTGTGTCGAATGATAAAATAATCATTGAACTCAACTATCGCAAATCTGTCCGTGTCTCGATATCAGTTATTTGGCTCTGATAACAAACAGCTCCCCACGAACAAATCATGATATTTTACTCAGCCTTGATCAATAATTGCTAATTATACACGAACAGATGTTAGTAACTCAGCGATATTTCTTAGTCTTAAATTGTGAAATCTAATAATCATGAGCTTCTCCTCCCCCTCCCCCTAGGTATCGCAGTTGACTGGATGGGTCGTAACCTGTACTGGACCGACACTGGCCTAAACGTCATAGAAGTATCACGGTTAAATGGCACCAACCGACGGGTCCTTATCTCTAACGGGCTGCACGACCCCAGGGCCATCCTGGTAGACCCTCCTAATGGGTGAGTATTATTGATATCGTGCTTGTGTATAGTAGGACATTAAAGACTGGATCTCACCAAACGAAAGCACGCAAACATGTACAGCGGTTCGATATAATTTTTATGCGCCTCCGGTAAGTGGTCGGTAAGTGGTCGGTAAGTGGTCGGTAAATGTTTGTTAAAGTGCCACTACGACGAAAATTTACCATTTCGATTTGCCACTTTTTCAGTGTCTATAGGTCAATCAGTATTAGAAATATCCGAAATAGTAAAAAATATTCCCAAATGGGCATCTTAAACCACAAATTTTAGGAGAGTTTACCGGTAAAATCCTGTCCGCCATTGCTGGAAGCCGTGCCGTTTGTTCAGCTTTAAACAAAGGTTTATTCACCGGAAGTGATGTCATACACTTAACACGACAACCTCGTGGCGCGAAATAGCGTGCATAAAAAAGTAGCCAACCTCGCAAAGATAAATATAACTTTCTTCTTATGTACGTGAAGACGTTTTTAGTAGAAATATGCCTCCAGGCGTTGTGTTCTGCAGGCGAGCGTTAAGTGTATGACATCATTTCCGGTGAATAAACCTTTGTTTAAAGCTGAACAAAGGGCACGGCTTCCAGTAATGGCGGACGTGTAGATTCAATATTCGGAGCTAAAAAAATAAGACTTCCTGTCGTTGTATCGAAAAACAATTTGAACTGGTAATAATATATGAACTCTACTTTATGAATATGCAAAAACATTGATATGTCAAAATTTGATCGTAGGGGCACTTTAAGTGATTGGTAATTGAACAGTAAATGGGACCCTGTATAACGAGGAATCATTTCCAGTCTCCGTCCGTTTCAACAGCAACTCTGATCTGACCTCTTCTTTCGCTGCTTTATAGTTGCTTGCGCAATTGAAATTCACGGGAAATAAATGTGTCTGAACAGACAAACTTTTTGCAAAGCCGAATAGAATAAATATAATCAAACTTTTCATCCTTTCAGAACAATCTGTAATCCCCTCCCCCCAACTTGAAATTTCGCTCCGCCGTCCCTGATCACCGCTGTAAAAATCCAGTTTTTCGAGTCAAATAACGAAAACAAGTATTATATGCGGTTGAGATAACTACATTGAATTGCTTTTTTTTTTTAGCCAAACGCTTCCTCTGCTAATACGTAAAATTTATAGAATTTAAAATAATAGCTACCTGTGGCAGAGTGCTTGGTTCGATTAAGTTAGAGCGGTTTTCGATCGAATGTTGAAAGTAATTTGGTTTTCAATTGAGTGTCGTAAAATCAAAACCGGGGCCAATCACAGGAGCAAGTACAAGGTATTCATTTATATAGCGCAAATTCTATATGAGTATATTTAAATGCGCTTCACATGGTTATTTTGTGATACATTTTGTATTTCAAGCGGGGGGCTAAATATTGTCATTGAGCCGGTATGACCAAACTATAGTCTTGCATGGAAGTAACTAGGCAAAATATTTTATTGGCAAAAGGTGGGGGGGGGGGGGGGGCTATGCCACATTGGCTATGCCATATTGCTCCCCCCCCCCCCCCCCCCCCCCCACAGCCCACTCGGCTGCGCCGTCCCTGCTAAGCCGTTTGTCTCCACCTCATTGCCAGTAAGATGTACTGGTCTGACTGGACACGACGTCGTCCTCGTATTGAAGTGGCCAGTATGGATGGTTCTAACCGACGCGTGTTGGTATACGATGGACTGGGTCTACCTAATGGACTGACACTGGTACAGAGCAGTAATGAGCTGTGTTACACGGACGCTGGCACGTGGTCTATAAGATGCGTGGACCTGGGAGGACTCAACGTTAGAAAGGTAAAACCAATCAGTTCAACGTCACACCTATTTCAACAGAGGTTGTCTCGTGCATGTTGTATTGTGCATTCAAAGACCGGGTCCAAGTAAGTGAAAAACCTGTTGAGAAAGTGAATCCCTCGTATTGTTATATTGAATATTCATTATTACAAACACGCGGACTTGACTGAACAATCCACCGAAATGGATGGCGGCTGTATATTAACCACAATCCCTTGCGAACCTAAAACAGTCAGACTAACACGTAGATCCCTCTATTCTCTTCAGTAACAGTATATTGGCAACATCACTTGTACCTGCTTGTTTTAAAGATTCAAATCCCCTCTACCGCGATTTATAACGGATTTAAAGATTTTATTACGCAAAGGATTGTGGGTAAGCGTAGCCGCCATCTTTTTGCACCATAAACAGATAAATGAAATCGATGAAGTTTCTGTGTCCACAATGCAATATTCACAATTCAAGAAACAACAAGCACGATACAACATTAACAAACTTTAGGTAACTGTTCTTATTTTTAAGCATTATTTTCTATTCGCATGGACACATGGACAAGATGGCTTTACAATAATAAATAATTTTAACAAGATAATGAAGAAAATTAAACTGGTGCAAACAAGAAAATGAATCAAAGCAATCAAATATAAATTTGCTTCGATTCATGATCATCAGATTGGAAGTTGAATTTGAGCAGTTTATATATATAAGTGCTATGAAACCGGCTGAGAGTATTTGTTCAACTTCTGTAGAAGAGTTGCCTTACAATGTTGATAAGCTATACAGTTAAATTTGTTAGCTCAGTGGTTAACCTGTTGTGCGGGAGGTCGCGGGTTCAAACCCCGGCCGGACCAACATTTAGTGTCGTAAAATAACTGAATAGAAGTTGCTGCCTTTGTGATCGAACTGCAAATAGTTAGACCTTCACGTTTTCTCGGATAAGGACGATAAATCGTAGGCACTCGGAGACCTCCACAGAGGGACTTTAAGATATATACTTCATGGTAGTGTTTCGTCCATATAGTCTCCCTGCATAATACTGTAAAAATTTAGTATGCAGGGAGACTATATGGAACGAAACACTACCATGAAGTATATACCGATTTTAAGCCTGTTGAGCTTCTCTTTCTACCTTCGAGTGGTAAAACAGAATAAATTAAAATTTATGAAATCTTCAACTTTCTCTGGACAGATGGGGCAATATCTTATGTGTGTTTGAATACATGGCCGTTTAATTAGTATAGCCGTTAGTGTAGCGACCTCTTTCAATCTCCAGTTCATAACTGTGGATCGTACTGTGCGTAATATGCCGGAAAGGGATTGCCAGAGGGGGAGGGAGGCGGGGGGAGTTAGCTTTTTTTTTTCGAGCAAGTAATGATCTCCAAAATGTGTCTCCAAATGATTCTAAGTTTGGTCTCCTTTATGCAGGGGATAACATAATTTTCCTTGCCTTTTTATGTCTCGGGGGTAGGAGCGGAATATTTTCACTCTAAAAATTCCGTATTCCTCTGCTCTCCTGAGGTAATTATTCCCATTCCCCACTAATTTTTTTTTGGATATTCCTTATTCTTTTTAATTTTCGAAAGTGTCATGCGCTTTATTGAAATATTCCGTATTCAGTATATTTTTCAGGCAAATATTCAATATTGCTCAGTTTTCAACCACGATATTCGATATTCAATATTCCTCTTCTACCCCCGATTATGTCGTATTCCAGGAACATTAGTTTTCAGCATTTTACTGTCTTGTTTACTTGTGCTCGTAGGTTATTTACCCTATCCCCTATCCATTTGGCATTGCAAACTTCAACCGTACACTTTACTGGACGGACTGGATGCACAACAGAGTGCAGAGGATCGGCGTGCAGTCCAATACACCAGACCAACCCCTCAAGTCCTATGCAGGCAAGAACGGCAAGATATTCGACGTCAAGGTCATACAGCCGTGCCCTGCCAAAGGTAACGTGAAATGGGTTTTGATGTGTCTTACTTTACTGGTTCTGAAGCAGGCTTTACGCCGGCGAAATGGCTACAGCCCCTCCTCCAAAAGCGTGCGTAATTCCAATTTGAGCGACCCGCCGTTTTCGGAGCTGGTCAAAACAATGTGCATTTTACTAATCTCATATGGAATATTTTGTACGTTTTGTGTTGTTATAAAGTTAACGTTTCCCCCCTAAATTGATACACGTAAGGGGAATAGGGATTGGCGAGTTCCTCGTATAATGTTGTATGCATGTCCTCTATTTTAGCGCCTAAGAATCCATGTTCAATCAACAACGGAGGTTGTGTTGGTTTGTGCTTGTTAAAACCTCACGGTCACTCGTGCGTATGTCCTAAGGGACAGTTCCTTGTACATGAAGGCAGCAACACTGTGTGTCGAGGTAAGATGGTGTTCATCACGGACAAAACTGATCTTTTGTATTCACACCATACTGCTGACTGGGATGCCTACAGACTCATTAAACTGTAAATGAAAGTTTTGTATTTTGTTTCGCCTTTTTTAAACAAATCTAAACTTTATGTCGAAAACTATACGAATCTATAATTAGTTCAGTATGTACTAACTCAGCCACGAAGTAGGCCGCGCCGGGAAACCCATGAAAACTCAGTTATCTGTTCGTGACGTCATGCAATGAACGTGTACGACGTAGCAACTTTTTTTGCGGTTCCAACTTTGAATACAAGCTCTGTTCAATGGCGCTTCGCAATTCTACAATGAAAAGTAATGGAAAATTGATGTTGAATTGATGTCGAAACCGTTTCCAGGGGCCTATACCGAGCGGAGAGGAACAGGCAGTAAAATATCGCTCCTCCCTATTTTTTTCCCGACATTTCTCCCTCCTCCCTATTGCGCTAAGAGAGTGATATCAAAGCGGAACTCCACAAAAAGCACGAAAAAGGCCACAAAGGAATTTAAAATATTTTTCTCCCTCCTCCCTTTGCCGTTTAGCTCTCCCTCCTCCCTAATTTTATTCCTCGTATCTCCCTCCTCCCCGACTTTTTCTGCCAATTATCCCTCCTCCCTGTTCTGTTCCTCTCCGCTCTATACCAATGAATAAAATCTTCCCGTAAAGCACTAGTTTTCGAATACGAAGCTGGACTAAATATTACCCACACTACTTTTTAAATTTTACATCAGTGAATTCACTCCTGCCGTTGCCTCCTATTTAATAACAGGGAAGTGTAACGACCCTCTAGGGATAGAGAAAGGTACCATCTCAGACGCTCAGTTGACGGCATCATCTGCGTGGAATAATAATCACAAACGTTATGGCGCGCACCGAGCCCGCCTCAATATAGAAACATGGCCAGCGGGCTGGAACGCCAAGAAATTTGACCCAGACCCCTGGCTCCAGATTGACTTGGGGTCTGAAAAAACCGTGACTGCTGTGGCTACGCAGGGGCTTGGGCATAATAACTTTGACGAGTGGGTGAAGACCTATAGGATGTCATCATCTAGCGATGGAGAAACGTGGTTCGTTTATCAGGAGGGCGCTAGAGACAAGGTGTTTATTAGAATAGACCCTTACCACGTGGCGTCTATGTTCATTCCCAGGAGAATATACTTTGTTTTCCCCCGTCTAACCTCGTTATGAAACTGCTCAGTGCGAGGCTACACGTGGGGAATCTATTGTTTCTAGACAACATGGCCGCAACGTGATAAGAGTGAATTTCAGTCAAATCTCAAAGACCCAGAACGGACCATTATGCTTTGCGCGCTATAATGCCGGCCGCCATCTTTTATGCGAGTCGAAACTTCAATCGATCAATCGATCGGCTACAAGAGAATCGCGCGCGAGGCGAAAACAATGGCGTGCTAAGAATAATGGTCCGTCCTGGGCCTTTAAGTGGACACTTAATTTGGTTGCGGGCGGCAAAACCTTCATACAAATACTGCATTTATAAACTCTTGTAAGGGACATCTCCCGTAAGGGTACATCTCCCGTAAGGGTACATCTCACGTAAGGGACATCTCACGTAAGGGACATCTCTCGTAAGGGACATCTCTCGTAAGGGTACATCTCCCGTAAGGGTACATCCACACCGCGGCAAAACGTTACGCGCATGCGTATTTGCTATTTCTTGTCGGCGCGCGGCCGCCCCCAGTTTCCCGCGAAACTGAAATGAAACAACAGGCACATACCCGTGATTTTAAAATTTCTGCGTAAAAGTATCCATTTGTGAACTGTTTGTCAAAAAATAAGAAAACTACTTAAAAGCTAAGCCTAAGACTTTAACAGGTTGAAGTTTTCTTAATTTGTAATTCACTGTGAGTTTACTAAGTTATAAAATTATTTACTAAAAAAGTTGAAACCCTCGGTAATTTGTATTTGATAGCAGAGCCTTCGTTCTTTTGGCCAGCGGAGCATACCCGTTTTGCCGCGGTGTGGGGTACATCCCACGTAAGGGTACATCTCACGTAAGGGACATCTCCCGTAAGGGTACATCTCTCGTAAGGGACATCTCCCGTAAAGGGACTCTTAATTTGGCCCTGAAGGGGTGCCTCCTTACGGGAGGTTCGACTGTATTAGTCATTTATTTAGTCAGTCAGTCAGTCAGTCAGTCAGTCAGTCAGTCATTTATTTATTTACCTGAAAAAGACAACGAAATCTTTTATAAAAGCTAACAAATATTTCATACCTCAGATTTTTTAAATACCCGATTGTTTAATTTTGTAGGTGTTTATTGGAAACTCAGACCGTTCAAAGGTAAAACGAAACGGATTCAAGAATCCTCTGAAGACTCGCTGGCTTAGAATCCATCCCAGAACCTGGAACAACCACGTGGCTTTACGCGTTGAATTGTATGGCTGTTGAAAGGTTTGGAAAAACGGCGAGTACACAACGCAGTGTTTGAAGTACTTTCTTCAGTATTTCTGGAGAGCATACTCTGCTACTCTGAGTAGTTAACACTGGAATATCTCATTTCCATAATGTTGTCCTATTCGGGAATACGAAAAAAATGTAAAACTAAGAGATCTGGAGATTTCATTAGAAAATATTTGTAATTATTTCCCGGCATAGTTTTTCATAAATATTGCATACTTGTATTCATATTGTAATATTTACTTAAATTTATTAATGTTTGTAATTAGACTCGTTAATTCAGTTTTAACTGCAAGAGAGTTGCAGTGCGAATCTTCTCTTCAGTATGGTGCACAGATGACGTCACAACGTGACGAGAACAAAGTGCGCCACGAGATGCGCCACGAGACGCAGTCGAGTGGCATGACTGTTGTTCTCTTCACGTTGTGACGTCGTCTGTGCTCTATAAGAGGACAGATCCACGGTAGAATATCATATTTTTTTAATACAATAATTAGCGATAAAGAGGATACGAAATGATTTCGTGCAAAACGTAGCGTCATCTCTGCATGGCTATTGACCAATCAGAGCGCGCGTTGTGACGTAATCTGTGCATTCTGTACTGTAATAACACATGGCTATCGACCAATCAAAAGCGCGCGATTCACGATTAAGTTTATCTTTACAGTTCTATACGTTTGATTTGTCTTTGTGCTTCTATTTCAGTTACATCCGTTCAGAAGAACGACGCATGCGCGCACCAATCTGACACAAACGAGGCTCTTCCATGTCTTCAAATTGCTTTACGCTTTCTGTGCTGTTACCATGGAAACCAGTGATACTGGGAAAGCCGGAGGTGGTATAGGGACCGGATTCCGTTAGCGTGAACACCTAACTCTTTGTTTGGGCAGATTACTCGACTTCACCGCATTCATAAATGCGTATTTCTATTTCAACAGTTCATCCACATGTACAGAAAACATGAACATTACCATGTCAAAGAGCATGTCGATATTAGTGATCTTGTGAAATTTGAGTATTGTAGCTTAAAAAGCAATGAAGTTACAGCCATTTGAAATTAGAGATTTGTATGAGAAAAACAACGGAGGCCTTTGTAACCTCGCTTTCATGTTTTCCCCCCTGAATTTGAAATGCCTGTAACTCAACAGCAATTCTACACATTGATCTAAAACTAAACATGATTACTAGTTTTAATGTGAACTTTCATGCGGTAGCATTACTTTCCCTATGCATATTTTTCTTCCAAATAAGGAGGCGGCATGATGAATGCGATACTTCGTGTTGATAAACATTACAATTGTTATGCTAATGTTCCAACCATGATTTCAAAAGGCCGCTTTGTGGCAGGAACCAGTGGATCTCTGGTTGGCACATCAATGGCAATGGATGGCAATGAACAGCGCTATACGTGAGAGTTTTTACGGCGGATTCTGGCACTATTCTTGTAATTATATTAGTGTTATACCCCATGAATGTGTATACAAGGATTTACTCAGCATTCATATTCTTTATTTGTATCAGTGGATATAAGCATATTATTTGAACGATATAATTCATTAATAAAATATGTATTATTTTATGACATTCTACTAGTTTAAAAATGACAGAATAAAAGAACATTTAGTGGCAAAAGTTTACTAAACATTCCCATTCATGTTGTCGAGTTGTAACTACCATTTGCCCTCTCTGTATCTGTTCAATTCCATGTTTGTCTGCACGCTTAGGTATATACCAGACAGGGTGGTGAACAGAGCAATCGGGAAACCTAAAAAAATCACCAACATAAAAACATGAGACCGCTGGTCAATTGAACGGCAATTTCACTCTGGAAAAGCTCGAAACACGAGCAACAACTCGCTTTCCACGGCGGTATGTATGCTGAGGATCTTAACCTTTTAGTTTGAAAAGTCCAGTGTTGCACTCTAATACAATATTGTTACAAAAGCCACAGGGAGCCAACTCACGTGTTTTTGTGCGTGAATACAGGTAATCGGCTAACGCTGTTGCCACCCAATTCAGATCATGTGATGTAAACGCACATTACTCTGGAGAATCGACTCTTGAAAAAATAATTTTATTCAGATAGGCATGACTGCATTATGATTAGAATGAAAAAGGAATAATTCCCCAGAGTAGCATCTGTTGACATCATATGATCTGAATTGGGTTTAGGGTTTAGGGTTAGCCACCCTAAACTAACACATGTTCCGCCATAAAGTCAATTCACAAAAGTCATTCAAAACGAAAACTTTGTGGTTGAATACAACGCGTTCTCGAGGTTAAAAACAATGATTATCGTTAATTGTCAAATCGCTTTAAAATAATGATAATCATTATTCTAAGACAAACCCTAACCCGAACCACAAACCGAACCCTAACCATCGGACGAGTTCACGGGTAAACGACGGGTTCTCACTCACCTAGAGCTAGGGTTCACAGGTAAACAAGAAGAGAAGGTAAACAAGAAGAGAAGGTAAACGAGAGAAAGAATTCTTTTGAGCGCTCCTACTCGGGCTCGAACTCGTAACCGTTTGCGTGTAGTGCTTGGTAGTACAGACGTCATGACCACTACACTATGCGCGTCTACCGCCGTTCGGAATTTGACAATAGTCCAGTTTCGTATTCGAAAATTACCGCTGAATGCAATGACTACAGACGCATGTACTCAGGTTTAGCCTCATTCTGAAGTTAAACATTCTTAAATACCAGCGAGAAGGTGCAAAATGCGAAACTACAACAATACGCAGAGTTGTGAATAGCCCACCTTCTCGCTGGTATTTATGAATGTTTAACTTCAGAATGAGGCTAAGCCTGAGTACATGCGTCTGTAGTCATTGCATTCAGCGGAAATTTTCGAATAGGAAACTGGAGTATTGTTTATCTTTATCCTTGACTGGTTTTAAGAATAATGATTATCATTGTTTTGAAGTGATTTGACAATTAATGATAATCATTGTTTTAACCTCGAGGTTGTGTTGTTGAATAGCATGAATTGTTTATTCCGGCGGTCTCAGTTTGTCTCGGCTATACGTTCCAGTTGAGCAATGGGGATTGGGGATAACATGAAAGCGCGGACGTAACATGAAGACCTCGCCTACGGCTCGAGCACTAAACTCAGTGGAAATCAACCTAAACATGAACACCTTCAACCTGTCATGGCTGGTCCACTCCTGAGGAGCAGTGATCGTAAATAACGATTCACTTGGGTTAGGGTGCGGGAAATGTATATTGCTCTCTATAGTCAGATTTACACGACAAGCACTCCTAACTTGGGCACTGCACTCCAAACAGGCGGGCCGAGACTACCCGTTTTCACGTGGTCTCTGCATGCGGCACCCCTATATTTTCGGGCACGCGTATCTGGAACATTTGCACGACAAAAATAAGGGGTGTCGTGCCGAAAACATTTGGCACCGTGCCCCGTGCCGTAAATGTGCAGAGAACAAGACTACGAATACCGGTCATGCAGAGAACAAGACTACGAATACCAGTCATGCAGAGAACAAGACTACGAATGCTTGTCATGCAGAGAACAAGACTACGAATACCAGTCATGCAGAGAAAGTATTGGAAGGACTTTGAATTCTACAACGCAGACCCAGATGATGCACAAACAAATTGAGTTGGCTCCCTGAGTGAAAGCCAATAGAACAGATAAGCAAACCCAAAACCAAAGCAATCACCTATTACTTTCGACACTAAATCGAAAACCTCTCTTATAAGTACATCTTGCAAAAGTCCCTAGCATTTCGTTCGCAAATGTTCTAGGGGTAGTAGAACAGCTGATTTCGTTTGCTAGGGGTAGTAGAACAGATTTGGTTTGCTAGGGATAGTAGAACAGCTTTCGTTTGCTAGGGGTAGTAGAACAGCTGATTTCGTTTGCTAGGGGTAGTAGAACAGATTTGGTTTGCTAGGGATAGTAGAACAGCTTTCGTTTGCTAGGGGTAGTAGAACAGCTGATTTCGTTTGCTAGGGGTAGTAGAACAGATTTGGTTTGCTAGGGGTAGTAGAACAGATTTGGTTTGCTAAGGGTAGAAGAACAGCTGATTTCGTTTGCTAGGGGTAGTAGAACAGATTTGGTTTGCTAGGGGTAGTAGAACAGATTTCGTTTGCTAGGGGTAGTAGAACAGATTTGGTTTGCTAGGGATAGTAGAACAGCTGATTTGGTTTGCTAGGGGTAGTAGAACAGATTTCGTTTGCTAGGGGTAGTAGAACAGATTTCGTTTGCTAGGGGTAGTAGAACAGATTTCGTTTGCTAGGGATAGTAGAACAGCTTTCGTTTGCTAGGGGTAGTAGAACAGCTGATTTCGTTTGCTAGGGGTAGTAGAACAGATTTGGTTTGCTAGGGATAGTAGAACAGCTTTCGTTTGCTAGGGGTAGTAGAACAGCTGATTTCGTTTGCTAGGGGTAGTAGAACAGATTTGGTTTGCTAGGGGTAGTAGAACAGATTTGGTTTGCTAAGGGTAGAAGAACAGCTGATTTCGTTTGCTAGGGGTAGTAGAACAGATTTGGTTTGCTAGGGGTAGTAGAACAGATTTCGTTTGAGTGGGGAAGAAATATATACGGCCAGACAGAAGGTTCGGTCTCGGGGTTTACACAAAAACTTGAGAATTCTCCCTCTAGTTCGCTGTAACTTGTCGTGCCATAACTCTGTATTTTGATGGGATGATCAGAAGGACAAGCAATGGGGAAACCATTCCATCACGGCATGCCGCACGGTAACCGTGCATTATTATACATTTTACTCACATCGATTCTGATTGGCTCAGAACACGTAACGAATTCTCCATAGCTAGCTATAGCACTAAGTGCGCATGCGTACAACATCTGCTAGCAGATAATACTTAACGCTCGATGGTAAGCAAATAGGACAATTTTACACTGGAAAGCAGGGCACTTATTTCGTTATTTTGAGCCACTTTAGCGCTCAGCTATGTTTCTATAGTCATTCTTTTCTCCTAAACTCGTAAAATAAATGCAATTTTTAGCTCGAATATGCCGAAAGAAAAGATCTTGAATCAGAAATCCAATCGTAAACAAACCAATTTTATGCGGAGTTTCATTTAGCTTCGTTTACGATAGATTTCTCTTTTGCTAAAACTTGAGCTTAAAATGAATACTAGTAAAACAATTATTGAATTCGGTTTTCGCATGATAGCGAAAATGATCAAGACCTATCAGCAGATACTGAACACAGACCTCTGTCATGATAATTTTCACTATCATGCTCAACCTCATCCAATAATTGCTTATTATGTCATTGCCGTGACTGTCCAACTCATACGAAATCTGCTCTAACCTCCATGGAATTTCGTGTTAATTGACTGACTAATTCACCCTAGCCTGGCAACAGGCTCGTGGGAGGGAGAGAAGAAGATGGAAGGAGAGCTACATGCATGATGCAATAATATCTGCGTCTAAATTTTCGACACAAACTCCAATTGGTCCATTCTAAAATGAAATATTGTCACGTGTTAATTATAGTAGATTTGATATCTTCAGCACATTTCAGATGCCTCGGTACTCATGTGCCAAACCTAATTAGATAAAGCCGCCCAGTTATTATCCTTTGTTTCAAAAGTCCAATTCGTAGTTCTTGAAAAGTTACCAAGCCTCGGCCTCGCATGGAGGCTGGAGTTGACCCTGCACTGATACAAACCCTCTTTCTATGAATATGGATAGATTGTGATTATCATACTAACTAGATACAAGCCATGGAGGCTGGAGTTGACCCTGTACTGATACAAACCCTCTTTCTATGAATATGGATATATTGTGATTATCATGCTAACTAGATACAAGCCATGGAGGCTGGAGTTGACCCTGCACTGAACAAACCCTCTTTCTATGAATATGGATAGATTGTGATTATCATGCTAACTAGATACAAGCCATGGAGGCTGGAGTTGACCCTGCACTGAACAAACCCTCTTTCTATGAATATGGATAGATTGTGATTATCATGCTAACTAGATACAAGCCATGGAGGCTGGAGTTGACCCTGCACTGAACAAACCCTCTTTCTATGAATATGGATAGATTGTGATTATCATGCTAACTAGATACAAGCAATGGAGGCTGGAGTTGACCCTGCACTGAACAAACCCTCTTTCTATGAATATGGATAGATTGTGATTATCATGCTAACTAGATACAAGCCATGGAGGCTGGAGTTGACCCTGCACTGATACAAATCCTCTTTCTATGAATATGGATAGATTGTGATTATCATGCTAACCAGGTACAAGCCATGGAGGCTGCACTGATACAAACCCTCTTTCTATGATTGTGGATCGATTTTGATTATCATGCACACTTGGTACAAGCCATGGAGGTGAACCCTGCACTGATACAAACCCTCTTTCTATGAATATGGATAGACTGGTTATCATGCACACTTGGTACAAGCCTCTAACTAAACTGACTCAACTCCAGGCTCGATATAACAAAAGGCTTGGTTACCTTTCAAAATGGCGTCAATAACTACGAACTGGACTATTGCGTTAGGCATATGCGTGAAGCGGTGTCTGATAAGAGCCGTGGATCAATGTAGGAGCGCTCTTCTTTCCCCTCCTCACTCTTTCCATAAACCTGTTCGCAGGCTAACTTATGACTCACCACGATAGCATATACTGCTGATGTAGTACCACACGGGCTCAGCTCCTTGCAGGAACACCAGGTTACTCAGTATAAGGCAGCTACACGACAATGTACCGAACACTGCGCGAATCCGCCGACTCATGGCTACCGATAGCTGGGCCTGTCAAGAGTTACATTATCTGATGGTTAGGTCTGTTATTTCGACAACCGTACACATACCTAACCACAAAAGGCCATTGTAATAATAGCCCACTTCCGCGATATGCTTTACTTGTCACGCACAAAGGTTTCAATACGAGGCTTCGTGTGAAAAGAATAAATTAAATTTAGTACGGAGCCTCGAATTGAAACCTTTGTGCGTGACAAGTAAATCATATCGCGGAAGTGGGCTATTAAAATCATCAACTAATGCCTTCTTTGGTTTGGGCCGTTTGACATCGACCGAGTACCAGCTCATGTAGAAGTCGTTGCAAAGCTGGATCGACAAACCTGCCTTACCAAAACAAAACACGACCGGCCAGGATCCTTACGAAAAAGAAGGAGAGAGGTTTGGTCGAGATGACTGCTACGTAGACTCGAGAGATAAGGAATTAATTACCTTTTAAAAAATAAGCAAAACATCACACACGATATAACTACGCGCGCGTCATGCATATTAATGCTCAAAATAATCTAGAAACTGCGTTAAGTTACGTCACGCCGCTTCATGTCGCACATTTCACCCTTCTCATTCTCATATCGAGTGCGTGTCTACTGCTACTGCGCAATCAGCCTCGTAACACACCCACCTCTCTTCGTTTGAAGTCCGGTAGTTGCACCAGCAGCCTAGTCATTCCCTCTGCGGCGACTCCCAGCCAGTTGGGGATGAACCACCACATGGTGTCCACGTGACCTCCATGCCACGCCCACACGAAGGAGAATGCTAGCAATGAGCCCAATAACTGACGAATTATTCCCCGACGGGATCCTCCCACGGGAACATAAATATACCTAGAAAATAAAAAACGTTCGTGTTGCTGGCAGGCGTTGCTGACCTAAATATGGTCTGTTTTACTATTCGACTCATTCCCATCCTGATTGGTTGATTCATCTGCAAATAAGTACGTGTAAATAATTTTCTGAGCATGCGCACTATAGACCGATCCGTATCCGTATTGTAAACATGGCAGCTCGATTTGCAGAGCAGTTGGAAACTACTCTGGAAGTAACAGGGGCGGATATATACGTGTTTGACAGGATAATACGTCCAGTATTTTACTCTAAGATGTACTCGTTATAGTTTCGTACCACTTACTTTTTCATCCAAAAGTACAGACCACGATCAAAATACCTAAAATAAGAAAGTAAAGTAGTTATTGGACTTCTGTTTATACTCGAATTTCTTAGGGCATGTTTACAAAAAGTGATTCTAGCACTAAGGCTATATTCATTGTAATGTAATCCCTCGAGACCGTTTTGCATATTGGCAACAATGCTGCTGGTCCTAGCATTAGGGCTATCTTCATTGTATTGCAATCCCTCGAGACGGTTTTGCATATTGGCAACAATGCTGCTGGTCCTAGCACTAAGGTTATCTTCATTGTATTGTAATCTCTCGAGACTGTTTGCATATTGACAAAAATGCTGCTGGTTGTAGCACTAGGGCTATCTTCACTGTATTTTGTGTTGTGGTTTCCGCTGCCTAGAGAAGAACTTTCAAGTAGGTGCCGCGGAACCTATTATCGGACGCCATAAAACCTAAATGGTACGCGAAGCAACCGCGAAAATGAAACGCTGTTTGGAACGACTCAGCTGCTGTTTAACTGTAGAACCAGGATTTATTAACTAACAAATGCCAACCTCGTTTCCAGGGGTCTTTACGCGTCTAATCCAAGATGGCGTCGAAAGTACCCCTGGTACAGGCTAGTGGGATTCGGCCACTGATTTGGCTAGACATTTCGCGCGCGCTGTTTGGAGAATTTCGAATAGCGCGTGCATTTTTGATTTGAAAAATAAACTGGTGATGTCGTCTTTCGCATTGCGCGTTCAAAATTCGTTGAAAACAACTACAAATTCATCAGAACTTAGCGTTTTTGCCTTTTATAATACTAACTTCGCAACTGGGTACAAGTAGAATAATGTACGGTTGGAATTCATTGGGATCACACTTTAACCGCTAACCGTTCTTCAGCGATGATGAATCCAAGATGGCGGATGTTCTTCAAAATACCCATGTATTGGGCATATTTTTGGGTCACATGACCAGCCTGTACCAGGGGTACTTTCGACGCCATCTTGGATTAGGCGCGTAAAGACCCCTGCGAACGAGGTTTCACAAACACATCTCTCGATCGTATCCAGGCGAAAAAAGCTGTTAAATAAATCTTTTATGGGTCTCCGGTAATAGGTTTAGCTGTTCGATAACATTTCCAGTCCGTAAAATAATACTTTTCTGAACTTGTATCACGGCACACAAATTTTAACAGAAGAACTAAAGTTTATAAAGATAGAAAAGTTTGGCGAGAGTCTACTTCGTTTTGCAGCCACAAGCAATGCACTGTCCGATAATAGGTTGACTTACCTACAGTGCGACCACTGAAACCGGGGCCACTTAGACAACTAGAACCAATCACATTGCAGAACGAAAACAATTAAAGCATTTCAACTTACGGCTACTTGAGCCAATCAGTGTCGAGTACAAGACAATAGCATTTCGCGACTTGCTCCAGCTTCGATCCGGTAAAAGGCACATTTCGTGGACTAGTTCTGAAGTGAAAGTCTTTAGAATGAATAAAATCGCATGGATATGCTAGAGTTTATAGTTGGAATGCTTTATTTTCGTTTTGCAATATGTTTAGTTCTCGTTGTCTACGTGGCTCCAATTTCAGTAGTCACACTGTCTGTAAACTCTTTTTTATGGTCCTGCCGCGAGACTTTGTCTCTTTGTACATAGTAGAAGAATATTAATCTGATTTGGTTGCACAGCGTGGTGAATTAAATAATTTCAATGATAGAAACAGACCTCCCTACAACATTGTACTAAGTACTTACCTCCACATATCTCCAAACAGGTACAATGTGGAGACACACCGGGGTACCCCAGGGGGGTCCACGTGATCTACACGTGCAAATACAGCGGAGAATCGGTACAACACCACATACTTAGTGAGAAAGATGTGCAACTGAGAGTACATAATACCAGACGTGGTCCATGCTGAAAGCTTCATAAAAACTGGGCCCTCTCTCAAGAGGGCCGCGGAGTACACATAATGGAGATACACCTCTAGGAATATATACCACCAGATTATACGGATAAGGTCCCACACGATGGTGAGAATTTCTTGCTTCGTAAGAGAACGAACTGGCTGGTAGAACTGTAAAACGAAACGTGGATAACAGTCATTACAGCGGTTTCGATTGAGTGTCGTAAAACCAAAACTAAAGTAATTAAGTTATTACAGAGCCAATCACGGCAGCAAGTAAAACCGCAATTAGCCAATCACGAACTGAGGTAATTCAAGATTGGTTTTACTTCAACCAATCACGAGGAAAAGTAACGTAATCGTGATAACTCTCGCTAATTAAAAATGAAAGTTTATTGCGCGACGAACCAAAATAATGTTTGGTTTTAGTTTAGAACTTGATTGGCTGATTAATCGCAAAACATGTTTTACAGCCAATAGAAACTGAGCAAACGCAAACCCAAACGGGGAGGGAAGAAAGAAGGGCCTCCCCTTTTGCGTCGTTACGTAGACTACATCTTCGTTTATCTGGGCATTGGAAAAGTCAAAGCTCAAAATTAACAAAGATTACCTGTTTATAGAAATCTCTATATGTCATAACTGGGCCGTTAGCGAACAGTGGCAGGTAGAAGTTGTAGACAAGTAGATCAATTAACGTGTAGGTAGGTGAAGGAACATCGTCCTGAGATGAGCTGCTATCCTCATCTGTCGGCTGCCAACAGCATTCAAGAGAGAAACTGATGCAGCGGAGTAGCGACATCAGAGCAACGAACAGTACTAAATCTTTGTGTTCATTCACGTTGGTCAAGTATTTAAACTGTCGAGAAAAAAAGAACAATCCGTAAATGAAATAGAGAGGTATATGTGAAGAACGAATATACTTTTGGTCACATCTGGACCACAGTGGATGGAAAGTTATGAAGAAAAACATAACAACAATTTCCATGGTAAGTGTCCTAAATTAGTATAGTTAAAGGCGCTGTGTCATGGTACTGCGCATGTCACAGTCTCCAGACATTGAATTGACAGCTGTATTGTGTAACATCCAATGAGAATCAATCAAAATAAATTGCCGGAAACGCCACACTGTTCGCCACACTGCCGTGATTCGCAGGTTGTAGTTTTACACAGTATATGGCGAGATTTACATTTTATTCTTCCTACATCCAAGGTAAACAGCATTGAGTAAAGAATGGTATCTATATTTCATTACTTGCTTGTATTTTTTGCTGTTTCCAGTCGTAAACAGTCCGAATTTGACCAAAGTGAAACGAGCTGCTCGCGTCCGTAGATATGTTTCTTCGTTATGCACTTTTGACATGATATAATTCTTCAAATAGCACCATTGTTTTATTTCTACATGCTTGATAATACAGTTCTCTGCTGTAAAAAAAATAGAACATTCTATAGAAGATTTCTTGTCCTAAAGTTTGGAAACGCAACACATGCATTTGACGCTATAAAGTTCAGTACTCGCGGAAGTGCGCAAGGTTAATTACAGTCTAGTGGCAGTTTACTAGTTTGCACTATCGGCTGTTATGGACTGGAAACTTACTTTCACAGCTTAATATGTATGTCAATAGACCAGTTCGCGGTAAATTCCGACATTTTGAAAAGGGTGCAAACATGGCGCGAAATACAGTGTTTGTATGGGAATTGATGGCAATCCGATGCCAAATAAAATCCGTAAAATCGAATTTCTGAAATATTCTTCAGATACAAACTTAAGATACCAGGTAAAAGATTAACATATCGAAATTTGAGGGATGTAGCTGTGCTGGGAAGCGTGCAATCGTGTTTTCAGTTTTCCATACATTGTCTGTAAAAACGAGTCGAATTCCGGGGAGGGGGAGGAAGTGAGCGGATGACCTCGTACCGTCTGAAAATCAAGCTAAACCCTCTTCGCTTCTGGTTGGAATGCCAAAAGCTTCCAATTTCTTGCGTTTTTCGGCTGCTATATTCAGAGTACTCAGTGGTGGTCTTCCCCGCCGGTAAGCATCACTTTGCTTTTTTGTTTTAGTTGTGTTGCAGTCTGCAACGACTAATTTTGAATAAACAAATAATTAAAACTTATTTAAGCACATCTTACATTTCCATAAATGACCAAAGGAGGCAAGGATGAGTTAAAAAAGAACACTGATGGAAGTCGATTTAAAAATCGGTATTTTACCGCTCTGAGAACTTCGTTCCGGGTTAGAACATAATTCTAAAATCATCAGATTTTCACACATGCGCAGTACCGTAACACAGCGCGGCTTTAAAGTGAACTGAACCTTTTTTTCACTAGATAACACAGAGGGCACATAAATGTACCGCTTCCCCCTAAAAACATACCATATCAAGCGGCACATGCGCCACCCTACCCCCGGAGGTGCGTTACCTGGGAGAAGGGGACAGTCTTGTTTTTGACTGTTTAACGTACAGCAGCTCTGTTTCAATCTGGTTGGTATTTTGCCGCCACCTTAACATACTACCGGAGGGTTCGGTGACAAAAAAAAATCAGTTTCTTTGTCATATATATTCTTAATACGATACTCTTTCATTCTGAAAAATATTTTTTTATCGAATTTCAAAACGTTTCTGAGAAAAACGACGTTGATTTCCGTTACTGACGCTGGTATTTTCAGAGAATGACATCATTACTGAGCCCACGATGAGTTCCTTAGTCAATCGGACATGCGCGGTATTGGATCTCACACATAGTTTACACGTGATAATGCAGTGCTCTCGCGCGTCATTTTCATTTTTTCATTTTATTACTTCCATCACAAATTTCTTGCATAACAATACAATACAATATTAAAGTGATGAGGAGTCGAAGGAAAGCAAAACTGCTTGAAAAAATAGACCCCTTTGATTGTATATGTAGTTATGATATGAAATCATGTTTGCCGCGTAGCACTAGTAAGTGTAAAGAATGTGATGTAAAGTGGTAAGCTGTAGTGCTAAGTGTGCACGCCCTACGAGGGAAAGAGAAAAAATCTCTGACCCAAGTGGGACTCGAACCCAACGACCTCCAGGTTGCATGTATGGCCCTCTACCAACTGAGCTATCAAGTCAAATGAGAGCAATCGTGCATGGGTATTGGTGCGTTTTATGGGGTCACGGCGATTATATATGTATATGTTGTTATGATATGAAATCATGTTTGATATGAAATCATATGAAATGATATGAAATCATGTCAAAGTGGTAAGCTGTAGTGCTAAGTGTGCATATACATATATAATCGCCGTGACCCCATAAAACGCACCAATACCCACGATTGCTCTCATCTGACTTGATAGCTCAGTTGGTAGAGCGCCAGACATGCAACCTGGAGGTCGTTGGGTTAGAGTCCCACTTCGGTCAGAGATTTGTTCTCTTTCCCTCGTAGGGCGTGCACACTTAGCACTACAGCTTACCACCACTAACCGCCTCACTGCATGTTAGCTCAGTTGGTAGAGCACGGTCTAGAGTGCGGGAGGTCGGGGGTTCGAATCCCGGCCGCGTCCTTGGGCAGGGACGTTTATAAGCCGTTGGCCTTGTCTCCTTCTACTTCTAATCAGTATTTGAAGGGGACGTGAAAGAACCTGTTGTATTACTCGAAAAAGAGCAGGGGATTGTCACCCGGTACAGCAGCCTGGCCATTGCACTAACCACACTCAACGTTGTAAACTGCGTGGCAGCTATTAGCGCCGTGAAGCAGTCAGAAATAATTCACTGACGGGATATGTCAGTCATATGTAAAGCGCCATGAAACTGTGGTTGATATGGCGCTATATAAATGTGGCCATTATTATTATTATTATTTACATCACATTCTTTACCCTTTGATTGTAGTCGGTGAACGCTTGCGCTATGGCTGGTAAGTTGGGGTTTCATTTCTTTTATCAGCAGTTTTCTGTCTGTCTGTAATATATACGTGTGGCAGTGCGCATGCCGATTCCGTTTTTTAACCTAATTCCGATTTTCGAGTCTGGGTTTTTCGTCAAAATATGTCGCATTCCGGGTTATAGACGATACAGAATAATGACAATAACTTGGAAATCCCGGTTTTTGATCAATTTTTCTCTGAAAACCGGGTTTGGATCTCATGGCCGCACAAACCTACCATTTATCATACAAGTGCCCTGTTACCATAATGCCGCATGTTTTGAACAAATAGATGTTAGTTTGCATTTCGTGGCGTACTTCTTTACTCTCGTTATATACATTGTGCCGTCAACTGTGCAGTAGTATTCTCTGTGTAATAGTGTAACATGTAAAACATGTTCTTTAATAAGTGTAATCCGATGTTATGGTTTCTGATGTAATTGAGTCAAGTGTAATAAAATTAAAATAAATAAATAAAAGAAGACAGACTCACGGCAAAATCATGATGACATTTATTTGATTTTCTATACAATGAACAGTATGGAATGCGCGCTATGATTGGTTGACAGCCATGCGTTATTGGAGTACGGAAAGCACAGATGACGTCACGTTATGCACAAATCATTTCATAGCCTATTTCCTCGCTAATTATTCTATAAATCAAATACATGTACATGTCATTTTGCCGGCCGTCTTCTTGAGAAGAAAAGTCGCACCACTCGACTGCATTTCGTGGTGTACCTCCTTTTTTTTACAACAACTGCCCAGTTTCTTGTTTTCTGATTAGCTAAATGCCATTAGAAATAAGAGGACATACCATTACGTGATCGCTCGCACAATATTGATTGCGTGATAGCGCGCGCTAGAATCACTTTCCCCGCAATTTGCCTTTTTGGTCCTGAGCACTCGCTTCACTATTTTTAGCTTCTTGTTGTAAAAACAAATTTACGATAGTTTCCCGTGGTATGTCCTCTTATGTACCACGTTTATCGTCATCACATCGTCAAACTTTGTTGTGGATTCACTCGGCTAGCGCCTCTAGAAATCCACAACAATCACTCGGCTAGCGCCTCTAGAAATCCACAACAATCACTCGGCTAGCACCTCTAGAAATCCACAACAATCACTCGGCTAGCGCCTCTAGAAATCCACAACAATCACTCGGATAGCACCTCTAGAAATCCACAAGAATCACTCGGCTAGCACCTCTAGAAATCCACAACAATCACTCGGCTAGTGCCTCGAGACATCCACAACAATCACTCGGCTAGCACCTCTAGAAATCCACAACAATCACTCGGCTAGCGCCTCTAGAAATCCACAACAATCACTCGGATAGCACCTCTAGAAATCCACAAGAATCACTCGGCTAGCACCTCTAGAAATCCACAACAATCACTCGGCTAGTGCCTCGAGAAATCCACAAGAATCACTCGGCTAGCACCTCTAGAAATCCACAAGAATCACTCGGCTAGCACCTCTAGAAATCCACAACAATCACTCGGCTAGCACCTCTAGAAATCCACAACAATCACTCGGCTAGCACCTCTAGAAATCCACAACAATCACTCGGCTAGCACCTCTAGAAATCCACAACAATCACTCGGCTAGCACCTCGAGAAATCCACAACAATCACTCGGCTAGTGCCTCGAGAAATCCACAACAATGTTGACCATGCGATGACGCAAAACGTGGTAAATACTGCTAAGAACATATCACGGTAAACTATCGTAAATAAATACTGCAACAGTAATTAGTGAAAAAGGAGGTTATGAAATAATTTCGCGCATATATAACCTGATGGCACCTCTACTCTCTCTACTCTAGCTTACAATAACACATTGTTATTGACCAATCAGAGCGCGCATTTTACACTGTTTATTGTACATATTGAAATACCTGCCACTGCTTGATGGTATCAAACTGAAGAGAGGCAAGAAGAGCAAGTGCTGATCCCCATACTAGCGCTACGGACCGTGTCCGAGCACTCAGGTACATAACCAGGCAATGAGATAGCAAAAACAACACAGGAAACACACCAAGAATACTGGCTAGAAAACAGAACGTGAATATCGGAGAGAACCATGCTCTGAACTGAAAACAAAAACCCATACAAACGTGTTAATGCACAAAATTGATCACATTCTAAATTCTCCCTTAGAAAACAAAGAAATTGAAGGAGTATTTAGAATGTGATCAGGAGACACTTATAATGCCCGTTTTGCACACAGCCCTTCATTTATGACTTCTACTGACAGACCTCTAAGTGCTGTAAAGTTAACAACACATATAGGAAGGTTTTCACATGTCAAAGTTTCTCTTTTTTTAATTTAAACAACATTTAGGCTTTACATTTGCCCCAAGAGCTCTAAGCTCATTGTGGGGGCTCATGTATGTGAGTCTGTAAGTCAAATGGCATCTATCTTTTTGGAGGGCCAATTATGGAATGAATAGGCCAGTTTCATATTCTAAATTATCACTGTATGCAATGACAATTAACAGACACATTTGCTCAGTATTAAATTATAGTCTCATTCTTAAGTGAAATATTCATAAATACAGCGAGAAGGCGGCCTATTCACAACTCTGTGTATTGTTGTAGTTTTAAGTACTTTTACACCTTGCTGTATTTCTTAATATTTAACATTGATCAGAATAAGACTAAAACTGAGCAAATGTATCTGTATATAGTCATTGCATTCAGCAGTAATTTTCGAATATGAAACAGGACTATTTGGTTATCATCATTAATTTGATAAGGTTACATGTACGTCAAAATGTATTAAGTTTACCTTTGGAAGAAAGTGAGATATCATGACAGTTCCAAAAGAATGTAAAATATAAGCAACCAACAGCACAACCTTCATGGCCAACCAGAATTCCCACTCTGTGTCACAGACGTCCTATAGAAAGAGACAGGGTTCACACAGGAAAGTTATAATGAATTCCATGACTTTTCCATGACTAAATTAAAAAATCAAGGACTCAAATTAGGTTCTGGAGGAGAGAAGAAAAACTAGAAAACGTCATTTAACTGGGCCTGTCCACCCACTTTAATATTGCTTGAAAACTTTTACAAAGGAAGGAATACTACCAATGGAGCACATCCTTATTTCAACATAACATATTAATCTTTAGCATGTAGCCAGGACTCTGCCAGTTCTAAAATCATCAAGCAGCAGATGGATAATGACGAAGAGTACTGAAAGAGAACCTACTAATCTTTCTAGAATTCTGCAAGGAAAGTCAAGCATAAAAAAATGCCAGTGGTTGATGACAAAATTCCATGACTTTTCCATGACTTTTGACATTTTTGCAAATTTCCATGACTTTTCCAGACCTGGAAAATTATTTTCGAAATTCCATGACTTTCCATGACTGTGTGAACCCTGAGAGACATATAGATTTCAAATAAGATGTTCTTGGCTTATTATCTGAATCTTAGTTTCCAAAAAAAATATTCCATGTTCCATATATAGATCAGAGTTATAGAAACACAAGTGAAAATTTGGGAGAATGAAAAATGGCTGTGGGATCAGCAGCCACTCTGAGATCAAGTACTAGTATTTCTGCTATTTTGAGTTCTCCCAAATATTCATAAGTGTTTACATAACTCTATAGAGACACAGAAAACTTTTTCTATTTCCTTTATAAAATAACTCAAAACGGCAAGTACAAAACTGGAAAATGTACACGTATTTAATTTTATAATAAAAACGTAAATTCTCACAACTAGCTTAAGAGTGCTCACAAATTTCTATGTTTCTATAGAGTTTAGATAATCAAAGCACTTGTTATAATACAGCATTATTTTATCATTCCAAATTACAATTCATTCAGTGTGAGCAGGCATTTGCTCGTAAACCATTTTATCAATGGTACAATATAATTAAGATTGAGGAGATACAGCCTGGATCCTCCCTTGCCAATGTCCCTTAATTTTGACTGAGACCTGGTTGACATAATTTACCTTATCTCGGCCAATAATTTTCCATCCTCTATTAAAATCACCAGAATAAAGCTCCTCTTTATAAACTAAAGAAAAAATAAATTATTGCATTATATACATGTACATGTATATTACATGTAACTTACTGAATATTTAAAAATAAATGTTCAAAATCAAGAGAAATTAAAACTGCCTGAACAGCATGTAATAAATTATTGAATAAATACAGGGTTAGAAGAAAAATGAAATTACAGCTTGCCCTTCAGTCTCAGCCATCTTGGGCTATCAAGGCATAATCAACAATGTTTTTATGAGGAAAGAAAAATTGATACAAATACAATGTACATGTATTAGAGGTGGAAGGCACATGCCGGTGTTGCCGGCGGATGGACATGCGTGTAGCCAATTTTTTCAATCACGTACTATATGTATGTATGGTGCTCCACTCATGTGAGCCTTTGGCCCATGCAGGGGCTCTGCTATTATACTTACAATTTGATGCTTTGATTACACAATACATCATGTATCCAACCATGGAAATCCAGACAGCCCAGTAGAAACAGATCTCTACAAACGGCAGTGGACCATGAAGATATTTAGAAGTACTTGCTTCCCCATTGGTGTTTTTCTTCTCATGCTCTCTTGGATTAGACACTTTCATGTTGCCTACCATTTTTCTATGCCTTGTTGCTTTTGATGTCATTTTAACCTATAATAATATTATTATCAAAAATATAAGAAACATATAAGAGGTAGAGGCCCCATGATTCCTACATGAGATTGATCAGTTCTACCATTTCTTAAAAGTGCATAATTGAGATGTACAGTACGTCACTCCAAGAAGTCACTGCCTATAGATTTAATTAAGTCTAGGCGGTATATACGCCTTTGAAAGCTTTGTATCAGAGCAGACAAGGTTATTCATGTGATGCAGTCAGTCTGTTGATCAGCATACATGTACATGTAGTGTTATAATAAATGTAAATAGTGCAATATAAGCCATTAGTATGTACCACACAAGTGAATATCACATTTTGCATGCTCTGATTGACTACTGAAACAGTGAAATTGAAATCATATTCACCTCCAAGCAGCAGCGATCACCTTGCGCAAGTTTTTGTCCATTTGACAGAAAATAAAATAAATATGTGGTGCTTGCTATTCACCTGCAGTGTGGTATATACTAAACAATAATTATTATTCACCTCAGTGTCAGTGAATAGTGGTGGATATTTACCTCACCAAAGAAGCTTGGTAAATATCCACCACTTTTCACCTCCAATTTGGAAAACCACAGGAAGCCCAAGCTCTGTGTTTGTTATTAATTGTTATTAATATTAATTGTTATTATTATTAATTGTTAGTAAAGTCTGAAACCATGCAGCTGTGCCAATTATTTCGTTCACTTTCATGGAACTAGAAAATAGAAACTACACAAATTGACTTGTTGGGAGAAAAGATGACAAACCCCTACGAAATTAATATACAGTTTGTAGCAATTAAGCTTACTGAATTCGCCCTTGGCTTGATATACACAATGCAAATGCAATGTGATTGTGAATATTTGCAAGACAGACAACAGGCATGGCGTACTTTATACAAAACAGAGTCGTTACTGTATCCAAATCCGATTTACTACTTAAACATAAGAATTAGAAACTAGCGTTACTTACTCTGAAATATATCCCAAGTCCTTGCCAGATTTTAAGAACGATTTGCAAAATATTTAATCGAAGAAAATGACCAATGTTGACATTTGAAGAATGATGCACCAAGAGCAGCTTGGCACTGTTTCAGCTAATGGTGACGTGTCTTCATAATTATAAGCATAACGATCCAATAACTAAATTAGAATCACCACGTTTCAGAGCCTCGTAATGTTGTAAGCAATACCACTTCCTTGGTTTTGTCAGCTGCTAGTGCTATATCCTGATCAAACCAGGCCGCCATTTTTAATAGACAGCTGTGCCAACACTCGTTACCAGGTCTCTAAAAAAGTATTTTACGTTTGGGATCCCTGTGCAAAACATTTCCGCTGACCTTTCCTAAGAATGCGGCTCATAGGTGGCCATTTTTTAATTTTTCGGCTTCAAGGAGCAGTTGCAGCTTGCCTCACATAATGGCTAACGAAGTACAGACACTACTAGAAATGGGTTTTCCGCAGAATAGAGCGTAGGTATCTTTCTGACTTGTATAATGCGTGAAAACCATTAACTGATAAGTGCATGGAAGACAATTACTGAATTAGACCGGGAATTAGACCATACTAAGTCCATAGCCATTTGCATGAATCAATGTTAAGCCGGAGGGAGGGGGGTCGGGCAGATGTGCGGCATTTGACTTTTTTGGTCAAATTTCCCACCCTGGGGAAAGAAAAAATCATGTAGGTGCGATATCTGCAGAATATCGAATATCAGATACTATCAGATATTTATCTGTTCTCTAATATCATCTTAATAGATATCTAATTAGAAAATATCAGATAATATCGAATATTGATGTCCTTCAGAGGAGAGGAAGACCTTTATCTAATAGATATCTAATTAGAAAATATCCGATAATATCGATGTCCTTCAGAGGAGCGGGAGACCTTTATCTATTAGATATCTAATTAGAAAATATCCGATAATATCTGATAATATCGAATATCGATGTCCTTCAGAGGAGAGGGAGACCTTTATCTAATAGATATCTAATTAGAAAATATCCGATAATATCCGATAATATCCGATAATATCGAATATCGATGTCCTTCAGAGGAGAGGGAGACCTTTATCTAATAGATATCTAATTAGAAAATATCCGATAGTATCGAATATCAACCCTCTCAGCAGAAGACAGATACCTTTATCTAATAGATATCTAATTAGAAAATATCCGATAATATCGAATATCAACGTCCTTCAGAGGAGAGGGAGACCTTTATCTAATAGATATCTAATTAGAAAATGTCCAATAATATCCGATAGTATCGAATATCAACGTCCTTCAGAGGAGAGGGAGACCTTTATCTAATAGATATCTAATTAGAAAATATCCGATAATATCCGATATTATCAATATCTAATATCTGATGCTATCAATACTATAATATCGGATATTCGATATTGTGCAGATATCGCGCCTACCTCGAAAAAAATGGTCAATTGTGATCAAATTGCCCCACCTGGGGCAACGAAATTCCTCCTTAAACTATATATATATACAGCTGAGACAATGGGGGAACTGGAGGTGATCCCAAATAAATGTGAGGCGTTCTTTTTAAATTAATGAAAACAGATGAAAACGCATTTTTGAAATTCATACCTTCCAACATCCAAGATGGCAACTCGGGAAACAAGAGACTAGGACACAGTCCTCAACCGGTCGAATTCAAATGTCCACACCCTGGGGCAAAGCTTGTAATCAAATTCACCACGGTGGGGAGGCCAAGATTGATCAAATGCCGCACATCTGCCCGAGACCCCCCCCCCCCCCCCCCCCCTGCGGCTTAACATTGATTCATGCATAACTAGGCATAGTAAACTTACAAATAATTGAATAAATCACAAAAATGTGCATCCAGGGATTTCTTTCTTTCGTTATGTATTATAACTTTAAAAGCAACTCTTAATTTGAATCTGCTCTGAGTGCATGGTTGGGGTGTAATTGAGGCCATTCTTGTTAATCAATCAATCTCTTGATATTTTTGCAGTGAAAAAGCTTTAGCTGTAACTGGTAATCAGGGCGTACAAGTGGCCATGGACTGGTAAGATGAAGAAAAGTAAAATGACTCAATCAATCCCCCCCCAAAGACATACATGGGGCATTTGACTGAGTTACTCTCCTGAGAAAGAGAGTCAAAACAGTGAGTTTTACATCGATGTTTATAAGAGATTTATACTTTCCAAAGCCCCAAAGGGCATTTGCATAGCTTACCTTACTGCACGGTGGGGCATTTGAATAGCTTACCTGACTCTATGGTGGGGAATTTGCATAGCTTACCTGACTCCACGGTGGGGCATTTGCATAGCTTACCTGACTTCACGGTGGGGAATTTGCATAGCTTACCTGACTCCACGGTGGGACATTTGCATAGCTTACCTGACTCCATGGTGGGATATTTGCATAGCTTACCTGGCTCCACGGTGGGGCATTTGCATAGCTTACCTGACTCCACGGTGGGGCATTTGCATAGCTTAACTGACTCCACGGTGGGGCATTTGCATAGCTTAGCTGACTCCATGGTGGGGCATTTGCAACACTGATTCAAAAATGTCAGATGCCCCACAAATTCCCAGTATGAGGGGAGGGGTGGGGGAGATGGGCAGGTTTGGATTTGACAGTGCCATAATGCACCTATGGCTATCAATGTGGGGATTTGATATCTGTTCAAATGCACCACTCCAGGGAGTTATTTATTGGTCAAAACAGTATCAATTGCCCAGTCTAAAAATAGATTTCAGGGGGGGGGGGGGGGGGGGGGTTGATCATGGCAACTTCTTTGTTTATCTTTATACAATAAACTACCAAAACGGGAAATCACATATGCAAATTAGGAGGCGGCCATTATGAAAGTCGTGTATGGTCATGGTAAAGAAGTATTCCTATTATGGAAATTAGATTACCATATTCACTCACGGATAAGCCGCACTCACGGATAAGCCACACCCAGAGTTTAGAAGCTTGATTTACAGAAAACAAGTTTTTTTTTAAGAATATCAAATGCACATTGTAACCTTCATCAAACTTTAAAACTTGAGAAAACTCAAAAGTTGTACCTGTAATTTCAGCTCTGAAATAGTATAAACTTCATGTCTACATACTTAGATATATAATTTATCTTTCAATAGTATTTGTTTACCGGGATCTGTTCATTCAGGTCACCTTTTAGATCGAATTTTACATGTCAACAAAGCCAATAACGTTCTCACATTCGTCCATAGCTTAGTAACCAGGCACCTGTTGGAAGAGAGAGAACTGGACACTAGAAGTTTTGTACTGTATGGTAGATCACACCGCGATCACCAAACTTTACGCGCATGCGTATTTGCTATTTCTTGTTGGCGCGCGGCCGCCCCCAGTTTCCCACGAAAACTGAAATGAAACACCAGGCACATACCCGTGATTTTAAAATTTCTGCTTAAAAGTAGATCCATTTGCGAACTGTTTTGTCAAAAAATAAGAAAACTACTTAAAAGCTAAGCCTAGGACTTTAACAGGTTGAAGTTTTCTTAATTTGTAATTCACTGTGAGTTTACTAAGTTATAAAATTATTTACTAAAAAAGTTGAAACCCTCGGTAATTTGTATTTGATAGCAGAGCCTTCGTTCTTTTGGCCAGTGGAGCATACCATTTTGCTGCAGTGTGATGGTAGATGTTCTTGCAGATAAGCCACACCCCCGATTTTAAATGAAGATTTCGGGTAAATAGGTGTGGCTTATCCGTGAGTGAATACGGTAGTTAATAATAATACGGAACTGCTTGTTTGGTATGTTGTTTGGAGTCTAGAAGGGTGGTGGTCTATTTTAGAAATTAATTTTGTGGTGTTCAATCTCATCCTGGCAATGCTTATTGTTAATTATTCCAGGCTGTTTGCACATTCAGATGATCCTGATATTGATCAGCCATACAAACCTGATCAAGGACACCAACTGGGTTCCTCAGGTATTTGGAAAAAAATGTATTCGTTTTTAAAATGAGGGTTGGAAATCCCAATGTCTTGAAACCATCAAGCACTTCACTGTTGTGTTCTCTCTGTTATTAAGAATCATGTCTTGGATTTTTTAACAGATGATCAAAGAGAACAGGCTGCTCAACAAACCAGCACTGAGAATTCAGCAGACGAACAACAGGCAACAGAACAGGTAGAAGCTATGGCATCAGATGCCGCAAGCGCTACACCACAGCAGGCTCTATCTCTTGTGTGTGAGGAGTAAGTAAAAATATAACTAGCTTTAGTTTTGCAAAATACAAGTTCTGATAGGTTGAGATGGCATCTTGTGAGAAAGTTCTTTGTTCTTCTCATGTTTTGGTTTCATCTGTGGGTCTGTATGAGAGAACAGGCACATATATGGCAATAGAAATGACATATATTATTTGTTAAATCATTGTACATGTCAAAGAAATCAAATCTAAAGCCATCTTACTGTCTGACTGAATTAATTCCTTTTTTTTCCTTTATAGAATCTTTTAAAATTTGTTGTCATATCTCCTTGATACATCATATGTTTCAGTTATATTGGTTGCATTGGTTAGAAATTAATGTTTTTGATGTCAGGTTACTATTTTACATATACATAAAGCTCATTTTTTTAACAGATGTGGTAAAAGATTGAAATCTGAGAATGATGTCCAGGTAATTAAACTATATCTATTCTACATTATTCATTTAATAGATATGTTGAAAATATATTCCATAATTTATTTTACACAAACCACATTTTTGTTTAACCCTTTAAGGTGATCATCATCTAACTTCTTTTTAATTAAGATATCAGAACAAAGTGAAGCAGGCAGGTCATTTAAATGTTGGAGTTGATTTCCTGCCTATGAAAAAATAATTGTTTGATGTGACACCAAATTCTCTTAATTGACAATACAAGAAATGAATGAAGATTAGCAAGGATAATTTTTGATGATACTTTTGGGGCTGAAAGGGTTAAATGTTCATAACATTTCACCGATGAGTGCTTCTGTACCCGCCGTTAAAGTTCTGAATGAAGCGAAAATAAAAGATTCTAAAGTGTTAGTTTCACTGATGAGTTCTTCTCTACCCGCCGTTAGAGTTCTGAATGAATGGCGAAAATAAAAGATTCTAAAGTGTTAGTTTCACCGATGAGTGCTTCTCTACCCGCCGTTTGAGTTCTGAATGAAGCGAAAATAAAAGATTCTAACCCGCCGTTAGAGTTCTGAACGAAGCGAAAATAAAAGATTCTAAAGTCTTAGTTTCACCGATGAGTGCTTCTCTACCCGCCGTTTGAGTTCTAAATGAAGCGAAAATAAAAGATTATAACCCGCCGTTAGAGTTCTGAACGAAGCGAAAATAAAAGATTCTAAAGTCTTAGTTTCACCGATGAGTGCTTCTCTACCAGCCGTTTGAGTTCTAAATGAAGCGAAAATAAAAGATTATAACCCGCCGTTAGAGTTCTGAACGAAGCGAAAATAAAAGATTCTAAAGTCTTAGTTTCACCGATGAGTGCTTCTCTACCCGCCGTTAGAGTTCTGAATGAAGCGAAAACAAAAGATTATAACCCGTCGTTAGAGTTCTGAATGAAGCGAAAATAAAAGATTCTAAAGTCTTCATTTCACCGATGAGTGCTTCTCTACCCGTCGTTAGAGTTCTGAATGAAGCGAAAATAAAAGATTCTAAAGTTAACAGCGGTGTTGAATAAAGAATGAAAAGAACGCTGAGTCATCGCGCCAAACTCCACGTTTGTGATATTGCTACATGAACATCTTATCTTCACACTAAAGTCAATGATTTCGGCGTGATAAAAATCTCAGCGGCCGCGGTAAAACTGCGGTCGTTCTGAGGTCAAACCGCGGTATTACCGCGGTCATTGGACACGGTAAAACCGCGGTAAATGCTTCAATAATTCCAGGCGGTACTGTATGTTCTGTATATTTTTGCTGAAGGAGGAAGGGGACTTCATCAAGTGAAGGCTAAAGATTTTGCTTTAGTAATCTGCATTTTTGGCAATCAAGTTTTAGGATTTTTATTGATGCCTTGTTAATTTATAAGCCAGTCACTTTGTAACACTGGTGTTGCCCTTTGTTGTCTGTAAGTCCCATGCCGCTCGTACTGGACATGCCAACTTTGCAGAGTCCATAGTGGAGATCAAACCATTGACAGAGGAAGAGAAAAAACAGCAGCTAGAAAAGTAGGTCAAGCACTTGTGACTTCTTTTTATAAAGAAGTGATCATATTTTGAAGCTTTTCTTTCAATTTCTTTATCACTCCCCAAAACATTTTGTGATTATTTCCTTATCTTTTCTTGCTCAGTCTGGTATTTAAAATGCAAATATTAACGTTGCTGTATTTATTATTATTGTTAGTAGAAGTGGTGGTGGTTGTGATAGTGGTGGTCATTGTGGCATTGGTAGTAGAAGTAGTAGTAATAAGTTCATAATATTATTATAAGGTTACAGGAAAGGCTTCAGGAAAAGCGCAAGGAAAGGAAAGAAAATGAGAAAAAGGTAAGAAATAACTTTTAAAATTGTTATTTTTGCTAATTTAGCATGAAAAAACCCTATAGTCTGATGTTTTCCACAGGGACAGTTTTGTTTACGATTTTGCCTTCCACAAAAGTCAGTAACCCTAAGCTCTATTTTTTTTCCATAAAGCAACAACAACTACATGTAACAAACACTACCAGCATTCTTATTCCGGTATAGACTCAAAAGAACGCGCCAAAAAAAACCGAAATCTTGGTTAAGAAATACTAAAACTCTTGGCAATATATTACGGCACTCCTCCCCAGCGAATAACAAAGTAACGTATCATTTTAAAGTATATAATGTTTGCTTTCCATTAAAGTACTGCCTTTTGAGGCTTTCCTCTGTGCGACTACTGTAACCTGGGGCCTGCACTTAGACAACGAGAACCAATCACATTGCACTTAGACAACAAAAACCAATCACATTGCACTTAGACAACGAGAACCAATCACATTGCACTTAGACAACGAGAACCAATCACATTGCACTTAGACAACGAGAACCAATCACATTGCACTTAGACAACGAGAACCAATCACATTGCACTTAGACAACGAGAACCAATCACATTGCACTTAGACAACGAGAACCAAACACATTGCACTTAGACAACGAGAACCAAACACATTGCACTTAGACAACGAGAACCAATCACATTGCACTTAGACAACAATAACCAATCACATTGCACTTAGACAACAAGAACCAATCACATTGCACTTAGACAACGAGAACCAATCACATTGCACTTAGACAACGAGAACCAATCACATTGCAGAATGAAAACAAAGCATTCCAACTTATGGTTACTTGAGCCAATCAGTGACGAGTAGAAGACAATACTATTTCAACTTACTCGAGCTTCGACCGGTAAAAGGCGAGACTGAAGGGCATCGCATGGATGTGCTAGGATTTGTACTTTGGAATGCTTTATTTTCGTTTTTGCAATAAGTTTAGTTCTCGTTGTCTGCGTGCAGGCGCCTGTTTCGGTAGTCGCATATAAGAAGAGAGTTTGAGATGATTAAAGATTATAACTTTTAGTTCTTGTGAGGAGATAAAGTAACGAGAAGAGGTGGAGAGGGACTGAAAGGTAGAACGGGTATATTTGGCTAATCACAACATTTGTGTTTTAATGACTGTAGGAAGTGATTGAGAAGGAAAAACTACGGCGTAAAGCTGGTAAAGATGTTGGTCAAGTGAAACACAAGTAAGTCAACATGGATACTTCTATTATCTCACTCATAATTATCTTAGGTCACGTTCGATTCCAAAATAAGAATCGAAGTCAGGCAAAATCAATGTTGTATTCCCGGTAACGAGATGAAAATAATCCAGGTAGGTAGGTCGAAAAAAAAATTTGTGTGCTTTTGTTTGCTTTTGCGTACACTGGTTCCAGAAGTTTTCTAGAGAGAAGAAGCGGCGAGCTGCGAAGCAGCGAGAAGAGAAAACCTCTGGTATCGGCGGGTGCCAATCTCACTTTCATGTTTTGAAAACTGTCACAAACATATCAACTGACTAATTAATAAATCGACCAATCAGGAGAGAGATACCACGTGCGGGTCACATTATAATTTTGTTCAGTAGGGTAGTCAGAGTAAAAGAATGCTGTGCCATAAGTTTTGGGGTTGAGATTAATTTGTTTACATGTCAAATGCATGCGATTCAGTTCGTCGACCCGGGGATGTCTTTACAGCCGTAAAATCTCGAACAAACGACCATTGCAGAGTCTGCAGAATAAACATTAAAGCACACAGCCGATCTACAACGAATACCGACTTAAATGGCGTTTCACAAGTGATCCAGTGTCAAGAAAATTATGCTACAGAACACAACTATTCTAAAGTTCGAGAAGACCTTAGATCAATGTGAGAGTCCACCAATGATTTTAGAGGGCAGATAACAATAACTATTGCATTCCGTGGATAACTAAACCCTCTCAATGATAATTCTTTGCTTATATCTGCATCTGGTAGCAACTGAAAAATTATCGACTTGCCATGACCAGTCGGTAGGATTTCCGATTTATAAAGCCAAATAACGCTTTGTCTTAATGTTAGATAATGTTATCTTGGGAAAGCGATCTTTTAGTACAGATGATAAGATGTCTTCATAGATGATTTGAGGAATCGACATACGAATACTATAATTTTCTACGTGCGAGATCGAGCGGACTTCGATCGCAGCTGAGCCAGCAAACGTAAATAATTCCCGTCCCCTCTCTAGTTGACCATACGATATCACAATGACTACTTATCCTTCCGTCCCCGAGAATAATATATCTAACCAATCACAGTTCTTGTTGAGCTCATTAAATATTCCTCCAATCAGAAAAGACAGTCAGATCTTGACCCTCATGAAAGTGAGATTGGCACCCACCGATACCAGAGGTTTTCTCGCAGTTTGCTTCTCGCTGCTTCGCAGCTCGCCACTTCGCGGCTATTTCTCCACGGCTGTACTCTCTCTAGAAAACCTCTGGGACCAGGGTTTCTCGCAGTTTGCTTCTCGCTGCTTCGCAGCTCGCCGCTCTCCGCGGCTGTTCTCTCTCTAGAAAACCTCTGGGACCAGGGTTTTCTCGCAGTTTACTTCTCGCTGCTTCGCAGCTCGCCGCTCTCCGCGGCTGTTCTCTCTCTAGAAAACCTCTGGGACCAGGGTTTTCTCGCAGTTTGCTTCTCGCTGCTTCGCAGCTCGCCGCTCTCCGCGGCTGTTCTCTCTCTAGAAAACCTCTGGGACCAGGGTTTTCTCGCAGTTTACTTCTCGCTGCTTCGCAGCTCGCCGCTCTCCGCGGCTGTTCTCTCTCTAGAAAACCTCTGGGACCAGGGTTTTCTCGCAGTTTGCTTCTCGCTGCTTCGCAGCTCGCCGCTCTCCGCGGCTGTTCTCTCTCTAGAAAACCTCTGGGACCAGGGTTTTCTCGCAGTTTACTTCTCGCTGCTTCGCAGCTCGCCACTTCGCGGCTCTTTCTCCACGGCTGTACTCTCTGGAAAACCTCTGGGACCAGGGTTTTCTCGCAGTTTCCTTCTCTCTGCTTCGCAGCTCGCCGCTTCTCCGCGGCTATTCTCTCTCTAGAAAACCTCTGGGACCAGGGTTTTCTCGCAGTTTGCTTCTCTCTGGTTCGCATATCCTGGTTCGCAGCTCGTCGCTTCGCGGCTCTTTTTCCGCGGCTGTTCTCTCTCTAGAAAACCTCTGGGACCAGGGTAGCTTTTGCGAGTAAACCCTGTGTTTTACGTTGTTGTCATGTTCATGTGATCACGCTGAAGACACACTGTAGTGAGAAGTCATCATTTACGTACTTTTCGTTGTTTTAATATGTTTTATATTTATTTTATCTGTATCTTGGGAAATAGTAATAAAAAGTATGAGGTCGGCATGAAAACATTCAGGTCGGTCGGGTTACCGGAAACACAACATTTTGTTTTGGTCTAGGTGGAACAGTATCTGCCTGGAAATCACTGGTCCAAGCTCATTTTGTACTGCAAGCTATAAACACTTGATGACATATGATATTCAGGAAACATTTAGGGCACGTTCGATTGACCATATTCCAGAAAAATAATAGATGGAATAGTCTCTGGAAATCACTGGTTCAGACACATTTTGCACTGTAAGCTACAAGTACTTGCTGACATGTGATATTCAGGATACATTTAGTATTGCAGTGGATAAATAATTCCGATAGACTTCGTATGAGTGGGACAAAAATACGGCATGTTCGTAGCGTTACCGAACCGTACTGGAACGTACTGTACCGTAACTCTGTGATTTGACAGCAGTACGGCGTGCCGTGACATTGAAATGGTTTCCCATTGTTTTTGTTCTGCTGATCCAATCAAATTACAGAAATACGGTAGAGTACGGTTACGGTAAGGCTACGTACATGCCGTAGTTTGGCCCACTCATACGAAATATGCTAGGGAACCCTTTCAATGTCACGGCATGTCGTACCGTAACCGTGCCGTAAGTCATTACCGTAACTTTTCCACTCGTATTAAATCCGCTGTATAAGTGATCTGTAGTGACCATGGGCTTTTATCACGCGGCGGCCAGGAGAATAAAAACCTTTGTTTTCGTCCGGTAAACTCGTTCTGAAACACACCAGTGCGAGGCTACCGGGGCCAAAACCATTGTTTTATTCAAGATGGCCGAACTGTGATCATAGCCCATTCTGTGTATTCTTATTCCGGAATACGGACCATCGAACGCACCCTTAATTTAAATTACATTGGACGCTTTTACACAGGATGGAGCTAGACGAGTCCCGTAAATTGGCAGAATTTAAAAAGAGAGAGAAGCAAGAAGAGAAGTTAGCCAGGTATGTGGAGATGGTTGACGAAAGTCTAGCGCTCGAAACGTCAGCTGCTACTCGCTTCCCATGGAGCCGGCCTGTACCGCTCGAAACGAGCCACAGCATTGGCTTACCCAATAATACAAAATATCCTAACCTTTAAGGCTAGTTCTCATATAATAGTCCCGATCACTTGATTCTTTTGTTCTGCATATTAATTAACGCTTCGATTCACACCGAACCAAAAGGTTCAAGCGATCGGGACGATACGTGCAGTACAAAAACAATAGAGTTACAGTATAATGGTGCAATCAGAGTACAGGTTTCGAGCGGTACTGTAGTACTCTTCCCATGGCGGTTAGCTTAATCGACTCTTAAACCCAGTGTACATGACAAGCGTTTTGAGCACGGCACTGCAAACTTGGGTACGGCACTCGTGACTTGGGTACGGCACTCCTGACTTGGGTACGGCACTCCTGACTTGGGTACGGCACTCCTGACTTGGGTACGGCACTCCTGACTTGGGTACGGCACTCCTGACTTGGGTACGGCACTCCTGACTTGGGTACGGCACTCCTGACTTGGGTACGGCACTCCTGACTTGGGTACGGCACTCCTGACTTGGACACGGCACTGCAAACGTAGTCTCGGCCCGTCTGTTTGTAGTGCCGTACCCGGAACATTTGCATTTACACGACAAAATTAAGGGTGCCGTGCCGAAAATGCTTGTCCTGTACACTGGGCTTTAGTTGATCATATCAGTGTTTATCTTCCCCGCCGATGTAGACTAGTTTTTACAGGAACTACTTATCAATTGTTAGTCAATGTACACTGTTATTAAAAAGGCAAGCTCGGAAACAAAAACGAAACCACGTCAACAATATTACCGTAACCGGCTTTGCAGGCAAAAAGTCAAAGACCAGATAGCAAGAGACAAAGTGGAACGAGCAGCAAAAGTAAGTCACCAGTATTTATTAGTACTAAGACAATAGTCCCTACTGCAATAGGCTTTTCCACGCAGTGCCTTTCGATTTCTTTCTTTTAATCTTTGCAGTTTGGAAAGAGTTCTCAGGAGGCTGCTGGAACCCAGTCTTCGCCTGTTGCTCCGCCGGCTTCACCACAGGCAGTACAACCAGCCGAGAAAAGAGAATATTCATCGTGTAAAATACAGGTTGGTTATGGGAAAAGCGTTATGCTGGCCGAACGAACCAATCTCTGGATACAAATACAAGTTTCCGAGGGCTTTAAACGTTTTTTAGTAAATAATTGTATAACTTAGCAAATTCACAATGATTGATTACAAATTAAGAAAATGTCAACCTGTTGAAGTCTTAGCTTTAAAGTAGTTTTGTTGTTTTTCGTGAAACATTTCACATAGGTATCTAAAATTAGAAACAGCCGGTGATTGCCTTTGTTTTCTTTTAGTTTCGGCGGGAAACTGGCGGGGTGCGCGGGTGCTGGACTAATCTAAAGCGCATGCGCGTGCCGTTTTGCCGCGGTGCATTCTCGTTCCCTGGATTATGGCATTGTTCGGCAACACTTTGCTATCTGTTTTTCCCTAGCTATTCGAAGTGGAGACGATAAGTAGAAATTTTCCAGTTCAATAGTTTGTGTCCAAACTATCTTTTTTTCTCCTATGTCAGTTTTAGTTTCGTTATAAAGACTGCTCATGTTCAACACTAAACTGCGTATTTCCCTCCTTTACAGTTTCGCCTCACCAATGGGACGACGATGGCGGGCTCGTTCCAGGCCTCGGATACGCTCTCCTTGGTGCATGATTTTGTGGCGCGAAATAGAAAAGACGGCAGCGTGCCTGTCGCCCTCATGACGTCATTCCCGCGAAAAACGTTCACTGCGGCCGACATGAATACGACACTAAAGGACGCTGGTCTGGTTCCATCGGCCGTACTCATTCTAACAAAGCTATAGAAGTACATAACTGTTATCCGAATGCGACTGTAAAAATCAAGGTCTTCAACTTATTTTGTTTTGCCGTCTGACAGACGTCCTCTGCGACAGAAGTTTTCGAAGCTGTTACCAGGGTGAAGTCTGGCTGCACTGCCTGGACTAGTGATACAGCCATTTTTTTATGGAATAGCAGAAAAAGGCCAGAGAACGCAACATGGAACGACAATGAAACAAACTTGTTCGTTTGTTTCCTGTGATCCTCAGAATTATGGTAGCACAGCAATATCTCCCTTCGAAATTAGTTTTCAGTGAATTATGAATACACGTTCAAGGTATTCTGGACTAAAAGAATTTAAACTTTATATAAACAATAACCTACTCGTACCGTTTTAATATGCAGACTCATATTTGTCTGCGGATGGTGTCTGTTCCGAGAAAGAGTTTCCGAGAGCGAAGCTTGAGGAAAACAATGAGGTTCGAGGATCGGATAATGTCCAAGGACAAATATCACTGCATATTTCAACGCCACAAAGTTGATTAGTTGTCTTTATAATCTTTCAAATATTTTCTTTTACGTGAGTCCTTACATGCGCTACGCTCACAGTATTCGCCGAGACCTGTCTGGCGGAGATCGGATATCGAGTCATGTGACTCATTCCACTAATCACGCGCGAGATAGACCAGGGAATTGACCAGTTTACGGTTCATCGTACAAACCCTCTGTTTATTTGGCAGGACACCAAATGTTAGACTACTCTGGGTGCCAGAGGTTCTACTGCCCTCTCTCAGCCAAAGTTTAGATCGACGAGAAGGCTGGGAGAATCTCTGGGCGCTAGAAAAAGGTTTCTCAGGTGTCAATCAAAAGGGATTAGTCTGGCATGGAAGTGAGATTCATACTTCGCGCGCCCAGAGGTTCTCCCAGCCTTCTCGTCGATCTAAACTTTGGCTTGGAGAGGGCACGATCTAAACTTTTGCGTGGAGAGGGCACGATCTAAACTTTTGCGTGGAGAGGGCAGTAGAACCTCTGGCACCCAGGGTAAATGTTAGACAATGGTGGCCCGCCAGTTGAAACAAACGATTTGAACTGCGCATGAACCGTAAACTGGTCTATTAGTAGGCTAAGCATCTAATACGGCTGAGTATTGTTTTCATGTCATCCATAAAGGCTCGTCTTACGAGCTTACAATGGATAACTAGTTCCTGTAAAAACTAGTGTAGGTCTGCATCGGCGGGGAAGTTGATCTCACCAAGTCTGTAGCTCAGCACTTGAACCTTCCCGACTATCCTATTAACCACATTACTGTAAGCGGCATTTATCTTTATCAAAGCACTACCGACATTCGCAAATGCAAAGAACAGAACTTTATTTTCTAACTAGGTAGTTTGGCACCTAATGGTATAAATGAACGTTTTTTTGATCATTTAATTCTTAATACGTCAGCTGCTACTCGCCTTTCACGGCGGTTAGCATAGTTTAGTCGACTTTTAGTTGGTCATACCCGTATTAGTGCTTAGCCAACTAATAACTGAAGTTGTTGATTATATACATTATGCCAAGAAATGAAAACCAAAAACCTTGCCTGCTCGCACGAGATATGGGATTTACCATGACGCAGTTCTCTTTGCTGCGTTCTTGTGCATATTTGGTGCGTTCTTGGAAGAATTATATAATAACGAACTTTAGTATATACCACACCAGTGAATATCACTTTTCGGCGCGCTCTGATTGGCTACCCAAACAGTGAGTACGATTTCATATTCACCTCCGAGCGAAGCAGCGATCACCTCGCGCGAGTTTTTGTCCATTTGACAGAAAATAAAATAACAATTTGGTGTTGCCTATTCACCTGCAGTGTGGTATATACTAAAACAATTATTCACCTCAGTGTCGGTGAATAGCTCGGTAAATATCCACCACCATTCACCTCCACTTCGGTGAATGATTATTAAGTAATGGTCCAGATAAGAACTGTAGTGTCTACGGCAAGGAATGTTAAAAGGTGTTAATTTTCTATTATTCTTTCTCGTAATTCCATTGGGTGATACTTATAAATTCAATAGAAACCCATCGAAATAATGCATTTTCATTCGATATTTTTTTGTGATTTGAATTTATTTTTGATCAAACTATGGTTTAATTTCGAAGAATATCGTGTGTGGGGAAAGTTCTGAAATTTGCGATTGAAAAATCCTTTGTTTTCTCTATATCCGATTGGCTAGATGGTGTATTCTCTGCGTTTTCACATAAAAAAGAGCCAATAGCATAACAAATACTTTATTTTCGAGATGCAGTTTGGACTGTAGATACCTCCTAAAGCACTTAAAGTGCATATAAGCCCTGGCCAATTATGCTTTTTTTTTAAAGCTTAGACCTTAAAAGGTAGAGAAAAAATTCCGAAATTTCTAAATAAAAATGTTTTCATTATTTTTTTAGCGACTAAACTTCCAAATGTAGAATAATTTCCGCGCACCTTCGGAGACTGGGACGAGAATAAAACGTGACGTCATCAACAGAACTCGTCTCTTCGCCGCTTTAAAACGTTGGCTTATTTGCAAAATAATTGAATAGATAACCGAGAAAGGTGATAATATCGCGCTAAACGTTTCGAAGAGCTTTATTCGACAAGGCCTTTCGTGCAATAGCGCATCGACCGTGTTCTGTTGATGACGTCAAACTAGACCCAGCGCCAATTTTGTAAAGCGCTCTGAGCGCGCTTGATTTTCGTCCACAGGCAACCCAATACACGTTTTTGGGCAACTTTGAACGGCCAGTACACCATGACAAATAAATCAAATCAACTTTTTATTCCGGAATACTTTGTCTATGGCCTCTCGTCTCTTCGTAAAAAATATAATTAGCCAGGGCTTATATGCACTTTAAGGCATATTCGAGCAAAATCGTATGTGGGGGAGGCTCATTGCCGCAGAACAATGGGTTCTACTACAGTTCTTATCTGGACCATTACTTAAATATCATCATTGTGCTTATACATAGCACTAAAGACTATGACACAGTTCTCGTAGTAAGCAGTTGAAAACTTTGTGCGTTAGGTCCATCTTCATTGAAGATAATAAATGATTACAGCACATTTGATGAAATCTACTGTCTGGAATTCTATTGATTTGTTCACATTAGTTTGATTAGTTTTGAAGATTACCGTATTTCCTCGATTAAGTAACAGTCCGCGCAAGAGGTAGGCACAATGCTATTGTTCAGATGCAATTTGCTTTCCCCACTTTAGTATTTTCTGTTTTTCATACTGACAACTCATAAACCCTTAAAGTGCCTATCACCCTTTTGCAATTTTGATAGCTTATGAACCTCCGAAACGTTTTGAGTACTTTTGTGAAGAAAGTTTTGGTTTAAAGTGGATACTTTATGTTCTACGCTTGTTTAAAATCGTGTAAATGTGACCTTTCCTGACCCATGACCGCGTAAGTAAAAGCCTGGGTCGAAACCTGGGTAGACGTCATCTTGACGTCATATAATTAATTCGGCTTTGCAATCGTGTGAAGAAATACTCAACGTGTTGACTAAAATGACTTTTTTCTTTACTAACAACTCAAAAACTGTATATTTTCTATGCATCGATGTTGTTGTGATAAAAAGGCGCCATGGAGAATAATGCATTAATGAGATGACGTCTACCCAGGTTTCGACCCAGGCTTTTACTTACGCGGTCATGGGTCAGGAAAGGTCACATTTACACGATTTCAAACAAGCGTAGAACATAAAGTATTCACTTTAAACCAAAACTTTCTTCACAGAAGTACTCAAAACGTTTCGAAGGTTCATAGGCTATCAAAATTGCAAAAGGGTGATAGGCACTTTAAATGATAAATTCCTGAAATTAAATCCACTAAAAATGCATTTTAAAGGTACATTTCTTTTGTGTGAAAACATTTTGTCCAACCAGAAGAGTCCAAAACAATAACCAAGAAAACGTTCAATTTAAACATTTTCCCCATATTGAAAGTTCGTCATATTAATAGTTATGAGTGTTTTCACTAGATGCAATTCAAATCTGTTTACAAAATGAGAAAAAATTATATTCTTCTTCAAGTTTAGATAGATTTTAATGTCTAAGCCAATGAGGTGGAAGATTGAAACAATACCGCAATTAGCACCTTTTTACATCTATGCATAACATATGCCTACCTCTTGCGCGGACCATTACTTAAGCGTCCACTTTTGATTGCGAAATTTGAAATAAGTGCGCCCTCCTCCTCCAGTGATTAACTCGAAGCTTCTTGCAACTTTAATCACTGCACACACTCAAAACAAAATAATTGATATTTTCAAAACTGTACTTGAACACATTTTTTTAAATTGATATGTTTCTCTCTGAAAAAAATGTTTCTAAAAATATCAGGAATAGTCTAAATAACTTGAACTTAAACTTCTCGCCCATATAATTCAGCATGAAATCGTATGTATGAATTAACAGCAGATGTACATGGCGTTACTACAGGGTTTTTACCAAGTAATTCACTAAAATGAAGGTAATTTAGAACGCTAAACTGAAAATTAGATGTAGCTTCTTTTAGTTCATAATCAAAAGTCTGTGATTGTAATATACATGTGCTTCAGTGTAAAGCGACGTTGCTGAAAAAAGCATTTGACACTGTTAACCACGATATTCTTTTAAGAAAGCTTCAACTTTATGGTTTTCATCATCTAGCAGTTAACTGGTTCAAATCTTATCTCCATGACGGACGTCAATTCAAGTCTATCATTGTAGACGCGATTTCAAAATAATGAAGGGTCGTTAATTAGAGGTGTACCTCAGCGTCTATCATTGGACCGTTATTATTCTTGATTTATATAAATGATCTACATGAAATGATATATAATTCTAATTGTAAAATGTATGTTATACTTAAGAAAGAGCCTCGATTACAGTGGTGCTGTATTGTGGAATCAACCGCCTGAGGCCACTAGAGATGCTACGGACCTCTCTGCTATTTTAAGGACTACGTAATTGTAAACGTAAAAGTCCCTACGCCACTAATTACCGTGGTTTAATAAAGATTATTATTATTACCGACCGACCCACCACCACGAGAGAGAGCGATGGTAAACGAAACATTTTATTGATTTGGGATAGCCTAACTTGAATTAAGTGCAATTAATGCTACTTCATATTAATGTAAGCTAATTTATTCTAGCGTATTAATGAATGCTAATGTCAACAAACAGGTAAACAGCTCTACCTATTCTAGAACGTAAACACTCGATTATTCCGACTCCTACTACACTATACCGTGGTCCCTTTGTTCGGAATGCTGCCGAGGAACGGGTTCGGGTAATGGCGGACATAAAATCTCAAGATTCGGACCCCCAAAAAATAAGACTTCCCGTCGTCATCGAAAAAACGGTTTGGACAGGAATTACTTTACAAACGCAAAAAATATTACCACAGGCAACCCAAGCTCTAATTGTGTGTATTTGTCAGTATATATTGGGGAACTACTAAATGGGGAAAATCGTGAATTTTACCACTATTGATAGGTTAAAATGAACTAAAATCAATTCTGAGAGGAGATCAGAAAAGGAAAAGAAGCCCAAATTGCTAATAAACGACAAAGGACAAAGATAGAGCAAAGGTATGTTTATTTCAGTTGATTGTGGTAAAATTCACGATTTTCCCCATTTAGTAGTTCCCCTATATATACTGACAAATACACGCAATTAGAGCTTGGGTTGCCTGTGGTATTACTATCTCAAAATTTGATGGTAGGGGGGCACTTTACCCGGCACAAAATTCCATCCGATTTTCGCGTGAGATTGCGCATGCGCTGTAGTTATTCAGCTTAGTCTAGACAATAGCCGCCGGGTCCTGGCCGTTTGATCAGCTCCTATGGTTGTTTCCCTGACCCTGGGTGCCAGAGGTTCTAGCCAAAGTTTTGGATCGACGAGAAAGCCTTCTCGTCGATCCTAAACTTTGGCTTTATAGAGAGGGCAGTAGAACCTCTGGCACCCAGGGTAGGTTGTTTCAGGTCCCGTCAGTTAGAAATTCAACGAGGGCATCACCCGAGAGGAGGCCTAGGTTCTAAAGGTCAGGGTACCTGTTAGTTGATGATTTGTAACAACATGGTATTTCTACCTGCTTCATTGACATATTATTATCAAAATATCTAAAATGGTTCTAAAATGCCGGACAATCTTATAGCACAACTTCTCATTTTGATATCTTTGTTCTGTGTCGCAAATGCCGTCTTCTCGAAATCGCCGCAACCGGAACAGATTCACATTTCGTTAACAGGTAGGTGCTAATACAAGCTTGGAATTAATGACTAAGGGTTTGTGTATTCGATTTATTTCTTCCCTTCTTGTCGTTGAATACTTTAGGTGAATTAAAGCGAATATTTAAATTATATAGTGATGTCGAATTGTGATAATGGTCCTAAGTGATGGGATAAGTGTTCCATTAGCTATTCAAGTTATGTGGTTATTGAAAGCTTTATTGGCGTAGAATAGCTTGAATCCCATGCAATTGACAGTATCGCATTCGACCACCGGTCACCTTGCAATTAGCGCCCAAAACCCGTTGGTCTTTATCATATTTAAGATTAATTCAACTGTGAAGCAATGCTAAAAGTGTGGTAACTGATGCTTCTGAGAAGAGAAAATGTATCGCTCATAATAGTCCAAAAAAGCGAACAATCAACGTTACTTCCGTAAAGAAAAGGAGATGTGATAATTTAGTCGAGAAGAGATCTGCTCTCTACTCGACAAAAACATCTTTTTTTGTTTCTGAAAGAAACAAGCGCACGGTTGAAGTTCGCATATTTTGAAGTCGGCTGATCTGCAAAGATGTCTATCAAATTTGTTTGCTTTGGTTAACAAATATGAGCCATGTGCAAGCTCAATACATATACCCTTTACTAATGATTAAATGCTGGAATATGATTTAGTTTTTCGGCAAACAGTTGCACCTTTAAAGAGATGCATTGTAATTATACAGAGAATATTACATGGCCGCACGGAGATACGGAATTGATCTTCGAGTGTTTAGCTTGATAACCATCACGAGTGAGTGTAGCGAATGAGCAAGTTACATGCATCAGGTTAAACACGAGAAGATCAATTCTGTATCTCCAAGCAGCCATGTAAATTTACTTTTTATTACATGAAAACCAGTTGGTGAGCATTTTCATTTCTAATTTTGAAGATCAGCAAAATCATCAAAATTTCTTTAAAAGCCTGTCAAACCAAGTCAACATCAAACAAATCTGCTCAATATTACGTTGTCGCCCGATTTAATTTTTTTTTTTTTTTTTTTTTTTTTAGGAACATTAGGGGGTAAAAAAGAGCAAATATAATAATCAGACACAACAAGTTTTGGTGTGTGAAGTGATAACCCACACGTGTTGATAACAATGTAATTTTTGCGATCTTTCTACCTGACTGACTCATGTAATAGATGGTTTGCACTCATTCCCCAGAGATTCAAATGGAAAAGGCATGGCGGCCATGTTGGTGTACAGAACAAAAGAAGCTAACGAAGAATCTATTGTTAACTGTACACCAACATGGCGGCTATGACGTAACGTGCAAAGGGTCCATAAAAGGATTCATAACGAGTACTGATGAGGAGAAAGAAAGGTCTACACTTAAAGTATGACGCCACTTTAAAAAAATACACCGGCTAACTTAATGTTCATCTACCTGTACCTGCCGTGTAAAGCTGTTATATAAGTATAACTAGTTGTAGCTATCGCTAAGTGCCAACGAGCAAAAGGAAAATTTGTAACAAAATGAGCAATGTGTGTATTATCCAAGTGCTTTTAATTGCAACATTTCACAATAAAACATGTTCTATTTTAGAGATTTCTCTTTGATTGTCATTATCATTGATGGTACAATTTGTTTTACAGGTTGATGAAAATCTCTCTACACATAACAATACAATGTAATGAAGCATTAACATTTAACAACTTTAATTTGCATAATCGAAGGCAAATCACTGCAAAGGTCTTAAATTAATCAAGGGTTAAGTGTTACAACTGTAACAATAATGAACATTCTACACTTTTTTGCTGTCTTAATAGAACTGTAATAATTAAATATTTTTCAGTTTTTCCCTGCATTAGAGTGCACACCATATATACGTGAAACAAAATAAAAAAGTATTGAGCAATAGCTTTGTGTGACAAAGAGTGATTGCTTCTTTAATAAGCCCTAAAATTTTCATTAGTTGAAACATCAAACTGATTACGCTCTGGATAGCTAGTAATGGTTTCGCAGATATATGGTGCACACTCAAACAGAAGTTTATAGACCTATTACGATTAAAAATGCTCTACTCATGCCCTGCATAACACTTCAAAGAACTGTAACGATTGAAACTAATTTTCACTCAGAATGGGCTGTCTTAGGCCCGGTTCAAACGTCGAACTTTTCATGCGCCGAACTCAATTGAAACAAAAGATAATTAGGCGGCTTCTTTGATCTAATTAGGATCGGCGCATGAAAAGTTCGACGTTTGAACCGGGCCTAAAATGTCTTAATATAGAACTGTAACAAAATAAAATTCTTAACGTTTCCTCTGCTTAACACAACTTAATAATGCTGTAACGCTGAACATTCTTCACTCTCTCTAATTCCATGATTACATTCCTTGAAATTGAAAATTGTATTTTATCATGATATTTTCAAGTTTCAAAACATCATCTTCATTGTCTTCAACAGTACTTTGTAATGTTATCTATGTTCCTTCTACAAGTTTAGTTCACTCGTTTGTAAAATGTGTTATACGACTGTCTCTAGCTCTATTAACTTGAAGCGGTAAAATATCATTCACTACATTTCTCTGGGAATTGTATTTAACTCTTTCGGGTCCGATCGTGTGTGAGCTCAATTGGTGAAATCCTGAGTGCTAACTCAACCCTCCCCCCACAGTTCAAGTTTGGCTAGCCCGGGGCAGTTAAATACTGCTGACTTTTTAAGCCGAGGGCTCAAACTTTTCCCACAATGTCATTTGGGAGAATTCTGTTCACTCGTTGATGGTAGGTATGGCTGCTTCGGTAGAGTTTCCAATGAAATGTGCTCTAATTTTGGAGAAATATACCACTGTCAGAGAGCTTGAGGACATCATTAAGTCGGAGGACGGCTGAAAAGTACTTGGTTTGCTTCTAGTAGGCTTTGCATTTTGTGAGGGGATTTCACAGGGTTTTTCCGTTGTGTTTGTGTTTTCAGATACAGGAAAAAATTATTCAATGAAATCCTTGAAATCCTGCAGTTGGCAGTCTTTTACTCCTGCTCAACCTATTAGGATGTGTTTTTGTCACTTTAAAGCAACGGCTTGAGTGCAAATCACCGCTCTTGGTTGTAGGGGTAAAATACTCTACCGGGAACCCCTTGTGAAAATGTTGTCAATTACCCAGCATGCAATTGGAGGTGGGTACAGGAGAACGTGGTGGAGAGAAATGCAGTGTAAACATCGGCGTGGTTCACAGTCGCTTGGTGTGTTTTGTGCAAAAAAACCTGCTGGTTGGAAAGATTAAACAAGGTACTGTAACGACTGAGTGCTGATTTTGTGTTTGCTCTTGATTTCAAGTGCGAATGGGAAGGATGTTTTAAGCCGATTTTCAGCTCCTTAGAATTCGTGAAAATCGAAGAAACAAACACGAACGCCAAAACAAATGAGCTTTTCTCCATAGTGAAAGAGTGAAGCCATTCATCCCTTCACATAATATCGCAACATCGTCTTTCCGGCCGGCATGTCTAGATGTGATGCAATTTTTTGTTCTCGTATAGGTCTCAGAAGACCTATATTTACAGGCTCGGACCCGAAAGAGTTAATCCTGATGTTTTCAAGCTTCATAATAGCATCTTCTATGTGTTCAATGGTACTTTGTAATGTAACCATCCACTGGAGTAGGCCTGCAACAGGCCGCGTGACGTAGTTATTTTCACAGAAACACACAAATCATCAATATACTTCCCGTGAGGGCCATTGTTAATAGCTGCCGTGAAATGATGACTTGTACATCTAACCATGCCTTTCAATTAAACAATAATATGACCCTAAAATTTCTACACCAAGGGGAAAATTTATTTGATCCTTGTGAGTCCACAACAAATTTTGACCATGTGATGACGTAAATCGTGGTAAATAAGAGTCCACACCACGGAAAACCAGAGGAAATTTGCTAATTACACGGCCAAGTCGATGTGAGAATTTTTCTGCTAAACACCGAAATACGTACGGCTCTATATAGCTGCCGCCTCGTCAGCCTCGCGTTTTCGCTCGGCTGACTCGTTGGCAATAACATTAAGCTACTTGGACACTTAGAATGAGTATTTAAGGGGTTTCACCATGATTAAGAGAAAACTCGTAGGCCTTTTTAAAATTATAATTGTGCCTAGCTCTCCGTATTAAAGTGGTTTTCCTAAGCACTTCAAATAAATTGCTGGTTTTCACTCAATCCCCAGAGATTCAAATGACAAAGGGCATGGCGGCCATATTGGTGCCCCAATAAAAGAAGCCGCTAACGAGGAATCTATTGTTTAAGGGCTCCAACATGTTGGCAATGACGTCAAGTGAAAGCCAGCAACACTGATTGTGGCAAGAAAAGAAAAGGAAAAAATTAACGTGCCAAAGTGGGCACGTTAGATTTCAATTTTCCTGCGCGTTTCAGTGATCACTTCACTACCGATGCAAATTAGCCTAGAAGTGACAAAATGCCAGCATTCTGGGCAATGACTGGCTAACGTTAAAGACTGGTTCACACTTGCGACATATTAAGCATTAGTATAAGAACATACGCAAGCGCAGATTGTACTTTAAGGTTGGATGAATGCTTTGTTCTACTCGAGTATAAAGGGGTTAATTAACCATGAAGTACAATCTGCGCTTGCGTATGTTCGTATGCTTATGCTTATGTCGCAAGTGTGAACCAGCCTTAAGTGTAACTACCCTATTAACACTGCTAGTAACCTGATTAGAATAATTAGAGCTCAGTTCCCATGATTATTTGCCCTTTACTCCTATCCGTGATAAACTAGCTCTGAAAGTCTGTAAACTCAGGAGAACAATTTAAGTGTATTTTGGCACGTGCAGGATATTTCACAGATTGAGTGCGTTCACCGCGCTATGACGCTAACCCTGAAAAACAATTACAGTATTAGGATTAGACTATGCCAAGGAAACAAAATAAGGCAAATGAATGTCTTACTTTTTACTTGGGGCGCGTTTTTTGGGGAGTTATTCCAGCTATTCAAAATAAGAATACCTCAAAATTCTACAGGTATCCATCTCCCAAATGTGGAAAGTAGTCGCTACTTTCAGTAAGTTTGGGTGGGGTGTGCCTCACGGATCTCAAAACCCTTGGCCCTATTTCAGACCAAAATATATGATTTTCCATACCCATAGCCTGCGTCGCATCTATAGTTTCGGGATCAATACTAAACGAGTAGTTTCAGTTGAATCGTGCTTTACTCCCAAGCTCAAACTCAAAGTGACACAAGATACAATATAGTATATGCTAATTATACTAAGACTATGATTGACGTGTACATGACATATTGTAACATCCTTCCTGTTTTGGAAGTGTCTCTTGCAACTAAGGTATTACAAAAAATGGTAATCATAAAATTAATCACTATCAAACAGTAACAGGTTTCTAATAGTCTCTAAGTTATCTGTACATTGTCTCTCGTCCATCAGTCACACAGGATCACAGTTCGTTACCGCATGTAATCTCCCAGATATGATGGGGGTCGTCTGATGCGCTGAGGTCGTGCTGGAGTCTTGGGTGTGACTTCTGCAGATTTGCTGGTGTTGTCTGTACGCGGTTCTTCTGTAGGCTTGGTCGGTGATGTGTTGTCCTCAGGGTTTCCGACAGGTGTCATATCTGGTGTTTCCGCGATAACAGGGTTCTCTCTCGTCTTCTTCAGGTGGTAGCGGTTTCTCCTGTAGGTTTCTCCGTCGGGTGTTTCTATCCTGTATGATCTTTCGTCTAGTCTTGCGACGCAGGCTACCATACCCATTGACTCTTCTTAATATTTATGCGCATATAATTAGCTACTCAAAAACGAGGCTACCCCGTATCGTTGCATAGCTGAAAAGCAAAATGGCGTCGCGGGCGGAATATTGCAGTGTTCCTCTGTGCGTTGGAGACAAAAGGAAAAATCCTGAATTGTCCTTTCGAACTCTGATGCACGTTGCGGCATCCACGATGCGGGGATAGCCTCGTTTTCGAGTAGTGAATTAGATATGCGCATAAATATTAAGAAGAGTGAATATCCGCAAGACTCAAGGCAAGTCATTCTTGTCGGTTTAGATCTCTTCAGTAATGCCGCTGAAGCAGCCAGATAATTACGTTTGGAAAAACGTCCAGTAGTTAGTAATTGGGAACTCAGTGTCAGCCATGAAAAAAGAAACGTTTGCAATCCACAGACACATTAGCATCCTTTATGAAAAGGGTTTGGTAAGCATAAATTGACGATCACGAAGTATTTCTCTTTTATCTCGGGGTGTTATATATTGTAGTTTGGACCACCTTTTTAATAGTATTTTATTATCCTATTGTAAAGACCTGATGAATATTTACCGTGTATAAATAAAGATGATGATGTAGTTTTATTAGATAGTTAATATTGGCAGTGCCCTAACTCTTTTAAAATATCTCAAGTAGTTGAGCCTTTTTTTTACTGGCGAAAGCTAGTCATGATTCTTATTGGCTGATTCTGACGTTCTCGGTAACCGTTCAGCCAATCAACAACCGAATGCTGAATTCAAATCATTGGTTTCCAGGCGACCCTAGCGAGATGATGGTAACCTGGACGACCATCGCACGCGCCGAGAACAGCATCGTCGAGTACGGGTTTAGAGGTCAACCGTTAGTAAAGAAATTAGAAGGCAATTCTACTCCATTTAAAACATGTTATGGGAATAGAGTGATGCACATTCATCGGGTCAAACTAGTAGGGCTGGTTCCTACACAAGGTTATGGTACGTATATATATATATGCTGCTGTACACAGTGATGCGCTTATCTTTTCCAATTTGTACCATTACAATTCGAATTGGTATTGTGTTTGTAAAAATATGCACCTATTTCAATAGGCCTTTTGCAGAAAACAGTCACGTGCTGATATATCACTTCAATAACCAATGAATGGGTCAATAAACAGTCACGTGCTGATATATCACTTCAATAACCAATGAATGGGTCAATAAACAGTCACGTGCTGATATATCACTTCAATAACCAATGAATAGGTCAATAGACAGTCACGTGCTGATATATCACTTCAATAACCAATGAATGGGTCAATAAACAGTCACGTGCTGATATATCACTTCAATAGCCAATGAATGGGTCACTAAACAGTCACGTGCTGATATATCACTTCAATAACCAATGAATGGGTCAATAAACAGTCACGTGCTGATATATCACTTCAATAACCAATGAATGGGTCAGGAAACAGTCACGTGCTGATATATCACTTCAATAACCAATGAATGGGTCAATAAACAGTCACGTGCTGATATATCACTTCAATAACCAATGAATTGCTTTCGTGTTCCCGGCAACCAAACTTCCAAACGCGGAAAATAGAATTTACAAACAGGTTTTGCTAATAACGGCTACCGATCACGTACAAGTGCTTTAAATATTAAATGAAGTCAGATTGTTTTGCTGTTCAGTACAACCACGTGATTGCATTCCTGCAAAAGGTCATTAACGTTGTCAGGGATATAGTGAATAGGGTATTAGGGAATAGGGTATTAGGGAATAGGGCATTAGGGAATAGGGTATTAGGGAATAGGGCATTAGGGAATAGGGTATTAGGGAATAGGGTATTAGGGAATAGGGCATTAGGGAATAGGGAATAGGGCATTAGGGTATTTCCAGACCGAAATGAATTATGGTTACGAGTTATACGACCTGGAGGACTTAGTCGACTGGACTTATCTACTGTTTTAAAATTTGATCCATTTTTAGCCTGGGTACAGCCGTCTGACATTTTAAAAATGCCTTATTCTCTTAAACCCTATTTCCTATTCCCCTATTCCCTAATGCCCTATTCCCTATCTCCCAGACAACACTTAATTGAAATAGTTACAACATTTTAGAATACTTCGCTCACCAATAATCATAATCATAAGGTCGTGTGATTGAGGGGTTGAGGGATTGAGGCCTGAATTTGGAAACACAGACAAGACTGCAAATAACGATCGCCCATGTCAGTGACAGGATTCCTGGGAACAGCTCTAAATTGATTCTGTGCAAAGTTGAAATCTTAACACATCGTAGAAAATGGAATAGGAGACTTTCAAGGAAAAAACCGTTTTGCTAGTTTAGCAATCAAGCAAACTATTGGCTTGGCCTATTGGTTGGCTTATTATAAAAAAAATTGTAGTAAATGTGAAGGCTCAAACTTCAAATGCAATTTCACCCGCCATAAAAACCTGCGCGAGCGTCATTATCACGCAGTACAGTAGTACATGCTGTACGACTGCTATACACATTTTAATAAGTCTGACTGCATGTCAGTATAATCAATGACGTCAACAACAACAAAGTTTATTCGTCTCGTGTATCGGAACTCCAATGCCTGTTTGAAAATGTTGTTGCTTTTATTCAAGAAATCACGAGTTAAACATTCGCAATTTGTTTGCTTTTCCGCGATTGACGTCATGTATATCCACCTATTTCAATTAATGTTGTCTGGGAGATAGAGAATAGGGTATTAGGGAATAGGGCATTATGGTTATCACTATTTTTGCTCACAGATTACCAGTGCGGTGGGGATGACGGATGGAGTGCTTTATACACGTTTAACGCCACTCAGAGCGGCACAGAGTGGTCTCCTCGATTTGCATTTTATGGAGACTTAGGTGTGGGAAACGCGCAGTCACTCGCTAAACTACAAAAAGAAGTGCAGACGGGACATTATGATGCCATTCTTCACGTTGGTAAGCAGCCTGTAGCTCGGCTTCGATATGGCGGGCATTTACCTAATCCCAAGATGCTATTCAGATCATTAAAGTGCATATGAGCCCTAGCCAGTTATCACTGATTTAAAGGTCAAAATGGGAACATAAAAACCAAAATTATTAGCATGTGCCATTTTTGTTTACTAAGGGTCAAATTTCAACGACGTCATGTAAGGCAAAAGCCAATTCTAGTTCATTTTGCTCTGTTTTTTTATGCCAGCTCCTCTTAATGAAAGATATTTCAATAAGATTGCAATGATCACATATCTGAAGCCTGAAAATAACTGAAAGAATAAACACATTCAATGTCATGACTCAATTCATGTTCAACTCATTAGCATAATGTGCCGCGCCTTATATGACGTCATTTCAAGGATCATTGTAATGCATTTTAAAGCAATATTACGGCCATAAATCACCCAAAACTGATTGAACAAGATTTTAAACACTTTACTGTGCCTTAGGGCCCATATACACTTTAAGCCTATATGTTGAATTCATAATTGTTTTCATTTTAGAAGAAGCGATATTAGCTTTTATTATACGTTTTCGAGTGCAAATACGGGCTAAAACGAGTGCAAATATGAGACCGTATTACACGGGTCACAAACAGGTTTGTACAGGTTTATTCAACGCTTAAAAGGTTTTGTAAGCGCGCGAGCCAATCGAAATGGGGCTGTTTGAGTAACAGCCAATCAGCTTTTAGCGCGGGAAAAACATTTTCAGTGCGCGCCCGCCCCCGACATTTGACTTCAATTGAGGCTGAGAGGTTTCTTCTCGCGAGATTTCTTGTCTCAAGATTTTCTTTAAACCAAAACAAACCTTTTTTGTTCGTGTTAGCTGTCATATAATAAACAATTTATTACACGAAAAGTTGTGTAATACGGCTGGGAATATTTACTCGTCATTTTTACTCGTAATAACCTCTTTTTATGGTTAATAAACTATCGTTTTTGTTTTGCAGGTGACTTCGCCTATGACATGGCCTCAGTAAGTACATTGGCATCTCTTTAGTTTGTTTATTATTTTAGAAGGTCACTTTTTTGCGTTCCTGATTTCTTCAGTTTAGACCACTTGTCTTTACCGAACAAAAGTACCCTAACCATGTTAAGATCCCTAGCTAGCTTATGACTGCTAGTTCGTTACTACTTATCATAGGTAGAGATAGTAGAGGTTTATATAGAGCGTATTTCGTATGAGTTTCATATGGATAAACTACGGCATTTCCGTAGCCATACCGGTAACCGTACTGTAACCATGCTGTACCGTATATCTGTAACTGATTTGATTGGATGAGCAGGACTAAAACAATAAGAAAACCATTTCAATGTCACGGCATGCCGTACAGTAACCGTGTCGTAGTCATTACCGTAGTTTGTCCCACTCATACGAAATCTGCTCTATGATAATTATGAATGTGCAAGACAGCCATACTTAATTACCATACGTAATTTTCGCACACATATCAAACTCTCTTTATTCTAAAACAATAGCTGGGGATATGCTAGAGACGGGAAATCCGTCCAGACGCATCCATCATCTTAGTGCGGCTATTGTAAAGACAGGACAAACTACGAGACGCACTTGGCGAGAAATCATTATGGTGCAGTATTTCAGTAAGGAATTGGTTCTAATTGTTGCTGAATTCATACAATGCAATCTCAAAATATACACATGAACGCATTATGCGACTAGACGAACTTCATTCGGTAGTGGTCGTTTTAGACGCACTACAAAGTCTAGTTCATTTGGACGACTATTCCGTCTTTTGCCCGTTTTTATGCTAGATGAACTTACTAGAAGACGCACTACAAATACGTCTGGAAGGCTTATCCATCTCTGGTATAAAAACAACCAATAAGGCAATGATTAATACCCTGGAATTATAGGTAATAGATACAGAATGAGTGGCCGTGCTTTATGGGATTTATAAACTCGAGCTGAAAGCGAGAGTTTGTAAATCCCATAAAGCACGGAAACGAATTCTGTATCTGACTTATCAAACGTCTAGATGTATAGAGTCATGTTTTCAGTTATTTTGGCGATACAACTTATTTTAGCCGAGAAATTCGAAGCAAAAGTTTATGTAAATCAGGACAAAATCAGTGATCAGTTCCTTTGCTTTTCCAACCTGAATTATTAATGAGTTTGATAATTGCCGTCTAAAATATGAGTAGATCCACGCGCAAGTGCAATATATGAATTCCAGTGCTCAAGTTAAGGCAAAAAAATAGCAAAGAACACCAAGTCTCAACCGGAGGTGCATGTTGTTATTATTTAGGACAATTCCAAGGTTGGAGATGCATTTATGAATCAAATCGAAACCATGGCAGCCTACACTCCATATATGGTATGCCCTGGTAATCATGAGCAGGCGTGGTAAGTTGGATTAATTATTTGCTGATAACCTGAAGTCTCCATTTCGACTGGTTTTTACAAGCGACATCATGATAACCACAAGCGACATACGCAGACTCAGTAATGCATTGGCCATTAGCGGCGCTTGTTGTTATCTCACAATACGCACTGCGTCTGCGTATGTTGCTTGTGCTTATGTCACTAGTGTGAACCAGGTTTTATGCATATGTCACTTGTGTGAACCGGGCTTTAATTACACTTATGTCGCTAGTGTGAACCAGGCTTTAGCAATGGAACGACCTATATTTAGAACGCGGTAATAACGACATGGCGACTGAAGTACGATCCGTCGCACTATGATACAACTGTTGTCTCCTGTTCCTTGCCTAATTTTCCAATATTTACCTCAGGGTTCCCGGTCAATATAAAGTATTGCCAATAGGTATTTAGATTCTCGATTTTTCTCGGTCTCAATTAAGGTTCGGCATCATTGTTTTAGATCAAACGGCGTAGCTTATCGAATGGGTGAATAGATCTGTAGATGACTCTATAGAAGACTCTTATTCCAAACCTAAAATAACAGACGAGTGAGAAAGTCTTCAAACCGGTTTAGCTTGTTGGCGCCTCTTCTGCGCATATGCGTGATATTTCTGGATTTTGATTTTGGGTTACCTGCGGTTCGCGGTCAAGAGAACGAGAAAGAGAAGGGGGAGGGGTTATTTTCCTCTCTCGTCGTCGCTTCCTCTTCGCTGGCGGCGCTTCGCATTTAGTGGAGAGAGGTGCTCAGAACGTATGGTACCCAAAGTAACATAACTTACACGAACGAACCAGGAACAGTTGTTTTGCCGTTGCATACAACTTGTGAGATACCGCCGAATATACAACAGCTTTCCAGCCTCCTAATTAATTGGCTGTAATTGATCTTCTCGTGTCAATACGAGCACTTCACTTGCTCGCTGATCGAGCTTTCTCTCAAAATATCGTTTTTGCCACTCCGTAATAAACTGTACATATTCTTAACGATATATCTTTATACCTTTTCAAATCTTCGTGCTATTGTTTTAGGTTTTAATCGATAGTTGATTTACATCGTAATCGTTTCTGTCTTCAGCAATTTCTCCGACTACACAGCGCGTTTTAGCATGCCTGGTAAGACAAAAGGGCTATTTTACAGGTAAGGTACCTCGCCAAGAAATCAAATATTTGCTCCAGTTTTAATTTTATTTTGCCTGTTTGCTTGATAACAAATTGTTAAAAGTTCACAAAGCACCAAAAGATATAAGAAAATACAGTTTGTAAAACTGAACTTCATATTCCCCGGTAGGGGGAGGGAAACTACCTTATATAAGGTATACAGGGACGTGCCGCTGGACAGGATATGCATGGTTGTCGAGCGTTTTGGTCTGGAACAGGGTATCAATTTTCCAAAATTCGGAAGGGAGATATCATTTTGATCTGGAACAGGTATCAATTTTCCGAAATTCGAAAGGGAGATCGGTTTCAGTCTGGAATAAGGTATATTTTTATGAATTTTAGTCTGAAATAGGGTCGCAAAAGGTAGCAATTCTTGGTCTGGTACAGGGTAAGGGTTTGAAGAGCCCAGCGGCACACCCCCACCAAAATTTACAGGGAGTACCCCCCTGGGGGGTTATATCATCTTCTGAGGAACAGAAGGCCTCAAGAAATTCAAGACAAGAAGTTCATGTTAGACGGGCCTACGTTTTAAACAAGGACCCGAACTATAAAAGGGCCTCTGCCAGGCACTAACACCTTCAGTTGTCACTCAGCCTTTGTCAAGTGAACATCTCTATTCAAAGCTCTGCATACAACATGTCATGTTCCGCTGGAGCGATCTCTGATTTTTGTCTTCGTGCGAAATTCTAATCAAACACTTGAATGTTTAATGTGTAAAATAACACTAAAGTGTTTCATATGGTAAACGGTTTTAAAACACTATTGACAGGAATAACTGAGCAAGAAACAAGAATTAGAGAATTCTATAAGAAACTGTTCTCTTGACGTGACTGATCTCGACAACGAAATGACGTCAGAACTATTGCGCAATACACTTTCAAAAAAGTCCTACACGCTTGCGTTTTCAGGACAGTTTAAATATAATTTTAAAACCATACATGTTTTGTACTCGGGTATCCCTTTGAAGAACAGAATTTCACATGGGTTTAAAGTGACGCTTTTTGGTTAGAACTTCGATTGTAATCAGTTTAACTTATAACACAAGTGCAAGTAGCGCCATAAAACAACATGAACACTTTTTGCCCCAAATGTTTTCTAACTTAGTTTTCTTCGAGAGGCAGGAGCAGCAATTCAACTAGAATAAACGCTACCCGAATTGCGGGATTGATCATCTTGTGATGTCACAATGGAAACCTAAAGATTTTATTGTAGTAGTTTTCTCTTGGGAGGGAGTTGATTTGTCTTATGACGTCACCGGACCATGTAAAATAACCAAAATTAGGGAATACCTTTTTGTGCGAAACAAACGCAAAAGTACAATAATTTGTTTTATTTTTTCGACATTATATACTTGCACTTTAACACAGGCATTGCATGGACTGACTCCTGTTGGTGGCTTGCCTTGCTCCACCAGTATTGGGGACTTTGCTGGCAAAAAAGTGCCCCACAAGTGGGGAAATATAGGAACTTTAGCAAAGTCCCTACATTTGCCCAGGGTTTAGTCTCTTTCGCAGCCGTTATTTGTGTCGTCAAATAACGGCTGTGAAGGAGACTACCCAGGGTTCCGCCTCTTGAAAAAGTATTTGTAATAATACAAATGCATTATTGTTACTGACCCTGAGTATTGCCGGGTCACGTCAGTGTTTGAACCCTCAACCTCCCGCACGCAATTACTGACGGTACGTACCTTTAGAGGTACAAGTCTGATTCAAGCAGTGTGACAGAGGTTAGAGCGGATTTCAATTGAGTGTCGGAAGTGTTTTGGTTTTGCGTTTACTAAGCTCTCCTATTGGCTGAGAAAGTAAACCAACCAATCAGAATCCAAAGTAAAACCAAACACAAATTGGTTTTACCTTTGCTTTGGTTTGTCGTTGGCTCACAGGGAAGCCATTTATGAGTTACTTGTGATTACTCGCTCCTATGATTGGCTGGCTGTGGGTAATTTGCGTTTGGTTTTACTACACTCAACTGAAAACCGCTCTATAGGTAAAGTAATCTTGTTTGCCTACACAAATCAAGTTTTGTTACCCTTTTTTTCTGAGTACAGCTGGAACATCGGTCCCGTCCATATCGTCAGTTTTAGTACCGAACTGTATTACTATTTAGAGTACGGAATCGAACAACTCGTCTCGCAGTTCAAGTGGCTAAAAAAGGACCTCGAGGTAAGACGCGATAAAGTATGTTAACAATATTCATCATCAAAGCGTGGCCATTTGTCCCAGCTTGTCACAGGAAGAGAAAAATATATAACCCATAGCAGAAAATCACGTTCATTTATTGGACACAAAGGAACACAACAGTGCGATACTCCAGTGTTGCGATCTGTGGGACAACTGACCTCACTCTGATACCATTGTTATCAGGCTTCTTTCTGCATGAGATATGAATACACATTACCCGGAGAGTCCATCTGTTATATATTCGTGATGCAGCGTTTTTACAGACCGGGTTATTCTTAGATTTCACATCTCGTTGTTCACTTCCATCGCGGAATGTTGTCAACAAACGATGCCTCGTTAGCGTCTCTTGTTTAGTCAACCAACATCGCTGCAACAATATTAATCTTGTGATTGGCTAGGCGAACCATACTAGCGGGAAACACATTCTAAAAATAATCCGGTCTGTAAAAACAGCAACAACAACACCAAGTTTATTTAGTATCTGACAAATACAATACAGCATCATGGATATAAATTTAATTTTACAGGAAATGAGGCCAGTACTCGCCACCGAAAATATAACGAAAAAGCTAGTCTAGTTAGGTGGCACTTACATGGTAGAACATTACACTGATATGGGCGTCAGATGGAGAAGGTATCATGATTTAATCTTGAAATTTAATTGAAATTAACATTGAAACTTATGACAATAAAAAAGTGATTTACATACAGACAGTTAAAATACACACAAACAGCATACTCACAAAAACGTAGTATGGGAGATAGACTCTCAGTGTAATGGGTTCCTAACAAGATATATAAACAATAACCTATTTATTTATAGCTTTGAAATATAAATACAATAGCCTATTTGTGGCGTCGAAATATGCCATGATATATCATCCGCGGATATTATATGTTCCGAGAAGAGAACAGTTCCCGAGAGCGAAGCTCCAGGGAAACTGTGAGCTTCGAGGATCAGATAATACACGACTTTCATAATGGCCGCCTCCTAATTTGCATAATGTGGAAGATAAATCTGTAGAGGGAAACCAATAGTTTTGAGTTTTAGAGCAATGTGGAGAATTGCTGCTGAGCTATGAGCATTTCTAATGCAGAAAAACATGAAAGCGAGGCTAGAAAGGCGTCCGTTGTTTTTCTCATACAAATCTCTCTAATTTCAACTGGCTGTAACTTCATTGCTTTTTAAGCTACAGCACTCAACTTTCGCAAGTTCACTAATGTCCACATGCTCTTTCACATGGCAATGTTCATATTTTCTATAAATGTGGATAAACAACCGAAACGGAAAATCACATATGCAAATTAGGAGGCGGCCATTATGAAAGTCGTGTATGTCCAAGGACACATATCAGGGCATATTTCGACGCCACGATACGATATTGTCGTTGTCATCCTTCAAATATTTTCTTTGACGCGCGCTACTTTCCCGCTCGCGGAGAGAAAATATCGGGTCACGTGACGCATTCAACCAATCACGCGCGAGAGATAATATTTGATGGGTTATATTTATATTTGTTCGCGGATATTATCTGTTCCGAGAAGAGAACTGCGAAGCACGAGGAAAACTATGAATTTCCTGACTTGCATGGGTTATCTTTTTAACCTTTTTCCTTATTGATGATTAATGTGTATCGTCTATAAATATTACTGATATTGACTTTTCAGGAGGCCAATCTTCAACATAATCGCGCGTTACGTCCTTGGATCATCACGATGGCTCATCGACCCATGTACTGCTCCAACATCGTGGGTGACGAATGTGAGAAACACGAGAATGCGGTACGATGAACACGCTGGATTGTTCTTAGCGAAATCAGCTGCACAGTAACTGTTTGTAATTTCGTCTGTGATCTGCAAAGCCTCACTCGAGAGTGTAAAAACGTGAACATAGGCCCACAACGTCGTTCCTCTTTGCGTGCCTAATCAAACGTACGCTTCTAAACGTACTATTGGACTTAATTAGGATCATCGTTCAACCGTTAACCAATCTACAGCGATGATCATTGGCGTATTTTTGGGTCACGTGGCCAGCCTGAGGCGCACAAAGGTCCCTGGGAAAGAGGTTGATAGACACAGTGATACTTTGGTCAGCGGCAAATAGATGTACATGCGCATTCGAATTCATCGATAAGAAATCTATGTAATAGCACTTACACTTTCCCTCAGTGATTTCCAGATGGGCTTAAGATAAAAATGCTCGCTCTCTCTTAATCAAAACAAGAGCAGCTGAAAGAGTCTTCAAAGATTTGAGTTAAATGCTACTCTCGTGCTGTCCGACCTCTCTGAACTCTGAGCTAATAGTAGTTAATTTGTTTTCAGATACGAACAGGGATAACTTCCATGAAGCTGTTTCCCTTGGAGGAACTATTCTACAAACATGGTGAGGACACTTAGTACGTAGCTGTTTATATTATGCATGTTCTGCCCGCGCTCGACTGATTTGATTTAAAAACGTTTGCAATTGTAACACCATTTTACATTGTGGGTGTGCAGTGAGAAAAAAGGTTCTGGGGCCCAGAATTATACCGAATTAGCCGTCCGAGTATGCGCAATGCACGTCTTTCTGTATCGAATTCGTAAATGAGTAAGATGCGCAGGACTGGGACGAGTCGAACAAAACAATACTTCTTTATCACGCGTTATTTTTAGACCACTCAAATTGTCCGCGATTTATAGGTGTAGAAACATGAAGCGATCGCTAGTTTGCATGCAAAGGTTAGTTTCTAAATTGTTTATCCCAACTCGTTCCAGTCATACGCGTTTTCCTCATTGTCTTGCTGAAACTCCCAACTCCCAAGTCGCTTATGTCATCCATCCTTGACCCCAGACCCTTCCCGTTTCTCACTGGGTGTGCTCTCTCGACACCATCTTGGATTAGGCACGCAAAGAACCCTGGGAACGAGGTTGGTGCTCGATGAAACCGGTTTTGTTGAGCAAGCGCAGTACGAAATGAGAGGAGTCTGGGTTTGAGGATATATTTTAGCATGAAATAGCATGGCAGATCGATCAGTGAGCGTTTTGCGTTGCTGTCACACTTAACTTAACGTAAAGTTTTTTCAACAAATTGAAAAGTAAAATTATCGAGAGTGAATCATTGAAAATCCTAAAATTCGCGTGCCTGGTTTAAAGTGAATTACGCATGCGCAGAACGTATCTGAAGTGGCTTAATTTTGTTTGCTCATGAACATGTGGTGGGTTCTGCTGAATCTGTTGCGATGCCATCAAATACCTCTCCCACTACACTAATTAAATGGCCTTGACATTTTGATTACCAGGTGTAGATCTTGAGTTGTGGGGTCACGAGCATTCCTACGAAAGGCTCTTCCCTGTGTATAAGCACAAGGTAATCACTTGCTCAGATAGAGCGGTTTTCAATTGAGTGCTGTAAAACGAAAACCGATGTAATCACAGAGCCAATCACAGCAGTAAGTAAAAACGCAATGAGCCAATCACGAACTGAAGTATTTACTTGAACCAATCACGAGAAAACTGAGTAAACGCAATTGTGGATAACTCTCGTAAAGCGAAAACTGATTGCCTGACGACCCAAATAATGTTTGGTTTTACTTTAGAACTTGATTGGTTAACAATTACAAAACATTTTTCACAGCTAATAGAAAAGCTAAAAGTTCAGCGAACCCAAAGCGATACTCAATCGAAAACCGGTCTAACCTTCGTTCAATGATAAAACGCGTCATAGATCTTGGATAAGAGGAGTCTTGACAGGTAAACTTTCATAAATTTTATTTGTTGATTATTTTTACCGTGTATAGGTGTGTGTTATTTAAGATGTGTAGTGCTGTATATACTTTATGTTATGATGTTTAATAAATATTAGCCAGAAAAAGGTGTCTTGACAACTATTTTTGGACTATCGCTATATATAGCTTCAACAACTTTTAATCCGCCTACTCATCGCAATCACCGTACGGAGAAAGACAGCGGCTGTACATTGGACCACAATCCCTTGCAAACCTCACAGTCAAACACACATGTAGAAATCCTCTGTTATAATAACAATGGCCATATTTATATAGCGCCACAGGGCGTAGGGGCGTAACATATATAATACGTTATAAAACAAGAGTGCTCCTCTCCACCCACCCCCCAACATATATAATACGTTATAAAACAAGAGTGCTCCTCTCCACCCACCCCCAACATATATAATACGTTATAAAACAAGAGTGCTCCTCTCCACCCACCCCCAACATATATAATACATTATAAAACAAGAGTGCTCCTCCCCACCCACCCCCCAACATATATAATACGTTATAAAACAAGAGTGCTCCTCTCCACCCACCCCCCAACATATATAATACGTTATAAAACAAGAGTGCTCCTCTCCACCCACCCCCCAACATATATAATATGTTATAAAACAAGAGTGCTCCTCTCCACCCACCCCCAACATATATAATACATTATAAAACAAGAGTGCTCCTCCCCACCCACCCCCCAACATATATAATACGTTATAAAACAAGAGTGCTCCTCTCCACCCACCCCCCAACATATATAATACGTTATAAAACAAGAGTGCTCCTCTCCACCCACCCCCCCAACATATATAATACATTATAAAACAAGAGTGCTCCTCCCCACCCATCCCCCAACATATATAATACGTTATAAAACAAGAGTGCTCCTCTCCACCCACCCCCAACATATATAATACGTTATAAAACAAGAGTGCTCCTCTCCACCCACCCCCCAACATATATAATACGTTATAAAACAAGAGTGCTCCTCCCCACCCACCCCCAACATATATAATACGTTATAAAACAAGAGTGCTCCTCTCTACCCACCCCCCCAACATATATAATACATTATAAAACAAGAGTGCTCCTCCCCACCCATCCCCCAACATATATAATACGTTATAAAACAAGAGTGCTCCTCTCCACCCACCCCCAACATATATAATACGTTATAAAACAAGAGTGCTCCTCTCCACCCACCCCCCAACATATATAACACGTTATAAAACAAGAGTGCTCTCTGGGGCATGAAGTACGTTTTACCTTTTCATGAATGCGATTGGAAAATCACGAATTCCCAGGTTGTCTGCCTGTGGTAACTGATAGTGATTTGTTGTAGATAATAATGAACCGTTATTGATTGTCCTTATGTAGATGTTTAATGGATCAAAAGAGCAGCCCTATACAAACCCCAGAGCGCCTGTGCACATTACATCGGGATCAGCGGTATGTAACACTCCACTCACACATTTCCTCCCCCTAAGGGACGTATTATCTTTTCCCCGTAAGGGGACGTGGTTCATTTTTTTGTTTTCTTTATAATCCAAAACGAAAACGGCAAGAAAGAGGGACGGAGCGCCACTGGCTATTGTCTAATAACATCACGCAATAATGTTCAGGATTTATTCAGTTTATAACCCCCACCTCGAGGGGAAAACTCAATATATTTGGTGGTCGGGAGTGCTCGTCGTACTTTTTAGCGGTTGAAATTACCGCTCCGGTATATTTTGGGGTCTTTCAAGAAAAAACGCAAATACTTCTAAAGTCTGGTATTTCAAGGGGGTAAACAGGCCCTCGGGGTTTAAAAATAATTATGATCATAATCAAACTAAACACAACTCGCATGTTAGTGAGAATCGAAATTTTCCTATAACCAGGCTAATTCGAGGATCTTTTTCGCGACCCCGCGCAAAATTTTGACGGGCTGGAGACGCCAGAACATTGTAATATTTATTAACTAGCTGCCAGAGTGCCAGCTTGATTCATACTTGGTAGTTTGTAAAGTATTTTTAAGCTATGAAGCTTCTTTTGTTCTGACGAAGGGCAGGCACTCGAAACGTCAGCTGCTACTCGCTTCTCACGGTGGTTAGCATACCTTAATCGACTTATGATTATATACCAGTGATTATCTTCCCCACCGACGCAGACCAACACTAGTTTGTACAGAAACTAGTTATCCATTGTATTTTAGGGTATTTGTCCAGCTTTTCCGACGAGCATCCCCGACTTTTTTCAAGCCGAAGTCCCCCCACCGGTGTTTATACCTGCTTGTTATCGCCAAACCTACAAGGTTTTTTCCAGTTGTGACCCCGAAGGGTGGCGTAGCCCCAGAGCCTGATACTCAGGTTAAGTAAAGTTCAGTCTCTTTATTCACAGGGGATACAATACGTTTACCATACATAAAGCTCAGGAATCTTCCACGTGGTCCTCTATTGACTTAGTCCTGCTTAACCGGAAAAGACGTGATGGTCTAACTGCAGCACCTTCTACTCAGTTATTTCAAAACCCTGAGTGTCGGTGTTGAACCCTCGAACTTCCGCACGTAAATCTGGCGCTTAACTCCTGAGCTAATGGGCGGAAGGCATGACAACGTTGCGTTCTCTATTTTCAGGGTTGTAAATACTGTCATGACAAATTTGAACATGACTGGGGGCCATGGACTGCATTTCGTACTCTGGAATATGGCTACACGCGCATGAAGATACACAACAGAACACATTTATACCTAGAGCAAGTTAGCATCGATCAGGTACGTAACAGGTTTAGCCTGCTCCAGCTTCCCCCGCCCCTCTCGGCAGGAGTACTTTCCGGAATTTTGGGTATGATTTCATACCCTATTCCATACCCTTTTATCAGACCTGACTCAGTAAGTAGTGTACGTTTGCGCAATGCACCACTTAAAGCTGCCTTTAATCGCGTTATCTAATCGAATGATATTTATCGCCGTGGTATGTTCTCTTTCTCAATTATTTTTTGTTAAAATAACATGATAAATAAATTTGCCTGTGCTGGTTCATACTTCCTGTCAAAACCATACCCTATTTCAGACTAAAAAGGTAACATGTATAATCCTATTTCAGACTAAAACAGCTCGAAAACCATGGTTTTCACTTGACGTCATAGCCGCCATGTTGGTGCCCTTAAACAATAGATTCCTCGTTAGCTTCTTTTGTTGGGGCACCAACATGGCTGCCATGCCCTTTGTCATTTGAATCTCTGGGGATTGGATGAAAACCAGCAATAGGACGGCACATACCCGTATAGCTTATGTAGGGGAGGGGGGAGGGGCTTCTGGTTGAGTTATAGGATTACGAGAGACAATTTATGCTTTACGAGAGACAATTTATAAGTAACTTATACTGTATCAAGGCAGTAAGCAAGATTTAGAGATGTGCTGAATATACCACTCCCAGATTAACCTGTGGTACTTTCTGGATTCTGATTGTGTGACGGTAGTGCAGTTCTAAACATAGTACAGTATAAAAGGTCTATCACAAGAAATGCGCAATCACACGTTAACAGCGTGTGTTACAATGCTTGTCTTGAGAACATACACGAAAGACGTTCTGGATTCTGATTGGATAGGAGAAGTGCGTACCACGGTAACAAGCCGTGCCGGGATCTTTTGTAATTTTCAGAACGGTTTCCCGCTATTCTTGGGTTGCAACAGGAGCCCATTACCAGGAGCGTCCATCTTCCCCACTGTGTCTGTACCCCAGCACAGAGGTAGATGAGGCTATTTTTAGCATTGCGTTTCGCGCGAAAAAGAACAAAGGTAGGCTATTCTTAGCCAATCAGATAGCTATTCATTATCATTCTTCTCACTTTCAACGCGGGAATTCGAATTGCTGGTTTTCACTCAATCCCCAGAGATTCAAAAGTTGGTGCCCCAACAAAAGAAGCTAACGAGGAATCTATTGTTTAAGGGCATCAACATGGCGGCAACCTCTTTTCGTGGGAATTTCGAATCTAAAAATAGCCTCATCTACTCCTGTGCTGGGGACATAACCCATAACAGAGGAACGCTCCTAGTAATGGGCTCCTGGTAATGGGCTCCTGGTAATGGGCTCCTGGTAATGGGCTCCTGTTGCAATCATTCCTAAGGGAATAAAATCACAAAAGTGTAACAGCCATGTTGGTATAACAAAAGTAGCTAATGAGGAATCTTTTGTTCCGCCACTGGCGCAATCCACTAATTGGCAGGAAAAATGATCTAAAAATAACCCAACTTGTGAAAATGCTGTGACAGTCAGATATAGATGGTTTGCATTCAATCCCCAGAGATTCAAATAACAAAGGGCATGGCGGCCATGTTGGTGTACAGAACAAAAGAAGCTAACGAGGAATCTATTGTTAACTGTACACAAACATGGCGTCTATGACGTCACGTGCAAAGGGTCCATAGGAGATATGGACGTCCTAGTTATGGGCTCCTGACTAATACCAATAAGCTGGCGTGATGTTCGCAACACTAGCCAGACATTTCGTGTGTCGTTATATTGGTACAGTATTACTGCACTTATCAAATGGTACGACATTTGTATTCGAATTTCACTGTTTTTGGCCAATCAGAATCGAGTAGGATTTCATGCATATTATAATACATCAGGAAAGGTCAATTTTTCATTATTTCAAACAAGCGTAGAACATAGAGTATTCTCTGTAAACCAAAACTTTCTTCACAGAAGTACTCAAAACTCGATGTAGAATCGATATTCATGATTAAAATAAAAACGTTAGGTGCACTTTAACGGTTTTCATTACAGGATTATAAAGTTATCGATGAAGTATGGATTATAAAGGAGAAACATGGTCGATCAGCATGGATGGATTGCCGCCCTGGCATCCAATCTGAAGGATCATGTGATATTGTCAAACCATTCCAACCATACGGTGCAACGGCTGATATGTTGTGGGGAAACGGAGGACAAACGAGGTCTACGATATCTAATGCTCTCTCCAATATTATCAAAAAATATAGCCACAAAACCAAGGGAGCTAAAGATCCGAATTTGTAACGTAGGTAGTTTAGTTCCGGGGGGAGGGGGAGGGGGCACTTGTACGATAAATGGGTATATATGTACGGCCATAGAGAAAAAAAGTTCCAAAACCCGGATTCCCAAGTTATTGTGAAAACGAACTGGATTTTCTCCCTGTTTGAGTGTTCTGAATCGTCTATAACTCGGAATTCGACAAACAATTCCGGAAATCGGAATTAGGTTCAAAACCGGATCCGGTACCGCCGTACATATACATGACGTCATAAACAAGAGACCCCCCACCCCCTGCCCCCCGGGTTAGTTCCATTGATTTGAATTCGCCGCGTGTCTCGACAAAGTGAGGCCGACTGCTGTTACTTTTAAACGAGCTAATGAAACATACGGGACTTAAAGAACCACGACGGTGACGGTTATGTCAGCAGGACACTAAAAACGTTGTGTTGTTGTCGTCAATGTTTATTTCTACTTTCTTTTCTTCACTTAGTGTTGCTTTTCGCACCCAGATTGTTCGAAAAGTGGGATGAACACAATGAAATACTCGCTCTGATTGGCTAATGAGTTTCACCGCGCTCACGTCATATTTTCTTTACGTTCGTAAGTTTCTTTAAGTTAGCTTTACGCAATAGCGTAAAACTGGTGTTATCTGCAACTTCGTAAAGTTGGCCTAAATGTCCTCTTATTGATGCACACGTGGCGTCAAAACGCGACGAGAACAAAGAAGTACGCCACGAAATACAGTCGAGAGCTGTGGGCGTTGTTCTCGACACATTTTGACGTCACAGCAAAATGAAGTCTATTAATTTTATACAATAATAGCGCAAAATGAGACGTTAAATGTATCTGTGCATCTTAACTCTAATAACACATGGCTATCGACCAATCAGAGCGCGCGTTGTGACGTCATTTGTGCATCTGTACTCTAATAACACATGGCTATCGACCAATCAGAGCGCGCGTTGTGACGTCATGTGTGCATCTATACTCTAATAACACATGGCTATCGACCAATCAGAGCGCACGTTGTGACGTCATTTGTGCATCTATACTCTAATAACACGTGGCTATCGACCAATCAGAGCGCGCGTTTCACACACGGCTGTACGTCCACCGAGTGACTGAAGCACTTTAGATAACTACAATCATGGACGAAAATGTTGGGACAGTCGAGAAAAAATACTATTATATGAAAATAAAAATACTGGACGCGAAGTTCAAACAGCTGCAGCTTCCCAAACTCCTTCCTCCTTCAATATTGGCCGTGAATCAATTTCCAGATTGAACATGCACCTATATGACAACATTGAAGGGGGAGCATTTAAAGCTCAGTTTCTAAAAGCGACCTGTGTCCCAAATCATTTTGTCCAAGATTGTAGTTCCTGTAAAAAAAAAATAGTGTTTGGTCTTAGGAAATTAAACATTCGTTTTTAGAGCGGTTTTCAATTGAGTGTCGAAAAGTAATCAGGTAATTGCTTTTGAATTTCATTGGTTAGTTATCGATGATTGCGTTTACTTTGCCTCGTGATTGGTTGAAGTAAAACCAATCGTGAATTACTTCAGGTCGTGATTGGTTCATTGTGTTTTTACTTGCTCGTGATTGGTTAATTGTGTTTTTACTTGTTCCTGTGATTGGCTCAGGTTTTGGTTTTACGACACTCAATCAAAAACTGCTCTATTGGCGAAGAGTTAAAGTGCCTATAACCCTTTTCCAATTTTTATAGCTTATGAACCTCTGTGAAGAAAGTTTTGGTTTTGAGTGAATACTTTATGTTCTACGCTTGTTTGAAATCGTGTAAATGTGACCTTTCCTGACCCATGACCGCGTAAGTAAAAGCCTGGGTGGAAACCTGGGTAGACGTCATCTTGACGTCATATAATTAATTCGGCTTTGCAAAAAAAAATTTTCCTTTACTAACAACTCAAAAACTGTGTATATTTTCTATGCATCGATGTTGTTGTGATAAACAGGCGCCATGGAGAATAATGCATTAATGAGATGACGTCTACCCAGGTTTCGACCCAGGCTTTTACCTACGCGGTCATGGGTCAGGAAAGGTCACATTTACACGATTTCAAACAAGCGTAAAACATAAAGTATTCACTTTAAACCGAAACTTTCTTCACAGAAGTACTCAAAACCTTTCGGAGGTTCATAAGCTATCAAAATTGCAAAAGGGTGATAGGCACTTTAATAAAGAGATGCGTGTAACAGGCGATCTAAAAAGCGGAGAGCAGCTGAAGTTTCGTCAGTTCGTCACGTTTTGGTCTCAACGATGTATTTCCCTGCTCTCTACTCGACTGTAAAACCAGTAAAATACATACTGACATATTGTAAATATACGTCTTTGACTGTAGAAAAATAAAAACAAGACACTTGTATGATCAGTACATTGGTAGCCGGTATGTGCGGCATTAGAGTCCTGAACTGACGAGAAAAAAGTAGCTCCAAACCCAAGTTATTGTAAAAAGAACCAGGATTTTCACCCTGATTGATTATTCTAAGTGGTCTATGACCCGGGATTCCACATATCTTTACGAAAAATGAACCGGACCATGAAATCTATATCAGCTTCAAACCCGGATCCTGCAAGATACATTGAATTATCTGAAAAGTTTTGGTCGAACGAAGATAACAACTTTATTGCTTGATTCTTTCTGGACTTTCAGTCTTCGATGATTCTAACTTCTTGGAACTTGAGTATAAATTCCTCCAGCCCGCTACCCAATTTACTCACAAACTAAATTATCGCAATATAAATTGTGCTGCTTTTCTCTTTTCTTCTTCTTTTTTGAATACCACCACTAGAACGATCTACTTTTCCTTTTTTACGAACGAAAAGTAGCGCAGAAAATTACAGGATATATTTTAGCGAGAATGAAATAACATGCCCGGTGAATGACTGTAGCTGTCAATCATTTTCATTTGCGCCTTTTTTAGCGGGAAATCAGAAAGTCGCATTTTCAAGGCTTTAAAAATATTTTAGCTTGAGTTTTTTTGTGATGCTAGATTAGGGCTTATAGATTTAGAATTTGCGAAAAAAAGGATTTTCGAAACTTTTCCATTATTAACCTTTATCGAGACCTTAAATTAACCTAAATTCTAACTTACCCTCGACTAGGTAAACAACAAGTTCTCACTAAAATGGGAGGGGGAAAACGGCGAGGTTTACTGAACTCGAACACCAATCACATGCGTGCAAACGTCAGTTGTACTGACGACAATTCTCGTAAATTAGTTCCCAGTCATTCTCGCGTATTCAGGATGGTCGGAACCAATCTCGTACCCAGACCCCATTTGTTTCTTAGTGCGCATGCTCGACGAAAAAATAGGGCTCTGGAAAATCGGGGATTCCGGAAGTTCGCGAATTACGGTGACGTCACCCTTCGAGTGATGTCTAGGTTTTTGTTTGGATTTGGAAGTTCGCCCGGTAGTTTTATATAAATATTTTCCTTGCTAGTGTTAGAGGAAGCCTAAAGGTGATGTTACACGAGACAATTTTTAGCGACGATTTTCCGCGCAACAAGTTGCGCGCAATATTACCAGCAATTGTTGTTCACACGGTGCAATTTGTTGCGCGCAATGTTGCCGAAGTGTTGCAGCGTACCTTTAGGGAGTTTCTTTCATCTTCTGCCTATTTAGTATGGATTTTACGGCTATATTTTCCGGCATGGCATCAGGCTTCCTTTGGAAGTGGTATTGTCGATAAATTAAGCGACAACCAAAATAAAATGAGCCCAAAATGAAGAAAACAAAAGAAATGAGGGATATGACTGAACAATAAAACAGCAAAATAATAACCACTTGGAAAATGGAGCGCGCTCAACCAGGCGTCATGCTGTCCTCTATATTACATGTATTCGCAAACTACTCGAACTGTAAAGAAATACATAAATAAGCAGGAGGCCATTAAATAAGCAATTAGCAATATATATCAGTCATGATGAAATACTGCTGAAATAATATCAGATGGAATATATTTGTCACTTCTGTGTATATCTAAATATAAAATGATTTATCCAAAGCTGTATGAGACCACTGAAATAACCCAAATCGCAGCTGTCGGCGTGTACTATACTGGGCATTGGCTTGTTGTTGTGCGAATAGTCGAGAAGTAAATTAAAGTCACGGAATAAGGCATAAATTTGGCAATTATTTTAGCAACAACCTTCTCCATAAGTCCTCCGCGGTGAAAGTGGACTAAGTCGAAGGTTTTTCAGAAAAATTCCCAAGTGAGCAGCTTGCGTGAATGGTATTAACGATGCGTATTCCACGAGGCATGTCCACTCGTTGTGTTATCACTATTTTTCACGTTTTGCCTCTCAAAGCAAGAATTAGAGCAGTTTTTAAAAAGATTCATTTCATTTTTGTCAACAACACTCTATAAGAATAATTCGGTTAGAAAGAAGTTAAAATATAAATATACCTTATTCACACGTGATGATTTTTGAGATCAGCAAACTGGATCTCGAACTGACGATTAAAACAACCTGCAGTCATCTCAAAGAGCACCTATAAATCAACATTTTTGGAAAGTTTCAATAGTGTAGGATCAGGAGCCCACTATAGGAGCGTCCATCCAATGCTATACAAGTACGACGACACAGTCTCGTTTTGTTCTATAAATAGATTGCTTTTTTCCCTGCTTCCTAAGAGGTCCGCAAATTGTCGAGTTCAAAGTTGAAAACAATGGCGGTCAAAGCGGAACGAAAGATCCAATGTCGAAGTCCACAATCCGTCATTACTCGACCCCATATACGTTTTCTAATGAAAAAGAACGAGAGAGACTGGTTCCTGTGAATAATTGTTCCCGCGAAATTTGTCTATTTTTAGCACAAAACGAGTCTGTACCGTCGTATAGACCCAATAGGGTAGATGGACGCTCCTAGTTCCTGGACTCCTGTGTAGGATGAAATCCCGATTAAGGCGGTGAGATTGCAGTCATGCGTACAGAGCCTCGTTTTGATGTTTATTCAGATTCAAAAACGTCGATAAGTAATCAGAGAACTATAATTTATCTTTACACTTCTGCAGTTTACTTATATGAACATCCTCTTTTAGAGGAAAGAGTTATTTCTCTTTAAAACCTTTAACTTTGACATTCTGCAAATTAGATGCGAATAAGGCTTGGAGTACCGAAGTCTTGTTAATGCCTCTGTTATTTGGTGAGTCGTGGGTAATTTTAAATTTCATACAGTTGCACAGTTAAATTGAAAAGACACAAGTAAAGAATTTTTACTTGACGTGACATCGTTGAAGAAACTTATATATGCCTAATATGATATTTTGAGCTCCGCAATCTTAAACCGTTTGCTTCTCGGAACATATAACATCCTCAGACAAATATCAGTACATATTTCATCGCCAGAAATAGGTTGTTACTCGGGCTGTGGCGAATTCGCTTAGTATTGAGATTATCCGGAAGACATCTGTCAGTTTTCGATTTGCGCAGCTGAACTTGATAAATAATGCAATAAATCGAAACGCGTGTCATTAATACATCCGACACGAGATCAATCACTTACTATAGCAAGCTTTATAAGAGGACTTGTACAAGTTTGAGTCGTGTGATATATACAAGCAAAGTAAAGCGGCAGGTTTTACATGTAGAACTGTTCAATCTGCATACGACTAGTCCGACTTGGCATCGAAGACAACACGAGAAACGAAGAGACGGAACGTGGAACGAAACTTACCGGTTAGTAATGTAATGCTATTTTGGTGAATAAACTGCAAAAGCACCGAAAACGAATTTCGCATTTCAGAAATATTGGTACAAGAAGTCAAATCATCCAAGGTACCGATACTGATTTTTAAAATTACCGTGAACTGAAAAAAAATTGGCCTGAAAGTTTGAGTTTAGCATTCTCATTTATCTTCGAACTATCGTAGTCATTGGAGAACAAAAAATTAAAGCCTTTTCGTGCATGTAGGTGCAAAATCGACAATTTGTTTTGTGCGGGATTTGTTCAAATTGCAGATGCAAATAGTACAATTTGTGGGTGGATTAAGCGAGTTTTTAAGAAAGAAAAAAAAGGATACAAAGCCCGAAAGTTGGGAGAAATATTAGTCCACGATATCTCTCAGTTAATCATATCTTCACTTTATATAAGTTGAGGTAACTGAATTCGAAGAAACTGTTGGCCGTGTTGTTTCAGACTTTGCTATGAAAACCATAATACGTTGACTTGAATATGCCAGTTGACTATTGGCCGCTTTATAAATCTGAAGGTTCAATCATTCTATCTCGTACGTCTTGTTTCAGACTTTGCTATGCCGAAAACCATACGTTCGTAAACTAGAATCCAGCCACTCATATACCATGGCCAGCTCTTCTTCATGAAGAAATAATTCATTTTCGGCTCCCTGAAAAATATATTCTTTCGACCTGTATTTTATTTTCGAATGTTTTTTTTTCGGGACCGAATGGATACTGTAGTTATATCTATAATGATGATGATCTTTTCGTCCAACGCGCGAATGGAACGATGATTTGAAAAATTAAATTCTATATGGGATAAACCACACCCTTTTCAGTTCTCAATGAAAGAACCCTTCTGTCACCAAACGTATATGCATCTTCCTCACTATCTCTTAAACCATTATGCAAAATATTCTTCTTTTGATAATTACTTATTGCACTGAAAATATTTCAAATGTATTTATTAGTGGCCTGATAGCATCGTTCGTAATGCTGAAAATATACTTAATGTAAAACTCTGTGAGTCTTTTCTCGTTCTAGAATCATTTATTATTAGACTATATAATCATACCTGCTACTTGAACTAGAGACCACATACCTCTTGGGCAAATTCGTTTAACCGCATGCATTAATGTTAATAACTAATAGTAAAAGCATCATAACCGGACCTTAATTCTAGTCAGTCGAAGAAAGCAGTTTGACTCCAACTCGCTCTGTGGATCTAATGTGGTTGTAAAGGCTTTCTGTTATCGATGAAAGTGATCTGTACATCCCATATACGTCGTTTGCGGAAGCTACCATATTAAGTATTTCTAATTCTTCATTCCCGGTAATCTTTTCCTCGAAGATCAGATCAAAGGATCTTACCCGTGTACATTTGTGCACACATCTTTTTCAAGTAATATTTCGTGATGATATCAAAGCTGTTAAATTTAAAGCATTTCCCCCGTTAGTTTTTCTTTCGAGGTATTGTTTAGGGGTTTATTTGATATCCTCCTAAAGCAAACAAGGTTGTGTACGGTTGCCAATCGTGGCAGCAAACAGTCTTTCCCGCATGCAAAGAAATACTAGAATATATTTTTTGACAGAACCACAGCCAATCACGTCACACCCAAAAAGGGGGAAAGGAAGCCGGACTTCATCCGAACCTTGAAAGGTTTTGATTTAGATTACCCGCGTAGTTTTTTGAATCTGCTTAAATCATAGCAGACCCTAATTCATTCGATAACCGGCCGTGTGTTGTTTGTTTGAAGCTTCCAAGTTAACTAATTGAAGCGACCCTGAATTGTTTCCGATTTCATTTATTATGACAACACCGTCAGTAGAAGCTGAGTGTTACTGACCCATCGAGAAACCTTAGTTTTTACTGGAGAAATCGAAAATAAAAGGAGGAGAGCTTGAGCTTGAATTACTCCATCTATTGCAGTTTTTAGAATTACCTTCTTAGTACTCCTACTTTTAGTCTTATAGTCACAGGTATATGAATCAGTAATCATTACATCAAACTTAGTTTTAGTAATCAAAAGGACTAATTAATTTTCGAGGAAAGTGGTCAAAATAAATATCTTCAATGGCTAGGTACATAATATATTCTCGCACAATTTCCATATGGAAAACCATGGGAAAATGCTGTAAATTGCAATTTCCAACATGACTCTATTTTCCTACAGTATGGTATTAATTCCATGATACTTCCGTACTTTCCAATTTTTCGAAAATATGGAAACATCATGGAAATTGAATTTTCGTAGTATTCCTACACTGTGAAAATCACAATAATGTTGGAAATTTCAATTTACAGCATTTCCCCATGGTTTTTCCATCTATGGAAATTGGTTGGCTTTCCAGTGAAAAGTGTTAGCTTTCTCCCTGCGTGTGTGCTAATGCAGATTCGCCAATACGAGACTGGCATGTGTTATATTGTTGACAGTAGAAAAAAACAATCATACGACTGAAGTAGAATGCCACGACTTTTCAAAATCAGACCATCAGGCAACCCCCTCAAACGGATTCCACTCGGCAAGACTTCATTGCACCCCCAGTATGCAATGCACTATACTATACAATAGATTCCGTGAACCTAAAATCCACGGAGCTCCTGTTCTTATTCATTTCTGTGACACTGTTTTCAAACAATACAAATGTGACCATCGCACCGAAAAAGATGGCGGTTTGCATTTTTACCTACGATCCATTGCGCGCGAAAAAACTTTATAACCGTTATAAATTCGAGGTAGAGAGGTTTTAAATCTTACAAACAAGCAGGTACAAATGCTATTGCCAATACACTGTCACTGAAGATAATATAGACTTTCTACGTGTTATTTTGACCGTGTTATATAGGTTCGCATGCAAGTAATTGTGGTCAAATCTTTATCGATACAGTGGATTACCAATCAAAACGCCTCCGGAACCAAACTTTTAAAACAACATTACAAAGTTGACACGAGCTTTTAAACTGATGTTATCACAGTTTATTCAGTTGAGGATCATAAAAGAGTGCTACATTGCTAGCAAGATATTGTCAACGTCCATAATTTACGGAAATAACGTAGATTTCCGTGGCAGGATTAATAAGCTGAGAACCTGAAGGGTTAACGTTGGACAGGTGAACCATTGCTCAGGTATCTTGGTTACTGTGCCATAATTATATGTACTATTGGACCGTACTTCTGTTGATGTTCGGTAGTAAACATGAATAAAGAACAGGAGCCCATTACGAGGAGCGTCCATCTCCCATACTAGGTCTGTGAGTCAGCGTATGACCGGATTGAGCTATATTTAGAACAGATCTCATGGGAGTTCTCGTGGCCACACTTTGAGAATCCAATCAAACCATAGTCAGAACAATGCAGTGTTAGTAAATCACCTCAAAGAACCACATATCATTCTCAATCTCGATAATTACGCCAAGCGTGCACCGGGATCGCAGTGGAGTCAGAAGGCAGTTACCCAGGAAATTAAACATACCCTAAAAATAGCTCAATCCGGTCATACGCTGACTCACGGATATAGTATACATGGACGCTCCTGGTAATGGGCTCCTGTAAAGAATCAGAAAACAGCAATAAAGATTCCAATGTTTTGATCTAACAGCTGCAAAAAATCCACAGTTAACAGCAAATAATATTTCGCTACTCGCTACCACTACCAAATTGAAAAAAAGGACTGGGGCCCAGTTTGTAAAGTTAATCCAATTAACAAATAAACATCGCCATAAGAAAGAGCACCTCGGAATTAGTCAGAATGTACCAATGGTAAATCATAGAAATTGAATAGCAAGCTTTGTATGGATTGGAAGGCGCTTCTTAATTAGATAATAAAACTTTACAAGCTCGGCCCAGTCCTTTTTTTCAATTTGGTAGCGGCCATTAAGAGATATTCTAGGCTTGCATCGATAGTTTTCAATTGCTGGTTTTCACTCAATCCCCAGAGATTCAAATGACAAAGGGCATGGCGGCCATGTTGGTGTACCTGACAAAAGAAGCTAACGAAGAATCTATTGTAAAGGTACACCAACATGGCGGCTATGACGTCACGTGCAAACCAGTAATACGTAATCACTGGCTACATTGAGTTCTGCCATTCAGATCAAGTGGCGAAGAAGGACAATTCATTTAATAGTCATTAAGTTCACAAGTACACTTATGATTTAATTCCTGCAGTGTGCAGGGGACATAAAACACCTTGTAATGAACAGGTGACATAAATTACAATATTAACATTCTTTTGACTGCCCCGATTTTCATAGGCATTATTTTGAGCCTGATTTAATATAATTCCGAGTAGAACTGATCTGATATTTATACATATGTGCATTTTAAATCAAGCATTAGCATTAGAACAGATGACGAAGCTTCACTTGACTATTTCAGATTTTAAATCTGTGGTCAGTCTTGCAATTGAGTCAAATTGACCGACGTTTTTTTTTAAATACAGTAGGACCCCGCTATCTCGAACTTCCAAGGCAAACGAAAAATAGTTCGAGTTAGCTAGGGTTCGAGTTAGCGCGGTAAATTTTACAGTAAAACTTTGACAAAATAAAACAAATGGATATCACAACTTGTTCGAGATAGCGGGGTTTTCGAGATAACCGAGTTCGAGATTGCGTTCTACTGTATGTTGTACTAGCTTTATGTTTTATTCTTTCAGGGACGGCGCACCCCCACGTTTTTGCCAAAAAAATATTTTTCCTAGTTGCTTCTCAGTCAGTTTAAGACTATGTTTGGTCATACCGGCTCAATGATCATTTTATAAATGGTTTTTGTGGAGGGAGAAAAGCTGGAGAACCCGGAGAACTGAAACCCTCGGAGCAAAAGTCAGATACCAGGAACTGGCCAGTCAACTCACATGTTACCAGGGCTGGAATCTTGGTCAGCGGTGTGGCAAAGTGTTTTTTTTCCGGGAAGACTCCTTTACAGCTCCGACGTTTTAGTGATTTTCAGTTTCGAAGGTGTTCCAAAGAGTGAAATATCAAAACAGCTATATAGCGCTTTTCATCACATTCAGGTAGCCCAAGCGTACGATCTCTATATAAGAGGGAAGTGAGGTAAAACTTAGCTGAATTTCGCTGCAAATTGGCACAGACATAGCTAAGGAATACAAAAAGACACCCTGTTGATTTTTATTCAAGATTTACGTTGTAAATGGTAGACTAAAAAAATCCATACAAATGCTATTAAATATAATTATACATATCGTAAGCTTGGGTTACCTGTGTTTTCATGATTGTTTACTCGCACCGACCCGAGGGCTAACCACTTCCGCCACCACGCCTCCCCAAAATATCAATATGATAATCAACTGATAGTTGACTGCACTGAATAACAATCTCGTACCCAGATCCCATTTACTGAATAACGTGCCGCGCGTAGACTAGGGACGACTGCAGCGTATACAAAAATGGCGGAAATTTCAAAATTTAGCGAGTACCTTCATGTTTTCTGCGAATAATAAGAGTTTTGCTGGAAAGATAAGATTCAAATACTCAGACCATTTCCTCCAGAAACTGAGAAACAACATATGTTTTGGACAATGTAGTTTAAGTTTGAGCCACTGGGGTAAAATTGTCTTCAAACACGAAACATTTACCGCCAACAGATAGTGTTTTCGGTAAAATTCCCGCTGATTTATGCATCAGCTCGCGCATGCGCCCTGGTTATTCAGCCCTGGACATCCTGATAGTTAACAGTGCACACTTCTGTTATTGCCAACGGGACTATACACTTTAGGAAACGGCGAAATCTGGCATTGAAAATATTTTCGTTGTGTGCAAAAAAAGAGGAAAATTATCGAAAAAATATCTTCAAATGTTTATCTGTCTACAGGATAATTGCATAATGTTACTATGATGTTGCTTGTGTTTAACAGTTCTAGCGAAAACATACGTGATGGTAACCGGAGAAGCAGTTCTTGTGTTCGTCCTCTCACTTCTCATGCTGACGGACCTCATAGGAAACATGCTAGTCTGCATCGTCGTTCTCCGTAACAGGTGAGTAAATTGAGAAGGCGCGGTCGCCCATAATACTTTGCTTGGCTCGCAACGGCTGAAAGCTATGCGTTGTAGTTGCATGAAAGGGGATGTTACACTTTCCATGCAACGCGACCGCAGAGGACTGGCACGGTTGATCGAAATGAATAGCTTTATTGGCTGTTCATACGTTGCGTTGCCGCAATCGTTTCGAAAAGTAGAAGTTGGTTCTACTCCGTGTAACACTTAATTGTTGCAACAAAAATGTTGCGAGACATTTCGATTTCTTGCTACACTACGCAATTTCTTGTGCAACTTGTGTGTCAACAAAAATGCGAGAAAAGTTGTACAAAACGTTGACAAACAGATGGTCTATACCTTTCCCACGCGGCGGCCATCTTGGAATAAACCTATTGTTAATGCTTACCCAGCCTCGGTCTCAAACGTGTTTAACCGAGGCTGGGTAAGCATTAGCAATAGGTTTATTCCAAGATGGCCGTCACGTGGGAAAGGTCTATAGACTCTAGCTTGATATAGAAAAATATTAAGAATCGGAACAATCGTAAAGGTTTGACTGTCAAATGAACTGTACCAAGGATTACAGAGTATTAGTATCGCTCGGGCGTGTGTAAATTGGAAGAATGGAAGTCTGTAGAGCAAGTGTTCTGAATTGGAAGAGAAAGGTTTGGAGATTGGTATAACGGTTATGACAGCATACTGAAGCGTAAAATTTCTTGCTGGCGTTAAAGTATATATGTCAGTTTCATGTTTATGTTTCTTCAAGTTTCTTTTATGTAGCTAAATTGACGACTGACTGTTTTTAGAACTGTAATCTAGAACTAATTCATATTTGCTGTATTTGGAAACGTTTCCAAACAACAGAAAATATGCAAATTAGCTATTGTTTTAACGAATTTGCATATTTGATGTTGTTTAAACAGAAAATATGCAAATTTGTCGTACTATCCCTAGTTTCCATGTATTACCATGTGACCTGAAATGAGACTCCTCATTGGCCGATGTGTCATGAATATCTAATGATGTGAGAACATTATTTGACTTGGTTCCTTCTATGAACGTTATTTAAATGTAGGTCCCTCAAGACACCCATGAATTATCTCCTCGTCAACCTGGCCATTGCAGACATAATGGTCGCCTTATTCATGGCCCCGAGGCACATATTCATGTACGCCTTTCAGCACCCAAAGGGCGCTGCTGGAGACTACGTCTGTAAGCTACTTACGGGAGGGAACTTCATGTGGGTTGGTGGAGCCGCGTCTTCATTTTGCCTGGTGTCTATCGCGTTTGAGCGCTATTACGCCATACTCTACCCACATCTAGAGAAAGGAAGAATTACGCTAAGAAGACTCAAGGTCATCGTTGTTGCTTGTTGGGTGTACGCCTTCCTGGTAGACATACCTCCCTTCCTAGTAATCAACTACAACGAGAAGAGGAGCTTCTGTACCGAGTACTGGCCTCACATTGCCTTGGCGAAAGTCTACACCGTACTGATGTTCAATTTGGACTTTGTTGTACCCGTGCTCTTGATGTCAGTGCTGTACTCCAAAGTCGTGTACAGGCTTTGGTTCCGCAAGGGCAAACGTACGAATGAAGCTGCTCAGTTAGCCGTCTCAAGGTCCAGAAAGAAGGTGACTAAGATGGTTCTCATTGTGACCGTCATCTACGGCTTGTGCTGGTTGCCGGTTCTCACACTGTATATGTTATCCTATCATTTACCAAGCAAGTTCCATTACGCGTCTATCATCCATAACGCGGCAGTAGTGTTAATCTGTGTCAATTCTTCCATCAATCCATTCATCTATAGCTTTAAAATGAGAGGCTTTAGGAAAGAGCTCATTAAGCTGCTTTGTGGAAGATCAAAACCTACTCGAATCAGTGTCACTATCACCAGAGTTTCATTCCAGAACGGCACCAAGGTAACGCCATTAGAAGGACGTACTCCAACTTGTACCGAGTGGCAATCAATCACGGAAATCAACCTGTGATGCAACAACATGTAACGCAACGACTGGTAACACATCATGTAACACAACAATATGTACATGTATGTATACATGCATCAGGAGTTCCGGATTTCCGGTTGGATCACACTGCATTTTGGGTAGGTGGGCTCAAAAAAGTGGGCATCAACTTCTAGATCGGCCATATTGGATTTGAGTGCAGTCAATTTTTGCTCCTTTGCAAGTTCAAAAACTTACTACCTAATACACGGAATATCTTACCTTTACAGATTCTTCAGTTGGGAGTTCTAAGTCGATGTTTAAGCTTTAGAACGGGATTAATAAAGTTTCCAAGTTGACTGCGCTCAAATCCAATATGGCCGCTCTGGAAGTTGATGCCCACTTTTCTGAGCCCACCTACCCAGAATGCAGTGTGATCCAACCGGAAGTCCGGAACTCCTGATGCATGTACAGCAATATGTGATCGATTACACATGTAACACAACAATCAGTGTAACACAACAACAGCAACAGAATAAAGATTAAGGTTTCTCTTCGGCACACTTTACCGGAGAAGTATAACGAAATACAGCAAAGAAAAACACCCGGATAAAGCTGAGAAAGGAGTTATAACTACGTTATTCTGCATACGAGATTGAGATTAGGGAATTGCTGGAATTGACTGGTGCGAAAGGTGATGACTGCGAAAATATGGACCGTAATTTATGTATCTATTTGTCTATGGGACGTACATATACAGAGGTTATTACAAAGGAACGTTATGTAATACAGCTGGTTTTCTTTACGAGTCAATTTAAGTTCGACTGAAAGGAAAATACTTTATTTCTTTCGCTTACAGCTCCGATCAAAGATTGCAAGAAATCTCGTTCGAGTTTTCAGTTCAAGAAACCGTCGGGCGATTGGCTATTACTGATGGGCTATTAGCTAATTGGCTATTACTGATGGGCTATTAGCTGATTGGCTATTACTGATGGGCTATTAGCTGATTGGCTATTACTGATGGGCTATTAGCTGATTGGCTATTAGTGATAGGCTATTAGCTGATTGGCTATTACTGATGGGCTATTAGCTGATTGGCTAGTACTGATGGGCTATTAGCTGATTGGCTATTACTGATGGGCTATTAGCTGATTGGCTATTACTGATGGGCTATTAGCTGATGGGCTATTACTGATGGGCTATTAGCTGATTGGCTATTACTGATGGGCTATTAGCTAATTGGCTATTACTGATGGGATATTAGCTGATTGGCTATTACTGATGGGCTATTAGCTGATTGGCTATTACTGATGGCTATTAGCTGATTGGCTATTACTGATGGGCTATTAGCTGATTGGCTATTACTGATGGGCTATTAGCTGATTGGCTATTACTGATGGGCTATTAGCTGATTGGCTATTACTGATGGGCTATTAGCTAATTGGCTACATGATTACTGATGGGCTATTAACTGATTGGCTGTTACTGATGGGCTAGAGCGGATTTCAATTGAGTGTCGGAAGTGTTTTGGTTTTGCGTTTACTAAGTTCTCCTATTGGCCGAGAAAGTAAACCAACCAATCAGAATCCAAAGTAAAACCAAACGCAAATTGATTTTTGTTTTGCTTTGGTTTGTCATTGGCTCACAGGGAAGCTATTTATGAGTTACTTGTGATTACTTGCTCCTATGGTTGGCTGGCTGTGGGTAATTTGCGTTTGGTTTTACTACACTCAACTGAAAACCGCTCTATTAGCTGATTGGCTATTACTGATGAGCTATTAGCTAATTGGCTATTACTGATGGGCTATTAGCTGATTGGCTATTACTGATGAGCTATTAGCTGATTGGCTATTAGTGATGGGGCTATTAGCTGATTGGCTATTACTGATGAGCTATTAGCTGATTGGCTATTACTGATAAGCTATTAGCTGATTGGCTATTACCCCAACAGCAACATTTTAATTGGCTCGCGCGTTTAAAAAACCTTTCAAATGTATTTAAAATAAACCAGTGAAACCGGTTTGTGACCCACGTAATATGACTCGTTTTGGCCCGCATTTGCGCTCGAAAACTCCAAGTCGTATAATAAAAGTATTTATGTATGAATCCTATGCACCGAGACACCTCTTATGAGGTTCCGTACATTTCCATAATCCGATTTAAACAACTGTTATTTGTTCAAATATTTCATAGTTTTCCTCGTTCTCATCTCGTAAATGGAGTCCGATACATTCTCTGTGTCCTTCCGTGTTAGCTTTCTTCTTAAAACAAAGCAGGAATGGAATGATAGCACCCAAGATAACAATCCCACCAAATATGTAGAACGAAGGGATGTATGAATCCATCTTGTCTGCTAGGACACCTGAAACGAGTTAGAAAAAAAACGAGCTTCAAGTACCTCACGCGCATTGCACACGTATTGATCGGACATACGACAAATGAATATAACGGTTTTTCAGACTGAAGACAAACGGAGAGTCTTGACAATGAAATGACAGCAGGGATCTTACTAACTTCGGTGTGGGAATTTCATGTCCTATGTCGTGCGGCCCAGAAAGCGTAAATTGAACTATTCTATTTTTTCCCCAAAGATTGTAAATTTGAAAACATCTCTAAATCTCAAGCAGAGCTACTTTTAAACTCCAAAATGTTGAAGTATATGCGGAGCTTCCGGGGGCTGCACACCCTGGACACCCTCCGGGGCGCTGCACACCCTGGACACCCTCCGGGGCGCTGCCTCTCGACTCCGCTATGAGGCTTAGCATCCCCAGACCCTCGCCTTTATAAATATACCTCGTCTGTCATAACTCTAGCCACGGCCCTGATACGTAAGTACTTTATATTTTAATGCATACATTTTATCTTTATCTTACTTTCTTTCCCCACGATTTTATTATTATTATCATATTTACTTTTCTTATTTTGCGTTATTGTCAGTAACTCACGGGCGCGAGGAGCAGTAATGTTAGACACTGTTTTGTTTAATCAACAAATGCTGATAAGGGAAATTATAACATACTCAACAAAATATGTAGATTCTGATTGGTCAATAACGAGTACACATTCGCATGCTCTCAGCAAATTTAATGTTTGCTCAGTATATTATAAACAACGCATGAACTGCTCGTGCTATACTTGATTTATAGGCACTGAGTGATATTTTGAAAGTTCTAATAATTGCACTCGCCTTTTTTGATTTCCTCTACTTATCATATCACCCGTACGTTCCCGAGCACGCTGCTATCCTTCCAAAACGATTTTCAAACGTCACCGCATGTGGTGGGGGTTGTACGTGTTTGACGTAAGCGGGCCGGAAAAATCCGTCCGACTGTGCTCGACATTTTGCTTGTCGTTTTGGGATTTTAAAGTGGTCATATGATAAAAAAAACATTGACTGATCCATGAGTCTCGGTGAATGTGTGAATATTTATCTGTCCGGCCCGGTCAATAAGTACCGACCCTGATGCCAACCGTCGTGGATATAGCTCACATTTCGAGCTCTGATGTCAACTGCTGGTGGTCCCTTCATGTACTAACACATGAATTGCTATCAAAATACCATAGAATTAACACAATACAAAACAATAGAACGAAATACACAATACAATAGAACACAATACACAATACAATATGGTAGTAATTCATGTCTGCCTACATGAAGGGAGAACCCAACTGCTCCTCCATTCAATGGCGGTATGATTATACCTTCACCAACTTTCAGTTGATAAAATTAAATCCAGTGTTGGACTTGATTGAGTGAAAATTGAGTTGAAATTAGTGACAATTGACTTGATTGATTGAAAATTTGAGTAAGGGTAATGAAGTTTTTATATTTTATTGATCGCGCTGAATTACTCGTATGATTTATTCTATATAATGTTCTTAGATCTCAGATATTTACGTCCTATATAGTTTACACTACTACTGGAATGTTACTATTGATTAAATTTAAATACAGATTAGATTTATTCATAGTCGATATACACTTTAGCTATTTAGTAGGATTCCTCATACATATATATTATGTACTGTTTAAAACACGAACAGCAGTGTTTTATCAAGTTTAAAAATTCGAGGGCGAAGCCCGAGAATTTTTAGACTTGATAAGACACGTGCTGTGAGTGTTTTAAACGGCTTCAAAAACGCTTTAAACACGAAGTTCCGGTATAAAAAGGGGAGCCCAGTGGTTTGTCACCCTTCAGTTGTCAATCGGCCTTTGTGGAGAGAACATCTGCGTGATGCTCCGCTTGAGTGCTCCCTACTGATTGCTTATCGCGCGAAATTCAAATGAAACAAAAAATGTTTAACTTCAGAGTAAGGGCTACAGAGTTCGTAAACAGTCATAAAATACCATTGGCAGTAATAAATGGACAACTATCTTCCCTCTGGTCATTTTTTTATGGTTTGTTTAATTTTAAACCTTAAAACTCTAGCATTTCAAAGGAGAGGCTGATATGCTCGCTTGCTTTCTTCAATGCTCAGCAATCTGAATTTTAAATTTCGAGCTCGCGATGCGTGAAAAGAGGAGGAGCTAACCTATTTATACCGGAACTTCGTGTTTAAGAATGCAATGAAAGAAAGACGCACATCTCAAGGGAATGGTTACTTAATGAACTATTGAACCTTTGTATTCACAACGCCATGCAAAATATTCGAGTAATCACCGCCTGCAATTACGAACATCTCAAGGGAATGACATGAAGAAATTACCATACTATGTTGTTTGAAGCGACGTTTCGCAATGCAAGAAGAACCTGCACTTGAAGGATTTGGTGTCGTGGTTTACCTCGATAAAGTTCAAGACTTGGAAGGCGATGTGACTGATATGACAGCAGACTCTAAATGTTTGACTCCGGCACAAAATATGTAAGTTTAATGCACGTTTTTATTATTTTACGGCTTTGAGTTTGGTTTAATAATTGGAACTAAACAGTGGCTCGGTAAACAAGTAATGGTAGTTGGATATCTTCATTTTAATAATATTATCTGTGTATCTCGGTAGTCTGCTGATATTAGTAAATTTAGTGCAAAATTTATTATCTAGGTACCTTATGTTCCGTGTACTTTTTGCTTTCTTTGGGTCTTTATCAGTGAATTCTTAATTAGGATGAAACTTTATATAGAATTTCATGTTCATTAGTATTCTTTATATAAAACGTTCATCCTAATTAGCAATTCAATGAGAAAGCTGAAACATCAATAGAAATTCCATTGTCTCAATCATTAGCCCCGTTTCCCTCTGGGACAGAATTCAAATCCCTCCGCGGGCCTTTTAGAATGATGAGATTTTATCAGGTATAAAGGAGCATGCACGTGACTGATTTGCTTCATCTGATTGGACAAAATGCTCATTAATTATTCATAAGTTTTGGAATGTTAAATATAGATTTTAACTTATTGGTTATATTTCTTAACGACTTAGTATTACATGTATTAGTTAAGTTCTTTTAAATTCTTCTGTTATACACAACCCCACAAGCACTTGTGCTTTAAACATTTATCGTGTTTAAATAAAAGTTATTATTATTATTATTATTAAAAGCTCCGCACAAACTCACCTGCACTCGGTGAACCAATAGCGATAGACAGAGCATTGATCATCTCTCCATAAGCCAACGCAGTAGGTCGTCGTCTCGGGTCAACAGTATTCAGAAATATTAAATACATTGTCGTGATAAATATCCCATTTCCTAATCCATAACATGCAGCAAAGATGGCGAAGCCTGTGTAGTCTGTAGCAAGTTTTATGAGGAGCATCGAGGCGCCAATGAGAAGCCCGGCTGTCTGATGGACGAGCAGAGTGGAGACCTGAGGATAGTCGCATAGTCTACCGGCGATAATCTTACCAATGAATGATGTAACACCGATGTAGATGAAGAACGTCGACGCCTTTTGTGCCGATAATCCCTGTTCCTTACAGTGCTTAACCTAAGGCAACAGCCAAGAGAAATGATACCATGAATTGTTCTGTAAAGTTTTGTTCAAAAGAAAAACAAACAGACAAACAGTGGTACAATTATATATCTTATATTAAGTTGCGTCTACGAATAGCAGTTTCAGCGGTATTGACCCAAACGCCTCACTTCAATGTACTGAAGCGCTATTGGGCAAACTGTATCTAAATTAGTCGTACTTGTGTAAGAGGGTGTTGGTGTCATGCAAGAATGATGGTTTGAATAGCGCTTCATTACATCGAGGTGAGGCATTCGGGTCAATACCGCTGAAACTGCTGTTCGTAGACGCAATTGTAATATCTCCTATTGACCTTACAAAATTACGACGACGAAGGCTACGAAGATGAACAAAAACAAATAGGCCCACAACGTATGAATCAATTTGGTTCGACATATTTGAATTTGATGCGGCAGATGAATATACGTGAAGGTTTTCATATCATCATAATTTATGTATTTAGTGCAGTACATGAGAGGAACAGAGTTTGGATCCCGGGGGGGGTTCTTCAAGGTAAAAAGGGAGACCGTCGGAAAACCTAAAAAAATACCCTAAAAAATACCAAACCGTGGAAATTTTCCCACCCTAAAATGTACCTCATGGTCTAAAAATCACCCTGAAAAATGGATTTCGCTTGGACAACCCCTAAAAAAGTACTAAATAGCCGATTTCAAACCCTAAAAAATACGACGATCACCCCTACCAGCCGAATATAGGAAGAACCCCCCCCCCCCCCCCCCCCCCCTCCCCCCCAGTGTCGCATTTACCCTGTACACCAGAGGTTCTACTGCCTGTCTACGCCAAAGTTAAGGCGCAAACGGCCCCGTATGAAACCAGACACGAGCGAGAAAACAAACCTCTGGCGCCCAGGCTAAACCTGCATGGCATGTTTGTTTATGCAATAATTAAATGTGACCTCAGCTATCGACCTACCATGTTGCGTTGCTACATCATCAGCGCACGCCATTAATAAATAGGTTATTAGTCGGCTAAACATCTTTAGGCGAGCCAAAATACGGATGACGAGTAAATATACTCGATGCTTAACCGATTAATAAGTTATTTATTATATAAATTCTGAAATGAAACCGCGAAAGCTCCATAATAACCAAAACCCTTGCGCGCGCGGGTTCGAGACTGAATGGGATTTACCATATATGGTGATGATTTACTATATATGGTGATGGTTTGCCATATATGGTGACGGGAAGCCATTTTAACGTAACTACCCGAGATACGGTCTTATTTCTTATATTTGGTGCATGTTTGTGCATGTTTCGTGCGTCGTGGCAGAATTATATATATACTGCTAGGCCTACGATTTTACGTCCTTATCCGAGAAGACGTGAAGGTCTAACCATTAATTTGCAGTTCGAGAACGAGATTGTTTCTCAAAGACGGCAACTTCTAGTCAGTTATTTTAAGTGTTGGTCCGACCGGGGTTTGAAGCCTCGACCTCACGCACGACAGACCGGAGCTTAAAGTGCATATAAGCCCTGGCCAATTATGCTTTTTTTTTAAAGCTTAAACCTTAAAAGGTAGAGAAAAAATTCCGAAATTTCTAAATAAAAATGTCATTATTTTTTTAGCGACTAAACTTCCAAATGTAGAATAATTTCCGCGCACCTTCGGAGACTGGGACGAGAATAAAACGTGACGTCATCAACAGAACTCGTCTCTTCGCGGCTTTAAAATGTTGGCTTATTTGCAAAATAACTGAATAGATAGCCAAGAAAGATGATAATATCGCGCTAAACGTCTCGAAGAGCTTTATTCGGCAAGGCCTTTCATGCAATAGCGCATCGAGAGTGTTCTGTTGATGACGTCAAACTAGACCCAGTGCCAATTTTGTAAAGCGCTCTAGCGCGCTTGATTTTCGTCCACAGGCAACCCAAGACACGTTTTTGGGCAACTTTGAACGGCCAATAATACACCATGACAAATAAATCAAATCAACTTTTTATTCCGAAATCCTTTGTCTATGGCCTCTAGTCTCTTCGTAAGAAATATAATTAGCCTGGGCTTATATGCACTTTAACTATTGAGCTAAACGGGAGGTGGTTAAATAACACGGAAAACCATCTTAAATGTGTTAAAAACAAAACCGAGAAGTGCCTACCAGATGCGCTAATGGAACGTAGACTCCAACGGCCTCGATAGTAATACCAACCACAGCTATAGTGTATGCTGGTATCTTCCAAATCGAACAGTCAATGTTAGAGCACATGTTTCCTCTATGTCTTCTCGTTTGCACTCCTTCTATGTTAGTTCCTTCTGTTGTATCACTACTTGTTTCGCTGTCCTCGTTCTTAATATTGGGATCATAACTTATGATAACAAGTACAAACACCAAACTGAACAAAGCTCCAATAACCCGGTAGGAATTCCTCCATCCCATGCTGTCAATTAACACTTGGAACACTGGTCCTATCAAGGTACCTATACTTGCCCCAGCGGCTACTATACCAGTTGCCAGAGAACGTCTTTTGTAGAAGTACTTTGATGTGTGAAGCAGACCTGACGTATGTAGGAAGCCTCCACCAATACCGAACAAGACGCCGTAGGTGAAGTATAACAGAATAAGGCTTTGTGCGAAGGATGAAATAACGAGACTTAAGGAGCAGATCACAGCACCAAGCATTGCGACTTTACGACATCCAAACCGGACACAGCATAGTGCAGACAGAGGAGCAGTGAAGTATGACATAGAATATGCAATTGATCCAACCCAAGCTGTGAAGTCAGATGTAGAATTACTTGTTGATATGTAAATCCAAAGAGCGGTTTCCGATTGAGTGTCGTAAAACCAAAACCAAAGTAATCACAGAACCAATCACGAGCAAGTAAAAACACAATGAGCCAATCAGGGAGCAAGTAAAAACACAATGAGCCAATCAGGGACTGAAGTAATTTACAATTGGTTTTACTTGAACAAATCACGATGAAAAGTAAACGCAATCGTGGATGGCGTGATGATTGATGGCGTTTGTTTTAGTTTGGCACTTGACTGGCTGGTAATCACAAAACATTTTCCACAGCCAATAGGAAAACTGAGCAAAACCAAAGCAATCACGGACTGCTTTCGACACTCAATCTAAATCTGCTCTATACTTAGGGTATATTAGGTGAAACCATGCAAGCACCCACTCAACGAGTTCAAGGGGTTGTGTCACGTGACCTTTATATTCACAGATCAGTTATCAGCGATTTACACATGAACCTCGTGCACATGTGGCCGGATGGTAAATATGACTAAAAAACACTGTATAGACGCAGTCTTCAAGGAAAATATTGCATATCATTTCAATCAAGCACGTGCATTGAGGGAGAAAATGTTAACTGTTTGTAGCCAATTAACCGCCATCAATCGAACACTGACTCCACGCATGCGCACTAAACACCATCACATAGCCCCTTTAAGGACCTCACATCCACTCTTGTTGAGTCCCAACAGTGCCGTTTCGTATTTGCAATATGCCGCTTATTGCAATGACTGCGGACTCATCTGCACAGTGTTAATCTCATTATGATGTTAAATATGCGAAAATACCAGCGAGAAGACGTTGAAGTCGTTGCTTTTACGCTGACTTGTCACTGGTATTTATGAATGTTTTAAACACCAAGATGAGCCTAACATTGCGCAGATAAGTCTGCGTGTAGTCATCCCAATCGGAAAATTGTGAATGACGCGCGCAACACATTACACCATCTTCTGTCACGATGTGATCATGGCGGGATATATTACATTTTGACGACTGCCACGTGACCCCGGTTCAACCAATGAGAGCGTGCGTTGTATCTGGAAACCGTATGGCTATGTAACGATTACGTGATTTTCAATAGCCCCGTTTCGTACTGGCTAGCAGTAAAGGCGAGAAAATAAATATATGTGTACCCAAAGCCAGGGAAAAGGAATTTTAAACTTGTTGCTAAATAACAAATCACTTAATGACTGGTCCCTCGGGAATCAGCAAAGTTTTGTTTCCCGTCGATCCTCCATGTTCTCCTCGACTCCGTCTCGGGGTACATCGAGGATCTCCGGGGAAACACAACCCACTGTTTCCTTCGAGACCAGTCATTGAGAGTTTAATGTAACTAAGCTATAAGCGGAACTCCTCATTGTTCATGTTTACAATGACATTAGACCTCAACTGTACCTGCTGTTCCTCTTGTCTCGTCGAATTCTTGTATTAACACAGGAAGCATGATAGCAAAGCAGTTTGACAAGCTCAAGTGGAGTCCATCAGCAAAAGTAGCTGATACGCACACAAACCATGACCACGCACTATCCTGTCGACGAGGCTGCTGACCAGTACACACGTTTTGACAACACCTCGGCGAAACCATCATGGTTTGATGGCTTGGTACTGAGGGGCTCAGTGTGGTGGAGGAAATAGTCCAACAAAATTGAAATTACAGAAAAAGGGCTTATAAAAAAAAAACAAGAGGCAAAGACAAGAAGGTAAAGACAGAAAAAATACTTAAAGAATATAATTAGAATGTGAACCTGAGCTTAGGGGAGCCATCAATAAGGTAGTGAATTATTATTCCTAATGTTATTTGCTTTGAAAGTTTCCAAAAGCATGGATGTGCACTGGGAACGGAACGTCCGGAGATCACTGTGCCACAATATGTCACATATAGGGCAGCTCCAAACTCCTTGCTTTCCGATCGTACCAGTTCTAAAAGTGAACAGAGAGTAAGTAACACTTATATCATACAGATAATATACACGTGGCCCTTACAGTGGAGGATCCAGGATTTGAAAAAGGGGGGTGACTATTTTGACCGGTACAGTTTCTGGTGCGAAATTTCTTACAAAATTTGAACGAATGTATTTTATTTTTACGAATTCTTATACAGAATTTGTTTTTGGCATGTCACCCCCGTAACCACCCCTGGATCCGCCACTGCCTTAATATAAAGCAAAGAAATAAATAGATAATTAATAACAGTAACAACTAAAGCACTAATAAAGACAGTTTCATTTCACAACAACAATTCTTGGAAACAGTGAGGCTAATCTGCATAGTATGACGTTGATATTCGATACTATCGGATATTATCGACTATTTTGTAATTTGACATCTATTAGATATCTATTAGACAAAGGTCTCTCCTCTATGAAGGAGGTTGATATTCGATATTATCCATAGAGAACTGAGCAGCGCTAAAACTGAACGTTTTCTTGCCAAAGGTTTGCTTAACATATCAAACTTCCGTTTAACAAAAGGTCACTAGACGTGAGTCACGCTCACGCCCCCTCCAGGGGTTCACTCAACTGTTCGCCAAAATTACGCAATTTTCTTGCAATTTGTTAATTTTATGCCTCGTAAATAAAAAACTTAAAAACCTACGAACGGAATACAAGACAATAACGTCTTTTCTCTGTAGTTTTAATAGTTAAACCCATTCGATATTTACTGGTTATTTCATGGTTTTCTATGGAATACCGGCGAATATTTCACGAGAAATTTGTATTATTTGGTATACAACGAGCCTTTAGGCGAGTTGTATACCAAAATAATATGAATTTCGAGTGCAATTTTCGCCAGTATTCCATAGTAAACCATGAAATAACCATATTATCCTATAAATAACAATTTACGAAAAGATTTATCACGAAAACAAAGTAACTTACCGGACGATAGACTGCAAATTTTCTCGCCGGAATTGGAAAACAAAAATTTCGAGTGGCGGCCGCGCGCGTCTGCAGACTAATTATGTATTCAAAATGGTGAATTTTTATTGGCCGGTAAAGAAAGGGCGCGAAATTTCCTGCATTTTGATTGGCCTTGATCTAGCCATGACATACCGCTCTGTATTTCATAGAAAAACCATGAAATACCGCCCTGTATTGCATAGTAAAGCTGAGCACTGATTGGCTGAAATTAAATATTTATAGGATAATATCGAATATCAACCTCCTTCACAGAGGGGAGAGACCTTTGTCTAGTAGATATGTAATAGATGTCAAATTAGAAAATAGTCAATAATATCGAATATCAACGTCCTTCACAGAGGAGAGACTAATTAGAAACTAATTAGAAAATATCCGATAATATCGAATATCGATGTCATTCAGAGGAGAGGGAGACATTTATCTATTAGATATCTAATTAGAAAATATCCGATATTATCCTATAAATATTATATTTCAGCCAATCAGAGCTCAGCTTTACTATGAAATACAGGGCGGTATTTCATGGTTTTTCTATGAAATACAGAGCGGTATTTCATGGCTAGATCAAGGTCAATCAAAATGCAGGAAATTTCGCGCCCTTTCTTTATCAGCAAATAAGAATTCACCATTTTGAATACATAATTAGTCTGCAGACGTGCGCGGCCACCACTCGAAATTTGTGTTTTCCGGCAAGAAAATTTGCAGTCTATCGTCCGGTAAGTTACTTTGTTTTCGTGATAAATCTTTTTGTAAATTTGTTATTTATAGGATAATATGGTTATTTCATGGTTTTCTATGAAATACTGGCGAAAATTTAACTCGAAATTCATATTATTTTGGTATACAACTCGCCTAAAGGCTCGTTGTATACTAAATAATACCAATTTCTCGTGAAATATTCGCCCGTATTCCATAGAAAACTCCATGAAATAACCAGTAATTATCCGATATTATCGACTATTTTCTATTTAGACATCTATTGGATATCTATTAGATATCTATTAGATAAAGGTCTCTCTCCTCTGTGAAGGACGTTGATATTCGATATTATCAGATATCAATGACTATTTTCTAATTAGACATCTATTAGATATCTACAAGACAAAGGTCTCTCTCCTCTGTGAAGGACGTTGATATCCGATATTATCGATATTTATTTTTTGAACATTCTTAAACTGGTTTAAGTTTTAGAACATTTTAAAACTGGTTTAAATATAAAAGATTCTAGAAAGGAATTTTTATTTGTTTGTGATTAATAAAAAGGGGTTTATTTATTTATTTAGTTGGGGGGGGGGGATTTAAAAGAAAATTTTCCACCCACCCCTTCCCTACAAAATATTTTTTGACTCCCCACTCCTCCCCTCCACTTTCTCCACCATCCACCTCAACATTTTATCTAGAAGAAAACTTCTAGGAAAGAGGTAAACAGTAGTACCCGTTAGACTCTGCTTTACAATTGGAATAAAACACTGACTAGAAGAAAATGGAAGTGCGCAAATAACAAACTTCTAACTCCTGACAAGAAAGAAGTGGCTTAAAAAGACTCTGAATTTCTAACGGGACATGAAACAACCATAGGAGCTGATCGATCCAAGTCAGGAACCATGTTGGTTTTTGCATATGGAGGGAGCTAGTAAACCGGAGAAAAACCCACAGAGCAAGGGAGAGATAATATAGCACCCTACTATTCTCTTGTTCCCTCATCATAGAATCGCCCACAGTGGATGTGAAAAGACGCAAATATGGACTGATAAATGATCGAGAACTACACAGAAATAACCCAAAAAGTTATCAACATTTCTGTTTCACTTTGCCGTTTCCATGCCGAACATTAGGGCTACTAACAAGCAGATTTATGAAAGCCAGTTAACACTCTACTCAAAGCAAACTCATTCCTAACACAATCTAACCCCTAACCCAACATAAAAAAACTGACATCAATATAAACCCAAGTGCTCAATAATTTAGGATTTTTAGAGCTATAATAAAATTAGGCTTTTTAGGGCTAGATCACGGAATGCAGAAAAATAATGCTTCTTCAATGGTCCTGTGAACTAATCCAAACCCTACCCCTATATTTCAAAACACCCTAACCGTCAACAACAGGTGCTCGGAACGACTGCAGAATACCCCACCACAGCAAGCTGTATTGTAGAAATGTCAACGCGTCTACGCGTCAACTTGGGTGGAATAAACATCCAACGTAGAGAGCTGATTGTCGAGTCAACGTGTCATCGTGTCAACGAGTAGACTGCGGTTGATTGTAGAACGAAGGTAGTAATATATAGAGTACACTTTATTCATGTCAACGCGTCATCGTGTCAACAAGTAGACTGCGGTTGATAATAATAATAATAATACATACGTTTTAGGAGCATTATACAGCGCTCAATGCTCTTACAATATCAATGATGGTAATTAACTAATAAATAATAAAAACTATCTACTTACACATGTTCTAGTAATATCGAGGAAGCTATTTAAAACGAAAAGTCTTTAACTTAGATTTAAATACATTAACAGTGTCGGCACTCCTGATGTTAGACGGAAGAGAGTTCCAAAGTCTTGGAGCTCAGATCGAGAACGCTCTATCACCATAAGACACAGTATTTGACTATGGTATGGACAACAAGTTATATCTAGATGATCTTAAAGTAAGGGCTGGCTTATATCTCTGTAGCAGATCAGAAATATAATCCGGGGCCAGACTATGGAGAGCTTTATACGTGATTAATAGAACCTTATAACTAATTATAGATCTAATTGGAAGCCAGTGGAGTTGACGGAGTACACGGGTGATATGTTCTGATTTTTTTGTTTTAGCGACTAGCCGAGCGGCAGTGTTCTGTAAGCGCTGTAGCTTAGCTATTTCAGATCGAGTCAGGAAGCCCAAACAGAATACTCAGTCTGTTGCAACAGTCCAGACGGGGAGTAATAAAAGCGTACATGCACCAACTTCTCACAGGCTCCTTGACACAGATACTTGCAAATTCTTCCAATGTTACGGATAGCAAAAGAAGCTGACTTGCAAATGTTGTTTATGTGAGTATATAGTCAGTATAAAGTGACTGTTCAAAGCAATGCCAAGATCACGGGCGGCAGGAATCGGAGCAATGATAGTACCATCAATGGATATACCTGGTATCGGCTCACACTGTATATGAACCGAGATGAGAGATGGACGATCTCAGTCTTACGTGGATTACACGCGAGTTTGTTGGCAGTGCACCAGATTAAGATATCTTTAACACATAGCTCCAATTTGGCTAATGTAGCAGATCGCTGATCATATGTATAGTTAACAGTTACATAGAGTTAGATGTCATCTGCATACATCATGCAATCGAGGTTATGCGCCTTGATCAAATCCTCCAAGGGTGCGAAATATATAGGGAGAACAAAAGCGGCCCCAGTACAGAACACTCTAGTACGCCATATTGTATTGTCTTGCTGGTGGAGACGGTATTTCCGACAACAACTGATTGTACTCTGTTGGTGAGGTATGACCGGAACCATGCTAGCACTGTGCCTCTGATCCCATAACGATACTGAAGTCTCTCCAGAAGGAGAGCATGATCAATCGTGTCGAATGCGGAGTATAAGTCAAGCAAAACTAAGACCACCTCACGCCGAGAATCGATGGCGCGGAGAATGACGTTCATCACGCATATAGCATTGCTGTCTCCGTACTTGGAAATAGTCTATATGCTGACTGGAATTTAGCAAGCAGACCATTCCACAAGAGGTAGTTCATCGTCTGTGTAAAGGCAACCCGTTCCAGTAACTTAGACAGAAATGTTATATTTGTGATCGGACGGTAACTTGGAAATTCCTCCTGGTCAATGTTGAACCTTTTCAGGGACCTTGAGTGTATGTAGTCAGTTTTTAGAGACGAAGCTAAGGGAACACGCCCTCAGACAACGATGTATTGATGATTTTAGTAACTTGAGGAACGAGAAAATCAAGATCTTGCTTCATAAAGTGTACAGGAACGGTGTCAAGCAAGCATGACTTTGCAGGAGACTTTTCAAGCATCTTGATTGTAGAACGAAGGTAGTAATATATAGAGTACACTTTATTCATGTCAACGAGTCATTGCGTCAACGAGTAGACTGCGGTTGATTGTATTACAAAGATATTCAGCGAGACAGAGTATTTTACTCGTTGACGCGTTGACCCGATTCATGTACATGTTTGACTGTCAACCTGTAAGGTAGATTACGTGGTAGGGTATTCTGCAGTCTAGCCGAAAAATAATGCGGCTTCTTCAATGGTCCTGTGAACTACATTTGTAATCCAAACCCACAATTTAAATAAACCTAACCTTAGTAAGTTCCCTTTTCACAATCTTGAAAAAAAAACTAGTTGAAATTTATGTGCCAGTTTAATCTTTTTGAAAAAATTCAACCAGTTTTAAAATTTTAGAAAAAAATTCAACCAGTTTTAAAGTTTTCCAAAAACATTAGCCGGTTTAAGTACTGTTTAAAACACAAACAGCAGTGTTTTATAAAGTTTAAAAATTCGAGCGCGAAGCCCGAAATTTTTAGACTTGATAAAACACGTGCTGTGAGTGTTTTAAACGGCTTCAAAAACGCTTTAAGAATGCAATGAAAGAAAGACGCACATCTCAAGGGAATGGTTACTTAATGAACCATTGAACCTTTGTATTCACAACGCCATGCAAAATATTCGAGTAATCACCGCCTGCAATTACGAACATCTCAAGGGAATGACATGAAAAAATTACCATACTATGTTGTTTGAAGCGGCGTTTAATCGCAATGAAGGATTTGGTGTCGTGGTTTACCTCGATAAAGTTCAAGACTTGGAAAGCGATGTGACTGACATGACGGCAGACTCTAAATTTTTGGCTCCGGCACAAAATATGTAAGTTTAATGCACGTTTTTATTATTTTACGGCTTTGAGTTTGGTGTAATAATTGGAACTAAACAGTGGCTCGGTAAACAAGTAATGGTAGTTGGATAACTTCATTTTAAAAATATTATCTGTGTATCTCGGTAGTCTGCTGATATTAGTAAATTTAGTGCAAAACTTATTATCTAGGTACTTTATGTTCCGTGTACTTTTTGCTATCTTTGGCTCTTTATCAGTGAATTCTTAATTAGGATGAAACTTTATATAAAATTTCATGTTCATTAGTATTCTTTATATAAAACGTTCATCCTAATTAGCAATTCAGTGAGAAAGCTGAAACATCAATAGAAATTCCATTGTCTCAATCATTAACCCCGTTTTCCTCTGGGACAGAATTCAAATCCCTCCGCGGGCATTTTAGAATGATGAGATTTTATCAGGTATAAAGGAGCATGCACGTGACTGATTTGCTTCATCTGATTGGACAAAATGCTCATTAATTATTCATGAATTTTTGAAATATATTTAAACCAATGTATATATTTGAACTACAACATATTTATCAGATAAAGGTCTCTCTCCTCTGTAAATGAAAAATATGAGATACTACAGGATATTAATATGATATTAGATCTAAAATATAAATATCTGATAGTATCTTACATATCGATATTCTTCACTTCCACTATAAATATCGGATATTTCTTTCTAAAATATTTCATGAAAAATATCAGATACTAGATGATATTGAGGTGATATTAGACGAATGATAAATATCTGATAAATATCCGATGTTCTACAGATATCGCACCTACATGGCATCCGCTAAGCCGCCGGCTATTTATAAATGTACTCAGAAAAGCAATAACGCAGAGTACTCTCCAAATTCACCGCAGTTGCTTGTGTTTCTATAACTGAAAGATCGAAGAATTATCGGCGAATGATCTTCTTACCTTCGTTTTAGGAAGGAAGACAGACCGTGACAATGTTCTCGGCGGTTGTTCTTCGCTGGCGCCATCTCGGATTTGCTAGGCCGTTGGATGTCACACAAAAACTGTCAGCAAATTTTGGTTCAATATTTAAAAGAATGCCCTAAATAAGTTCTTAAGAAGAGTATTCATCGTTATGTGTGTATATAATAGTAACTATCAGCGGTAACAACAACGATGCAAGCAGATTCTTTACATGCATACATCGCCGGTTCGTGGTCCACGAAAATACTTGTTTCGCGCAAAGCATCACGGGGCGTGCTAAAGGGTCTTTAAAGACTATTAATTAATTAAATATAAATTGATCAATAAATTAATAAAAAATACTCAATGTATTATAATTATATACATACAAAGAGTAACACCATACATTTGATTTAAAAATGATAGGCATTCAATATTTTAAAACTGTCTGCATAATATGGGTAAGATCAATATAATCAGAGGAGACGGCTGGAATTCAGGCTACTGATCGGGTTGAACGATAAAGACTGAGTTCAGTCAAAGCTAGCCGTCAAGTTTGGCTAACTGTGCACGCGGACAAAGGCTTACCAACATCAAGAACACTCAAATGATCTGCCGTGACAACAACGCTTCCTTCAAACTGGGTTTCTAGAGAGTATGCGTGTCGCTCAAAGCTTTTGCCTGATGGAACATATTGGACCTCGTTTAGCTCTCATCGCACAGAATGGGCTTTGTTCGAGGGACACTCATTAGTTTTTAGAATAAATTAGGTCAACTAATTACAAAGTCAATGAGTTAGAAGATTATCCTTAATGAGCTTGACGCGTCCACTCATTCTGGGCGATGAAATATTCCTGCGAATGCAGTTTTTTCTTGGCCGAAAAGGGATACCCCTGAAGCTCCACCCCTGTTATCAGACAAATTCAGATCAGATGAATGCGGACAACAGAGAAAAATTGAAAGCCAGACGCTAAAACCGCCGGCGAACTTTCTAAAAAACAGTGATAGTTGACCACATTTTCAAAAATCTTGGAAGGACTCCAAGTGTGTGAATGGGATATGGCGACAACCGAGATGGTTCTTACCAGTTGTTATATCATTGTGCACTTTTCTAACCGAGACTCTCCTTCGCAACCGTTCTTAGGGACGTCACGTAAACATTAGCTACACTGGGCTAGCGCATTGCGTGACGACCCTAGCAACGGCTGCGAAGGAGACTACATAACTCTGATACACGCTGATAGGCTCTGCAAGAGCTTTGATATTGTTTTCATGTGATTAATAAAAGAAAGCATAATAGACACTATTAGACCATAATTCAATTGTTTTCTTTTGTTTCTATTTGACTATTAGATACCGAAAGACAGCAAAGAGTATTCTAACTAAAGCCCCATCTACACGACAAGTATTTTGGGACCGGCACTCTTAAATTTGGGCCCGCGGGCCGATAATTTTGGATGGATGTGATGTAAAGTCACGTGGTAAGCTGTAGTGCTAAGTGTGCACGCCCTACGAGGGAAAGAGAAAAAATCTCTGACCCAAGTGGGACTCGAACCCAACGACCTCCAGGTTACATGTCTGGCGCTCTACCAACTGAGCTATCAAGTCAGATGAGAGCAATCGTGGGTATTGGTGCGTTATATGGGGTCACGGCGATTATATATGTATATGTAGTTATGATAGGAAATCATGTTTGCCGCGTAGTGCACTAGTAAGTGTAAAGGATGGATGTGATGTAAAGTCACGTGGTAAGCTGTAGTGCTAAGTGTGCACGCCCTACGAGGGAAAGAGCACTCTTGATTTACATGACAAAAGTCAAGAGTGCCGATAATTGAGGGCAAGGCACTTTTCATTTACACGGCAAAAATCAAGAGTTCCGGTTAGTTAATTATTCAAAATGTCGAAGATTTGGAACACCGCGCCTGCCCGTGAATATCGGTCGCGGCTATATTCCATCTGCCAGAAGGTCGGTTTGCAATTTTCTCGATGTTATATTTCTAGGGTACAAACTAAAGCGGCACTTAGAAATTTAGGCGAACAAGTACGCTTCCCTCAACTATATAAAAAAATATCGGCTCCACGAAGACTCGAACCGAAACCCTAACCGTCACTATCCCTTACGCCACGAGGGATTTGCTGTCAACAACCGCTTTTTTAGAAATTTTATACTGCATGCTGTTTGATTAGTAGGCGTTACTTCATAAGACACCAGTTCTTGCTCTCAATGAAGTATTTTAGTGCAGTGCATTTTGGGATTGCGTCCTTACCGTGAATATCTCGATTCTTGCCGCTTAGTCCAGCTTAGTCAGCAGTGTGGTGATTGTGGGCTACCTGTGCTTTCACAGAACACAGGGACTCCGATTGGTTACCTGTGAACACGCCATTAACTGTAATACTAGTATACCTGATAGCAGGAGCCCATTACCAGGAGCGTCCATCTACCATACTAGCTCTGTGAGTCAGTGTATGACCGGTTGAGCTATATTTAGAACGGATCTCACGGGAGTTCACGTGCCCACACTTTGGGATCCAATCAAACCATAGACAATGCAGCGTTAGTAAAATCACCTCAAAGAACAATAGATCATTCTTAATCTCGATAATTACGGCAAGCATATGCACGATCGCAGCAGAGTCAGAAGGCAGTTACCCTAGAAACATATTCTAAAAATAGCTCAAACCGGTCATTCGCTGACTCATACTATAGACCGGTTACAGCGTCATTGGTTACCGTTGTCAAGGCCGAACTGGAGGTCAACCACAATCAAGTCAACAGTCGAACACAGTGAATACACCGAGCTAATGCAGCGAAAAAATGCACCGTTTACTTTTCAGAAATGTCATCTAAAAGGTTTTTACCCGGCTATTTTAAAGGTTTACAACCTTAAGAGTCTCGAGAAAAATATCTAATGAAGCTGAAGTACGTAGATGGACTGGAGACTTGGCCTAGCGTTACCTACGATATATGTCGGAATGTATCACAGGCCGCCCAAGTTCTGACTGTATAACAAGGTTTGTATGGGAGTTCTTCCGATAACTCAGAATAATAACATAAATCTCCTGTAATACAAGGTAAATAAAGGAAGAAGACTTACTTGAAGTTGTTTTGTCGTCCTATGTGTATTTCAGGTCGCTAGAACGGTGTTTCATGGAATTCTTGAGTCATACGCTTCACCCCTCTAACCAGAGGGGAAGGCTGAACACTCGATACAACCACGGCCTTCGCTCGAGGACGAATTTTCCACAAAATATAAATCCCATCGGCGTTTACTCGGCCGCGGTACAATCCAAGGACATCAATTATCCCTCAGAAGTCCCCAGGCTTGATAACTCCTTTCCAAACCCGTTAGATTTGAACGATTTTTGAAGCAATTCGTGCAGCTTCAAACGGCCGACTAACCGTGTAGTCCATAGAATGGTCATTCTTGACAACGCGTTTTGGTAACCAGGCGTTTGGGTAACCAGGCCTCAAGCATGTTAAGGCCTGGTTCATTTAACGGAAAATAGATGAACGTTAAAAAATGTTTTCTGACAAAAATAACACTTTAAACAAAAACTAATTACACCGTAATACTAATATCAACTTCCTTAAATTTGTTAAGTGGGTGGTTGTCGTATCACGTGATCGATGACGTCATAATTATATAAAATCGTTTAAGTGAAATGCGGCTACGACGATAACATACGAATATAAAGTAACCCTGCTAAAACATTACTCCTCCCGCAGTGTTTCAGATCACGCTTAGAAAACATGACTATCATGTAAAGATAAGGAGATATTAAGGGTACAGAAGTCACGTGACCTATTTTGCATATGTTCGCCTTAATTACTCGTTAACGAAACATTGTAGTCATCTTTTCTAAGTTGATTTAGGTAAAAGGCTTCAACCTTAACTAAACATATCCACTCATCATCCAAGCTGTTTTAAACTCGGAGCCGCGTTTTTGATTTACTGATTTCGTGTTCTAAGTCACGTGACAGACCACGTGACACGTTTTACTACACACAAACCACTTAAAGTAGTCAAGAATAGCGATACCTATTATTGTGAGAAACTTGACTTACTTACCATACTCGGCTGTGCTGAAATAAGGAAAACAGTTTTTACCCGAAATTTGACCCCTGAACCAGGCCTTAACATGCTTGAGGCCGTTACAAATTATTTCTTTCCCTGAGAGGGACATATCAAATTCATTTGACACTTTCTAGTCACCGGCGCTGTCCAGTGGTCTCGTTGGAGGGGAGGGAGGGATTAGAAAATGTCAAATGAATTTGATATGTCCCTCTCAGGGAAAGAAATAATTTGTAACGGCCTGGTTACCCAAACGCCTGGTTACCAAAACGCGTTGTCAAGAATGACCATTCTATGGACTACACGGTTAGTCGGCCGTTTGAAGCTGCACGAATTGCTTCAAAAATCGTTCAAATCTAACGGGTTTGGAAAGGAGTTATCAAGCCTGGGGACTTCTGAGGGATAATTGATGTCCTTGGATTGTACCGCGGCCGAGTAAACGCCGATGGGATTTATATTTTGTGGAAAATTCGTCCTCGAGCGAAGGCCGTGGTTGTATCGAGTGTTCAGCCTTCCCCTCTGGTTAGAGGGGTGAAGCGTATGACTCAAGAATTCCATGAAACACCGTTCTAGCGACCTGAAATACACATAGGACGACAAAACAACTTCAAGTAAGTCTTCTTCCTTTATTTACCTGGTATTACAGGAGATTTATGTTATTATTCCGAGTTATCGGAAGAACTCCCATACAAACCTTGTTATACAGTCAGAACTTGGGCGGCCTGTGAATGTATCTGCTGTTTAAGGAAAGCCCGTATACACAGGACCAGCTCATGAACTATAAAACCCTTCAGTGCTACTATAACTTTGCAAATGGCTGGGTCAGGGAAGTCTTGAGCAAATATTTTGGCCTTGGGGAAAGCTGCAGACTCAGCTTCAACAGCACCATGGAGTAAGCGGCTTTTCCGACATTCTTTGTTAATGGTTTTAAACATGCAAAAGAGATGTTTTTATTTCGTTTGAACGTCGATCAGATTTCACGTTCTCTCGATCGAGTAAACAACGACGCGACGACCGTCACGCACATACTTACCTTCGCTATCATCAGACGTTTGTCGCCAAATTATTTGCTCAAGACTTCCCTGACCTAGCCATTTGCAATGCTCTGGTAGCACTGAAGGTTTTACACTTCATGAGCTGGTCCTGTGTATACGGGCTTTCCTCAGTTAAACAGCAGATATGATTCCGACATCTGTAGGTTATAAGGCTAGGCCATGTCTCCAGATCGTCTCTGCTCTCGGAATCTCGTATGGATCCTGTCCATCTACGTATTTCAGCTTCGTTAGATATCTTTCGCGATACTCTTTAGGTTGTAAAATTTTAAAATAGCCGGGTAAAAAACTTTTGGATGGCATTTCTAAGAAATAAACGATGCTCTTTTACGCTGCATTAGCTCGGTATATTCACTGTGTTTGACTGTTGTTTTGATTGTAGTTGTCCTCCAGTTCGGCCTTGACAACGGTAAACAATGACGCGGCTGTATATATGTATATATATATATATGGACGCTCCTGGTAATGGACTCCTGCTAATAGGTAGTGAATGCTACCCGCTCAGTTAAGGAAATGTATTAGAAGAAAACCTATAGTAGCTCTTTGGCAGGAAAAATATAAACTGTCATTGTGTAATGTGTGTTAGACGAATCTATCTTTGGGGTTATCTTGCCTGAAGCCTGTTTGAGCTGTGGCGAGTTTTCTCAAAAGTTGTTCCGATTTATTTTCAGTTTGTCCCGATTTATCAATGACTTCCCGGTAAATTCCCTGAATCTACCAATTCCTGACATTGCCTTAGGATTCCGATTAGGCCTAGATACAAATATCATGATATTTTTGCATACTAATCTTAACGCGGGCTACCTGTGGTCCATAGGCGCAATCCAAACACGAAAAACGTGGGTTTGTACCTTTGCGAATAAATTAACTCAGCATGTCCATGATGCATTACGATTTACGGTGTTCGCCTCGTGGTTTGAACAGTGCCGGTGAGTAGTAATTTATCTCGGTAATATGATGAAGAAATTCATAAGTGTTGCTCATCAAAGCGTGGTGACTGATCAAATTCGAAACTTAACCACAGATCGTCTCTTCTCGCGTCAATATTCTTGCTGTTGGAGCGGAAAGACGAGAAACACATCCAGCTATTGTTGTTCTCTGACGCCTCTAATTCCGGCTGGGGCGGCATCGCGAACTGACTGATCGGATCCGAAGCATTAAAGCTCTTTTAATTCAAAAGGAATTGCACTTTCCCAGTAGAAGTTTTCTGGTAAGAGTATAGAAGTTTTTGCACGTCTTTCAATATGACAAATGTTGCTTCAAAACTCTGTTGATGTTCTGTAAAAAAATAGACTGACACGTTCACGCCTGACTGATTGCATGCACATGGAACGTGAAACTACACTGAAGCAAAAGTTTATTTAGTGTTATGCTTTGCGCTCAGCGAGTGAGTCAAGCTTTAAAGCGGGCCAAGTACTACCGGTCTGGGGACTAATGCGGGTATCAGCGGCCATCCCGAGGGGGCGGCCCCCGGGCACCCAGGGGCATTTGTCACAGCAGCCATTACAAATACATGCTAAAACCCCTCGGGTGGGGCAGAAAATTGTGACAAAAAACCCCACCCCTGGGGCAATCTGGGCAACATATTATAAGTATTAGAAGCTAAACGTTTTAGAAGTGTCAAAAATCTTAATAGTTTTATATAAATATTATCCTTTATTTCTTTGTTCTGTCTTCCGACAGTGGATGGCTTAATTTAATCTCTTAATTTGAATGATAATGATATGACTTATTCAAGGACAAAGAAATCGAAGAACGTCGATCGATCGAGCGAGTCCTGTGGCGAAAACCACTGAACGTTGAGACAGCAGATTACGTGCAAACCCCGTGGGTATGTCCCCGGGGTAATTTGACGAAAATGCAAAAGCGCTCTAATGCCCCGCGTGTGGGGCATGTTTTTGCTACAAATCCCCTGCTAAGCCCCTGGGTTGCCCGTGGGTTGCCCGGGGGCCGCCCCCTCGGGATGGCCGCTGATACCCGCATAAGCAAGCAGCCGTTTTGTTTATTTTACGGCTCACGATATTTCGATAACTGCATGGTCCGAATTTACTTGAAAACTTTATGCAATGACTTTTACAAAATAGTGAAGAAAGTTAACTTTAAACATGGTTAGGATGCTATATGCCCGTAGTAGACCATTTAAACGAAAACATTGCTACACATTAATGCATGTTAGTATACATTACACATCAAATATTATACCGTTACCGTTAAAAACAGTTAAAATATATTAGTTATGTTACTATATAGTTTTATACCCAGGGAGCCAGAGGCAAATCTTCCAAGTAAGAATTGCATGTGTACATATAGCAGATAAGTCTAGCACAAGGGTAACCAGTTGAATTGATATTCATACGATAATTGTAAACAATGAGAATAAATATATTCATTATTCATTTGTGTTTACTAGTCCATTTCCTCTAGACGTATGATGTAAAACAAATAAAAATAAGAAGAGGTATATTTTTTCGGTACTTTCCTTGGTTTCACCAAACGAATACATTTCTAAAATCTGAATGAAATTTATATTACTTCAAAATATGATTCTTTTCGAACGAACGCACTTCCTAACTGATAGTTACTCTAGTTTAGATATTTAGAACCTTCCATGATATTTAGAAAACAATGTGATATTTAGAAAAAAAAAGGGATATTGTTGGGATATTTAGGAATTTTGTTGAGGGTCTAGGCATTTTCAGCGTAGTTTTTGGTGATTGAAACTGGTTAGCTCAATTCAGTGGCAACAGTAATCTGGATCAGCGGTTTCCCACTTAATAATGTAATAATAATAATAATAATATTTATTTATATAGCGCTGTTTCCACAGAGAATAAGTGCCCAATAGCGCTTAACAAATACATAAGGCTGCGCGTAACAATAAAATCGCGCTCACAACAATATTGAATAAATAACTATATCAACAATAAAAATTAACCTGCAATTACAGCTAACTAATTAAAAACATTATAGAAATGAGAAACTAAAAACTAAGCTAGACTAACTATAGGTAAAATGATAAAAACAATCTGCGTTTTACATGGTATAAAGTAAACAAAGATATGTATAAAATTAATAAAATGCCTTCTTGAACAAATAGGTCTTGAGTTGCTTCTTGAAGCTCATAAGTGAGTCACAGACTCTTATATCCTGTGGCAGGGAATTCCACAGAGTAGGCGCAGCACAAGAAAATGCTCTATAGCCATAGGAGCGCAAGTTGTATTGTGGGACTACAAGCTGGTTACTGGAAGACGATCTAAGATTACGCTTAGGAACATAGGCAGTAATTAAGTCGGCAATATATGACGGTGCCGTTCCGTGTAGAGCCTTATAAGTAGTTAATAATATCTTAAATATAATCCGTTCTTCTACCGGAAGCCAGTGTAAATTGAACAAAACAGGTGTTATATGGTCACACTTACGGGTTAAGGTAACCACCCGGGCTGCGGCGTTTTGAACACTCTGCAGACGGACAATAAGGTGTTTAGGTAAACCATACAGTAGCGAATTACAGAAATCTAACCTAGAAGTAACAAATGCGTGGACTAACGTTTCAGCAGACTGAAAGCTAAGGTGTTTTCTGATACGACTAATATTCCTAAGATGGTAGAAGCCAGATTTACAGACACTAGTAACATACCGTTCCATTGTCAAAGAAGAATCAAATAGTACACCAATGTTTCTAACAAGGGAGGATGGGCAGATTACTTCATCACAAACAGAGATGGAGTCAAGAGGTGGCAGCGGGCGATGGCGAGCATTTAGAAGCAACAGCTCAGTCTTGTCTCCGTTCAGTTTTAATTTATTCCATGTCATCCAGGCATCTACATCACGGACACATGCCTCGATCTTAGATGTTGCCATGTCGAGTTCACTAGTGTCCGATGATTTAAAGGTGATATATAGCTGAGTGTCATCAGCATAGAGATGATAGTCCATGCTGTGTTGTCTAAGTAGATCACCGAGTGGAGTTGTATAAAGCGAGAATAGTATCGGTCCCAGAACGCTGCCTTGAGGAACACCGGAACGAAGGGTATACTTGGAAGATTGGCCCCCGCGAACATTGACAGTAAACGTCCGGTCAGTCAGGTATGACCTAAACCAGTCATGGGCCTTATCGACAATCCCGAATCTTGAAGAGAGCCGGGACAACAGGATTTCGTGGTCAACAGTGTCGAAGGCGGCTGACAGGTCAAGAAGTAGGAGAATCACAGACTTCTGATTGTCTATTGCTCTCAAGATATCGTTTTGAACCTTTACTAACGCAGTTTCCGTGCTGTGGCACTTCTTATAGGCAGACTGGTAAAGTTCATCCAAGTTGTTGTCATTAATGTGTAGGCACGTTTGAGCCGCTACAACTTTCTCAGTTGACTTGGAAATGAACTTTAGATTAGATATTGGGCGAAAGCTGCTAAACTCGTCTGTGTCCAGTGAAGCCTTCTTTAGACGTGGTTGCAGGGAAGCAACCTTTAAGCTCTCCGGTAAAACGGCATTTTGCAGTGAAGTGTTGACCATCTCGGTTATCACCGGAAGCAGATCACTGAAGCATTCTTTCAGAACCCGAGCAGGAATGGGATCGAGAGCACATGACTTGGCAGAGATTTTACCAATGAGTGCAGCCAGTTGATCGTCAGTTACTGGAGTAAAAGACCGAAGCTTGACATCACATTGCGGCAGACTTGAATCAGGTAGTGGGTTAAGTTGACCGGAACACTTCAGCGAGAGCTCATTTCTAATAACAGAAATTTTACTGTCGAAATAGTCAGCAAACCGATTGGCTAGCGCATCAGCAGAGTCACAAGATGGATATTGACTCTCCGTATTTCCCTGAAGTAATTTCTCTACAGTTTTGAAAAGTTCCCTTTGATCTGATCCACAACCATTAATCAACTCAGAGTAATAACCCATCTTTGCAGAGGATATTAGCTTATTAATATCACTACATTTCTGGGTGTACATCTCTCTGTCCACAGTTAAGTTTGTTGTTCTCCACCTACGCTCCAATCGCCTCCTTTCAACTTTCTGTTCTTGGATCTCTCTGGTGAACCAGGGGGTCGCAGGACGCAGAGTAATAACCCTTTTCTTGACTGGGGCGTGGTTATCCAGCAATGAGGTTAGGGCTCTTTCATACTGTGCAACAAGGTCGTCTAGGGATGCGGAAGGTGAGTTGAAATTAGTCATGAGGCTACAGTTCATAATGTCATTTCGAAAACGAGGAAAATCAATTCCCTTCAGTCTTCTGTAAGCAACCTCTTTTCTCGCGAAGGGGGGTTTAGCCAATAAGACCTTGCAGTGAACAGCATGGTGGTCGGACAAAACAGGGTCAGACACAGACGTGTTGCATACAATCTTGTCTCCAGATCTGGTAATAATTAAGTCCAATGTATGATTCCCCTTATGTGTTGCCGCATTAACATGTTGTATATAGTCAAAGGAATGAAGGATCTGAAGAAATCTCTTAGCAGGAACATTGTTTTCGTCGTCAACATGAAAATTAAAATCGCCCGCTATGAGCACTTCTCCGCTATCTGTAGCAAGCTGTTCAAGAAAGGTTCCAAATTCAGAGAAGAAAGATTCATTGTTTGAGCCATTAGCTTTCGAGGGTGGCGGCCGATATATTATAATAACCCGTAGCGATTTGGAGGAAGATTTCATTGCCATATCAATAAGTTCAAACGATTTAAACCTTTTAGTAGATTTCGTTTTGAGGCTGAGCGATTTCTTGAACATTAAAGCCACTCCACCACCACGATCTTCTCTAGGAACATGCTTGAAGACATAGCCTCTAGGAGTAGTGTCATTGATAACAATTCTGTCCATATCACCCGGCAAAAGCCAGGTTTCTGTTAACGCCATTATATCGATACTGTTTTCAACAACAAAATCGTTTAATATTGCAGCTTTGTTCTTGATAGACCTAGCGTTGAGTAGACAGAAATCAATCGCCTTACATGGTTTGAAAGTGGGAGCCAAGGGTGAGCGAGAAATAGTAACCAAGTTTTGAGAATTGGCACTGTGTTGCTGTTTTGTAAAATGTTGATTTCGGCTATGCTGTTGCGAGACTCGTTGGTTGCGGCGAACAGAAACCCTCACAGGGATAGGATGGAAGTGGTTTTCATTGTTTCGTACGTAAACACAGTTCAGAGCATTGCGAAAGATGTGTCGTGGTAAACAATAGCGAAGCTGAATACAAGCGTCTATTCTTTCAGTGACGCGAACAGGAATGTGAGATGTATTCAAAGCACTAGTAACGGCAATGCTTGAACTGTTCGTTTGCCGATTCACAGCAGTATCTGGTCCTGGAATCATACCTACTTGCCAACCGGGATTAAGCTCGATATCGCCGGAAAGGAGCAATATACGCCTGGTAGCAGTCGTATTCGAATAATAAACGACACGGCTTTGCGAGAGTTTTGGTTTCCTGGAATTTCTGTACCTCATTGTGTGGCCAACGTATGTTGTTGTAAAGGTATTAAGACTCATTGTTCTGGCTGGTTTGAACAATAGTCGCTTGGCACCAAGTCTAGTAGGTGATACACAGGTCTTTCGTGTGCAAATTTCGGCAGTTTCGTTTCTAAACCTGACCCACTGAAGCGACCATTGATGAAATGAGTTTGTAGCCATAGAACCAAAAGTGCTGTCCATTTCAGGAAATAAGCTCCAGGAAGGGGTTGTCTTGGTGGTTATGCATTGAGCCAGCATAAACTCAGGAGAAGAACACTCCTCAACCAAATAGAAACTAAACAAAATCACGGAGACCAGGAAAACGTGTCTGGTCTCCATCTCACTACTTTAAATCATGTACCCATGATGCTTAGTGCAGTCAGTACAGACCTCAGGTTAGTGCGCCGACCTGACCAATGGTTGTAAGCTGATTTTGTGAAAAATGCGAGTACGATAATAAAAAAGGTTGTTATATTATAATATTTATTAAAACTGTATTAACATTATCTTTGTTAGTGGGAAATTTAGAAAATTTTGCCTGATATTTAGAAAATTTTGCCTGATATTTAGAACTTTTTACGTGATATTCCGGAATGATATTTAGGCGATTTTACGTGATATTTGTATCCAGGCCTAATTCCGATGATGCGTATACACACCGGAAATCAACTGTTAACTGAGATATGCTAACTGTGTTGACCCCACCGTGTCACTTTTCAAATTATAACTACTATTTATTTATTTTATTTTATCGAAAGTAATAGAAGAAAATAATTTCTTGCTAATCATGTTGATAAGAGGAGAGATTTTGGCCTTTGGAAATAATAATTATCTTCGCCCCAAACTATACGAACTAAACGACTCCAGTGACGCGTGGAGTAATCAACTCAGCCGCACAGTGATCCACATGTTGTGGGTTGGTAAACTTCACATCAATATGCGAGGTTTCAGTGTGAACATCACGCTACAGTGCACCGCGATACATGGCGTAGGCTAGGCGTGTGCACTGATGTGTTCAAATCTGAGAACGACGCTCAGAAACACTCGGTGGCTCAATTATAATCGACCATATTATTTTTTAAACAAGTAGCAACGACGAAAAACTAGTACATGCCTATACGCAATCGACCTGATCGACCAATTCACAAGGGATCGATCACCTTTTAGCTGAATCTATTTAACTCTCATGTTAGATCTATACGAAAGCAACACATTGAATTTCTAATTGTTATGGAGGTTAAATCTTATATTCATCAGTCAACATATCGCGTACATAACACTCGAAGACGAAAGAGAAACCTCGGATACGGTGGCTGATAAAACTGTGGCATTCTGACATGGCTGAAGAAGGCTTGACGATATTGGGTCATATATTCAATTACTGCTGCTAAGAATATTTAGTTAAATGGCTCGCGACGAGGAGGCGGCTGTCTTCTCAAGCTAGATACCAGTAGGCATAAATAATCTCTGTATCAGTAAATATTTCCTACCTCTGTATCGGACGATTGCAAGTAGTACGAGTATTGATTTTCGTCCTCAACTGATCAGCGGCGGCAGATAATCACGGGCACATAAAGCAAAACGCAGAACTCACTGGACTGATAAATAAACACAGTACAAATGCTAATTCGGGATAAATTATTCAACATTATGCCTGGTGTTGTTTTCAAACTTCCGTGTCATATTCAAATATGTAGATTAGTTAATCCCGGGGGTTAATTCAGTGTAGTTTGGCTTAACTTGGATTAGGTTGCAACTGCTACTCATGCCGTATGGTCTAATTCCATTAAAATTTGGAAATCCTCCCCTATCGAGGAACTTGGATTTCTCCAGGGATCTACCAAAACATGTCATGGAATTATTTAGGGTTCATCCCAAAAATATTAAATTATTCAGGGTTAAACACATCAGAGCATAGAAATCTTCATGGGTTCGACATAATCGGGCAATTTTTGGTGGATTTCTTCAGGGGTATAGCACATTTTCCAATTTCTTCAGGGGATTTGCGTTTGTGGTATCCTCGAGAAGGGGAGGGGTACATTTTTTTAATGGAATAGCCCGATTCAAATTTAGATTTTTTGCCGGTGACACGACTCAGACCCCAGGGGAGAGGGGGGGGGGGGGACTCCCTAAAAATTAAGATGGGGGTGTGCCGTGTCTCAAAAGTCATATTACTAAACCAAGTAGCAACACATTGAATTTCCACTAAGTTGCCTTTTATACGCAGATGACTTAGTTATTATGTCAGAATGTGCTGTTGGTTTACAAAATTAGTTAAACAAACTAGAGAGCTTTTGTAATGAATTTCAAATAGATGTGAACCTCGAGAAAACTAAAGTGCTTATTTTTAACAATAACGGCAAAAGAATGAACAATTACTGCTTTTACTATAAAGATAAGGAATTAGAAAATGCAAGAACTTATAAATATCTTGGCCTCAATTTTAGTATCTACGGTAACTTCAACTTAGCCAGAGAAGAGTTAAAAAAGACTGCTCTGAAAGCACTTTATAAACTCAGAAAAGAAATGGGACGTTTTTTTTTAGAACAAATCTCAAACTTACAATGACACTTTTTGATGCATTAGTGAAACCTATAATCCTCTATGGAAGTGAAATATGGGGTGCCAGACCAATCAGAAATATCAAACAGAAACAACTTGGAGGTCGTTCACATCAAATTTGTCAAGATGTTACCTGGAGCCGGAAAATATGCAAGCAATAACGCGTGCCGTGTAGAGCTAGGTCGATTTCCCCTAATCTAGATAACGTTCAAAAATTATCTTACTGTATCTATCATGAAACAAAAAACGAAAATAACAAAGCGTACTGGAGTAAGAAAGTCAAAGAAATCATATCAAAGCCATTGCGTACAAAAGCCTACATATCGATATCGATGACTCACTTCCGGTATCGGGCCAGTCAAATCACTCGAAAATACATGGTTTGGGGAGCTATTTTGCCTTCTAAAACAAACAAAATGATTTATGAAAAATTTCTACCTTGAAATGAAAGTTAGGTAACATCTAATCTGCAGCGTGACAAAATGTACCTGTTTTGTTGTGCCTTTCAGTGTCATCCAGCTACACAACAAGACTTTTCAGACACTTTTTAAATTATTCAACAGCAACAACATTTATTTACTCTAATTACAATTTATGACATTAATCTAAGATAAAGGAAGATAAGAGAGGGGTGGACCTGAAAAAAAACATGTAGGCTAAGTCAGGAACACTGATCGTTATAAGGGTCCGTCCCTATAAAGTTACACCTGATCATGAAGAGCACAAGACTTTGATGAATTACAGAGTGGGCTAGTACTTGAAAAAGATATAATAATTTCAATTTCACATTAAAATATTTACAGAACTGCACATTTAATATTAGCGGTTACTGTTCGAATTGTAAGTCGATTTTTTATGTTGCCTAGCACTTACGTGTTAGCAATTCAACTCATAGTTCCCTTTGCTTTTGCAATGGATCGTTTGCAAAGTGATTTGCTGTCTCGGGAGAGTTCTTGTTCAGCAAACGTTCGCTTCGCTCCTGATCAAGTCATTTCTCGTCGCTCCGCTCCTCGAACTCGAACCCCTGGCAACCAGGGTAACCACAGGCAGCCCAAGCTCAAGTTACGAAAATATAAGGGTTTGTATGGGAGCGAAGCGAACTCCGTTTACTAGTCAGAAATACTGTAAAATATTTGAATAAAATGACTTACCTTGTCACTGTGATGCCTTCTGTCGTGTTTCTCTCCTTGTTGGGCGGTTTTAAGCTGATTTCAGCCGGGTTTTTTTTTCGGAGCCCCTTCTGAATAAAACCCGGGTGAAATCAGCTTAAAACCGCCCAACAAGGAGAGAAACACGACAGAAGGCATCACAGTGACAAGGTAAGTCATTTTATTCAAATATTTTACAGTATTTCTGACTAGTAAACGGAGTTCGCTTCGCTCCCATACAAACCCTTATATTTTCGTAACTTGAGCTCGCTACGCTCCCATACAAACCCTTATATTTTCGTAACTTGAGCTTGGGCTGCCTGTGGGGTAACGTTCGGTTGGCCATATGCATCAAAGGCAACGAACCTTGGCTCCACGAGTGTGTGTTATCAGTTTCGTTCGGCTAGTAGACAAAGAAAAACTTTATCTGTTGACTTTTGAATAAAATCGTTCTTCTGTTCAGTCATATGTTTAAACACATAACTTCTACTTCTACAAAATACTCGTTCTCATGCCGGAGTATCGGTTTATACTGGAAGGGATTTTTTTCGTAAAACCGGAAGAAAGCGCTATGCACAGCAACTGTTTTATTTTTCTCATCGCGCAGCCGATTTGGCTAGCTAATCAAATCTCGTACCCAGATCCCATTTGTTTCTTACTGCGCAAATGGGGTCTGGTGGGTCTGGTTGGGTCTGGGTCACCAGAGCGTCTGCTAGTTGAGGAGGCACTGGGAACGAGAATGTATGAGGCATAGTTACGAGCTAGCCTCCTCCGCAGGCATCTCTTAGTGTATAGGACCGCGAGAGAAAAAAAAAATTGTAAAAAAAAATTGGGTTACCTGTGCCTGCGGAAACCACAGGAAACCCGGTCTCGATTTTTTCGATTATATAGGAGATGCCTGCGGAGGAGGCTAGTTACGAGCATAATTGCTGCAGTCAAGCATAATTTGGAGCATAATAGTCTGTTTTTGAGGGTGACGCCAAAAAGCATAATATACCGTGAAATTGAGGAGCATAATTTATCAACCCCTACCACCGTGTTGTGAGCTCCATTTATCAGGATCAGTAAATACTTGTAGTTCTCGTGCAGCTCTCGGTGATTCCCGGAAAGATCAGAGACTGAAACAATCCCCACGGGAAGAAACTCGGGAACTGATTGAAGGCCTCTTTGGGTTTAATACCAATTCCTTTGAAGGAGTATAAAGCTAATAACATGCCTATCAGGCACGTCGACTGAAGCCTGGTATTAACTGACAAGGGAGCTTGTAAACAACAAACTAGAGATGTGTGCGTGCTTATATAAGCAGAACGACTCCAGTCGTCACCAAATCGATGGACGGTGGTCGTGGTTCATTTGCCTCACCGCTACAATCTCTAGTGGACTTCACATGAGTATATCCAACTGCTATGCTATCGTATTGCCTGTACTCATAAAGAATTTCGACGAAACAAGAGAAAATGCAGGTAAGACTACTGTATTAAAGAAAAATGATACAAGTCTACAAGCTGAATATAATAAAAGAAAGCTAACTGTAATTCCTGAAAGAATATCCAGCGATTTCAAAGCGTTGTACACGATCCAACTTTGCACGATTCAACATTGTGCGATTGTTTGTCATCCCATGTTCGACGATGGTAATCAGTTGGGTGAAGTTTGTTTTTGGTGACAGAGCGTTCGCTGCTGCAGCCCCGGCACTCTGGAATAAACTACCAAGCGCAGTCAGAGGAGAGGTCAATTTTACGCGTTTTAAGAGACCATGCTCAAGATGATTTAATTCAGGAAAGCTTATTAGTAGTTATTATTATTCTATGGTCATTTTTTAGGTGCATTAATTAGTATTCGTTTTTAGCATTAGAAGTTGTAAAATAACTTTTGAAAGTACAGGAGAACAGATACAAGCCTTTGTTAATCTATTACCCGTAGAAAAACGAATAGCTTATAAGATATTACTTCTTACATATAAAGCTCTAAATAATCTGGCTCCTACCTACATTCGTAATATGGTGGAGTACTATACTCCTCCTCGTAATCTTAGGTCTGCCAATAAGTTCCTTCTGAAGGTTGCTACTGACAGTCAATTTAAAGAGCTATGGAGAAAGGGCTTTTTCCGTTATTGCGCCAAAATTGTGGAATTTGTTGCCACTTACTATTAAGTTATGCCCCTCGGTGGGAGTCTTCAAAGCTAAGTTAAAAGCATATTTATTTAAGGAAAGTTTTATTAGTTTAGTTATTGCTTAGGTCGTAAGATTTTATAGTTCTTGTAAATTGACTTGCCTGTTTTCCAGCTATATGTAAAGCGCCTTTGGACGTTTAGGATTAAGGCGCTATATAAATGTGGAATTATTATTATTACTAATAGACAATCTGTCATGTTGGAACATTATTTTGAGATGAGTATAACTATATGTCAGGCATAGGCAGGAGCGAAAAAAGCACTCGAAATGTAACGAAATCCTTATTTCGAGAACTACATGATACTATTATCCCACGCCACGGTCTTTTTAACAATAGTTCAACTGGTAATTTGCCTACTAAAAAATATCTTGATAAACTTTCTAGTATTCATGACTTAGATTTGTTTAGCTTAAATACAAATAACAATATTTATCCTGATTATAATGTCCCTAATCAACAAATACGAAGTCAATATTATTCCCCTCATAGTTTCAGTCAATTTAAAAATAAGTTATCAAAGCCTGTCACTGATTCTAGTAGTTTTTCGCTGTTTCATAACAACGTAAGGAGCCTGAAACGTAACCTAGAAAATCTTCAAACTCATCTCTTACACGAACTCGATTTCTATTTTAGTGTCATAGGAATCACTGAAACAAGAATTACCAATGCTAATTCTCTTGATTTTAACCCTAAAATACCAGACTACGAATTTGAATACATCCCAACACCTCTAGCTGCTGGAGGTGTTGGAATGTACATTGATGAAACCTTAAAGTATACAGTGATAATAAAACAATATAATGAAGCTTTTCAGGCTCTATGGATTGAAATTCACTTCACCAATAAGTCAAACATTATTTGTGGAGTAATTTACAGGCAAGACAACTCTCCCGAATGCTTTCAAACTTATTTCGACGAAATAATAGACACATTTAGTGCCTCGGGCAAATCTAATTATATCATGGGCGATTTCAACATTGATAAGGCCAAAAGTTCATTCTCTTCTCAGATCAGTAGACCGCTTACATGGCTCATGAATATTAAGGATCCAATAGGTCGATTAGCGCGTTGGAGTTTGTTAATTCAACACAAGCCTGGTAAATTAAACACAAACGCGGACTCACTGAGTCGCAGACCTTAATCACACATAGGCGCACTAGATGTACCAGGTGTGGCGATTGACCAAATCCAGGACCTACAAAAGAGAGATTCAGCTCTTTATCCTATCATCCAGTATTTACAGGATGATATTTTGCCTGAAAATGACGAAATAGCAAGGAAAATATTACGCGAGTCTGCAGAGTATGTTTTTGATGACAATGGACTGCTTTATCATTTATTTAAACCTACTGGGAGTAGACGAAAGGACATTCACGCACAATTAGTCATTCCAAAGACCTTACAATTTGAAATATTAGTCGCTACTCATGACAGCTCACTTGCGGGACACTTAGGCATTCATAAAACCTATGAGAAAGTGAGAGAACGTTATTTTTGGAAGGGTATGTTTAGAGATTGTGAGACGTGGGTCCAGTCGTGTGTAGATTGTTCAATGAAGAAGAATCCTAAAACAATACGAAATGCACCGATATTACCCATTCCAGTCGAATCAGCATTCGAACGAGTAGCTGTGGATTGTTTAGGACCTTTCCCTGTGACTAATTCAGGAAATAGACACATAGTCGTCTTCACGGACTACCTAACAAGATGGCCTGAAGCTTTTCCAGTACCTTCTATAGAAGCAGCCACAATTGCTAGACTTTTAGTAGACGAAATAGTATGTAGACACGGCGCTCCTAGAACCTTACTGTCTGATCGAGGTAAGAATTTCTTATCGAAACTCATCAAAGAAGTTTGCTTTATGTTAAACACAAAGAAAATCAACACTTCTTCTTACCACCCGCAGACGAACGGGTTAGTCGAACGTTTTAAAGGGGGCCTCGCCCGTATAGGTCCTCTCTAAGTGTAGCCACATGTGAAAGCCCGTTCTATTTACTCTACGGTAGAGAACCTAGGTTACAAATATATGTCTCTCTTTTGTCTCCAACGAATCTATCACGCTCCGTAGCGGAACATCGCAAAATAATTGTACAAAATATTGAAATAGCACATGAGATCGCTAGAACTAATATTCAATTAGCACAGCAAGTAATGAAAGAACAACACGACCGCCATACTCGTACTCCAACTTTTCAAGAAGGTGACCGGGTTTGGGTATTTACGCCTAGACCCGCACCGGGTTTAACAAAGAAATTACGGCATCTATGGCACGGACCATATCGTATAGTTGAGAAACTTTCCCCAGTTCACTTTGCTCTCCGCACATGTGACAACAGGCGCATTTCTGCTATTATTCACGCCAATAGATTGAAGCCATACTTTGACCCTGGTCAGAGACCGCTAGAGGTCCCCGTCGAAGCCGACGATTACGTGCATCACTGCCTATGTGAAGATGAATTACCTTTAGATAGTTTTGAAGATGAGCCTGTTATGGACCAACCAACCAACGAAGCACCCCCCACAGTAAATCAGGCCGAAATTCAATTAAACGCTTCGACAGATACAAATACCAATCAAACACAAACTGTTGTACAACCAGCGGAACACGACACGACTTCTAACGATATTTTTTAAGCAGAAAAGCTCCTTAAGAAAAGAGACAGGAAGGGAAAACCGCAATATCTAGTAAAATGGTTTGGATACCCACCTAAGGATGCTACATGGGAACCCCTAGAAAATATACTAGATAATAGGCTTATTGAAGAATATGACAAATCCCTTACGCCTGATCAGTAACATCCAACTAACTCATCACAACCTAGGTAACGTAGTTTTTTATTCATTAGATAACTATCTACACTTAGCCCGATCTTATTGTTCTGGGCCGGGTTGTTCAAAGCCCGATTAGTGTTAATCCTGGATTAACTCTGCACAGAACCTATTGGTTGTCATGGAAATTAACCCTGGATTAGCACTAATCGGGCTTTGAACAACCCGGCCCTGGTTCACAATGGGACATATTAGTCTCGACACCCTCAATCGAATCTTTTCTAAATACGGTTACTATAGGTCCCTGATTGACACTTCCTCATTAAACAATTAGTTTTTTCTTCTTCTTTACAGGCAACCTGGTAACACAATGTTCCTACCACTTGTACTAATTCTTATTAACTTCACATTAACCCAAGCTAATGATAATCTCGATAGCACGGGAAAACCAATTACCTATTATCCATCGGCTCTGGTGTTAGCACGCAATCCAAGGCCGTTAGTTATTTTCGAGGATACTGAACTTATCAATATAGTGATAAAACTTAAATCAGCTCCTTTAGGCAAAGAACCTTCTATCAAAACTACATGTTCAGAACAACAAAAGAAATTTATGATAAACCTTTTGCAAACAATCCGCCAAACCAATAAGGCTACTAGACGACTCCTGTCCTTACCAGGGTTTTCCACTTAATAGAATGTGATTCATATCTTCGCCGTTACTACAGATATTCTACCAAGATTCCACCAAAGATGATCTGTCCCCGTGTTTATAAATCCTCACTGGACGAATGTAAATCGTGGGCACTTCGAAGATGTATGTTCATTTCACCCAATGAAAAATTGTGGTTATAGAATAAGCATAGATCGAAACGCTTGGCTTGGGCATGCCACGCCGGCCTGTTCGGCATTGCTAAAGCCATTTATAAATCTACAGGCGGTACCTGCGAATCTAATAGCATCGCTAATCTAAAGGCCACTCTTCAGAAATTAACAAACGCAATGGAAGACGAACAAAGTCTTATCCGAACAGTTAACGGAAAAACAGTGTACCTCATCAAAGTCAACGACCAAATTACAACTAAAGTTAACCACCTGTCTGATAACATGAAAAGTTTAGACACCACCCTACAAAAATGGCAAAAGGGAATTAACCAATTTGCAAAAGAGGAACGTTGTCATTACGATTCTGCCCTAGAAATGTTTTCTAAAGTCTCTTTTGAAACAAACAAAGTGTTTTCGTCAATCTTACGTCTTTTTGAAATCCAAGATACCGTGAACCAAATTTCGCGCTTTTAAGATAAGGAATTAATAGGTTACAATGATTTACCTAGATTTTTACTCTCCGCATTATCTGCCAGATTAAAAACCACATATAGCATTAACAGTCGAAGCCCTTGAGCAAGGCTATCCGCTACTCGTTAATCCAGGCCAGTCACAGAATATGAACACCGTGCTGGTAGACAAATAAATTTGATTATTTTAGTGACCCTACCTAAACTTTTGAATAGGAATTCAATTTGCACAATAGAGTACTTAAGTGTTATTCAGGACCCCTAATACGTGACGAACTCGCCTTAATCACATGTCCTAACTCGAAAACTATTATCAAAGCTGACGCACTAACAAAGTGTTACTCTCAATACACACCGCGGCAAAACGTTACGCGCATGCGTATTTGCTATTTCTTATCGGCGCGCGGCCGCCCCCAGTTTCCCGCGAAAACTGAAATGAAACAACAGGCACATACCCGTGATTTTAAAATTTCTGCGTAAAAGTACTATTTGTGAACTGTTTTGTCAAAAAATAAGAAAACTACTTAAAAGATAAGCCTAAGACTTTAACAGGTTGAAGTTTTCTTAATTTATAATTCACTGTGAGTTTACTAAGTTATAAAATTATTTACTAAAAAAGTTGAAACCCTCGGTAATTTGTATTTGATAGCAGAGCCTTCGTTCTTTTGGCCAGCGGAGCATACCGTTTTGCCGCGGTATGTTCTCAATATGGCACACATGTCTGTCCAACTAATGTACTAAAATTAGTCAAAAATATTGAGTGGCTTATTGGAGTTACCTTGGTCCCCTGGATCCAAGATTGAGTTCTCGCGCAACCACAAGTCAACGTCATGTAGACATCTAAACCCACTACTTCATCTTGGTGGCCGCTATTACTTGTCGACTAAAAGCCAAACACTCCAATTACGAAACGGAACATTGGCTCTGACACCACTAACCATCTATAACATACCGTGCAATATGACCACGGCAACGATGGAAATCGGACTTGGGCAATGTCCCACTTCCCTTACCTTCACCTTGCCAATATTTACACACCACACCATCAAGTATGTACCGTGGCTCCCAACATCAGATGACGTGACTCTGCAACTTCACTATAAGTCGTTGAAGATCATGCCAGCCCTGAAGTTTAACAAAAGTACCCTAAAAGAACTCGACGATACCTTCCAAACTATTGACGGCAGACTAACCACAAAACTCCAACAAATCAAGAAAGACATTAATCGCATCCACGAAACCACAGAAACCACAACCGTAGAAATTCTGGCGTACACTGCCTTCGCTCTAACTCTGGTCCACACAGTTGTGTTGATATTAGCGGCATGCTACGCCATGAAAAAACGGCGCGATCACTTGGAACTTCCTGCCAACAAACCTGACAACCCAGAGACTCGCCCTCTCAACGAATTCTGCTCAGACTGCAGTGGTCCGTTAACGGATCCAACGACTAACGTATAAGAACACATAAATGCTATGGTCATCCCTTAACCTTGTTGCTACTATCACTTCCAGCAGTATGAACGGTCCAAACAATGAATGTCATATATGTGCCACAGTCACGTCGACACCCTTGCGATCGATGCCTTGCTGTCAGAACAGCTGCCACGAGGCATGCCTACATAAATGTTTCGAGGCATCGATCGCCAACAACCGCCAACTACGTGAACCACCAAACCCATACCGATGTCCATTCTGTCGGCAGGCGCTCCTTCCGCTATGCCAATCAGATGTTAGCCGAGGGAGGGCCCCCCGTTACATTTACATTTTCAACGACCTCGCCTTACAGCCACTCCACCAATATCCCGCCCTCATCGACCAACATAATCACCACCACCACCACCATCATCATCATCACGACTTCATCGAGGCCCTACTGCCACAGCCGGACGGACGCCCACGATTCATTCCTCGCCGACCTCGGGTAGTCGTAGCGCCACAGCGACCTCCCATCGATTGGGCGGAAGTCAGACGGACACTGCCCGCCCATTTACGACGTCCCCCAGGCGAAGAAATCCCTAATGGACGACCAGGTTAAAGATTGACAAGGACTGAGGTTTTAAATCCTCCATGAACTGATATTTGAAACAAACATTATCTATAAGTATTATTCAGTATTACTATTTCAATATTTAACAGTATTTACTATTAACCATTTATTCAATTATATATTATTATTCAACCATGGAATTTAGGATCACGCAAGAACGTAAAAAGGTATTTATTTATACGTTTACTTCTTTCACCTTACACTTGCTTGTGTTATCCAAAATTTCCATTTTAGCTATTATATTATTCACATTTATGATAAGTATTTAATCTCTAATCAACAAAAAAACAACGTAATTGTACAACATTTTACTATTTCGCAAAAGCTAAATAGATTTATCCTCTTATGGGTTACATATAATATATATATATAAATATAGTTACTACTTTCTTTCTCGCGGAGCTCGAATCTGAGGAAGGACGTATGTTAAGGAAAAGGATCTTACGATTTTAGACAAAATCCTACTTTAGGAGAAACATAATAAATTAAACTGCTCTAGTTTTAGCCACGCTCGACGCATCCAAAGTTGAGTTACTGTAATTAAATCGTTCTTTTGTTAAACTCGTTTGGTCACGAGCCTGTATTTACTAAGGTCGCTTTCGATCCATTGAGAACATTGAATAGAACTCATTTACCAACAACCTGTGTTGATACAGGAAACTAATTAAGTATTGATTATCTTAAGCTATCGGTACCAAGCGATCCCGACAACAAGCCAATAAGATTTGAGTATTTCTAATTACAGTTCCGTGCTTTGTCAGGTACCAAATCCATTGAACTTCCCATCAATGCAAATTCGTCACCAACTTCAAGTTGGATTTCTATGGAACATATCTAAAGACTCGTATAATGCTTTACGCTCAGACTGTGACATTTGATCTCTAGTTTCACCTTTGATATATCTTATCTATGTTGTCGGTCGGTTGAAGTACCTTTCTTTCAAGGTCAGTTTTGCTTTGTTTGGACAAAGACCCTACTTACAATAAGGGTCCATGTAAAGACACCTGCGTTGTTTAAGAATTATTCTGGTCACAACATCTGTTCACCACAGAGACCATTGTTGTAAATGACATAAATACAGAACGAATACTCTTGTCAGTTGCCAGTCATTGAGACCAGTAATAAAAGTACGTTAAGATCCAACCCTGGTTGTTGTCACTACAAGCTCTACGAGAATCCCCTCAGCTCAGAAAAAGACTCCCTGACATTTTAGTCAACAAAATTGAAGAAAAAGTCTTAAGTGGTAACATTGTTTCCGATATTAGTGATCATTATTCTTAATTTTGCATTATCTACTCATCGAAGGAGAAATTCAGGCCGCAACAAAATAAGATTCGTGACTACTCACGCTTTACTGACACAAATTTAAAAAAAACGAACTCTCGCAAATTGACTGAAACTATCATCTGTAAGGAGGGAAAAGATGCTGACAAACTCTTTTCTACTTTCTACAACAAATTAAATAAAGTCATAAATAAGCATGCTCCCCATAAAACTGTATCGAATCGTAAAGCTAAGCAATTATCTAAACCCTGGATAAGTAGCAGATTAATAACATCGATAAAAAAAATGCGCTGTTTCATTAAGGAGACATGGATAAATATAAACTATATAGGAATAAAATATTTACCCTTACCCGTATAAGTAAAAAACCTTTATTATCATGATTACTTTAATGCCAATATGAACAACATGAAAAAGATTTGGGAAAGGAGGAAAAAAATCAAAGCTTATAACCGCTCTTAAAAACAATATCCTCAACAAACACTTCGCATCAGTCGGGCACAAATTAGCATCTAAACTACCTCATTCCAAAGGCCACTTTAGCGATTATCTAACCGATCTTAATTATTCTGACTCTTTCTTTTTTTATCCTGTCACTCCATCCGAAATATAATTTGAAATATTGTCCATACCTATCAATAAAGCTCATGGATTATATTCTTGCCTAACCCGTATTTTGAGATGTGCGAGAAATATCATTGATAAACCTTTAGCAGAATTAATGAATACATCAATTCAGACAGGCATTTATCCTTCTAAACTCAAACATGCTAAAGTCATACCTGCTAAGACATGTTTTACGACAAAAAAAACTATTTATAAAAACGATGACGAAACTACTGACCTAGGTAACTACAGACCGATTTACCTACTCTCAATCTTCAACCGAATTTATGAAAAGCTCATCGTCTCAAATCCTTTGTTGAAAAAAATTACGTTTTATATAAAGCCCAATATATATGGTTTTCGGGAGAAACATTCTACGCAACACGCAATCTTTGATATAGTGAACAAAATACAGAACAGCATGGATCAGAACATGTTCTCATGTGGTATATTTATCGAGTTAAGAAAGGCATTCGATACAGTGGACCACTCTAACCAAATTACAACATTATGGAATTAGAGGCATTATTAATGATTGGTTTTCCTCAGATCTATCAGGTCGAACACAAACGACTCTAAAATTTCAAATAAAGAGAAAACGCTATGCGGTGTCCCACACGATCTGTCTTAGGCCCTCTGCTGTTCTTAATATACATCAATGACATTTATAAATCCTCGGATAAATTCCATTTTTATTTATTTCCTGATGACACGAACTTATTATATGCCGATAGAAATATAAAGTCACTAGAGACGACTGCTAATAAAGAATTGACAAAAGTGTGTGACTCGGCTAAAAGCAAATAAATTAACACTAAACGCAAAAAAATCTAATTTTGTCATTTTTGATCCTTCCCCAAAAAGCTCGAATATCAAATAAATTTATAAATATTCGACAACAGTATTAATCATTACACTTCACTTGAGCGCAAAGACTATGTTAAATATCTAGGAATATTAATTGACAGTAATCTTACCTGGAAGCACCACATTGTCTACATCGCGCCAAAGATCAGTAAAACGGTCGGTATTATTGCTAGATTAAGACATTATGTACCTCTCCAAACTCTTCTAGACATTTACCGCTCTCTGATTTCTCCCTATATTTCGAATGGTATAGTCGCCTGGGGTCAAGCTGCTCAGTCACAATTGAACAAAATGTTACCTCCCAAAACGTGCCCTTCGCTTGATGCACTTTGCTAATAATGGAGCACACGCCATTCCCCTATTTATCTATACAAAAATTATTCCAATAAACATGCTTTGCTACAAATCGGTTGCCAGCTTTATGCATGATATCTTTATGCATGATATCTTCAAATATCTTCAAATTTACCTATTCAAACGAAATACACTCTACTATACCAGATTCGCTGCCACTGGCAACTTCTACATAAAACACTCTAGATTGAACCTACTAAGCAAGTCTTTTGAGAGACTTGGGGCAAAGATATGGAATGGTATCCACCGTGAATTTCGTAATCTTAAGAAGAAAAAATTTTAAGAAAAAAAATTACGGTATACTTATGAAAATGTTAAAGGATGAGGATATCTATGTTGACATACCCATTCTTATCCAAAAAATTGCCCATCAAAAGTTACCATAATATAGTACTCAATAAATCCACTATCTGCACTTTGTAACTAAATATTTCCGAGTCTTACACTTATATTATATTGTTAAATCATTCTGTTTTCTTTTTCTTAAATTATATAGTTTTGTACAATCACCCTCTCAGCAATCTAGTTAAATATGTAACATTGCTATACTTGCGGGTTAGTGCTAACTTAAACTCATATTAGGAGTGAAAATAAAATTGAAGTTGAATTGAAGTCATGATCGGCCCAGGCTTTTTCTTACGCGGTCATGGGTCAGGAAAGGTCACATTTTTACCATTTCAAACAAGCATAGAACATAAAGTATTCTTTGTAAGCCAAAAATTTCTTCGCAGAAGTACTCAAAACTTTTCAAAGATTTATATGTATAAAAATTGCAATGGGGGTTAGGTGCACTTTAAGATACCAGGTAAAACATTAACTGATCAAAATTTAAGGGATATAGCTGTGCTGGTAACCGTGCAATCGTGTTTTCAGTTTTCCATACACCTCGCTTTCAATATGGGATAAAACTTTTAATATTTATACACGGTGTGTCCTTCAGGCTTAAATATATATAATAATGTAATATATAATAACAATATAGATAGATAGATAGATAGATAGACTGGTTTATTTGAGTCACTTCGCAGTAAGAAAACTGAATTGCGTAACTATTACAAATTGTGTACAACTCTAAATGATGATATAATAATAATAATATATTTAACTGCTATAAAAACTAAGTACTACTATGAGAACTACTATAGCTAGAATTATTATAAAAATTATGGCATTAAACGAATTCCTACATAACTACTACCAAATGTATGATACTGAGCTGTAGCCTAATAACACGTTGTAGGCATTACAACTGGAAATATTAAACGATTTAGAGAATCGTTTGTTTTTTGTGCATGGGGCCGAAATAAGCCGTTTTTTGCTGAGGTTATTATACCTAGTATTGGAGTTAGCTTTGGGTAGGAGATGTTTCAACTTACTCTCAGGATTCTTGCTTATAGCTTGGAACTGTTTCCTAGCAAAAAAGTGCTTCCTATAAAGTCAAAAGATAAGAATAAAATAGCCATAATGATTTGCATCGAATACTAATAATTCTAATGACACTAATAATACTCGAATAATACCATAGTACTACTAGAAACTAAACTACACGATCAAACAAACTAAACTGATCCTGCTTTACAAAGACGCTGTGTTTCAGTCGCGTGTCATTATTTATAAGTAATACCATGACTAGAGGGAAATTAGTGATTAAATTTCCCCGCAAGCCGACGGAGAGTTTGTTGAGAGGAAATTTAAACACTAATTTCCCGAATTGTCATGGTATAACTTTGATATACTCTGACCGGCGCCGAGGAACGGAACAAATCTCTGAGAAGTTTAGTTTTCTCTGCCTAAACTAAAGACGTCGCAGTTGAGCTGCATTCGAAAACGTTTTAATGCTCGATTGAATGACCTTGGCTTCCCCTGGGGACACGTGTGTTTTTTAGAAGAATAGCAGTAAAACACAATGTAATTATGTGCTTGACTAAATATTTAAAGGTCATGCGTATATGATTTTAAGTATCCCACATGGAAGAAGCGGGTTTGAGAAATAAGAGTAGAACACGCAGATTGAAATATGTGATCCCACATGGATTACGTTGAAGGTTATGATGAAGCCCGGTCAGTTTGGGTTCAATTTTTACATCCAGGAGTGCAGGGCTAGTCGTGCCAGAGGGCAGCAAGAGTTGATGCTTTTCACTCTCACGTCCAGCCTGCAATGTCTTCTAATATTCCCTCATTACGATGCAAGGGAAAATTAGAAATATGAATTGTTCTTGCAGGGATATTTAGAAATTTCCCTGTCGAAGACAATGCATATTTCTAAATTTCCTTGTAGTGGGGCGGATATGTGCGATAATTGTTCACTTTTGGCTAAAAGCACGAAATTTGGCACAGAGATGGGTTTTGATGTGCTAATCGATATCTGATATGGTGCCATCGCGAAAATTAGTGCGTAGTCAAGTTAAGAGGATGTTTTCAAAATGGCCGCCATCTTGGACCGGAAGTAAAATTTCATTTGATTAAAAACTCTCTTAACTCTTGTGGTTGTACTTAAAACGGCCAAATAATGTCTTCAACCATCTATACCAGCTAGGTAAATATTTTGTTTGATATTTCAAGCAACACAGGACAAGATTTGTACAAGTATAACCAAATGTTTATAATGGCTGCCATCTCAAACCGGAAGTAGCTGCAGGCAGTACCGGAAGTACATTAAAAAGCCGACTTACTGTGACATGTTTTTACCGAAATTGATCCCACTATTATAAGTAATTGATTTAACACGCTAGCTGATCTTCGAACCCCACAATAGCAAAGAAATAACAGTACTCAGATGTTCTTCATATGTTTTATATGGTATTTACTTACACTATGGCAGTAAATCAGTTTAGTCAGTGTACATATACTAAGAACATTCTTGATATGTGCAATATGCACCATGTTATTCATACATGTAGCTCAAATGCATTTTTCTAAAGAATACATCTTTATTACTAAATCTAAATGGTTACGACCTTTTAAGCCCTTCAAACCAGGTTGTTACCATGTAAGAAGAGCGTTCTACTCATCTGTTTCCACATTCATCAGTGCACGAACAGAGTGCGGTGCAGTGCAGGTCAACCTTCACACAAGAACAGTTTCCCCGACATCCTCTCTTGCATCCACAGCGGACGAGCTGCCGACACGACTTTGTGATCTCAGGAAGTGCTGTCCAGAATGGCTTCCAACGGCCTTCATCTGATGTCCAACCCCACTGCTGCGGACTTGGTAGCACTGGACGTGGAGTAAGGGCTTGTCCCCAGCAGTAACCTGCCTGGTAAGCGGTGCGTTTTGCGTGTTCTAGTAGAGATGCTCTGGTTGGGGGTATTGCATCCAGGGCCCTACCTTTCTGGGCAAACAACTGCTTCCTTGCCTCGTTCACTGTGGTCTTGCTGCTGGTCCTGTCATACAAGAGTACCACGAAGCGCTCAAGGTGCTGCATGCAAGTATCGTTAATGGTAGTTGGGCAGTTGGCTAGAGAAAGAAACGCCTCAGTGACCTCTGGGTAGCATTTCCACGCTTCGAGAGCTGTTTTCTTCCCTCTTCCACCAAAACAAGACACGGTATCACAGCCAGTGAAGGCGTGGAACACAGGGAGTGCCTTTGATACTTGTGGACCCAGGCTGCTAGACAACTCGTGTGCAGGGATATAGCGCAAATGAGCACCAGTTCCCAACGCCACCCACAACTCAAGTTGAGCATGCCCTGGAAGCTGTGTGAACACCGCGACTGCCAGCACAAGTATATCTGTGTCTACAGTTCTGAGCAAGATCTTATGGTAGCCCTGTTGAACTGCGTCCTGTACGTGAAGCAACATTCTGGTGTCAGCTTCCTCATGCGTGTACGGGGACAGGCTTGATACATTACGTGGCAGAGTGCATAGTACTCCTTCTCCACATGTGGTGATCACTTGCTTCTCTATGTTGATGGCGGCTATACATCCTGCCAAGAACTTGAATAACTCACTCTTGTTCTCATTCACGCGTAGGAAGTCATTCCATTTCCGCGACTGAATCTTGTGGTGGCTTTCAGGCTGTTGTCAACATATTCGTCCCACACGACATCTAGACGATCAACACGATGAGCTTGCGCCTGTATGTAGGGTAGAATGGACTGTGTCGCATAGTCGGAAAATGTTCTCTCTGTTGCGCCTGGCCTTATCATATTCACGAGTACAGCTCCGTCGATGATGATCACATCATTTTGTTCAGGCATCTCACTTCGGACTGTGATACTAGCTTGGAGGCAGTCCGCCATCTGACTTCTTCCTTGGAAGACGTAAGGTGCCCAGACTAGAGATGGATGGGGGACACGCTTGGTTCTCGTGCCTGAAGAAATCATCAATGTTGCCATCCCGTGTCTGGCAAGATATGAATAGCCTTGCAAAAAGAGAACAGTCACTCTTCACTGACGATAACTGCTGCGCTGCCTTTGACGTCTTTGGCGGAGATGAACAGAACAAGCTGATTTTATTTCGCTTTATTGGAACGTAGATGGATTTCTTGCGTTGCATCAAGCACTCAGATATAAAGCTGTCACGCTGATTTCTGCCGACTGATTCAATCTCATGCAATCGAGTCACCGCATCTGGCCCTGCAAGCTGCTTAGTATCGATGGTCGACTATCTTCCAGGAAGGGATTTCCTAGGTCTTCCATGCTTGCCACCAGAGATTTTACATCTTTGAAAAAGGATACTTGATGGCTTCTCTGCGTCTCATGATGACTGTCTTTACACACATCTTCTGTATTTGTGGACATGCTTGCTTCAAACTCGTTAACAAGCCTTGCTATCTCTGGGCCGGACGTCATCCATCTCCGAAGAGCAGCTGGGTTTTCCGTGAGACCTACAGCGCCGCCATCACCTTTCACCATGGCATTATTTTGCTCATGAGCCTGGTCAATGCCAATTGCCGAGAAGCGTCTCGGCGACTTGTGGACAGTGAAACATCCCTTCTCAAACTGCGAGGCGACGTCTGGAGCTGTCTTCTCGAGGGTGACCATGTCGCGAAAATGGACGGAAAGCCAGCGCGCATAGTTCGTATGGTTAAGGGCAAAAAACCAAGGCAGCATGTCATAGATAGCGTCAATGTAAAGTGCGAAGTTCCATTGACGAAGTGATTTAATATACGTCAACAGAAGCAGCTCAAGCTGGAATGTGGTATACCAGTAGAGGAATTGTGGCGCGGCTGAGGCCTGCTGCTTACACCAGTTGTCAAAGGGAAGGGCGTTGTCTTCACTTGTCATGTCCTCTTTGTACTTGGTATATGCCTTTTGGAGCAATATGTACAGACTGCTTGCCGTCACTTGATGAGCTCGTCGAGTACGGGTAACGTTTGCCGCCTTAAGAAAAGACTTCGCTGTTCCAGCTGATGCAACATCTGCGTCTACCAATGCTGCAGTCCATCCGCTATCCTCCAGCCAATTGCCGATGGCTTTTAGAAAAGCCATTTCGATATGCAAGCCTCCAAACATGATCACAAACTTCTGCTCCCCATAACGTTCCGGCCAGTTCCACTGAATTTCATTTGCTACAGCATACAGCGGCTGATCAACAGCAATTACTGGATGTTGACCAGGATTCAGGTAATGCACAGCTGCCTTGATCACATCCATAGCATGTCGGATCATTGATATTGACTTAGCCTGATCAGGGAAAAGAGGCAGAAGAGCAGATATGGCAGATGAGCGTGTGTGATGCTCTTGATCCCTGGTCGAGTGATACGCTGACCACGATACATTTGTGCCATCCTCCAGACACTCACTATCAGCGACATTCTGCTCTGCATTTTGCAGCCACCCCTTTTCTTCTCCGAGGGCGCGGTCAATTGCACTTCCATCTTTTTGAAGTTGGTTACTGATTTCTGGGACCACGGGTTTGGTGCTTTGCATAACCGCCGGTGTAACTTCCGTGTAGGACTTGGGTAGCTCTGCCACGGTTTTGGAACCAGCGCTCACTGATTGCTCAATACCAATTTGCGCTCGAGCAATCCCAGGAGCGTCGGGAGTGACATTCTGGAATAGATATATCCCTGTCCCGTGGAATGAATCGTGTGCAGTAGTAGAACTGGGATTGTGATCAATGTTATCGACAGCAGAGGTGGTAAACAAACCCAGGCGAAGATTTGAAGGGCAAACAACATTATCTTCTTCATAGCGTCGACAAATGGCATTCCCCAAATCTGTTGAGATGGCGAGAACTCTGTCGTAGGAAACACTGAGACCCAGACTGTGCATTATTTCAATTAGATCACGACTGCGCGTCTTTGCATGGATGGACAGTCCAGTGTATATGGCCAGTGGCGTCTCGCGGGCTTTGTTCCTGCGCTCTCGCTTTACGTCTCCTTCCCGCCGACGAAGGTAGCTGTTGAATTGCATCAACTGGGCTATAGTGAGACCTGCTTGTGAATTAGACGCAGTGCTGGCTTGATTTTCAATATTTGGGCCGTATAGAATCATATTCACGAGAGATACTAGGGATGCGGGGACTGAGTTTGCCTGGCAGTTGGTCTCGAATGTCCCATCAAATGAATATTTCATTGCCAGCATATCTTTACGGACAATACTGGCGGCCTTGGCAAGATGTATGGCCTCATCATCGCAGTCTTCTTGGTGAACTTTCTGGATCATACGTCCGAGATCATCTTTGAAGGCAAGAAAAACATCACGGCCACTGCTGTAGTCCTCTAAACCAGGAAGGTGAGAGAGAATTCGTTCCTTCAATCGTGTGGTATTTACTCGTGCAGTCGTAGTAGTAATACCAAGCTGCTCCAGGCGGGACTTGTATGCTTTAGCTAAATCTGCAAGTTTGAAAACTGTGAGATCCGACTCTTCAATGTAGAGAACAAGCTCTGCTAGTGCAATCCCTTCAGAACCAATGCTATTCTCATTATCTAGTTCATCATTGCACGCCGATGTCTTGGCTTTTTTATACAGATCAGTTAAACACGAGGCGTGATATTTCGCTTCGAGCGCTACAAGGTCTCCTCCCTCGCTAAGTTTAGTTATCAGCTTTTGATCTTGTAGAGCTAATGCACATTCACGAACTCTGGAATCCAAGCCGAGGGTCGAAACGTTGTGAAGGGGCTTGTTTCGAGCCGCAGGATCGTCGCATAAAAAGCAAGTGCCAGTACTTTCTACAGAGACAAACGAGGCGGAGCGTGTGCACTTTCCCCCGACTTGAAGCTCCTGTTCTTGTGCGCGCCTCTTCTCCGCTCTTTTGAGTTTGGTGGAATTGAAAAGGGCGTAGCAGCTTTTGTGCCAGCAAGCTTTATGCCGTGAAAAAGTATCCTCGATCCCCTCCCCTTCGTCAAGCCTAGAAAGATTTACATCGCTTGGCATACAATCGAGGTCGTGAAACTTTGTTATATTGGAAGCCAAAGTTCTGTAGCCTGCCCCAGCATCAGACTGGCGCTTGGTATCAGCTGGGCACTGCAACGGCTCCTTGGTTATTTGCTGGCAAATAACACAACGAGACCAGTCTGTCTTCTCTAAGCCTTGGTCACCGCTATTAGACATCAGTGACAGTTCCTTCAATGAAATCGAAAATTTTCGATTATAGGCTAAGCTCGATGAAAATTAATCTGAATGAATTGTCAAACAATTCAATGAGCTCCATATCAACAAAATTAATAATATAATAACTTCATGACTATGCCAGAAAAACGTCTTTTTTTACCATCCGTTTATATCAGTAGTAGTTTTAACTACAATTTTTTCTCCCTAATGGTGAATTTCATTCTTTAATTACATTTCCTCGAGTGATATGAGAGAATCTTTACACAAGAGAACGCTCCATTTTGAATAAAACAACTCATATAGCAGGCGTAAAATATGTACTTACAGTGCATCCAGTGTAGTTATCTGTTCAGGTCTTCTTACGATGCATGCCAAATAACTAAAAACACTGTCTCTTTTACATCTCTTATCAATTTACATACTTACATGTTGCGCTATTTTTTGTTTTCTGACAATTAACCTAGCTTATAGCTTGCAAAAATCCTTCCCTCCTTTCGTCAGAGAAAAAGATGGCGGACTTGAAATGCAAATTAGTTTCCCGCTAGATTTCTGGGTAATTTACCAGTCTATCTCGGCATCATTTCTTTAAAATTTAATAACAGGAAATCATATTTGATAATTGTGGATTAAATGTTTGATACATGTTGTAAATGGTACTGTTTCGTATCACGTCCGGTTACAGTGCAGCACACGCAGTATTTACGTAAATCACCAAGCATGCTAAGGCTTGGCTTGCTGGCGAAATATGCTAATTAGGTGCAAATTTCAATTTCGGTTAATATCTCTTTAGGTTTAACAGTTAGAGCAACCAAAATTGGCCACAAGGTGTTGTTTGTTACATTACAATTTTTCCAGTACGTCGTTACCATGGCAACATCAATTAAGGGGGCTCAGCCGGGAACTTCTGATTTTGTAAATGGGGCACAAGAACACTAATCTTTTTCTGATATCAGTTCATAAATGTGTTAGTTAAACAAAGACACAACTTTTGGTGCTTGGCATGCTTGTACTTAAATCACGTGACCGTGAGAACAGTAGCCATAGCAACATACTTCATTTAATATATCTGTTACTAGATATACTGGACAACCATACGAGGCAGAAATGGATGTAGACACACTCTTTACTTGATACTGAAATAAAAGTTTGGAGAAGGGAGTATGTTCTATAGACCCCATTTTTACTTAAACGCTGAAATATTAAATTGAGAAAAGAACACCCTTAGATCTAGTTTCCATGGCAACCAAGTGTTCAGAAATTATATGGGCCACGAGACCAAGATAACTGCCAAGTTTAGTTCCCATAGCTTATTCCTGTACCGAGATATTGAAAAAACACTACTTATCCGCGTATAAGCCCCTAAACAAAGCCTTGACATGCTTGAAATAAGGGCCTGTTTCGTTTTTTGGGGCGATTTTGAAAAAAATACCCTCAAACATTAGAAGTAAATTACTTTTGCAGAGGTTAGGATAAACTGTAGTTATTTTTTGCTAAGTTAACACAACTTCCGGTGACGACAACTCTCACTTCCGGTCCAAGATGGCGGCCATTTTGAAAACATCCTCTTAACTTGACTACGCACTAATTTTCGCGATGGCACCATATCAGATATTGATTGGCACATCAAAACCCATATCTCTGCCAAATTTCATGCTTTTAGCCAACAGTGAACAATTCAACCTAAAATCTGCACCTATCCGCTCCACTATTGCATTTGTAATGAGCCGGAGAATTTAGAGATTAAATGTGCGTGAACAAACAAACTTACTATGCGCGCGGCACGGTTTTGAAGTTTTTGGAGCTTTTTAGAAAGGCCTTTGTTAGGAGTCGTCCGGTTTAGGGGTTCATAATTATTTAGATTACTGGTCAGTAGCTCAGTTGGTAGAGCACGGTCTAGAGTGCGGGAGGTCGGGGGTTCGAATGCCGGCCGCGTCCTTGGTCAGGGGCATATAAGCCGTTGGACTTGTCTCCTTACTCTTCTAATCTACACGAGGGGGACGTAAAAGAACCTGTTGTGTTATTTCGAGAAAGAGTAGGGGATTGTCTCCCGACACAACAGCCTGGTATTCTGAGGTACTAACAATCACTCATGATTGTAAACTGCACGGCAGCACATTGCGCCACAATAGCAGTCCGTATCACAAAAATAACCTTGTGAAGCGCATTTGAATATATTCATATAGAGTTTGCGCTATATAAATGAATACCTGTAACCTTGTTTTTTAGGTTAAGGTTATTTTACTCTTCGTGACAGTGTTTGATGTGGTTGCATGTCTTTTTTAAATAGAAGGAATCACTTTATAAATGCAAAATTTGTGTACCTTTTATGGGTCAACGTCATTATGGTTTTTAAACCTCCTTTAATTTTTGCGTACCGGAATTTCGCTATCGGAATTACATTAAGCTCTTTCGTCTGCTTTTTGTTTGCGATTTGCAGTTTGCGCGTAGGAGATTGTTATTAAAGGAAATGCAGTTTACTATAATTATAATCGTCCGCCTCAGAAATAGCCCAACAGCTTACCACTTTACATCGCATTCTTTACACCTCAGAAATAGCTCAACTGACATAGCTAGCTCAGGTCATATACTGATGTAATCGTTCTTTTCATTTCACATTTAAAGCATGGGTTGGATCTATCTCAGACGCCCTCATCTTCCTGGCATCGCCCCTGGCTACTGCAGGTTGCATACGGTTAGGTTGCCGCGTTGTCGCCGTGGCTGGAGCAGTAACATGCGGTTTTAGCCTCGTCATCTCATCGTTTGCTCCGTCCCTTCTGCTAATGTACTTCTCTCATGGCATCTGCTATGGCGTAGGCTGCAGTTTTCTTCACACATCAGGCCTTCTAATAACGACTAAGTACTTCTACAAGAGGCGTTCTCTAGCCACTGGGATCGTAGCAGCTGGAGTAAGCATCGGTGTACTTACGCTAGGGCCATTACTTCAGGTCTTGATTGACAGTTTAGGATGGAGAAATGCATTGCGGTTTATTGGGGGACTGTTTAGTGTGGTTCTTGTACTAGCACTCATTAGCTATGATCCCAATGTGGGAGAAGAATGCGATGAAACGACAAGAAGTTCGACAACCGACAGTAGGAGAATCCGTCAAACTGTGGCGAGGAAAGCGAGGAAGAAAACCCGTATTGACTGTTCTATCTGGAGCTTTCCTGCTTATTCCATTGCAGTTGCTGCTATTATCTGCGATTCGTTCGGCGCTTATGTGCCCCTGTTTCATCTGGTAAGTTGTGTTTAGGCTTTAGGGGAGGGAGGTGGGGGTGGTGCTAGTGGTTAGCGCTTTGTCTCTTAACACTGTGGCCTGGGTTCGAGCTACGGTAACGGCACGTGAGTTGGGCTAGTTTGTTGGTATCTCGCCCTTGCTCAGAGGGCTTTCTCCGGTTTTCTTCTCTCCACAAAAACCAACACGCTAAACTCCACTGCGATCTGTGGTTTATCCGTGGCCTGACTTTGATCATCCCCTATGGCTGTTTCAGATCCCGTAAAAAAATGTGTTCTTCTTGTGTCGGTATTACCATCCCGTCATTTTTACCAAATTGTATTTAACATCCGAATTCCAAATCGGTCTAGATATCAGTATGCAAAATGAACAGTTATATAGATATGCCATATTTTTTTCTTTTTGAAAATCTCTCGATTTCTTTCGTATAGATCAAGCATTGTCAAGAAATGGGTTTGTCATCCGACATCGCTTCCTCTCTCTTCATTTCCATGGGTGTTTCATCTCTTGCGGGTAGAATTCTCGCAGGTCGTCTGTGTGACCATCCACGAATTTCTCCCGTCTACGTTCATCAGGCCTCCGACGTTATTATTGGTGCATCAATGTTTTTGATCTCATTAGCGAGAGATTATAAAGACTTCGTCGTGTTTTCTGTTTGCTTTGGTTTTGGCAATGGAATGTATGTTACCACACTAATGTTAATCTTCCTGAATACCGTGGACGCTAAGAGAAGACCAACAGCCTTTGCTGTAGCTGAGGTCATAGATTCCCTACCTATAGCACTTGGTGCTCCAATGGCAGGTAAGCGCAGTTGAGAGATGATCTCTCTTTAGACTGAGAAAATCAGACGCATCTCTCGCTCCACTATAGCTCCCACACACAGAGAGAGAGAGAGACTCTGGAAGTGGAGAAAGAGAGACTCTGGACATTAGTGGAGAGAGGCGTCTGATTTTCTCAGGCTACCCTCTCTTTAGGACCTGACAGGAGGAGAAGTACGTGGGGGTGGACGTATGGGAATGGGTGGACCTTTCACAGACCAAAATTTCCACACCCTTTTTTAGACCTGCCCTCAAACCCAGTTACATTTGTTACCCTATTTTCGAGCAAAGTATGGCACGGTAACGGGTGGGGTACGTATGGTACGCTACGACGTTACAATCGGCTTCTCTGATTCTTTCCTTCCAATCAGTCTTTTTATTTGTCGTCTTCCTTTCCCCAGATCCCAATTATCCGAGAGGAGCCCATTACCCGGAGCATCCATCTCCCAATTACTACGTCTATGATGCACCGTTGTCAGTATGTTTCCCGCGAGTTCGGTTTCCGCTAGCCAATCACAAGAGTTTACGTTAAAAAAATTGAAATCTAAAAATAACCGCCCGGTCTGGGAAAATTCTGTATCACGAATTAATATATGACATATGTAGCGGCCTCCTTCAAAGGTAGCTCACACTATATCGGTCACCTCAAGTGCGTATGCCTGGTTCAGGGATCAAATTTACTCCTTATTTCAGCACAGCCGAGTACAGCCGAAGGGCGCCAAGTTTCTCACGGTAATAGATATCGCATCATTCTTGACTCCCTTGTGCGCAGTAAAACGCGTCACGTGCTCTGTCGGGTGACTTCGATCACGAAATCAGTGAATCGAAAACACGGCTCCGAGTTTAAAAGAAACAGTGAGGACAATGACTGGATATGGTTAAGGTTAAAGCCGTTTCCTATTTCAGCTTAGGAAAGATGCCAACAATAATAATGTTTCGTTGACGAGTTATTAAGGCGAAATTATGCGAAATAGGTCACGTGACTTTTTGTACGCTTGATATTTCCTTATCTTTACTTGATAGTCATATTATCTTAACCTGCTATGTAGACGTATTTTTTCACTCTCATAAATTCGAAGAAAAATAACGTCTGCTTACCCGAGCGCTTAATTAGTTTCCAATGTGCATGCATGACGTCAGTACGTTTGTTTTATTTTTCTGCCCAATCAATTTTAGTGAATCGGCGCGCCAGTGAACACTCTCCTATGATTGGTCAATGGCAAATGTATCGTCTGAATCCTTTTAAATGCAACATTACGTCACTTTCCAGGATATGGAAGGTAAAATCTGATTGGTCCATAACACAATGAGGTGTGTATATTGGAAACCAATTAAGCGCTCGGGTAAGCAGACGTTATTTTTTTCTTCGAATTTATGAGAGTGAAAAAATACGTCTGCATAGCAGGCTATATTCTCTAAGCGTGGTCTAAAATATTTCTCTAATTATGACGTCATCGATCACGTGATACGACAGTCATCCACTTAAGGAATTTAAGAAAGTAGATGTTAGTATTGTGGTGTGAACAGACTTTGTGTACAATGTTGTCCTTGTTGCTGCCACAGCGAGCGAGCCTGAAGCGAGCGAGCAAGGCAGCAGTTCTAATCCCTGATAAGCGGGTCCAAATCTCGATTTCTTTTTTTACCACAATGCATCTCTTCTATTGTCTTTTTTTGCCACAATGCTTTGCACGGATCTGATCGTCACGTGACATTACACGAGGTGGAAGCTAACTACGTTCAACCGTTCTTTAACGCATTTCTGTGTATGCGATCCTTGTGTAATCATGAATTTGTTGACGCGTAGGCGAACTCTGTGTTACAATTACATTTTCAATTACAGTTGATTTCCGGTGTTTAAACTTTACCGGGGAGAACAGAAGTTTTTTGTGCCGGGAATCTTAAGAAATTGTCGGGAATTGGTAGGCTCAGGGGATTTACCGGAATATCGTTGATATGTCGGGAAAAATGAAAATAAATCGGGACAACTTTTGAGATACACACCTCAGCTTAAACAGTATTTAGTCGCTCGTTCGCGATATGATACGAAAACCTCGTGAATAAAAACGAAATCAAGCTCTTAACATGTAATAATCTCTATATATTATATAGCGTCGTCTACGGAGGAAGCTCTGAGACGCTCCGGGTAATGGGTTCCTGCTATCTCTCGGTTATTTATAATTGTTATTAATTGAATGTATACTTCCTCTGAAGGCCTCATGGCAGACAGGATGGGTTCGTACATTCCTTCTTTCTACACTGCTGGTGGTATGGTGTTGATGGGTGCCGTTATTCCATTTCTACTCCTTTGTTTTAAGAAGAAAGAAAGTGGTACAGAGGAGCACATGGAGAGTCTCGGATTCTGCGAGAGCCGAGATGGACTTGATGATAGCTGTGAAACGGTTGTTATAGAGAAACTGACTGTTCTTTAGACTTTACAGAACCGGGGGGAAGGGGGAAGGGGGGGGGGAAGCACTTGTATGATAAATGGATAGGTATGTGCGGCTATGGTGTATAGCACCGGACCCGGTTTTACGAAAAAAATAGGGTATATACTTCATGGTAGTGTTTCGTCCCATATAGTCTCCCTGCATAATCATTTCCTCTACTGTTTTATTTACAGTATTATGCAGGGAGACTATATGGAACGAAACACTGCCATGAAGTATATACCGAAAATAGCTCCAAAACCCGGATTTCCAAGTTAATTATTCACATATTATATGAATTCCGACATTCTTAACATGTTATATGATATGTTTTCTCGTTTGTCAAATCTATTAACATCTAGTACCTGAAGTACAATATTCTGTCTGATACTATTAAAGTTGTATCAGGTTTGTCTTAGTCTTTCGACTTGTCATTTACATTATTTTTAGGAGGATGTTCCGGTCAACCTTCAAACCTTTAGTTATCATTTCGACTCTATCAATTGATAAGTTACCCTGGGTGCTAGAGGATCTACTGCTCTCTCCAAGCCAAAGTTTAGATCGACGAGAAGCCTTTAGGTCGATCTAAACTTTGGCTTGGAGAGAGCAGTCGGAACCAATCTGGCACCCAGGGTACTGATAAGTGTAACTTTATAGTTAATATGATTAATCATATACATTAAAAAAAATATCGATTCTGATTGGCTAAGAGCAGTGCAGTTCAAATGTAATTCAGTGCAAAAAAGTGTAATTCAGTGCAATTACAAACAAGGTTAAAATTGTTAATTTTTTAATGTATATGGAGTAATAAGTAATTATACGTTTTTCTCACTCGTATGTTTTTCAAATATCTAAAATTGCGTTTGCACTTGGAAACAAGTGAAGCTTTATCTGCCTATCCTCATTAAATAAAGTATTGTTATTATTATTATTGCTGCCGCAGCGAGCGAGCCTGAAGTGAGCGAGCAAGGCAGCAGTTCTAATCTGTAAGCGGGTCCAAATCTCGATTTCTTTTTATACCACAATGCATCACTTCTATTGTCTTTTTTTACCACAATGCTTTGCACGGATCTGATCGTCACGTGACATTACACGAGGTTGGAGCTACTACGTTCAACCGTTCTTTAACGCATTTCTGTGTATGCAATCCTTGTGTAATCATGAATTTGTTGAACTCTGTGTGAACTATCAGTTTCCAAAGAGCAAGATCTCTCGGCTGTTATCAAGGTCTATCAAGATGGTGAGCAGCAAATCATTTTCTTCTATTGACCTTCGATAAAGTCAAGCAGCCGGTTCAAAACACAATTAGCATTGACAATTACATTCTCAATTACAGTTGATTTCCGGTGTTTAAGCTTCACGGGGAGAACAGCAGTTTTTTGTGCCGGGAATCTTAAGAAAATGTCGAGAATTGGTAGGCTCAGGGGCCGGATTTACGGAGATCGTTGATATGTCGGGACAGAATGAAAATAAATCGGGACAACTTTTGAGATACACACCACAGCTTAAACAGGATTCAGTCGGACGATAGCGCCAAAACTACAAAATATATTCATCCTTGATATTTTTATCACCCAGTAATATATTTTTCCTGCCAAAGTACTACCAGTGGCGTAGACAGGTTTTTAAAATTTGTAGGCCCAAACAACCGCTCCGTAAGGGTCGCTTCTTTAGGGGTCCGGGAGCATGCTTCCCGGGAAATGTTTAGATTTAGACTTTCGCAAATGCCTTCTGCTGCACTTTCAGGTCATGTTTTGTGTATTTCGACAGCTCCTCAAGCCCAACATTCACTTGTAATAAGACAAGTAGGCTGTAAAATGTGTAGGCCCAGGCCTACGGGCCTATAGGCTAGATACGCCCTTGACTACTGTAGGTTCTCTTCTAATACACTTCCTTAACTGAGCGGAGCAGCATTCACTACCTGTTAGGTATACTAGTATATTATTCCTGCCAAAGAGCTACTGTAGGTTCTCTTCTAATACAGTGGAACCTCGATATAACGATACTCGATATAACGATGTTCCCGGTATAACGATCAACATTTGACAGCCCGGCAAATGTTACAGTAAATGTATGGAGAAAAATCCCGATTTAACGATACTTGATATAACGATATTCCCGATATAACGATCACAATCTGGCAGCACAAACGTAAATTTTACCCCGATATAACGATAAAATCAAATGCGTGAACTCAAAAAGGAACATTATATGGACAATGACCAAGATGTTATTTCAAATGTTAAAGTTTTATAGTTTTCCAGTATGTGTGTACACACAATACTAAAGTTTATCCTTGGAAAGATGGAAACCAAGAACAACGGCAATAATAAATTACACAACGGACACTACATGAAAAATCAATTATTAACAATACCCCGATATAACGATATTTTTGGCTCTTTTCACGGTCTCCCGATATAACGATCTAATTTGGTCAGTCCCTTGGTACATCGTTATATCGAGGTACCACTGCACTGTATTATTATATCGACAACGCATTGAACATGTTGACTGACATACCACAGAATGACCAGAGGATCATGTATCACTGACGTAGATCCGGACAAAGGTTTATTATCGACCCTCGAGCGACTCTCTTGATTCACTCTTCGTTCGATCATGGCCAAAGCATTCACGTTGCGAAGTCTAGTGTTTCTCGTCGTGTTAACGTGCTTTATTGGTTGTGTATGTCCCACGTGGTGGAATCCGCTAGAATGGCGAGTGTACTGGAAAGATGCGCTGCGAGATAGAGATTACGAGCGGGAAGCACAGCCACAACAACCTCATCTCGGAAGATCAGAAAAGCCTTTGAAGAAAGATGGGTAAATATGGAATGCTACTTCATGATAATAATTCTTATACCGTAATTGGACTGTTAATTACAAGAAGTGACATTTTCCATATCATTTTGTCAGTATCGCAGGTATCGAAATCCATCAGTTCAAAATGATTGTGTAGTTTATTAATTGAAATTCATTGAAGCGACGCTAGCGAAATCTTTATCCCTTTCCTTCGACTTTGAAATGCCCATCCTCTCAAGGTTTAATTAGGAGTATTTAGCTCGGCGAGATTGTGAAGGCGCCCCTAACTCGGGCAATTCAATCGTTACTTTAATTCAGCTCAGGGGTGGACCATCAGAAATCAGGGAAGAAGGTGGCAATTCCAAACAACACCGTGCAAGGGTCCCCAAAAAATCCTGCAAGCACTTGTTTACCCAAACAAATTTCGTTCAAGAGAACATATACGGGTCCTGGGAAATACAGTATGAAAAAAAACATGCACAGTTCACATAGTGCAAAAAAATCGCGAAGAGCTAAGATGGCCCAAAAAAGTGTCATCCAAAAAAATTTCCACCCCCTCCCCTGATTTCTAATGGTCCAATGAGTACAGTGAGTAGTATCTCAGAAGATTGTACTTTGCCAAGAGAACAAAACTCCTAGGCTAAAATGTTTGAGAACTAACTTAAGTTTGTGTCCTTAACGTTTCTTATTCGTCTTATGAGAATAAACACTTGCGCTGTCAAGATCCCAACGTCAGTCACTCGTGAGTGCCATTCCGTGGTGGGACGACGACGATTGAAATGCAGGTAGGATATGTACTCTATGAGCCAGTTTGGACAAACTGAAATAATGATTTTATAAGAGAGAGAGAGAGAGAAAAATATAGGGTGGGAGGAAGCGAGAGAGAGAGAGGAGAGCGAGAAAATACAAAACCGCTCCAAAACACCATTCCAAGCTCTAAGAAAACCACCCTAAAGGACACACGATGCCAAACTGCACTAGGTGTGATGGAATCGTTATATTGTAACTTGTTCACACGGTGTTTCTACGTTATGTTTTGAGCTTATAAAACTCAGCCGAAGTGAAACACTTAGTTCAGCACTAAACAAACTGAACTGAAAGCCAGGAGTCCTACACACAGTAACAGTGAATCTGAATTGAATATAATCAATGACATGCCTGACAAGGTAAATCCACGGAAAATTGCACGAGAAAACCAATTACCTCGTCACGCATGTGATTTTCCTTGAATCGCATAGTCCGATGAATTACTTGATGATGTAGGACTTTTGTTGATATTTTGCTAAGTTATAAATAGCGCACATACCTGCTCATAGCCTACAGTGGTGATTCAGCTGTGACTAACGCTGAGGGGTGCATTAACTCGTATAGGAACTGAAGTGAAATGCTTCCGCTCGCGCTTAAGCTCACACAATATATATACTGGCTGTAATCCAGAATAAACAGCTACATGCGACTGGCCGTTACCCTTACTGCCCAATGAACTTGCTTGTTTTAGCACAGGAAGCCCAAGCTCTGTTTATGTAAATTTGATTTTATAAGTGTTTGTATGGGAATATAAAAATCTAGCTTTTCGATAAATATACTGTAATAAAAATGAATAAAACTTACCTGGTGTCTATAAGCTGTGTGTTGGCTGTGTCTGTACGTAGTTTCAGCTAATTTGGGCGAATTAATTTTACATATATTTGTATTTCTCATTAACCCTCCAAGTAAACAATTTCTTCTTTAGTATGTAGAGTAAGGGATGTAAAATTCGCTGAAACGACGTACGTACAGACACAGCCAAGACACAGATTATAGGCACCAGGTAAGTTTTATTCCTTTTTATTACAGTATATTTATCGAAAAGCTAGATTTTAAAATTCCCATACAAACCCTTATAAAATCAAATTTACATAAACAGAGCTTGAGCTTCCTGTGGTTTTAGCCTGGTTTTCATGTCGGCGAAAATCCCAGACGATAGGGGATTTAGATGTTTCCCCGACCATCTCCGATATTTGATAATTGTGAATCAAATCACATGCTTCATATCGCCTTATCGGGCAATACAGTTGATTCAATAACTGTGCTCATTTAGCATTAGCATATGTTGTCCAGATGAACACTCAAAGATAACTATCTCTGCGCGCCATATGCATTATTCTCTATATTATTATTATTATTATTATTATTATTATTAATGTCATGCACTTACAAATAATGTTCACAGCTTATGAAACAACTTTAATAATGCTAATGTGAACCAAGATTTGAAGTTAGAGGTGCCACAAACCAGTGACATATCTGGCTGGCACATAACATAACATGTACATTAATATGCCTTTCAGTGACCCCTTACACGCACAGCCAGTCTATATATCAGACCTGAAACCAGCGAGCAAGAGAGGAATTAAAAGGGCGGGAGCGAGGTAGAAAAAAATAACGCATTTCATGATCAAATCGAAATTCATCATATCGTTTTAAGCAATGTGTACTCAGGTATAACTCGGGTAAATTATCAAAATAACTTCAGTGGTAATATTTGTATGGCCATTTTTATATATTTCGCTTTGATAGTAAATAGAACTGAACATTAGCATCAAAAGGGGAATTACTGAAGCATATTTTACACCGTACAACAACAACAGCAACATCAGTGAGATGTGGGTATTAGGCCTGTTTCAGACTGCGAAACGTTCATGCGTCGAATAGGACTTTTGCAGGAAACAGTCACAGGGGCGGATCCAGGATTTTTGAAGGGGGGGGGGGGGTGTGGCTGGCATATATTATTTGTTTGGGAACATACAGGGGGTGGCTGTCATCGATTCTTTGTTCAGGAACATGCATTGCCTCTGTAAAATGCTGCAATTTGGCCAGTCCAACCAGCCCAAAGGGGGGTGGCTAGCCACCCAAACCACCTCCCTAAATCCGCCCCTGAGTCACGTGTTGATATATCACTTCAATAACCAATGAATTGAGCTCGTGATGTTTACTGGAAACAGTCACGTGCTGACGGATATATCACTTCAATCACCAATGAATCAGTGAGCTCGTGATCCCATTGGGAAAGGCTTTACTAGAAACAGTCACGTGCTGATATATCACTTCAATAACCAATGAATCAGTGAGCTCGTGATCCCATTGGGAAAGGCTTTACTAGAAACAGTCACGTGCTGATATATCACTTCAATAACCAATGAATCAGTGAGCTCGTGATCCCATTGGGAAAGGCGTTACTAGAAACAGTCACGTGCTGATATATCATTCCAATAGCCAATGAATGAGTGACCTCGTGATCCCATGGGAGAGGCTTTACTAGTTCGAAAACAAACTGCAGAATGCTGTTTTAGAATAAGTAGAATGAAGAATAACCAATACGACGTAGAATTATACGGATTTAATGTAGCACAATATTTCGACTAGCCATACTAGTCTTCATCAGGTGCTTAGGAGCTTTTACAATGTGACTTGACAATATATAATGGTAAAACGGAAATGACGTAAAAAACATAATATGATAACGAAAGATAACTAACGGTGTGGCTGATTAGTAAGTCTCATCGCGTTTGTTAAGGCCATTAGGTTCAAGAGTGTTAGCACGTGTTATGAGATAAGCTTCTCTAGCTTTGCGAATAGCATCACGAGAAGAGAAAATATGTTCTAAAGGAATTAAAAGAATATTAGATGCAGAGTGGTCAGGGTTAGATAGAAAATGTTCAGATGCAGTGGTGGGTTTGGATTTACTGGAAGGTTTGTCAACTGTTCTACGATGTTCGTTGAAACGGTCTTTAAGTCTACGTTTGGTTTCACCAATGTACTGTTTGTTACATTTAGTACATTGAATCATGTAGATGACGTTTTTAGTGTTGCAGTCCATGTGTGTGGTAATGGTTCTGGTTTCACCCGTAGAAGTAAAAGTATATTGGGTGCAGTTATCAGAAATGTAAGGGCAAGTTAAACAGTTTTGTCCACAACGAAAAGAACCTGGATTGTTGTTGGAAGCAGTGTTGGAGTTATCTGAAGGTAGTTTGGATTTGACTAGCAAATCACGTAGATTGGACGAACGTCGGAAGGCTACAAAAGGGCGTTGGGGGGAAATAGTTTTGCAACGCACGGAGGAATGTAGAAGATCAAAATGTTTCTCAAAGATAGGAAAGATAGATGGAAGTGACGGATTATAGGTGACTATAAAGGGAATACGGTGAGAGGAATTAGATTTCTGTTTAGGTTGTAGAGCAAGATTACGAGGGATATCGGCAGCGCGTTTAGTTTGTTTAGTGAGTAAATCACGGCTGTAACCTCGTTTAAGGAGATAGGAGATGAGTTCAGAGGTACGGTTTTTAAAAGCTTCATTAGTGGAACAAATACGTCTGAGACGGAGAGCTAAGCTGAAAGGAATGGCTTTTTTAGTATGACTAGGATGACAAGATGAAAAAAGCAGATGCTGATGTTTATCGGTGGGTTTACAATAAAGGTCAGTTTCAATGACTCCATTATTAAGGGATACATTGACATCAAGAAACGGGACATTACTAGAAGAGTGAAAACTGCTCAAGCATGTTAAGGCCTGGTTCAGGGGTCAAATTTCGGGTAAAAACTCTTTTCCTTATTTCAGCACAGCCGAGTATGGTAAGTACGCCAAGTTTCTCACGATAATATATATCGCCATTCTTGACTACCTTAAGTGGTTTTTGTGTAGTAAAACGTGTCTGTCACGTGACTTAGAACACGAAATCAGTAAATCAAAAATGCGGCTCCGAGTTTAAAACAGCTAGGATGATGAATGGATATCTTTAGTTAAGGTTGAAGCCTTTTACCTAAATCAACTTAGAAAAGATGACTACAATGTTTCGTTAACGAGTAATTAAGGCGAACATATGCAAAATAGGTCACGTGACTTTTTGTACCCTTAATATCTCCTTATCTTTACATGATAGTCATGTTTTCTAAGCGTGATCTGAAACACTGCGGCAGGAGTAATGTTTTAGCAGGGTTACTTTATGTTCATATGTTATCGTCGCAGCCGCATTTCACTGAAACGATTTTATATAATTATGACGTCATCGATCACGTGATATGACAGCCATCCACTTAACAAATTTAAGGAAGTTGATATTAATATTACAGTGTAATTAGTTTTTGTTTAAACTGTTATTTCTGTCAGAAAACATTTTTTAACGTACATCTATTTTCCGTTAAATGAACCAGGCCTTAACATGCTTGAGTGGTAAATTTGATAGTAGGATGAATATTATTAAGATAATCGATGAAAGTTTTGAGGTTATCCGGACCTTCCGTCCAGACCATAAAAATATAATCGATATATCTAAGCCAAGAATAGGGAGTGAAAGGGGCTTTGTTCAAAGCATTGGCTTCAAAGTAACCAAGAAAGAGATTAGCAAAGGAAGGTGCCATTTTGGTTCCCATAGCAGTACCATGAATTTGTAGGTAGTTGTTATTATTAAAAGTGAAGTTATTCATGGTAAGAATCATACGGATAAGATCACATAAAGTACTAGTAGGGATAGTTTTATCAGAACGAGTGCTAAGAAAATGATAACATGCATTGATACCGTCATTATGGGGAATGTTGGTATAAAGAGAGGACACATCTAAAGTGACAAGAAGAGCATTGTCCGGAAGGTCACGGAGGAGGGAGAGTTTATGAAGGAAATCATTAGTGTCTTTGACATAAGACGGAAGTTTGCTAACTAAAGGTTGGAGGTAGTAATCAACGAATTCCGAAATACGTTCGGTAGGATGACTGTTGGAAGAGACAATAGGACGACCAGGATTACCTGGTTTGTGAATCTTAGGCAGAATATAAAAGCGCCCTGGTTTAGTATCGCGTTGAATAAGATATTTACGGGTTTTATCGTCAATGTAATGGCTATGGAACATTCTGTCTATGTATTCGGTTACACGTAGTTGGATATGTGTGGTCTTGTCTTCGTCATGCAGTGGTCGGTAGAATTTGGTATCGTTAAGTTGTCGGTTGCATTCGTCAATGTACCATTGTAAGTTCATGACAACAGTCCCAGAACCTTTGTCGGCAGGTTTGATGACTATGTCAGGTCGTTGTTTCAGTCCTTGTAAAGCTTGTCGTTCAGAATTGGAAAGGTTATCAAGAGTTCGTTTGGGTTTGATATTAGATATGTCAAGTTTGACAGCGTCAAGAAAAGTGTTAAGAGATAGTTCCCTGTCGGTCGGGGGAGTCCAGGTACTTTTGTTGCGAAAACGAAGGTGATCGTCATTAGTCTTGTCTTTGTTAAAGTCATAAAAGTATTCAGTCAGTCGCATACGTCTAGAAAAATCATATAAGTCAGCTGAAATCTCAGTCCAGTTAATTTGTCGAGGTGTGGGACAGAAAGTGAGTCCACGAGAAAGAATAGAAATTTCGTCAGTGGTTAAAGGAGTGTCAGAAAGATTAATAACAGAATTAGCATCGGGGACAAAAGAGAAAGGTTTAGTTTTACGGCGTGTGCGTTTCTTATTGATCTTATTAGCAGAAGACAAAGTGTTAATTGAGTTGATGTTAGGCGTGTCACTGGCAATGTTATCTATGTTAACATTAGTGTTGCGGTGAAAGGCAGAAACGGAAACGTGATTAGAGCCATTACACAAGCAAGAAGATTTAGAAGCACGTCGGTTAGCAAGAACATTATCAAGCGATGAGGTCATGGAATTAAGCCTAGATTGGTAAAATAAAAAAACTTCTGGTGTACAAGATTTCTGAAGCAAATCAATATAAATATTCAGTTCAGAGGTTAAATAACAAATAGTGTTCTTACATTCTTTGATGAGCAGTCTGAGATAACGGCGGGCGGCAAAATGCGAAATGAATCTCCAGCGACGATGAAAAGTCTCATTTTGAGTGTTTATAGGTGGTATGCTTGTAAATAACGATTTAGGGATAATGGAATGTACTTGGTAATACTTGAAGTTCAGGAGGTGATGTTGATAGCGGGTAAGTTTAAGTTGAATACGTTTGGTCTTGTTGAAAAGGCTGGAGAATCTGTATGTAGTAGGATCGGTAAGGTTGGCAGCAACGTGTGCAGAAGCCAAATTAGTAGAGGTTGAAGAAGGACCAGGGTTGGGTTCAATATCCATGCAGATAGTTAAAGCAACAGCAACAGCAAATAACATGAAAATAAGAGCATATTTGAGTGGTCTGGAAGTCATCGTTATCATATTATGTTTTTTACGTCATTTCCGTTTTACCATTATATATTGTCAAGTCACATTGTAAAAGCTCCTAAGCACCTGATGAAGACTAGTATGGCTAGTCGAAATATTGTGCTACATTAAATCCGTATAATTCTACGTCGTATTGGTTATTCTTCATTCTACTTATTTCTTAATCTGCGAACCATTTAGATCATTGTTTGATCCGACGTATACCAGTGGAGTGTTGTTCGTGGTCGCTCATTTATAAACTGTTTTAGAATGATCGAAAATCAATTGGAGGTGGAAAATGGCATTTACGAACTGGTTTTGCTAATATAATTACCGATCTCGTACAAGTGCTTTAAATAAACGAAGTCAGATTTTTTGCCATCCAGTACAACTACGTGATTGCATTCCTGCAAAACGCCCATTCAATCAGTTCTAATGATCCATAACAATAGATGTATTCATTAATAATTCGGCGCATGAAAACTTCGCAGTCGGAGACTGTCCGAGAATCGGACCCAAGACTTGCTGATTTTTCATATGGCTTGGTTTTCTTTCTTCTTTCACGGTAATGTATCTCCTATTTTCACATCACACCTCAGTTTCTTTGTTCTTTGTGGGAGAATATATATATTATTTTCTCTTTGTATGTAACAGTACTTTGATATGTTCCCCTTGCATTTTAACAATGTTTTAATCTATAAATCCCCTTGCATTTTTATTTATATTCCCCTCGACTTATTCCCTCAGCTTTTTCTAGCACTTAGAAACTAGTAACTTGAAAGGCAATGATGGGAAAAGACGGCCGGTAATTTCATGCAACAAGAAACCAAGCAATGAATGCTTCCTAATGATTTATAAAAAGTGATATTGTTGTTGCGTTCAATGAGAAAACCTCGCCATTGTAAAAAATAAGCCATTTATCGGCCTTCCGCTCGGGGCGTATATGATTATTCACCGCCTGCGTTTGCACCCTCGGCGAATAAATCACATACCCTTCGCTCTAGGCCAATAACCCTTACTTAGCCAACAATGAGGCGGTTCAGAAAGTGGAGTCATTTGGGGACGAAGTCTACTCAGTTCATGTAGCCTGTTAGCGGTTTTTCTGGGCTTTCTTTCGTATTGGGTTACCTGTGACCTCGCGCCACAGGTAGCCCAATGCGAAAGCTACAGTCATGATGACAGAAAACTCTGCAAAATTGTATCGGTATCATATAAAATTACCAGGAGACACTGAATTAATTATGCCCTTTCTGTTCTCTGTTTTAATTTGCTCAAGATTGTGATTTATAATTAAACTTAGCGGACTACAACTCTGCTGTAATGAACTTGTCACAGGTAACAACAATGACCAAAATCTCTCAGTTTGACAAAATATTCTATTACTTTAAAATGAAATGCCGGTTCTCCCTTCATGTAGGCAGACATGAATTACTACCAAATTGTATTGTGTTCTATTGTATTGTGTATTTCGTTCTATTGTTTTGTATTGTGTTAATTCTATGGTATTTTGATAGCAATTCATGTGTTGCCTACATGAAGGGATCACCGCCATGCCGTATAATCAGGTCAAACAAGGCAGAACATACAGTGTTTTTATGAGAATCTGGTGTCAAATATTTTGTCCAAACTTATCAGTATATTTGAAACATTTCGAATCCCAAAACTAAAGATCTGTTGATAAGATTTCACGGCTGTAAGCATCCTATTAACGATTCTGTTCTTTTTTTTTGGTAACATTTTTTTATTAGCATTTTTCAATATATTCACAATAAGTTTTACAAGACATATATCTAACACTCACACATACCGCACACACGCCTACAAAAAAAACACTAATAACACATCAATATATTAGACTTACACTACCTGATAAGTGCCGTGCAACCTCTCCTTATCCATTCGCTTTTAATGCTTTCAATAATTTCTCCCATTTCCTATAATGGTTCACAAGGCAGCCTTTCGATTGAGACAATTTTAAACTCTATTTTTTCCAAATAGTCTAAATAATTTTTGAATAAATTTAATGTAGGCGTTTTCCTAATTTTTCTTGCCTTATATAATATTGGCTTATACATAACAATTAAATAGTTAATTGGTAACTCCCCATCATGATCAACTCCCAAAATTATATTCAAAATATTGGATTCGGGTAGGAAAATTCCGAATCATTAGCCAGTTCCTAATTTCTAAATAGAAATTTTGGAATCAAGACAGTTAACAAAAAAATTGTCCACTGTCTCTGGGAAAGTAAAACAAAAGGAACATGAATTCGAACAATTCTGTTCTGTTTTAAATTGCCCACATATTTCTTGTTAAAAGCCATGATCAAATTACAAGCAAACGTAAGGAAAAAGCTAAACCGGATAGCAGGGTTTCCAAGATGTCTATTACCCTCAAATATTATCAGCAAAATCTTTTACCACACACCTTTAGTTCTGGGATTCGAAATGTTTTAAAAATAGAATTTTGGGCAAAATATCAGACACCAGTAGTTTCCGCCATATTTGCCCTGATAATGAAAATGTGAACTCCTCTATTATATGCAGTTCCAAGGTGTATTACGTAACCAAATACGAATGTTGCCCGGGTTACGAGGGCGTGGAAGGCAAGTCTGGATGTCCTAAAGGTGGGTTTATCTAACTTACTAGGGGTAAATGCTTTTGACACGTGCACTGTGAAAATATGAATTAGTGGAAAATGAAGAGAATTACAAATATATTTGCGAATTATTAAATAGGATTGAGCTTGGTCCTGCTTGAGCTTGGTTTGAAATAGGGTGTCATTTTGTTGTCGATCTTCAATATCTTTAGGAAGAGAAAAATCCACATAGAAAAATAAGGTCCCATGTTCTGTGATCAGGTCTAGAGAAGGGTAAGGAAATCACAGTTTTGAAACACAAACTGCCGTCACACCCTACCCACGTTTTCTGGGGAACAGAAACCCCCATCCAGTTGCTCCCATAGCAATGATTTCGTGAGATCTAATACGCGCACTCATTGGTTGAACCGGGGTCACGTGACAGTCGTCAAAACCAGTGTATCCCGCGCGATACAGCTATTTCAAAAAGGTTGTCCCGGACAAACGACAAGCGACATTCCCAGACCGAAATGGATTGTGGGTATAACTATCCAGTTGTGCGAAACGGATAAACTACAGTGTAATTCGACAATCGATTCGCAGGGGACCATTAATATTCGTCTTAAAGTTTTTGACCCAAAAACAAACGAATTCACCATAATTTAAGCAACAACCACAATTAATTTCGGGCTGGGAGTGTCACTTGTCGTTTGTCCGGGACAACCTTTTTTGAAAAAGCTGTATACAATTGAAATGTATCCCGCCACTGAAGATTGTGTGATGTGTCGTGCGCGCCACTGGCTAGCTAAAGGCGCGTTTTGTTTCTCCTCGATGTTCCCCTCGACACCGTTTCGGGTAAAATCGCATATGTCTGGGAAGCAAAACTCACTCTTTCCCTCGGAGCCAGTCATTAAATGTTTAATAATCTAGTATCATACTGTAGTACGGTAATTACAGTGATGATCTCAATAAATACGTTGGTGTACTATGTCATGACTCAGAGTACGAAGAACCCTCTACTGTTCACACCGATGCCCGAACAGTGAAACCGCCACAGCTAAATGAGATTCAAGTAGTCAAAGCTCTCTCAACTATCAAGCGAACTGCTACCGTACCTGACCAGTTTCCATACTGGTTATGGAGAGATTTCGCTGGTGTTCTCACTACAGTTGTTGCAAAAATCTGGAACCTGTCATTAGCCACATCCACTTGGCCCGTCTAATGGAAAACAGCAAACATTAACCCGACACCGAAGGTAGAAACTCCAAACGATCGAGTACACTGTATTTCAGAGGAATTAATATAAACCCCGTTATGAAAGGACTATTCAGTATCGCTACTTCTCTCAGGAGGTTCTTGAAGAACAGTTATGCGTTCCGCAATTGCTTTATTAAAGGTACAACACTTCTTCTTGAAGGTTCTCCACGATAGTAATAGTAGGGCCGTAAGATTGTTTGCCATGGACTTCTCTAAGGCCTTTGACAGCGTAAACCACAAGTTTAATAATAATAATAATAGCCATATTTATATAGCGCCATATACCACAGTCTCATGGCGCTTTACATTTTACTGACATATCCCGTCAGTGATTTTTTTGGGCTGCTATTACGGCGCTAATTATGGCTGCCACGCAGTTTACAATGTTGAGTGTGTGGTTATAGTGTAATGGCCAGGCTGCTGTACCGCGGGTGACAATCCCCTTCTCTTTTTCGAGTAGTATAACAGGTTAGTTCACGTCCCCTTCAAATACTGATTAGAAGTAGAAGGAGACAAGGCCAACGGCTTATAAACATCCCTGCCCAAGGACGCGGCCGGGATTCGAACATCTGACCTCCCGCACTCTAGACCGCCGTGCTCTACCAACTGAGCTGACTAGTGAAGCTTCTGGTGACCACGTACATCATTTAATTCCTACATTGTTAACTCAGTGGTATTTAAACTTCTTGAAATGGTAGTCCGCGATGGCAAAGTCAGTGGATGGTTAGAGGTCAACAAGGGACAACAAACGGCCGCGTCAGTGGACCCTACCTGTTTAATGTATTCCTGAACAACTTACTCATACACGAGCAGAATAAGGCAGTCCTCAGTTGACAAATATACTGACGACTCAACGATTCAAGTTGCAGTATGGCAAAACTATACATGCAGATGAAGCACCTGTTTTCTTAGATCATTTTATGAGTTGGACTGTCATGTAATCAGAAAAACGGGTAACCGCAAAATACAATTGGATCCTAGGCATTACCTTCCAGTCCAACTGTAAGTTCACTGAACATATTAGGACCAAACTATACGAGGCCAACAAATGTTTATATGTCAATTCTTAGATCTCTTAGGAAGGTAGGTCTCAGTCAACACGAAATAAACACTCTTTTTAATGATTTAGTGTTTTATCCTCCTTAATACAGGGGAACTGTATTAACTTAACTACCTAATCTACATATTTAGTTTTTAGTATCATAGTATATCTTAATTTATCTGATTAATTTATCGTACAGATAACACTTATGCCAAAAGAATTATGTAACTGTTGTAGAAAATCTATCCGTTCGAATCAAAAGGCAATCTTTTGTAATGTTTGTGTAAATTGGGTTCATTATAAGTGCACTACTCTTACTTTAAATGATTACATTGTGCTTGGTAATTCAAATGATGATTGGTACTGTACTCCATGCCTTGCTATTATTTTTCCATTTAATCACTTGGATGATGATGATGAATTTCAACTGGCTCTCCGTGAATTCAAATCCGACTTTAAATTTAATCTAGATCCCTTTAAAGACTTGATATTTAACCCTTTTTCTCAGGATGTCTCAATAACAAACATAAGTAACCTAGATCCTGATGAACAATTCTTTAACTCTTGTAGGTCAACAGATACTAATTATCTTCTCGAAGATGATTTTGTAGCCAAATACTCTGATAAAACTAGCAATTTTTCACTCATTCATTTTAATGCCCGCAGTCTTTCACATAACCTTGAGAGACTAACTAATTATTTACAATTACTGAAACTCCCGTTCTCTGTAATAGGTGTCTCTGAAACATGGTTATCACCTGCTAATGTATCTCAATGTGAGCTTAGTTCTTATAAACTTACCACTTGTAATCGTGAAAATAGACAGGGAGGTGGAGTTGCTTTATATATCAGAAATGACATTGATTACACTGAAATAAAGGAATTAGGCATTAATGATGATAACATATGCCAATCACTCTTTATTGAATTACAATTAAAAGTCAACAAGAGCCCATCTGGGCTTTCAATCGGGCTACATTAGATTGAAGATGAAATACACTTTCATTTGAAATCCTCTTAATCCTCTAATATTAACCAAAGGGAAGAATTATTAGCTGAATTTAGCAGTCTTTAGGAGTGGCCAGTAGCGCGGTGACTTTCATTCTCTGCTCCCCTAGTATATATGTAATTTAATAGTTTTCTTTTTCTCGTATGTTGACCTTTTAATTTAAACACTACTTATTCGTTTAACACACTGCATTTGAGCAGGCATATATTCATTGTTTTGAACCCGAGAATTAACCGTACTACCGTACTTCATGGTCCCTTTCTTTAGTAGTGGGTTGTCGGTCAGGTGATTGTAAACTCTCGTCATTTAGCACAGAAAATGTATTCTGATGAATAGGGATCGGGTTGTCATGTAAGAAATATGGCTCTTGAACAAACTGATAAGCTTCAGTAGGTTGGGTAGTCTCGGAACATTGTCTTCTTTTTTGTATTCTTGATTTTTTTTTTAAGTTTGAAAGTCGGATCTCAGCTTTAAGTTATATCCGCTTTCAACTCGCCATTTTCAACTTCTAGGTCAATAAATTATATATTCGAGATGACAGCATGCATCTTGATTTCGGTCTTGTATATATTATCTTGCTGCACTAATTTGTCTTCCAAATGACTGAGTTTGGTTTCTTGATTCGTGTTTTGATGTGACGAGAGTAAGAATTCATTACCCATATCAGTTAGGTCAGCCTCCATGTTACAAATCAAGGTCGTTAAAGCAGCGAGAGAGTTCTTATTGCGGGCTAACAAATATTTTTATCCTCGTGAAGAATCTAAAGAATTCCGTCTCTTCCGGTTTGAATTTGACTCATGTGTATGTTGCTTTTGGAGTTTCAAGGATATGTTGATCCAAAACTACAGGCTCTTGGGGGTTTTCATTGACTTGTGAACTTGCAGGCTCTGTAATTTGTTTTCTTTTCTTAGTACAACATAAAGTGTTGAACATGTTCATGTTATCAAGCATGTCGCGCGTGACCTCTGTTTCTTCGTTCATTAAGTTCTCTACTTTCATCTGTAATCTGGGAAACTCTAACTTTGCCCATGCCTTGGCACATAACTATTCCTGTTGTTAAGTAGACGTGGATGATTATAAGTAAAATCCTTCGACAGCTTGTACCGTTTCCGCGAGGTCAATATCCTCGCTGGAACGAAATAACTTGATCTCAATACTCTCTGAATCCAACTTACGGTAAATTTAAATCTCTGACAGTTTTTAAGAGACTCATAATATTGGTCTTGAAGTGCCTTCACCCAAAATAAGATGTTCTCCTCGGATGTTTTAAATGCAGCACAGCGAGCCGATGGCTTATAGATTCCAATATGTATTTCTTCGAATTTTAGCTTTCCGGATCCTGGCCCCTACACTGGCTTCAGGTCGTCGTACGTGTCGTATAATATAATCACTGGCCATCTGGGTAAAAAACGCGGTCCTTCGGCTCCGACAATAGCGCCAGTTGAAATATCCTGAGCCTGTTGGAAGGCTTTCGCTTACATTTGAGAGATGAGACTCCAAATTAGAGAGAAAGTTCCTCGCGGGTCTTCCGCCATCTTGCTTTACTGTATTAAATTATGTAAATAAATTAACCTGGCGATTGTTGCGTGACCAGCACAGTGCAATCTGATTGGTGTGAATTTGACCTTTAACGCATGCGCAGAAATTTTGCGACACCTAACAAAAAAAAAAAAAAAAAAAAACGACTTGCATTTTAAGACTCGGTGCTGCCACAGGCAGCCCGAGTAATAAAGTAACAGTTGGTATTATCTATAGACCACCAGATGCTAATATAAGCTTGTTTAATGAGTACATTGATAAAACTCTTGACCAACTAAATAAATCTAATAAGCTGAATCATATTATTGGTGATTTTAATATCAATCTCTTACAAATTGAAACCAGCTCAATAACTAGCGACTTTTTTGAAACTATGTTATCTTATTCATATTGCCCTACAATATTTAAGCCAACAAGAATAACTTATCACTCAGCAACACTTATTGACAACTGTTTCACCAATGATTATGATCATGTAACTAACTCTGGCATTTTAATAACTGACATTTCTGATTACCTACCCATATTTTTTATTTCCGACATAGAAACACCCACACCACCAAGATATAATAATAAGTTTTCAACCACAAGAGTAATAAATAGTGAAACAATCGATAAGTTTGCAGGTATTATTAACTCTTATGATTGGAACTTTGTTTATGAATCTCCTGATCCAAATACTTCTTATAACATTTTCCTGGATAATTTCATGGCTTTATATAATCAAACATTTCCTCTGAAAAGAACCAGAGTTAGAACTCATGCTCATAAACCCTGGATAACTCAGGGTTTACTAAAATCAATAATGCATAAAAACAAATTATATCATAAATACCTAAAACAAAAAAATCCAGCTAGTGAGCATAGATTTAAAGCTTACAGAAATAAATTAAACCATATCCTTAAAATATCAAAAAAACATTATTATTCAAATAAACTAGAGGCTGCTAAATCTGACCTAAAAAGTACCTGGAGAATCCTTAAAGATCTCATTAACAAGCCCAAATCACGATCTAATTATCCAGAGTCCTTCAATCACAATAACTCTCTGATAACCGATCCACAAGTAATTTCTGACTCATTCAATTCATTTTTTACTGGGATTGGTTCTAATTTAGCTAGCAAAATCCCGAGTACTTCCTGTACATTTACTCAATACCTGAAAGGCTCCTACCCCCAATCATTTGTCTTCTATGAAATAGATGATGATGAGATATCTAGACTTCTCACTGAGATTAATCCTAACAAATCTCCTGGGCTGGACTCTATAGATCCACGAATAGTTAAACAACTTGCTAGTCCTCTAGCCCCTATCCTAACTAACATATTTAATAAATCATTGTTTACTGGTAGGGTGCCTGACAAACTTAAGGAGGCTTTGGTGATACCAGTCTATAAATCTGATGATCATAAGTCCTTTGGCAACTATAGACCAATATCTATCCTCCCAATATTCTCAAAAAATTTAGAGAAAGTTGTTTACGCTAGGTTATTGAATTATCTAGAGAAACTAAATATTTTATCCAACAGTCAATATGGATTTAGAAAAACTATTCAACCTACATGGCTTTAATCGAACTTATTGATAACCTCTCCCAATCTATTGATAACAAAGAGTTCACTGTGGGAATATTTGTAGATCTTTCCAAAGCTTTTGATACTGTTGATCACAAAATTCTTAAACATAAACTCAGTCATTATGGAATCAGAGGCACCCAACTCCAATGGTTTGATAACTACTTACTTAACAGAAAACAAATTGTGAAATTTAATAGCACTTACTCGTCACAAAGGATTGTTACTTGTGGCGTCCCCCACGGCTCGATCCTTGGTCCCCTCCTATTTTTACTTTATATTAATGACATTACAAGCTGTACTAGCCTTCTTCACTTTATTCTCTTTGCTGATGATACCAGCATCTACTCTTCAGATAAAGACCTTGTTTCACTTATCAACAACACCAATAATGAACTTATTAAACTGTCGAACTGGTTTAAAGCAAATAAGTTATCTCTTAACCTTAAGAAAACCAATTATATTATTTTTCGTGCAAGAAATAAACTCATCCCTAACCTTACTAACTTAAGTATTTGTATTGATTCTCAAAACATTCGCCAGGTTTCCTCAATCAAATTCCTTGGTGTTTATATAAATGAACATATTGATTGGAAACCCCACATTGAACACGTTGCCCTCAAAATGGCTAAATCTATTGGTGTGATCAATAAAGTAAAATCTCTTTTAACCATCCCTATCAGGCGAACCTTATATTGTTCTTTAGTGTTGCCGTATGTCCAATACTGTAATATTGTATGGGCTAAAACGTACCCCACCAGTCTTAATAAAATTCTAATACTCCAAAAGCGAGCTGTAAGAATTATAGCCAATGTACAATACAGAGACCACACCAATCCTTTATTCCTTAAGCTCAAATTACTTGATGTATTTGACATCAATAAATATCAAACAGGATCCTTTATGTTTAAAACCTTTGACCGATTCTCTATTATACCTCAATGCTTTCGAGCCTACTTCATCCTTAATAGAGACATACATTCTTATGAAACACGGAGTGCCAACAAAATTCACATCCACCAAGTTAGAACAACAACCAGGAAACACACCCTTAAGCACTATGGACCAACCTTCTGGAATTCCCTTGATAACACTATAACCCAAGCACAATCCTTAAATAGTTTTCAAGCTAGACTCAAATCACATCTTTTCCAACTAAAACAATGAACCCTAATTATTGACTATTTGTTTTTTCTGTTCATAATCTATGTTATTTTGCTGTACCAATGTACTTCTACTCGCAGTGCTGATTTACCAATTATAAAATTTTGCCGCCCATGGGTGTCAGTGCCTGTACAAGCTCCTTGGAGTTTTTTCACTGAACACCTTCCATATATACGTACTTAAATTAAAGATAATATAACATATTCCACTTAGATCTACAAATCGATATATTCAAAAGATACAAACAAACAAGCAAATAATCAAATAATAATACTGTATTATATATCCCATTGCGCATTCCGTGCACACGATTCAACTTCTAGACCATATAAATTCGACTGTTCCATGTTATTAATTAACATAAGTTGCAGCATTCACCTGAAGAGTGTGGTTAGCTTCGCTTGCCATACGAAACAGATTTTTAGTGAAACAAAGTTCTATGAAGTAATTAACCTAAGTTTGTCTTCTCGTTTTACATGTATTATATATATGGTAAATAAAGATTGATTGATTGATTGTACTACTGTTCAGTGCTCTTTAACCAGATGTTATAAACGTAGATATACTTCCAAATGTCTTAACATTTATGAATTAATGGAACGGAGCGATAGGAGCATTTAAAAAAAATCGTACGTCTTCGAGCCACCCACTAGTGTACTAAGGCAAATGCTACCGACTGTAAGAGTCTTCTAGACGTCTGAGAAAGAAGGAAAGTTTGAGGCCTAAAGTTTCTACTGGACGTTTTAAAGATAGCTTTTTCAATATATATATTTTTAAATATTACTTAGCCGTAATGTAATAACCCTGTACATATTTTTTAACAGCTTGATAGTCTTAATAGTTAGATGTTTATAATAATAGAAGCTTTTTAAAAATATTTTAGATACTCTTGTAAAGAGTGTGGTATGTATTTTATCAAATCTATTGTAGATGGTATTATTATTATTATTATTATTATTGCGTTCGACGAAGGAGTCTGGTGTCCGTTGGGTTCCCTGTGTCTCACAGGCAAGAGACGCCATTTTGAAGCAATTAACTTCGATCGTTCTGGCGCGTGAAAATGCGCACGCGGTCGTTTGGAGTCGTTTCGTTTTTTTGCGCTGTGGTTCACTCGGTAATTAAGTAATGTAATATTTCTTCAATCAAATGCAATGTTGTCTAAAAAGTACGTAGGTACGATTCATCAAAGCCTGAGAAAAGTGTGTACTACTTCTGGGCCATTTCCAAAACCCCATTCTCGAGCTACAACAAGCATACACAGTCAGTGTTAGTACATCCCAAAATGTTTTCCTTTATCTCAGCAATTTGATGAGCTGCATCCCTTTTATACAAGTTGTGTAACTTATTAGTGAAAACATTCAAAATTTTACACCCACAATAGAGTCAGTCAGTTATTATCAACAGTGTAGTCCAGAACACTGAAGCAATCTTTCAGTCTCCAAAGGGTTATGTTTGTTTTACTACAAGTAGCCAAAAACATTATGTCGAACGCACTTTAATAATCTATGATTACTTCTCGTTATTATGATAACACAACCGACATCAATTTCAAACTAATTATCAGTTATCACGCGAAAACAAAAAGTTACGTGTGAAGGTATTCTAACCACAGGAAGCCCACGTTCCGTATTTCCCTTCATAGAGCTGTATGTCTCCAAGAGGAACATTATCGAGCTAGCAAAGAACCTGGGTCTGAGTGAGTTCGTCAAACTCGTCACCTTGGCTGACGTTGGATCGGAGCTTATTCTGGTACGTTACTTTCTACTCCCTCTACGCCAAAGTTAATCAGTGAGGAGCGAAGCAACGAGAAGTGGTGGCGACGGTTGAGAATCTCACTTCCATGACATGATCATGACATGACATGATAATGTACAAGTTTATACCTTGTCGCCGATTGGTTCTCTGTTATTAAATCCAACAACGCCGTGCACGAATGGTAGAATCATGTCGCGTATAAAACCGTTAATGTTGTACACGTGACACGATTCTACCAATCGTGTACGGCGTACCTGATCAGAGACATGGAAGTGAGATTCTCAACCGCTGCCACCAGAGGTTCTCTCGCCATTGCTGGCAGCATTTGCCCTAACTTTTGTGTAGGGAAACAGTATATACTTTGGTACTCAAGGTATTGCACAAGCACATGACATATCAGAAACTAGGATTGTTGTCGAATAAACGATATCCGCATTCTTTTCTTTTTTTCCTAAACAGCTCTAGACTAGCTAATTTATCGGGTTCATTAAATGCGCTCGCTGTAGGACCGAGAGCTGTAATTCGCTGATTAAGTTATGGCATATTTTATCATCGAAGACGTCTATTGAATTGTGTCTCAGGGATATCAGTGACTGGATGTTACGCAACAAGATGAAGCTAAATCAGGATAAGACTGAATTTCTAATAATCAGTTCAAAGTATCGCCCAAGGCCCTCTCTTGAATACATTCAAACTGGAGATGATATAATTCAGTCCACTGCTAGTGCTAGGAATCTAGAAGTAATGTTTGATCAATGTTTTAATCTAAATGAACAATACAATACAATAATACAATTTTATTTCACGTGAACAGATACACTTAGCTGTAATTTACAGGTATTGCTGTTATCCTTAAAGACAAAGCGGACGGCGCGTTCGTTTACTTTCTTCCCTTGTCGGCTGATGTCTTGTTACAAAGTGCCAGGTCTGATCTCAGCGCAATAGCTGAAGTGTAGATCAATAAAAGATACATAAATACTCTTTCTTACATCGAGAGGAAGCATGTTCCTCGTGCGCTTTAACACAGCGATCTGTTGGGATACTTTCTTGTAGACTTTAGCAGCATGTTTATCAAAAAAAATATTTATCATCAACGATAACCCCAACTGGCCGGCAGTTCGATCTCCTCACTGTTGGGAATAACTATGTTCTCGCAAGCAAAATTCAGGTTTAATCTGTGTTTTCCCATAACATTAGCTTGATACTTAGAATGGTTCCTTTTTATTCCATTTTCTACATACCATTTGTCGACCTTGGTTAAGTCAGAGTTAATGGTTTCTTGAACATTAATGGGATCTTTGTCTGCGTACGTAAAAAAATGCGTATCGTCAGTGTACGCCGACAAGTTGCTCTGGCTGATAACGTAGACAAGATCGTTCATGCAAATATTAAATATCAAAGGGCCTAGTGAACATGTTGAAAAGATCTGTAAGAACACCTTTTTTCATATTAGTAAATTATCTAAAATCAGAAAGTATTTAACCCAGGATACTGTAAGTTGAAGTAATTGTTCATTCTTTCATAACTTCAACTATCTGGTAAATATTACGCCTATACTACATTGACTTCCTGTACATTTTAGATTCATCTTTAAATTACTATTATTAGTTTATAAGGCCTTAAATGACCTTGCGCCTAATTTATAATTACATCAGTGAGCTATTATTGAGTTATATAATATCATTATCATGTTCTATCTTGGATCTTCATCGAAGAAGTTACTTAACGGACCAGTTACTAAGATGAAAACGTATGGAGATAGAACGAACGAACTACCACTTGTTAGAAGAGAATGCACATCGATTACTTTATTTAAAACTAAACTTAAGACCCACCTTTTAACGAAAGCTTTTTATAATTAGCAATTTCGTTATATTTGACATTGCATTTTTATCGCCATATTATTTATATATTGTCTTCATTTTTAATTAACCTATTTTAATTGATATGTCGATATTATTAATTTTAACTACTTTGGTATTGTAATAAAGCGCCATGCCGAACAATTAGTGGCGCTATAAAAATGGCTATAAAAAGGCGCAATTAATGGTAGGTAGAACATTTGTCAGGTAGATAGAACAATGGTAGGTAGAACATTTGTCAGAGTCCAAAACAGCGAATTTTACACCAATGTAACTTGTATTAAAAGAGATTTACACTCGTTCCAAAGCCCTACAGTGCATGGGCATTTGCATATGGCTGAACTGACCCCACGGTGGGGCATTTGCAACGCTGTGATATAAAAATGTCAAGAGAGGGTTACGGGGTTGGGTTAGAATAACTAGCCAATTCTCCAACATTATTATTATTTTCGATAGGATACCAAGTACACGGCCTTTATTCCTACCAACGAGGCATTCCAAGCTATGCCTTCATCGACACGCGATACTCTACTGAAGGACAAAGACCAACTCAGAGACCTACTGATGTTCCACGTCCTACCAGGAAAAGTAGTTGCCGAGTCACTCAAGAACAACATGATTTTAAAGACTATGGACGTTCCTAATAAACTTAGAGTTAATGTCGACAGAAAGAAAAAGGTGTGTTGATCGTAGCGTCCTTAAATATAGTCACTTCCTAGAGTAAAGTACAGTAGGAATAGAAAGTTTTTCATGTTGTCATCCGTCTTTGCGTTATTTAGCGCATGGGAATGCTAACAAAGGCGCTGCGATTTATGGTGGAAGGAGGTAAGACAAAATATTGTGCACGGTCATAGTTCATTAGCGTCCCCTGAACCCACACGTTTCTATTGGATGATTGATTAACATATTGGAATTTCTATTGTGTTTTGTGCACGGTCACGGTTGAAAAAAGCGAACAAAGACATAACAAAGAAGGTCGCTTGGTTTCATAACTATTTCACTCTATTAACTATGTTCAGTTAGACTCATTACTATAGCTGGTCTAACTACTATTCATTATTTATTTCACTGTACAGTTATTCCTTTATTTTAAGTGCATCAGCACAGTCCACGTGATCAGTGGTATCAGCCTTTGTGAATAATGCAAGTAGAAGTTTTCAGGATAACTTCGTATACCGTATTCTATAGCCTGGTTTCCATATAGACTTTTCTTGTTTTTCCGTGTTTTTCTCGTGTCGTTTTTTGTTGTGGAGATAGGATCAGTTCTATCTAAAAACACAGAAAAAACAAGACAATTTTTAAGGCTATATATATATGTGGAACATTCTTAGTATCAAGCTAGTCACTCTCATTGTGTTGCCATATAATAAATGAGTCCACATTGTGCGACGTCTTCTTCGTGACTAATTAATTAACTTATTGTTTGTGGCTTTATTGTCGAAGTGAGCAAATCCTTAAATAAGGCCATTTTATTATTTTCATCAAGGTTTATGTAGTTCAGGGATCAGTGGTAAGGAACGCAAACCAAGGTGCATCGAATGGCATTGTACATGTGATTGACAAGGTCATACGACCTTCATCCGGGAACTTACGCAATTATTTGAAAGGTAAACACTCAAATGGCTTTTTCTTACACAGCCAATCAAACTAAAGAGCATGGTGCAGCCTTGTGCACGTGACTGGAAACTATTCATTCTTCCTGCTTTATTGTCACTGCTTTTAAAGTGGAACTGAATCCTAAAATCAACCCGACGGCTATTCAAAGATGTATTGGAGAGAAATGTGTTCTGCTATTTTATTTCTCTGGGTCTATGAAGAGAAAATTAGTCAGTTTCAAGTTCGAAAAATAACCGATTGTCCGCTGATAAATCTAGCCTGTGCGGCGGCTCAATTCAGTGCAAATTTCCCCATATCGTACGTACCTAACACATACCAAGGACAAACAATCACACCTCCAGCAAAAAGTAAACGCACTTAGGAGCCGTTAGTCCAGCTTTCCCTGCCTTGTTCCCAGGAGTCTTATCAATCGACTAATGTACATATAAATAACTTATAGAGAGATAATTAAGATAAGGAATTACAATACATAGACAGTTGACAATATAATATGATATAATAATATTTACAATTGAGTTCAGGTCATCCTAATAGCATAGGCTAATCGAGAAGATGACCCTACAATACTTAAGATATAACAGCTTAAATTACTAATACAAATGACATATAATTTAGTATTTCTTCAGTTAAATAACGACTAAAAGTATGTAATATTCAAATAAATAATTATCTAGGATGATAGAGCTTTTAATATTTTTACGAAAAAAGACGAGGGAGGTGTTTTTTTCTATCAGTAGGTAATGAATTCCGAGTGTCGCATACTCATGATTATCAGCTCCACCAACTGAAGACGGCGATTTAGCTTTGGCTCGGTTGTTATTCGGCATTTTGTAGATGGTTTAGAAGAAATAGATTCAAATTCAAACCAAATTAGGAGATGGAAAGAAACACGACCGACATTCCTGCTGACAAGAACGATGGTTCATCGCGCTCCGCGATTTTCAGACGCCTGGAGACGAGGCAGCAGCTTTTCAATGTCGGCATGGCAACACTAAGTTATTCCCCGCTCCTGATTAAAGTGTACATAGTTTAGGTTGTGAGGACGATTTTCAGATTGTTTTTTCTCCGACGCGAAACACAGAGAAATAAAATAGCAAAACTAATTTCTTTCTGTTTTGATTTATTTGTTTCAGCTAAACAAGGTCAAAAATTGTTCTTTCCACAGGCAACCCGAAGTTCAGTGTTTTTAATCAGCTTTTGCGCGACAGTGGCATCATCCTTAAGAATGTGACGGTATTTGCACCGAGTAATAAGGCTTTCGATAGTCTCCCGGCCGGTCGTCTGGACAAACTTCTGAGACAGGAGGAATGCGTAAAGGTGAGCCGCTTAAACTATTCGCGAGGGATTGTTTTGGCTTGCCATAGAAAATCGTTATAGGAAGACTATTACACACACTGAGAGTACGCCTGTCATGAAAACACTTGGCATTATTCATGACTTTGAGAACGAGATTTCATCACTTTTACTGCTCCCAGCGATTTCTGGTTAGGACCAATTAAAAACACTCTTCTCCTGTCCGTTACCATAATTAAGAATACGTTCTTAAGAGCTCTAAACTATTGCTTCTTTCAGAGATTTTTAAGCTACCACGTGCTTCGTAAACCGATCTACAGCCAGCTTCTGTATAGACATGTGACGATGGAAGGTCACTTCTTGGACGTCATAACTAAAGACAATACAACACTGCTAGTTAACGATGCCATGGTAACGACAAGTGACGTCACTACTGATGACGGCATCGTCCACGTGATTGACAAGGTTCTCATGCCTTTTGGAGGTTAGTGACTTGGTTTCAGGTTGTGAGTTCTCTAACCCTCATATAGGTTTGCCATGTTGTCTTTCTAAACAGCTTAAACACGATGTTCCGGTATAAACCGGTTAACGCCGTTTGAACTAAATTGCAGAGCAGTGAAGTAAGCAAGCGAGCATTCCCGCCCTCTTCTGTTAGAATGCCGTAAATTTCGAAGGTTTAATACTAAACACGCAAAAAAAAAACTGAAAAAGAAGATAGTTGTGCATTAATGACAGTCAATGGTACTTTAACCAGACTCGTTCCTAGTCGCTACTAAAGAGTTGCGGTACTCGTGACACCACAACGCGTTCTCGAGGTTTAAAGTAACGATTATCATTACTTGTCAAATCGCTTTAAAGTAATGATAATCACTACGTACTCTAAGACAAATCCTAACCCGAACCACAAAACAAACCCTAACCATCGGACGAGTTCACGGATAAACGACAAGTTCTCACTCACCTAGAGCTAGCGTTCATAGGTAATAAGAAAAGAAGGTAAACGAGAGAATCAAGAGAAAGTTTTCTCGAGCGGTCCTACTGGGGCTCATAACCGTTTGCGTGTAGTGCAGGCGTCACGACCACTACACTAAGCGGGTCTACCGCCGTTCGGAATGTGACAAATGTTTATCTTTATTCTCGATTGGTATAAGCGATTTGAGAAGTAATGATAATCATATATTTTGAATTTCGCAATTGATATTACTAATTATAGTATAGAGATCTTGACCAGTTGCTGTTAGTCGTGTGTCATCTGCAAACATCCTTATTGAGAAATAAGAGGAACATTCAGCTAAGTCATTTATGTAAATAAGAAAAAGCAAGGGACCTAAAATTGAACCGCTAGGTACTCCGTGTGAAATTAAGCAATACTCTGAAAAAGTTCCATTTACAAAAAATTGTCGTCTTTGGATGAGATACGATTAAAACCAATTAAAAGTTATATTCTTAAAGCCTAACTTTGCCAGGTTCATTAAAAGTATGTGGTGATCGACGGTATCGAAAGCCTTTGCAAGATCGATAAAGATAGTAACAGAAAAGTCATGTTTGTCCAGGTGATTAGTAATGTCGTCAATCAGATCTAGAAGTGCTAACCCCCTTACGAAAACCGAATTGTTTATAAGACAATGAATCATGCTGTAAAACATAATCCAGTATTTGGTTATAAATAACTTTCTCGTAAAGCTTAGAAAAAATGGGAATAATTGATATTGGTCTATAGTTCACGCTTTTTTTGTTACCTTTAAAAAAAATCGTAATATCATTTTAGCAATCTTAAGGAGTCGGGAAAAACTCCTGATGTAATAGACAAATTAACCACATATCCTAGGGGTTTGCATAGCTCCACTGCAGCTATATGTACTAGTCGAGGGTGAACAGCATCTATACCAAATGATTCTTTTTGTGTCAAGGTTTTTTTAGCATTACAAAAAAATCAACTTCATTTGTTTCACTTAAGACAAATTTGGATTTTCTCCCTCGTTGTGGAGTATTGTGTTTTCGCGAAGGTGCAGTTAGGTAATTTCGATGCTAACTTTTTAAGTATTTGTGAAAAATAATTGTACAGCAAGTTGGAAATATTGTTTTTTTTTGAACGATTTGTTTTCCTGCCTTATTCGATCAATCGAAAAGGATCGCTTATTTTTATTTATCGTAAGGTTTACATTTTCCATATTTTTTTAGGGTTAATTGTGTTGGCCATGATTAAATCATTATTATATAAAGTACGAGAGATCTTTTTAAAATCCGTAATTTTGTTCCTCGTTATGTTTTATATTTGGCAAGATACTCTGGATTCGTTGTTTTAAGCCATAGTTTGTAGGTTTTTAGGCCGTACGGGTACGAGTCTGATTTAAGACTGTTTACAAACTGTGTAGCGCTTACTTTGTAGTTCAACATTTGCGTTAATTTGAATTTCGCGCGATAAGCAATCAGTAGGGAGTATAGACCCTACGCATAAGTCCTGGTAACTAGCATTTCAACAAGGCCGGTAGGTCCTATGGAATGTTGAAATTGAAGCGCCCGGGGAGATTGTGTAATGCACTGAACGAATGTTCAGTGAAACAATGCCGTTAATTTGCTATGTGCCTGGCTGATTGTACTATAAAGAAAAATAAAGGATAAATGGGACAGATTAGCAACATTTTTCAACTAAACAATCATGTTCAACACGTTTCACACCTCCTGCTGGTATTTCAACTTCGACATTCCACCGGCCTCTTTTCGTGTTGTGACCGCGCGAGTTATGCAGTGTGTATACTCGAGCGGAACATCACGGAGATGTTCACTCCACAAAGGCTGATTGACAACTGAAGGTGGCAATAGCCTTGCCATGACTTTTCCTGTTTAAGAGGCAATATAATTAACTTTTTCACACTAGTTTTTTTTTCGCAAACAGACAAAGAAAACATCCCAATCAGTAAAGCTTATTTTTGGGTAGTTTATCTCTTCCAGGTTGTGTCAAACATATAATTTTGGTACCCAAATTCCGTTCACAATAGTCTTGAAGTAATGACGTCTTAAAGTACAGACATTCAACACCGCCGATTGGTCGTATTGTTTACAATTGACCGATGAACTTGTACATTTGTTGTCCCAATACAAGTCACCTGACTATTCCCTTGAGTAATGTTTTTTTTCTGTATCCCAAGAGGAAATGTACGAATTTCTCTAATTGGAAAACAAAGCACTGAATCCCTGGAGAGCTGTCACATGATCTGAATTGGGAGCTAAATCTGTCTATTGTACTGTTTGCTTACTGTTCTACGTAGCAATGAACCTGTTGGAGGCTGTGAACTCGCTCAACCTCACCAAACTCGCCAGCCTATTCGACAGAAGCGGACTGGCTCGGGTGCTGCAGAACAGCGATATCCCCTTTACCTTGTTCGCTCCGACGGACGAAGCGTTCGAAGCCCTCCGTACTTCCGTTAAGACGGCCATCACATCTAACCCTGATACGCTACGAAAGGTATTGTCCTACCACCTCATCGATAGGCGGGTATGGACGTACGATTTTGGACGCGACACGCTTATCAAGTCTTATAATGGCACGAGGTTACGCTTGAACAGCTTCAGGTTTGGAAAGGTTGGTGTGACTTTCGAGTTTACGCTTTCGCGGATGGTATGCACACGAGTCTGATAAATAGTAGATAAAACTTGTTAGACAATTAGGAGAATTATTAAAAGACAAAAGTTGACAGAATGGCTCGAAATGGGAGGATGGGGGCTTTAGCCTACCCAATAATTCTTAACTTTTGACATACATGTATGGAATTAGATTAAAAAGCGCTAAGAAGCAAGCCGATTTTCAGTCTCAAGAACGCAGAAAATGGCGTTTGGGCGAAATCTCAATTTTTCAACAAGCTCGGGCCTTCGGCCCTCGTTGGTCAGCCCACCTAATGCTCATTTACTTCCGTCGTGCCTGGCCATAAGGTTGGTTGACTCTCCCCCTTTCGAAATAACGTTTGATAAAAGATCAGGTTAACGACTAGTGACACCGAACAAGCTATTTAAACGGCATCGAAGTTATTTACACCATAAATATCTGTTACACTTATTCATCTAGTTTTGTTTCCTCTTGGATACACTTGAACCTCTCGTAAGCGGCCAGCCTTGATGTCAAACGATGGTTGTCTCTTATTGTATTAATTTGACTAAGGAATAAACTAAACGGGTTTTTGAAAACATGGTCGCTTATTAAAGAAAGGTAGGCGCTTACGAGGGGCGGTATAATTCAGAGTGGGATTTTCCAGCATTTTTGCAAGAATCTAATCGGGGTAGGCCAGGGGTTTTGGGTACACTGGTAACCAAGGGTTTTTAAATAGAGTATACGGTGGTTTTACATTGAAATATGGGTATTTAGTACATTTAAAGTTTGGTATTTTCTGCTATAAAGTATACGGCACGATTTTGGCATTATGATTTGAATGTTAGCCGAGGCTGTATATTCCTGGTCACAAATCAGTTTTCAACGAAACAGAGAAAGACGGAGATGGTGGAATTTCTTGGTCATCCTTCTTTTTTACGTTTTACTGAAGAGGTGCAATTAATTTTGTGACGTGTTTTTAACAGGTGCATGCTGCAAATGGTGGCTGCGTTGTTCGAGCTAACCTGGGAACATGTAACAGCGTGGTCCACATCATCAATAAGGTACTTATCCCGGTAGAGGGCACCATATACAATTTACTGAGCAGTGACCCTCGCTTCTCTACGCTAGTGCGCATAATCCAAGGAAGTAGTCTGCTGGCACTCCTGACCAACGTCAACGGCTCAACCACCTTCTTCGCGCCAACAAATAAGGCGTTTGTGCGCCTTGGAGAGCAGAACCCAGATATCCTCCAAGCCATTCAACACGATCCCCGTGCGGCAACTCAGATGTTAAAGTCCCACATGGTTGGCAGGACCATTTACAGCTGTGGCCTACAGTGCAAGTACAGTTATTGGTCGCTATTTGCTCGTCGATTCTCCGCGTTCTCCATGGCTCGCACGGTTTTGCGCCTTAGCGCCTCGTGGAATGGCAGGGTGTTTGTGAATGGGGTGCGCATTAGCAATGTGGATGTATCCGCCTCAAATGGTGTGATACACGAGCTCGACAAAATCTTTACAGATACTTCTCTTCCCGCCTTTCATACCCACCACAGGTTTTGGAAGTTCGGGTAAATCAGTCATTGACTATTGTGATCATAATCGCATTTGATGCACTAGGATTTCAAGCCAAGCATGCCTAGAGGCTATAACACAACAATAACTTCTCTTTGCAGTTTATTTTATAAGGAGCGCAATCAGAAGCTAGTAAAATGCTGTTTACCACGCTAAACCGCAAAAACCGTACGTGAGAATGAAGCCCGGTTTACACGACAAGCATTTTGTGCACGACACTCCTGACTTGGGTACGCACTCCTGACTTGGACACGACACTCCTGACTTGGACACGACACTCCTGACTTGGACACGACACTCCTGACTTGGACACGACACTCCTGACTTGGACACGACACTCCTGACTTGGAGACTATTTCCATTTACGCGACAAAAATAACGGGTGCCGTGCCGAAAAATGTTTGTCGTGTGAAGCGGACTTGAGAGTCCAATGTACGTTTGCCTTTCAAACATTTATCTCGAACGCGCTGAGCATAAAAGAAAACTAGTGAAGCGTCTAGCGAAGATGTACAATGAGTTTGTTACAGATAAAGAGCGACATCTTTTTATTTACTTAATTATCTAGGAACATTTCAACATGTATTTGTTTTACACAATAGCAATGCGTTTGTTACCCTATATAGGTATCATGCAACGTTATAGTCTGTAAACATTTGATGGTAGCATTAAATTCGTCAAATAAAATATACTCTGCAGATAATAATAGTGTCGTTGTTTTCTCTTCATTAAATCTGTTTTATATTACTAGTGACCTATTTTTTCGCTCTTCGACGCAAGGTCTATCTTATCAATTTATCAGCTTCATGTTATATGTAGAGGAAATCGCATGAACGCGAGTGCTATACGGGATTGATAGGTACTGAGTTCTATTTTGAAAGTTCTCAAATTGCACTCGCCTTTGTGCCTATAAATCAAGTACAGCACGAGCAGTTCATGCGTTTATAATATACTAAGCAAATATTTGCCGAGAGCTTGTGACTGTGCACTCTATAACCTTTTTATGCACTCGTTATTGACTAATCAGAATACAATCAGATATTTTGTTCAGCATGCTATACGATTCAAAATATCCTTTTCGTATTCTGATAAAAATACAAAAAGGAAGACTTAAATTCATCTTATCCCAACTTCGGTCAACTGACGTCAAACCTTGCGCTTGTGAATTTTATCACCTTTCAGGTCAACCGTTATTAGTTATTTGTTGAATCAACCAATCAGAATTTGAGATTGGGATGGGTCGAATGATATAATATAAATTCTCTCCCACCCCTCCCCTGACAAAACTCTTTACGCGAGCTATTCCAGCAACTAAGATTCCGGCCATCCCTTCATGTAGGACGACACGAATTGCTACGAAATTGTATTCTATTGTATCGTATTGTGTTGCGTTCTATTGTTGTATTGAATTGTATTGTGTTGTATTCTATTGTATTTTTGGTAAAAATTCGTGTCGTCCTACATAAAGGATTGCCAAGATTCCTGTGATCTTACAACGCCCTTACGATAACCTCATCGGCTGCAAGGTACCATGGGAAAGCAGAGGACGAGAGAGACTGTAGCGAGTTAGGGGAAGGGAGAGGCCCCAGTGCTCTCCTTTCCCGACACAGGCAACCCAAACTTCGGCTCTTAGTACAGGATGCCTGCGCATGAGGCTAAATTGCCTTTTACAGTTCTATTTCTCCGCTTGGTCCAGTGAACCAAATGAGCCTATCATCCCTGATATGGCCTACTTGGAGTCTCGAGTCCGCAGGCTTCACGGTAGCTTGGAAGTTGTACGTATTTATGACGTCAACCAAGGCCTCGATATGACACTGTCCAGCCACCAGTGGCTCGGGGATCTCGAGCTGAGTTAAGTTGGCCGTAAAGTAGCCATTAATAGCAAAGAATTTCTGCAAAGAGAAATCTGTTTTCAATTCTATAAGTCGAAGCTATTTTACAAAAAACGCATAATTGTACTACTGGTACGCTTCCCTCGGCGGTTAGCTAGCCTCCCAATAGACCAGTGTACAGTTCGTGCGCAGTTGCTCAAGTCTGTTTCAACTGGGGGGCCACCATTGCCTGACATCTGGCTAACCGCCAAATAAACAAAGGATTTGTACAACTGCGCATGAACCGTAAACTGGGCTATAAAACATTTGGCTTCCTGTGGCGAAAGTAGAGGGGCAGTGTTCCTTCTCTCTCCCCAGCTTTTCTGCATCTTCTTCCACAGCAAGTCCAATTTCCAGATTATTTCAGTTGTCTGCATAACCTTAGTCAACGTTTAGTTGAGTATACCAGTGTTTATCTTCCCCGCCGATGCAGACCAACACGGCTAGTTTACATGAAACTCTGAATTTCTAACGAGACCTGAAACAACCATGGGGGCTGATCAAAGCCAGGTCCCGGCTAATCCACAGATCGAATTGGAATTTAGCGTGTTGGTTTTTGCGGAGGGAGGAAAACCGGAGAACCCGGAGAAAAACTCTCGGAGCAAGGGTGAGATACCAACAAACTCAACTCACATTTGGCGCCACGTCTGGGATTCGAACCTGGACCACAGAGGTGAGAGGCGAAGCGCTTAACCACTGCGCCACCCGAGCTCCCCTGAAGTCTTCAAACGTCCGGTCGTTGTGACACAAAAACGCTGACACAAAAAAAGACTATACAACTATAGAAATCCGGAAATATTGTCCTCTTATAGACACACATATAACGTTATGTACAATGTAACGAGAACAAAGAAGTATATGCCACGAGACGCAGTCGAGTGGTGTAGCTGTTGTTCTCAGACTTTTTTTACAATAATTGACAAAAAATAGGATACGAAATTATTTCCTGCAAAACGTGACGTCATCTGTGCATCTATACACGGACTAAAAAATGATGGGGTTGCTCGGCGGCCATTTTCAAAATGACCCCTAAAAGGTACGCATAAATTAAAGGAGGGTTAAAAACCATCATGATTTCAACCCCTAAAAGGTGCGCATAAATTAAAGGAGGGTTAAAAACCATCACGATTTCGACCCCTAAAAGGTACGCATAAATTAAAATTAAAAAAGTGATTCCTTCATGTACGTTGTAAAAGAACCTTAAAATTATAATTCTGAACCCCTAGAAGGTACGACTCGGGTTGCGTAACTAACCTAAAAGGTACGGTTACGAGAATTTTTACCCTTAAAAGGAGCGCCGAGCACCCCGATCAGATCAATATAGAGAGTAGTCCCCCCCCCCCCCCCCCCGCGGATTATGCTCTAAAGTAAAGTAAAGTCACTTTTATTTATAGAGGTTTAAACACGTTTAACACGTGGTCCTCTCTTTACTTTAGTCCTACGGTTTTATGTCCTTATCCGGGAAGCTCTATTTGAAAGCTCTCCTCATTTCGTCCAGTCATTCTTCCAGTAAAACCTACCTTTTCAGCATCATATAACATCACAAGTGCTGAATAGACAGGCCAGTTGGGTGTCTCTACAAACTTGGTTTTGTTGACGGGACCCGTGCTAAACTGTACGAAACCCCACCTGGAAAATAATAGATAGACATTATATATAGGAGAGTACTAAAGCCTTATGGATTCGACAGAACGCACGCTCGGATTGACTGAAAGCCATGTTTCTATTTAATAATTAGACTACGAGCTCGAAGGTTCTATCGGCTGTACGCTCCTCGTCAACTATCAGCCATAGAATGTCTAACTGTTTTAGTAGACACCAACTAGTTGTTCAATCTTAGTTGAAACAAGAAGTCTTTTTCGTATTTTGACGACTTGGCAGCTATTGTTGTGCTCTTGAAAACCGGTCTTTTCACTACTCACTATCTATCACACAATAGATAGCAAGTATTAGCCAATCAGATTGCAAACACAAGTTGGTTTCTACTAAAACAATGAAAGTTGCGCGCGCTTTTTTGCTAGTTGAGAGAATTTACGTTTTGATTATCAGATAAAGCGAGCGTTTTCCCGTATACTCGTTATTTTATAAAGAAAATACAAAAAAATTCCCGTGTTCCCACAGAGTTACAGAAAAACTCAGCGCGGACGATTGGAAGCAGTGGAAACACCCCGGGGAAACACTCGCCCTTCGTCTCGTGTTCCCATAGCTATTTCGCGTTCTCCCAAGCTCCCACTCGTGTTTCTATAAAACACCGAATATTTTATATTTCTTAAATATAAGCTATACGGGTATATGTCGGCACCGGATATAGTGGTACCCTATGTATGAAACTATGGGCTCATAAATTTGGCTTTTTAGTCTGAACTAAATAGGGTGTCGTTTTGTTATCGATCTTAAAAATATATCCAGGAAAGATGAGAAACTGCAGGAAGGGTTCCTGTCTTTTCGTCAGATCAAATCATGGCACGGGAATCACGTATTTTCTTCTGAAATATGGTCAGTGCTGTGAGACCCTGGCGGCACATCTCTTCTGAACGATCCGGGGAATATCTACCGGAAATGGAAACCTGAGGGTGATTGCTGCCATATTGAAGATCAAATTAGGTTACCGTTCAGGAAGATGCATATTAATAGAATACTGTGGAGACCACACCCAGTTATCTTCTGGTAATCCAGGAACCTGCGGAGTAAAGCAGCGAAGTGTAAACAGGGACCAGATCATCAACAAATTATCCCCTATTTCCATACCATAAATATGCACTCTTACAGCCTTCTGAAAACCAGTTCGGTTTAGTGGCAGTTCATTGGGCCGTCTCCTCCAATGTTCTCACCGCTTTTAATTCTGTCATGATAAGAAATCAAAACTTCCTACAAAATGTATCAGAATAACAGCTACACGATACTCCTAAGACGTATTGACCTTCTCTTACAAAACATTTTGAGATGCCTGCATTAACAGCTTTCTGCTTTTGACTTTCACAGATTTATACCTACTATTAAGTTAAGTCCCTGTCTTCTTTATACTATCATGAAATATCAAGGAACTTTTTTAAGAATGCCTAAATTGATTGTTTAATCCAGGCATGCACTGTGTTCTACAAATGTATGTTGCAGAAAAAATATGAGATTTCAATCGTAAATCGTAAGATACAATCCCATTCTCTACGTCGACAATTACAATGTAAAACACCACTGGAATCAGTGTGTTGAACGTGTGAAAAAAGTGATCCAAAGGCGAGTTAGAAATTTCAAAAAGAATTTTAGTATGTACTGATTTGAAAAATATATTGTTGGGCTTTCTGTTTGGTGGAAGAATTACCTTTTCGTACTGTTTATCCACAATTCTAACATGCCATTCTACCCTGTTGAGGAAAAAGAAAGTCAAACTTCCATCCATTTATAACAAATAAACCATCACACGAAGCTGTAGAGGAAACCACAAAATAATGCATATCTCTCCACCATGCAGCACTGAACTACTTGTCTAAAAGGGAATCTCGACTGTAAAACAATGTTTGCTGTGAAATGTTTGTTATGGATACCTAAATCTAATGCTGTGTTTGTTTGCTATAAATTGTACTCTACTAAGAATAAGATGTCAGTGATGGTCCGATTTTCTTGTCCATAAAACTGATTTGAAATTTCCCAGGCAAGTGCTGCCATCTTCATTTATGATTTACTCTGTTTTACCACTCAATTGCAAAGGTAGACAGAGAACCTCAACAGGCTTAAAGCCCCTCTATGGATGTCTCCGAGGGCCTACTGTTTATCGTCCTTACCCGAGAAGACGTGAAGGTCTAACCATTTGCAGTTCGAACACTGACAAAGGCTGTCAGCTGAGCACCTTCTACTCAGTTAACCTCCAAGATGGTGGTGCCCAGGAAATTAACATGAATTTTATGGACAAGCAAATCTGTACAATTTACAGGCACCAAACACAGCATTATATTTAGGTATCCATAAGGAACATTTGAGAGGAATTAAACACAGTGTTTTCAGTGGAGGCTCCCTTTAACAGAATAATTCCTGAATTATAGAAGAATCGATTCACTGACAAAACATTATGAACACACACGGACCTGCTGAAGTTTATTCTCCATTGGTCAGAATTCCTGGGAGGTGCAGTTACACCCTGGTTGTGAACTATGAGGTCCTTGAATGGCAATGCAAGCTCAACTGTCCAGTAATTATCTGAAAAGATTTAGCTGCATAATCTCAATAACTTAAAGAGTAGGTGGCCATGAAATAACAGTCTGGATAGCATTATAGTTCTTTGCTTTTAATTTGTGTATTTTGTTTAACAGAGAAAAAATGCCCTGAAGCTTAAAGTGCCAATGAACAATATTTTTTTATTTTAGATATCAATTCTAAATCAAGTGAATAGTAAAATGGTAAAATATATTTTGTTTTGAATGCTGTGTCGCTGAGTTACTAAGGAGGTTTTAATATCCAAAATGCTAATTAGATGACGTCAGGGGAGGCATCAATTATTATACAAAATGTTTTGTTACAATTAAACAAATTTGTCAAATTATCAGTGTTTAATACCCATGGTTGAAATAAAATGATGTTAGAAATTTGTTTTCCTATATCAGTAGAAACGCCCATTCACAACCACTAAGAAGTGATTGCAGATACCTCCCCTGACGTCATGTAATTAGCATTTTGGATATTAAAACCTCCTTAACTCAGCAGCACAGCATTCAAAGCAAAATATATTTTACCATTCTACTATTCACTTGATTTAGAATTGATATCTAAAATAAAAATGTATTGTTCATAGGCACTTTAAGTAATCAATGCTCCATGATATGACAGAGTTGATATATACTATAGATACTTTTATCTGTGATGGGTTAAATAATTTCAGTATTTAAATAATTACCGTCAGGGCTTTCAAAACAAGCCGGCAGGTGCCAGAGTTCTGGCGGCGGTCGCTTCAAGGTACATTGCCAGTTATTTTCTCTTTATCAACAGACAACTTTTAGCCTTTTGTCACATAATATCCCAACTGATCATTATCAATATTGGAAGGGCTGTGTGCAATACGGGTGTAAGTAATTCCTGATCATGTTCTAAATTCTCCCTTAGAAAACAAAGAATTTGAAGGAGAATTCAGAATGTGATCAGGATCGAGTCACTTACTCCTTGTTGCACACAGCCATAATCATTTAGTATCGGCATGCATAAGAGTCACTTGCAGAAAACTTGAGAACAATTAAAAAGTGAATTAAGAAACAACTACCAGTAGGCAGTTAAGTATTATTGACAAAATAATGCTCTTTTACAGAACTCTGTGTGTACATGTACCTTTTACTTCAGGGTTATTTACAGGTCCATCAACAAATATTGCACTCTTCATGCTAGGCATCTCCCAACTGCTATTTGCTGTGCCGCCATTCAAATATGGCTGTGGAAACAAGAGAAGCCATCAAAAAATTAACGACAAAACACTGACCAGTACAATAGATTTGAATGTTGCTGCAGCTTCTATTTTTAGTGGTTTTGAGGGCCACTAAATGAATTTACATGTACCTTGTTCAACTCAAGATCCCAGGTTGTGTTAATAGCATTGATTTCAAATTCTTTGTACCTGTAGCAAGAAATCAATATTAGAATTATAGAGAGAAAACCTGAGATTGCATGAAAGGAATGGAAATAAGAAGAAACAAACTAAAACAGAAATAATATATCATCGAGCTTATTTTAATTATTAGTTAGATAGATAGATATTAGATAGATTGCCTTTATTTAAACACGATTATGATTAAAGCACAAGGCTTATGGGGTTGTGTGTCTACTACTAAGAATAATATAACTGTACATCTATATACAATACTAAAAATTACTAAGAATACTTTCAAATGTAATAACTGTAATAAGTAAATAAACTTCAAATGACTAAATTGAACTTATACTCATAAAATGGTGATGCTAAGAGTACTACAGAGCTGCTTAAATGTTTTTCTAAAATACAATACATTCATACTAGGCCTCAGTTAACGCCGTGGACTCATAAGTAAATGAAGTCATCACTCTTAAATCTAAGTAGAAGAGGCAGATGTAGTGTTAAACTTGAACTGCTCAAACACCGCTAATTTATTTAAACGACACTCAAGATCCTTAATGTTACTGCCATGCCTGCTTGCCAGCTCCTCTGAATTTTTTCGGTCTAGTTTTTTTCTGATTGGGCTACATTTATTATGTACCTGTGACACATAGTAAAAAATGGAGTGAGGAGATAAAGGAGGGAGGGGAAGAAAGAAGAGCCTGCACGCATGGCATTGTTTTGCAAATTCCATCCCTCCACACTTGACAGCTTAGAGCTTAAGCAATGCCTAAGCTAATAAAGTGTAAAAAAAGTAGCTAATGAAGTTACTTACACAAGATATTTAGCTGTACCCCACATGGTTCGAAAAGAAATTCCTAAGAAAATAATTACATGTACCAGAAAAGTATAGTACGATACATGTACATGTACATGTAGGTTGTAAACCAAAAAAAACATATATGTTGATGATTTTTGCCACCTCTGCAAATGTTGTTTTAATTCCAGGGTGTTCGGGAGTGATTTCTATGTAGAATACAGTAGTTTTATTTATTCAAAACATGAGGGAAGCCATCATGGAAGAACTGTCAGTATTAGCTTCACTTCACAAGGCTATTTAAATACCCTCAGTGCTGCCAAGTCTCCTGGTTTGTCCTGTCGAGTGTGCAATCCATGTGCAAGGCAGATACATCTACATGTACAGTGTATGTTAAAAACAGAAACTTATATGTACAGCAATCCTGATCTGAAAATCTTCAAGGAAGTTCAAAGCAAATGGCAGACTTACTAAGACCAATGTTTGCTTTAACGTTCTTTGACCATTTGCCAGTCCTTGACATTATCAATTTTTTTTTGTCTAATTTGTTCCTTGAGTTTCGAATCTTTGAGGGCAGCCTTGAAGCATTTCACTCCAAATTGAATATATCTTCACCTGATGTGAATATAATTAATTTCACTTTACCATCCCATTTAATAGACTGTGTTGAAGTGGATTCAATGCCAGATGAGGCTGCTTTAATTGATTCTTTCACCCGAACCTTCACCAAATTGCCAAGTGGGCAATACCAGGATTGCTGTATTTTTTTCTTGGGCACTAGCGATTGGCCATGACAAAGAGTTGAACTTTTACTAAGCTACATACAGTCATTCAATGCCAATGTTAATTAACCAACAAGAGGGTTTCTTAATTTCTGCTTCATGCTATAACAAACTTTGACATATATCTGTCGCATTCTTGCCATGCAATGGGAATTTCTTGCAAAACTCTCCCCCTTCTTCCTTTTTCTCCTCGCCCCCATTTTGATCATGCATCACAGGTAGCCTAATCCGAAAAATAAAGTGAAGTCCTGAAAAAAATTACAGAAGAGCTGGCACTAGATTAGAAAATGTTTAATCACGACAGACATAAGAAGTTAGAAATAGAATAAGGTCTACATGTATATCTAAAATGTTCACTGACTCACTCAACCTACTCAAAGTCTATGCATGCTTATACATGTATATATACAGTGTAATTAATCAAGTTACTTACCAATGTGTGCTTCCATTTGGATTGATGAAAACCTACACATTTGATGACAAAATAGTATAAAAGCTGTTAAAGAAGAAACTTTGACAGAAATTCCTTCTAGTAAGTTAATATACATTTGTACCCTGGCTAGTTTTTAAATAGCTGTTATTACGGCTGAGCCAAATACCATGAAATGGTCAGCGGTTTCACCCATCTTATCGGGTCATCGATTCATTTGAGGCAGTTTCAGCCTTGAGCTTGTTTGAGTGAAATTTTCCATGAAATATCCTTGTTTTACTCTGCTTTATCATTCCTGTCTCTTCATTCGATGTACTAGTAGTGATTGTAAGATGCTGAGTGGCCTAAGGAGGGTCATTCCACGGTATTTTGGACATGAAGACCAGTTTATTTTATGTTTTCCAACAGACCTAAAGTGTTCATAGAATTGTAGCTAAGTGATGATAGTTTATTTTAAAATAGGACTTTTTTGGTAGCAGGTCGACATTGATGCATAAATTATAATCAATTACGATAAAAGCCAGAGGGGACAAATCAATCACTTATTTATAAATTAAACAAAAAACTGAAATCTTTCAAAACTTATCACGACATAAACTATTCCTTGTTCCTTTTAAAAAGCAATTGTTACATGCCGACTCTTTGGTCAGAGTCACATGGTAGACATTGTCCATTTGGTAAACGTCCCGTCCGCAACATTTTCACACCTTAAAGTTTATGTTATTAGTGGTCAAATAGTCATATTATAGGTACACAATATGATAACTTCTGATTTATACCTGGAGGTATAATTATTGTGCGGTATTGTAAAGTTCCTGGGCTCTCCATTTAAAGGTTTAAATAAGTTCTATTTTATGTTGCGGAGGGGACATTTCTGTTGCGGAAGGGACATGTTCTAAGAGGTGAATCTAAATTATATTCAAAAATGTGTAAGTAAAATAGTACAATTAAAACAAGATATTATAGTGTTTCTTTATTCATGTCTAATTATAGTACGTAACCCAAGACACATTCAAAAGTTAACAATAAACCGGGCCTTTCATTTAAATTCTAGTAAAACCACAGGTAGTCCTACATTCTAACTACAATGTACATACATGTACAGTTTAATTTGTATGAGTCTGCTTGTGCTAAATATAAATTACAGCAACTCAAAGTTCTGAAAAAATATTTTTATATGTATGAAACTTTTCACCATCATTTTGGAGATTTTTAATCCATTTTCCCCATTTGCTGTCACTTTTCTCTTTTTCCCATTTGCTGTTGCTTTTCTCCTCTCTGCTAAAACATCTGCTGACAGCTTTTTTGCAATATGATATATATGGCTTTGCATAATTCAAGTAATTTCCCATCATTTATTTTAACTTGTACATAATTTAACAGTACTTAATATACTTGCAAAGAATGCTGGTAAATCCTGTACTGAGTATGTGCAGTAGGAAGCAATGAATTGTGGGTAATTACAATGACATGTGCTCTGATTTAATATGGCTTCTCTGTAGGGTTATTTTGATGTTCCTTGCTTTGTTGGTGAATTACTACATGTACATGTATGTCCTCTAATACAGAAAGGAGTAGAAATAAATTAAATTAAATAATACAATTTTATAATGTACATGTATGTCCTCTAATACAGAAAGGAGTAGATTCTGAAATAAATTAAATTAAATAATAATTATAATAATGTATAAGTGTGGACAAAATGTCCCCTCTGCAACGTCCCCTCCGAATTTGTTGGTCGGTAGAGTTCAACACTATGTCAGTGACATAGACGTGTCTTTGCTTTGGTAGAAATGGACAAATTCAAACAGGTACAGCCTTGAATTTCATGGATCACCATGGATTGAGTCGACTCATAGCTTGCATGCTGTCAAGGTGACATGCAACGTCCCCTCCGCAACAGGTCACAGTCTAAATGAAACCAGTTTTGATAAGAATATAGCAAATGCAGCTGCACTTTTTTACCATTAATCTAAAATAGATAAAGTAGTCTTACATTGGCACAAAAAATATATACATTTAAAATTCATTGCAGAATCAGAGAAAATTTCACTTAAACCTGGTAAATGAAGAATAGCAAATTCTCTGAGTCCCATCCGCAACAGTAACTCATCTTATTACAATCTGCCATCAGTACTATGCAGAGAGAATAACAACATTATAGTACATAGATATAATGGATATCCACAATATAAAGGCAAAATTCAGATGAGCTCTAATTATTTTATATCAAGCTATGGCATGAAAACTGCTTCTGAATGTTCCCTCCGCAACATACATAATACCGTGGAATTACCCAGGATGGACTAACCGATTTCATAAGGCTGAATGCGAAGAGGAGTTATCATGTGAGTTGTCGACTTTACGGACCCAAGAAGCTTCTGAAGACAAGGCTTGTAAAAAAAATCTGTCAAATCACTCCAGTGGCCAATTTGCAAGGACAGACACTGCTTACCCTTTATTCTTGCTTTTCTTTAGAAAATAAATGTTTGGGGCATCATCTTCTTGGTGATCTCCATTCAACGCAACTCCATCTCTGTACCATTTTGAAATGGTTGACCCAAAAGCCTCGTTTTCACGAGGGCTGATGGGTGAAACTGCTGACTATTAATTTGGCTCAGCTGTAATAACAGCTATTAGCTTAGTTAGCTTATTTTGTGCTTAAATGTAGTACATTATAATGTACTGTCTACAAAATATTATTCACTTGTCATTTACCTCAAAGTCATTGTCCTTGTAAACTGCAGATTGAAATAAAAAATATATATAAAAGATATAAGACAGACAGACAAAAGAAATAAAATTTAATTTGAAAATTATAGTAATATGGGATTGTAGACAATAATTATATAAACCATTTGATCTGAAGGAGTTAATAGGAACTCAGACAGACAGATGCCTTTTCTTTAATGTCTTGGCCCATCAGTTTACAGAGTAGTCTATTTGTAGAAAGCCTTTCCTGCCATTCTGCAGCCAATAACATTCTTTGAATTTTGATAAGCAGCATTTGATTGGCTAAGACCTGTAGACAATCCCTTTGTTTGTAATATATATGGTACACCTAATTATATATGCAAAAATTATATTTAATGGCAGTTAAGGTGATCATGAAAGTGAGACAGAGTGTAACTTCTGATCATGTTTGATGATCAGATCTACCGGTATTTCTAAAATTATGTTTAGTTCTTTCTATTTTATAAACAGAAATAGTGATAAGAGAACTTGTGGTTTCGTTTGCAAAATTTTAATTTCTCATTTCATCTAGCTGTTACTGCAGCAGACATCTTCAGTAGTCATTTCCCTACATAACATTTTCAGTGTGTAAAATAATGTAAAAGCACAACTACATGTACGTCATTATTAGGTGTTGTTATTTGTATTTTTTTGGAGAAGAGTTTAGCACTTAGCCACAAGTTTATTTCTTGCTACAAGTGACGAAAACAAAAGCAGTAAATGACCGATTTAGTATGTCAATGTGAATCAACTTCAGATCTAGACTTGGGTTCGAAAATTGAACTCACAATTTATATTAGTTTCAGTTTTCTTTATTTAACATTCTTCAGTTAAATTATAATACAGTTGGTTCAGGTATAAGTAAATGATGGGAATATCTAGTTATTTTAGAACATAAAAATACATGTAGATGAAGGTATGCGGTGGTTAATGGAGCTTAAGCTTTCGAGTTAACTTGCACTGCCACAGGGAAAATAAACAAGGCGGATCGAGACAGCAAGCACAATCTAGGACAGCTGAAGTTCAGCAGAATAATTATAAATATAACCAAAAGCTTGTTCAATGCTGGCAGCAAAAGCCAGCTTAAGAAAAAGTTGATGCAAGTAGACATAGAGAGAAAGCTACATTGTAGCCTTGGGACTGTGGAGTACATTGATCTATTGGATGACAGCTTTGCATAACAAAAATCAAAATAAATAATAATAAGCTACCATTTATTTCCTGTCAGTCTTAGCAAATTGCCAGTTAGGGGAGAACTACCAAATTTACAAGGCCTGAAAGTCCCAGTCTGCTCACTTCAGTGGCAAAGTATTTTAATTTGCACAACATAATTTGTAGAACTGGAGGAAATGCTATTGATACTGATAGCCAAAATTCCAACTTGCGTTGTTGATCAGAAACTGCTTTTAATCGCTTAATTACTTCTTCCCTGCTTCTCCCCTCTTCAGCCTTTCCTAATCATTCTGGATCACAGAAGCCATTGCTTTCTCCGGCTTTGAGGATATACTTTTGTGTTTTCTTTGCTAAGTGAGCACCATATAACACTGGACTTGAACTCTGGTACCTCAATCAGAGTTTTGTTCTCAGACCCTTCACTAACATGTTAGACAAGTGCAGTTAGCTTTTTGGATGCTCATGCTCTCCTTCAAAGCTCTCTTCATTTTCAATAAATATTTATAGCTGTACATATAAAAATAATTATAACCAAAAGGCTGCCAATAAATACAAAGGAAGGAGCCTTGCCACAAGTCGACATCTGCTGAGCTTCAAGCAACTGTATTATACAATCATGTATAATCTGTATCTGAACAAAATGAGCTTGTAAAGAACCATGGGATACATGTATATTAGTTACTGTATCGATCTCTGGGTAAATTTGTAAAACAAATATTCAGATTGGAACATGAGAAATTGGAGTTCTTTTTCTTAGACTTGATTCCTATCTTAATATCTGCCCCAGCATTGGCCATTTCCCCCACGAAATTTGATTTTTTTGCATTCTAAAAATAGACTACTCTGTAAACTGATGGGCCACTACCCTTGTAGAGATGGACACTTCTGGTTATGGACTTCTGGTTCCACTTAACAAAAATACTGAGACCGACTTGATTATTGAAACAATTCTCACTGTCAGAACCTACTAATTAATTGATTGCCTAATATGCAGTAGTTGTACTATATATTATACATGTAATTACCTACCTACAGAATCATGCTTAGTTTGGTTAGCCCAGACATCAGTCTCCTGTAAATAACCACCAATATACAGATATTTGCTGTCCCATCTCATTTTAGCATTGGTTTGGAAGCGAGGTTTGGGCCAGTCTGGACCTTGAATGTCTGAATGAATAAAATGACGATGGTCAAATGGTTTGGACTTCTTTCGATGCAAAATGCACTGCATTAAATTGTAACTCTTTATTACCTGACAGTATGGGAAACAGACTGATGAATATATTAAATGCAGCTGAGACAAACAGATATAATTATGCCCTACATCTACATTCATTTCTGATCAGGACAATGCTTTCACATCAAGTCCACTTTCACAAAAATATTCTGAGAAACTTTAATTAGGTAATTGTTTTTTGCTGTTAATTTAACTTAGTGTCTATACAGTCATGTACACTGTACTTCTAACCATACCTGACACCTGATAAAGTTCTATACTAGTGACTGGTCAGCTTGAAGCAGGAATTCAGATCATTACCTGACAGCAGACTAATTTAACTCATCATTTAAAAAACAATGTTTGAGAAATATCATATGCCAGGATTGACGCTGGTTTGATTGCTTTCCGCTTTCTTCCATTTAATGTTTTCACGAAGTGTTGAATTACTTAAGCTGTCTTACATTATAGGGGTGACTATTTAGGGAATACTAACTATTGCAATAGTATGATTTACTATTGATGCATCACTGATTGTTTTTGATAGTTTGATTGACTATTGATGAATCACATGCACTATCATGAACTTTCTATCACAATTAATCGATAGTCTGATGTATTATATATTACACCCTTATTACATTGTGCTAAATTATTGTCCTATTATTGATCTAACCCTAGCTTAAGGACAATAGTTATTATTGACAGATACGGTACATGTACCGGTAGTATAAAATTCCCAAAAATTGTGTCACTTTTAATATAATTATGTACAGTACAGCCACACATCAGACAGGCCGACCAAATTTCACAAAATGAAAGGACTAATTTTGAAATGTGATCATGCAGACACAGTCTGTGCACTATAATGACTGAAGAAAACTGTAAATTTGATCTTGCGAGAAGTGGGGTTCCTTAACCCTGAAAACAAAATTGCCATTTCTGTCTGTTCATAAACAAATTAATTTGCTTTATTTTAAACCACTCACATACAATGCCTACATTGTTACAAATCTTCTTGTGTGCGAGTCACAAAGGAGCAATTAGGGAATTTTGTTTCCTCAGGAAGAAGCCTGGAGCCAAGAGTCTTTCCATGGCAACATCATGATTAATGCACAGTGATTTGTATTTTCCTTTGTACCATACAATTGTGCAAAGTTTCAACTGAGTTTACCCACTACTATTTGGGCCGCGTTAGGCAAAAAGGGTCAGATACATTCAAGTTAAATAATTCCTACAACGGTGTTCCTAATAAAAGGTTTAAGATTGTATTGTATTCTTGATGAGAAGCGCTACATTTCATTCCTAACAATAAATGTCAGTTTCAAGAAATTGACAACAAAAATCAGGGGTGAAATTTACGTGATTCTGATGCAAGGGCCCGATTACAAATATGACCTCAAAAATTTGGAATCCTGTCAGAGGGGATGATTTTGATGTCAGTATGACATTCATTTATACCTGCTGGCATTAAAGAGTAAAATGTAAATAAGATGAACAAGATGATCACTTTTTGGCCAAAAACATTCTTTTCTGCACTTTAATATTCTACTCCCTGTACTAAGCTCATAATGTGATTTTAGCAATAGTACAAGTTACACCTTGAAACAATAGTCTGATGATAAGCAATCATTTGCGCCTGCTAAAATTGTGATCACACCCTCGTGTAAAAATATCGTAAATTTCGTCTTCGATTTCACTGGTCAATTTCATGAAATCAACACTACTTGTTAGTAGCACAATGTGGCGCTCGCAATGCATATTGTAATCGCACCACAAGTCTAAAAAATATGGTACAATTTCAAATACATTTACATATTATGTCGTCCAGGCCCTTTTTGCCATTTTGTAGAGATACATGTATTCTTCATTTTTTTATTTGTCTCCTGGCAATTTTTGCATATAATAATAATAACCATGGCTAAACTGCAGAATACCCACAAATACTCCCTCGCTACAAAACATCACTTAAAAACTGTGCAAAATTCTCAATTATATTTCAGGTGTATTCAGACTTGTTCTAATATTGATTTCATATGGGAAATGCTTAGGTTTTTTATTATTATTTTAGGGTTAGGTTTTTAAAGAGTTTGTATGGAAAAGTTAAAAAATGAATTATTAATAAGCCAAGTTGCGGGGTATTCTGCAATTATATATATTGCTATTGACAAATGGAAAATGCCATCCTTCCTCATTTTATTTTTCATGTCATGTACATTGTACAATTAAAATATTACCCTGCATTTTCCATGCCAATCACAAGTACTGTTTTAGCCAATTAATCTTTTACCCAACTAATTTAAATTTTGCTTATGAGTCATGTGATATCACTGACGTGAGTTGACATAAAACCGATTGGAGGTTCAAAATATAACCTGAATCCACTGGACCGGTTGTGTACCAACCATATTTTAACAAATTTCTGCGAAATATTGTGGTTGCTTTATACAATAGTGATACTTTGTGTTGATAAACATTACTTTTGTTATGCTAATGTTCCAACCATGATTTCAAAAGGCAGCTTTGTGTCAGGAACCAATGGATCTCTGGTTGGCACATTAATAACAATGGATGACGTGGCAGTAAGTATCGCTATACACTGAGCTTTGGATGCATATGGCTGTGATCATATCAATATACTGTACTTTAATCAACACAGACTGTGATAAACATACTTCCCAACATATTTTCAGACTGAAAAATTCATTGAAGTCGCGGGACATGGATAAATTAGTAACATACCCAGGAAGTCTTCAGTCCAGGCTACGTTTATCCAGGCTTGCTCATCCAATCTACCATCAACACGGATGCTTTCGTGTTCTTGTAGTTCATAGGACACATAGCCTCGAGGAAAAGGAAGCAGACATCCCTCAGGAATTCCCCAAGATAAATATAGTATGGGAAAAAGCCAAACAAAAATTACGACCCTTCCAAACCATAAAATCACACTCATGATGACTCAGTTTCACGGCAATACGACTTTTTACAGCTCTAGGTAAGATATACGTTGACTCGATCTAGCTGCGACTGTTTTCAATTCCCGAGTCGACTTTTGGTCGCCATTTTGGATATTGAGCCTGTAGTCAGCTCAGCAGCATTACTAGACCCCAGGCCTTCGACTTGTGCTACAGTACATTGCGCCTGGCATTATTTGCAGTTCTCGACGTGTTCATTTCTTTTATCTCAACAAAAAAAAATATCCTTCAAATGCTTTAAGAAATAGTACACAATGGCGGCTACCATCGTCTCACAGGTAATATCTCAAATGAATAATCCACAAAATGACATAATTTTCAATACATGCATTCACTATGTCTTGTAAAACATCCGGGAAAACATGTACACGACACTGCATGAACACATTGTAGAATTAGAGCGAAAAGAAAGCATTCCAACTTGCGATCATTTGGTCCAATCAGTCTGATTGGATCAAATAACCGCAAGTTGGAATGCTTTCTTTTCGCTCTGCAATGTGATTGGTTCTCGTTGTCTATTAAGTGGCCTCGGTTATATATAGTAGTCGCACGTTTTTGCTCATCTTCGATATGAAAATAATTAAGTTGTCTGCCATACTTTATAATTCAAGTAATGGATTCATCTTTTTTTCCAGATAGAGGATGTTGAGAAGGAAATAGTGAGTTGCGAAGAAAGGCTTGACAGCATAGACAGGAGTTTACGACTGGGACACATACCTAATCAAGAGCGGTAAATGTGGCAAACTTAATATATATAACTATAGTGATACTTACTGCCACATCATCCATTGTCATTAATGTGCCAACCAGAGATCCATTGGTTCCTGACACAAAGCAGCCTTTTGAACTCATGGTTGAACATTAGCATAACAATATTTTTTTTGTAATGTTTATCAACACAAAGTATCAATATAAACTTTGTGAAATAAATATAGGCCAGTTTACAGTGCATGCGCAGTTGTTAAAGTCTTTTGTTTCAACTGGCGGGCCACCATTATCTGACAACTAGTGGCCCGCCAAATAAACAACGGATTTATAGAACTGCACATGAACCGTAAACTGGTCTATTATGTGTATCAATTCCAAACCTGCCCATCCCCCCAGCACTTGCGAGGTATTTGACATTTTTGAGCATCAAATGCGCCATCATGGGGCTTTGGTCTCTTATAAACATTGAACAGATGTAGAATTCACCTTTTGACTCAGACTTTGACCAATTTGCCAACCCCAACTTTGTTTTGCATGCCCCACCCTGGGACAGAAACTCAGTCAAATATCCCATATGCCAGGGGGGATGGGCAGGTTTGGAATTGATAGGGATGCATGGGGGGGGTCAAATGAAAAATACCATGCTCAATAACATTTCTGTTGACCCCTCCAACCAATTTCTCCATATTGACCTCCATTTTGCACCATGCAGCCTCCCTCTAATTAATGACCAGTTCCTATAACGATTTTAATACATTTAGGGAAAATCTTATTGAAGAAGAGGGGCAGATAAAAGAAAAAATTAAAGAGCATGGTAAGTATTGCATTTTAAAAATATAATTCATCAAATATATTTCTCTCCCTCTTTACCCAAATTATAACTGTTCTCCACCAGACAAGTTATCAGCAAATAACTCCCCCCTCCCCCTGAGTGTAGTGCACACAAGAGCTCCTGTAAGAGAAAATAGTTGAAGGATTATAAAGATCGAAAATGACCTACAGTGTATTTGTATCATTGAAATGTCTTGATATTTTGCCCTTGCATGGACATTATCTGATCTGATAACAGTTCCCGAGTCTAAGTGAATCGTTATCATCCTTTAAGTATGTTCCGACGTGAGCTCACAGGGGGTGTACTTGCCGATATTTGTCATCTGCACTGGATGCATTCCACCAATCACGCACGAGAACATATTTAATGGATTATAAGAACTGATATTATTTTGTACTTCTTCAATACTCTGTTTTCCTCAATCTTTGCTCTTGGAAACGGTTTGGTGCTTGGAATAGATATGTGGATGTCAAATACTGAGTATCAGCCAGCCAGTGTATATATTATGCATATTTCAAGTAGGTTGTTCATATACTGCAGTTCGCATCTTATGAATTCTTTACCATGTTTTAGATTTTCTAGTTAGTGTACCTACATGTATTCTATTTAATTGACCCAAGCATAATTATTGTTTCTTCTTGTATGTGAATATATTCTTATATAATTTTTGCTTTACAGAAAATGAACTTAAATTGCTGCGTGGTGAAAACAGGAAGAGTATGCTGGTGTCTGTAGCTGTTCTTGGCCTGTTATACCTGACGTATTTACTTGTGTGGCCCAAATAGAAATACACAAAGAATTTATAACAAAATTAATTGGTTCATCACGTTATTTAGAAGGCTGGTCCTAGTGAGAACTCCAGTTGTGTAGTTAGTTTGTTTAAATGTTGCTTATCCTGGCCAGAATACAATATGTACATTGTATATATATGCAAGTCGACCTCAGTCAGAATAGCAGATTTTATTTGTGTTTTGTAAGTTCAAAAAGTGCTACAAATCACTCTTTCATCAATTTATCCAGTTTTCTTCACTCCACAAAAAAATAATATAAATATTATAGTTCAATATTATGGTGTAGTGATACAGACAGATGATTATATTTTGGAGCCTTATACTAATGTGTACATTGGCAGTAGCCCAAGTAAATTTACATAAAAGACAAGATATCAATAAATAAAAATCAGAATGTTATGAAGTTGTCCTTTTCTTTCTTTTACGCATTCATAGATAAATTTGGAAATTTGTTTTTGCACAGCTCTTTCCTTTTTTTTTTGCAGGGGGGGGGGGGGGGATATGATTAGTAGACAGACACATTTCTATTGGTGTTTTGTATGTGCAAGTACTTCATAAGGCATCTGTTTATTTTGATTTGATCCTCCAAATAATTAAAAAGATTTTTCCTTACAGTGTATATTGCAGTATGCTGGACATTTTATTAAAAAATGTTCTTCATCTTCAATGCCATTTGTACAAATTCTTTCTTCGGGTATTTGAGAAGGTTTAGAGTAATGCCCAGTTTCAATTGCTAATTTGTGATTACTTAGCCTCAGCTTTGTCAATGCTATTCTGTGATTGGTATTGGTGACCTGTAAATTATTATAGTCTATCTTCACACTAGTCATAGTTGAACTTGAATCTGTGGAAAGTCCTTAATTTATTACTTTGGCGGAGATCTTTTCTTTTATCGTTATTTACAGTATGTCACTAAGCCAAGTTTGGTACTCTATGTCCTTTAGTCTCTGGCTTATAATACTCAAAATGGTTTTGCAATCAGGAATTGATGTTTCTACGTTAGCCGCCCTGCACCCCCACACAAAATCAACAACTATGAATTCAATAAGCTAAAAGTAGCCACAGACAGCTTGAATGAATGTTTTCATTTTATTTCAGCAAAAATTAAAATGCTGAAGAAAATACCACTACTGTACAAATCTCGATATAATTAATATATATATATGTGCAACACACTAGGCATTTTATCAATTACTAGTTTATAGCAATTTATATGTTAAATAAACTGGAGCAAATAAATATAAATATAATTGTTAATAAAAATATGTCATTATATAATCATGACAAAAATAAATGTTACATGTTACAGAATTTCAATTGCAAAAGATAAAACTATTGCCTTCAAGAAGCAAAAATTGCGTAAACCTCACAAAATATTATTCATATATATTCAACTTCTAAAAACCTTTACAATGTATGTTCCTCCACATTATTTCATATTGTTCCAGCAAATTTTTGAGGAACAAGGACACAAACTCCCTATGCTTCACTTAAATGTAATGACCATCATTGCACACCCATAACTATACTTCATATAATTATGGGCTGTGTCCTGCAAAAAGGGCCCAAGCGACATTAAAGTTAAATAATTTGTATAATGGAGTTTGTAATAACAATTTGAATATTGACATGAAGCACTACATTTCATTCCTAAAATTAAATGTCATTAAAAAGTAAAAATTACAATAAGATGAACAAAGTTATCACTTTTTGGTCAAAAAATAACTTTCTGCAGTTTTTCAGTCCCTCGTAATACATTGTACCTTTAAAGTGCCTATCACCTTTTTGCAATTTTGATAGCTTATGAACCTCCAAAACGTTTTGAGTACTTCTGTGAAGAAAGTTTTGGTTTAATTTTAATACTTTATGTTCTACGCTTGTTTGAAATCGTGTAAATGTGACCTGGGTAGACGTCATCTCATTATAAATGCATTATTCTCCATGGTGCCTTTTTAATACAACAACATCGATGCATAGAAAATATACACAGTTTTTGAGTTGTTAGTAAAGAAAAAAGTCATTTTAGTCAACATGTTAAGTATTTCTTTAAATGATTGCAAAGCCGAATTAATTATATGACGTCAAGATGACGTCTACCCAGGTTTCGACCCAGGCTTTTACTTACGCGGTCATGGGTCAGGAAAGGTCACATTTACACGATTTAAAACAAGCGTAGAACATAAAGTATTCACTTTAAACCAAAATGTTCTTCACAGAAGTACTCAAAACGTTTCGGAGGTTCATAAGGTTCATAAGTTCATAAGACTTTGGATCAATGCAATACCTATCACCTTTTTGCAATTTTGATAGCGTATGAACCTCCAAAACGTTTTGAGTACTTCTGTGAAGAAAGTTTTGGTTTAATTTTAATACTTTATGTTCTACGCTTGTTTGAAATCGTGTAAATGTGACCTGGGTAGACGTCATCTCATTAATGCATTATTCTCCATGGTGCCTTTTTAATACAACAACATCGATGCATAGAAAATATACACAGTTTTTGAGTTGTTAGTAAAGAAAAAAGTCATTTTAGTCAACATGTTAAGTATTTCTTTAAATGATTGCAAAGCCGAATTAATTATATGACGTCAAGATGACGTCTACCCAGGTTTCGACCCAGGCTTTTACTTACGCGGTCATGGGTCAGGAAAGGTCACATTTACACGATTTAAAACAAGCGTAGAACATAAAGTATTCACTTTAAACCAAAATTTTCTTCTTTCTTCACAGAAGTACTCAAAACGTTTCGGAGGTTCATACATGTAAGCTATCAAAATTGCAAAAGGGTGATAGGCACTTTAATGAAGGGGCATTGCCAATCCCCAAATGATAAACTTTCTCATGACAAAAGGCAGAAATATAACTATTCAGATTAACAGAGTATGCTTTCCTGGTAGAGCAGATTTCGATTTAGTGTCAAAAGCAATCTGTGATATTTTCTTTGGTTTTGCATATTTTACTGAGTTTTCGTATTGGCTGTGCAAAATGTTTTGTGATTATTAGCCAATCGAGTGCTAAACTAAAATCAAACGTGTTTTAGTCCATCACAGCATCGATCATCTCGCCATCCACGATTGCATAATATACTTTTCCTCATGATTGGTTCAAGTAAAACCAATTGTGAATTACTTCAGTTCATGGTTTTACATCACTCAATCGAAAACAGCTCTATACTGGACACTTGATTTTTTTAGACAATTTTGAGGAAGGATGTCAAAGAATCGAGTGGATGAAAAATACTGCTTCTAAGAGAAATTTAGAGCAACTTGAAATCGGTTAACTGTAACCACAATCAAGTTTAATTTTCTAGAAGCATCTTTTGAAACAGCTTTTGTAATCCACTTTTAGTCTTTGCCATCCTTTATCAAAAAAGTTTGAAAAGCATATCAGGACATTATTTTACGGTACATGGTATTGACCTCTTCTATCTCAGGCTGTTTTTTTTGGTAGCCTAGCTTGTTTTAAAGAAAACTCAAAAGTTCAATTTGATTGACAGTGCCCCTTGAAAATAATTGTCTAATGAAAGGCACTCATTTGCATCTGCTAAAATTGTGCTCAACCCACAGATGTAAACATATTGTAAATTCTCTCTTCAATTTCACTTATTAGTTTCATGAAATCAACACTGCATTAGTACTGTAGCACAATGTGGCACTATAATTAGGAGAAAGGTATAAACAACATAGAACAATGTCAAAATATGTTAGGTTGTTTGGACCCTTTTTGTGCAATGCAGGCTGCATGCCTATAACTGAAGGTATTGCATTGATCCAAAGTCAGATAAAGCATTATGTTGCAGCATCTTTTTTCCAGTCTATGCAAGGTTGTGCTGGTCGCTGCAGCAGTACCAGCAGAGGATAATGGATGTCTTCATCATATGCTTCAACACCAAGGGATTTTGCCTGTGAAGAATCATTGTTCAAATTCCAGTCAGTTCAATTTTGAGTGAGGTGGTTATAAAAAATAACAACGGAATCGCTGGTTTGTAACCAAACCCCAAAGATTCAAATTATGAAAAATCCATGGTGGTCATGTTGATGGAACTAAAAGAAGTTAATAAGGAATATAATATTCTTAACATCCACCAACATGGTAGTATTAATGTAATACATGCAAAATGAAGAATCCCAACAAAATTAGCCCTGCATACGTACACAAAAGTCCAATTCAAAAATTTAAACTACAGTCACTTGGGTACAGTAAATTTTCATGAAATATCTCTTCTGTTAAATATTACATACAATAATCATGTGAAGTGCTATCATTTAATATAATTATTTTAACAGTATTTCCCATTTTCAATTGAAGTTAAAAAATGTCAATCCTTCAGCTGTATTAGAAAAATTAATATTAGGTCTGGTCTACGTAATTATAATTATGTTGCTGTGGTACTATTCTTAGGGGGGAGGGGAGGTTACTATTTACAATTGAAAGTGTCCCATTTGCTTTTATTTGAGTAAAAAAAACATTTGATGGTGACTCTTTCCAGAAGAGATTAGATACATACATGTAGTGTGAAGAGCAATAACTAAACAATGAAACTAGAGTTCAATTGATTTTCTTGGGTGGTCTATCACTTTGGTACAATTCTGCATGCATGAGGTGGGAGCAAGGCTTATACTAATTATACTTTCAGATGAAAAAAATATTCCTTTTGCTTTTATTTGGGTAAAAAGACACCTAGAAGTGATTAAGTCTTTCAAGAAGTCAGTTAAGGTATGGCAAAAGGTTCACAGGCAAAACTTCCCCAAAACAATTTTTTTGCATGTTTTAAATGCTTTAGGTCTTAGCTTTATTATAGCAAAAAAATCAAAACTAAAATTCCTTTTTAACGCCCCGAAAAAACATGTTTTAATTTCCCGCGAAAAGTGACGCGCGAAACATGATTGACAGATGCTGACAGCTACGTGAAAGCGGCACGCGAACAAACTAAAACAACAATCGTCTTTTATAGTACGCTACGCTCGTCTTTATAGTACGCTACGCTTCGTTTTCGTTTTCTAAAATTATGTCGTCGAAACTTAATAGAGGCTATTCTTGGGTAATATTCTTCGAAGAAAAAGAAGAAGTTGAAAACAGGTAAATTTAGGCCGACTAAGAGTAAGAAGGCAAGTTTAGCGTCGAGCGATAAAGGCTCGTGGTTCAAACAAAAACAATGGCCAAGCGAAGAAGATCTGTTGACTGAAACGAATGAGCCCGGGCCAAAAAGCATCACTTCTAGGAAGCTTCGGACTAGCAGTGACGAAGTTCACCCGCGAACTTCGAATTCCTTGACTGTAATTGAGTCGGGCATTAGATCAAGCTGCTGTTTGCCGGTTTTCTATGCTTGCAACCAAATTATCTGCGAAGTGATCGCCCTGATACCTAGAAAAGGAGTCAGATATGTTTATCAATTACAAGGCAGTCAAGAGAAGGTAGATTCAGCATGATCTTTACCGCTCCAGAGTATAAAAATAATATGCAATATGAAGCCTGCGATTTGTTTATGATGTTTAGCAAGAAGTTGCGCCGTTTGAATGAATATAACTTGTGTTCGACTTACCCAGAACAGTTTATCTCCTTTAGCATGATGGCTTTGATAATAGCATCATTTACAGTAACTTGCGGTTGGCCTTCATATTTATTTGACCTTGTGTTTTTCCCACGAGCTTTACGACCTCTGTGACCAGTCTCGAGTGTAAAATGAACCTCCTTGAAGATTACCGCGAAAGCTGTCACAGCAGATCATTCACAACTCCGCCTGTCCCGCCTGTCAGCCTAATACTGTATTTCAATTGGCTGAATATAATAAGATTATCTTTGGAGGCGGGGCTTTTTACTCAACCGTGAAATGGTCAGAAAACTAAAATCCCTCATTTCTCCATGTGTGTTTTAATGCAAAAAATACAACTTTGGCGTATCAAAACTCGAGAATGTTTTGTTCGATTAAACCCAAATTTTCGCGAGAGCCAAAAAACCACAATTTCTGCAAAAGTGTGCCAGCGTTTTGCAAAATTTTGTTTCATTTCGTAATATTTTGTAGTTTGCGTTTTGCTAGCATGAAAAAACTTACTCCAACTTTACCTACGGATAATTCTTGTAATACGCAACGTATGAAAAATCGCTGACACACTTTTTGGGACAATTTACCTGAGATTCGAAAACAAAGAATTTAGTTGTCATTCATTAAACATTTCCGGATTTGAAGTTACAATAGTGTGAAAGGTCGCTTTTTAAATAAAAAAATTGATCATTGAGAGATTTTTTTAAATAGTAAATTTAAACATTCATATTTATTCTTCAATCTTTGAGCTTTAAATTGATATATAGTATGTCTTTGTAGCGTAAATATTGACGCTACACGATTTTTTTCCCCAAGTGACCTCGTGAACCTTTTGCCATACCTTAACTAAAGATAGTAATTGAAATTAAGCAAAAAAATGCCCCTTTATATATTTCAAGTCTGAGATGAAGATTATATACTGCATTTTAAAGTGTCTATGATTTGAAGCTTCAAGACAGTTCCTGAAGCATAACAACAACTAATAATGTACATGTAGTTCTGTGATTCACCTTTTCATGCTGAGTAGAAATCAACTCGTCATAATCTCTAACTATCTGAACTTCAAACCGAGATGAAGCTGTGGCACAGAACTGCTGTAATGTGTGTGCACGTCGTGGTGACATCAATATGACATACCCCTAGGACATGTAATACACACACAATAATTTATAATAGATACACATACAATGTACATGTAACTACCATATTCTCTTCAGGCATAATACAAATTATTGCATTACAAGAGTTGGCTTGTGAGCAAAGGAACATTTTTATTTTTTTTTGGAAAAATATGAACAATCAATACAGGATGTGAGTAATGTAAAATTTTAAAGCACCAATGATCAATTGAAAGCTTAATTCAGATTGAGTGCTATATATTATGCCATAATTGTAGTAACCTAATTACAAAATTTTGGTCAAATTAAAGCTAAACTTTTAGTGACTGCATGGGTGACTGCAATGGCCACAATAATATATTACAAATACAGGTAGTGTATGAATAGCCACTGTCATAAAAACAAGTACAAATGTACATGCATGCATGAACATAATTATATGCAATTAATGCTGTTAAATTTTTACCACAGTTTTCTGCATGCATTTCTAAGGTTATTAGATTTAGTTTTTAGTTGTGTAAGGTAATAAAGTACATTTAGATTAGGTTTAGAGGATAAATTTTTGAGGTACATTGTAAGTTGAGAGTGCCCAGAAAATAACCCAGATGAACATGACTTTAAACCAAAACACATCACAGCATAAAAATAACAATTTAACGGTGTACCTTATGTGTTAGAAGGGAATCCATGACATGCAGCAGACCCTTGTGGCTCTCAACATTAAAAAGGCTGTGGAATTGAGTGAAAAGTGGGATGTGGCTCAATATGAAGGATACAGTAGTAAATCCTGAGCACTGAGGTCGGCACATATTGTAGACAATAATTTATGTTCACAGATAAGGTCTTAACTTAAGTCTGCATGAGCATAAATAATTTTATTCTATAATTCTGCCAAGGATGTACAAAATTATTATGCACAATAATGCATCATATTTTGGGAGTTATTACAGTCAAATGGCTTTCCATTGCCATTTCTCAAGCAACTGCGCATTAAGGCTTTTGGTTAAATATTATGGAAAGAATTAAGATGACAGCTAGTTTCTTGGAAGAATTTATATGATAAACAACTTATTACATTGTAGTTGGCTAATTAACACAGCTGTGAATTTTTACTCTTCATTGATTTCATATTCATAATAGAAATGACTCAAAAATACACAGCCATGTGAGATTGATGCTTAGCTGACTTAGTAAGAACCTTTATAATTTATAATGCATGTACCATATATGACTTTAATTTTGCACACATGTATGCTTAATTTTAATAGTCCCTTACCAGTCTCCAGCTATGATAACATCAAATCTAGCCTTCAGGTCTTCTAAGTCAGTCTTGTCATCCCATATCAAGGTCCTAATAAGACACATAAGAAACAACAACTCTGTTTTAATTATCACATATTACACACATGGATTATTTTAACAGCTAGTCTTGGACAACTGCATGTACCTCATCTATAGTAGTTTAAACAACCCAACGAAAAAAGTTAACCCAATTAATTAAACTTCATATTAATATGCAACTTATTTATATTAATTTATCAAAAAAAATAAAGATGACTGAATGATATTGAAACACCAAAGAGAGCTAGGACACTATTGGCTGTTACAAAACTCTTCTCAAGGTAATGGATCTGTTATGCAATTTCCTATGTGCAACGGGCCAAAATAATATGGAAAACTGAGTTTAAGACTCAGGCTTGCCATGGCCACATGACTTTCAAGACTGTATACACCATGTGGCATACAGTACCGCCTGGAATTATTGACGCTTCGTTCAGAACTCTAACCACGGGTTGGAATCTTTTATTTTCGCTTCATTCAGAACTCTAACGACGGGTTAGAATATTTTATTTTCGCTTCATTCAGAACTCAAACGGCGGGTAGAGAAGCACTCATTGGTGAAACTAAAAAATATATATATAAATAAGACTAAGACTTTAATTATTCTTAGAACGAAGCGAAAATAAAAGATTCTAAAGTCTTAGTTTCACCGATGATTGCTTCTCTACCCGCCATTTGAGTTCTGAACGAAGTGAAAATAAAAGATTCTAATCCATCATTAGAGTTCTGAATGAAGCGAAAATAAAAGATTCTAAAGTCTTAGTTTCACTGATGAGTGCTTCTCTAACTGCCATTTGAGTTCTGAATGAAGCAAAAATATAAGATTCTAACCCGTCGTTAGAGTTCTGAATGAAGCGAAAATTAAAGATTCTAAAGTTAACAGCTAGCGGTGTTGAATAAAGAATGAAAAGAGTCATCGCGGCAAACTCGCACGTTTGTGATCATGACTGCTACATGAACATTTTATCTTCACACTAAAGTCAATGATTTCGGAGTGATAAAAATCTCAGCGGCTGCGGCTGTGACCGCGGCCGTGACTGCATCCAACTAATTACTGCAGTTGACTGCGGTTTTACCGAGGTATTACCGCGGTAAAACTGCGGTCGTTCTGAGGTCAAACCGCGGTCATTGGATGCGGTAAAACCGTGGTAAATGCTTCAATAATTCCAGGCGGTACTGTATATGCCACATGGTGTATACAGTCTTGAAAGTCATGTGGCCATGGCAAGCCTGAGTCTTAAACTCAGTTTTCCATATTTTTTTGGCCCGTTGCACATAGGAAATTGCATAACAGATCCATTACCTTGAGAAGAGTTTTGTAACAGCCAATAGTTACAGAAAATAAAAGATGCTAAAGTATTAGTTTCACTGAAGTGTGCTTCTCTACCTGCCGTTTGAATGCATGTTTTATTAAACTTATACATAGTATTGTGTCATGACTGCGGATTTTAACTGCGGCTTTCATTGCGGTGAATAATTTGACCACGGTAAAGCCTCGGCTTTTACCGCGGTAAAGTCTCGTCCATAGTGCGGTAATACCGCATCTAATGACCGCGGTAATACCTCGGTTTGACCGCGACCCGATGCTTCAATAATTCCAGGCGGTACTGTACAGTCAAACCTGTATACAATTTTGTATAACAGCCCTGTATATAGCGGTCACCGAACAACTTCCCGAAAATCGCTCCTTAAATTTACTGTAAACTTGACCTGTGTTGTAAGCAGTCACCTCTATATAGCAGACGTGGTCACCCCTTAGACTTCCCGTTTGAACAATTATTATTGTATTATTTTTCACCTGTATAAAATGGTCACCAAATTGGATTAATTACAATGTCGGCTTTCCCTCAAACCATTAGCGAATCATTTCAAGCTTCACTCAACAGCTCATTAAATTGTAGCTACTCAAATCCACATAAGCTGATAAGACTACTATTTTTTGTTTCCTGTGTATTATACTAATGTCATGTTGTCAGCTGTTGTGTGTGGTCCCTTATTCCACATTGCAAATTAATTATTAACTTCCAGTAGGCTTAATAAAAGAAACCTGTATACAGCGGTCACCCTGTATATAACGGTCAGTTGGCCATTTCCCGAGGGTGACCGTTATGTACGACACTATACTGTATTACGACTTATAACTATTTGTGAAATATTTACCTTGAATGCACATTGGTGATTCCAAATAAGGATTCATTCTTTTGGACAATAGCCTCAATGTCTGTTCAAGCTTAATGTAAGTCAAATATATTATATTAAACCCAATACAAAAAAATAACTTTATTTATTGAAAACATGCAATTCTGCCAAGAATGCACAAAATTATGCACAAAATATACACGGCACCAAATATGAGACCGTGTTTTGGGTAGTAACAGTCAAATGGCTTCCCATCCCCATTTCTCGAGCACATACGTGAGTTTTTTGGTTATTGTGGAAAGAAATTGTCATGTCTTGGCAGAATTTATATACAAAGGTATTAGTCAAAATAGGAATCACAGGCTCATAAATGCACAACCATGCTGACTAATAATTAACCTCCATTTATTATAATGCCTTAATTTGCAATTGAAAGGATACTTGTAACCGACTCATGGTTACCATCTGTTAAGCAAACTTCAGAAACACTACAGCTTGCTGCCAACTGAAAAATGAAAATAATTAAAAAGATAGTAAACATTTTGATCAACATACATGTACATGTACATGCAATTCACATTATTTTATAGTCTGACTTGTTCAAATGTTTCTTTCCTCCTCAATCTGATTGCAAAAAGTTTACCCAGGTCTCGAAATTAAACAAATTAAAGTTCTATAGTTGCATATATATGGGCCCTATATAATTACGAAAATTTGGTTGCAATTAAGTTTGCACTTTTTAGTTGCTAAAAACAGAATCCAGTGGTGTACATGAGTGAAGACTCCTTCCTGTCACTTGCTTTAAGGGAAATAAAAAGGGAGAATTATGAAGATACATGTAAATGGCACATGCAGATTTTGCTGAAAAATTGTAAAATCCCAAGTAAGCATAAGACACAAGACAGCTGTTAGACATTTCTTTCAATTATTTATTCATTTATTTAAGGCAAAAGCTAGTCGCCAAATTTGCAACTGGTAATAGCGAACAATCACGTACCAAAGTTGTTGTCGGTAGATTGTCGGCCAACAACATGCCAACAACCTACCGACAACCTAATGACCAAAAATTTAGTATACATGTGATATTTTGTTCACTATTACCTTTGCAACTTGCCAGAAAAGTCTAATAGTCGCAAGTGATAGTAATTAATTTTGGTCGCAACTGTATAATGGTCGCAGTTTAAAGCCCTGCTCTCCATGTTCTATTAATAATATTGCATACTTGAGGCATTGATCTGTGGTTTAGCCTGGTCCTGACCTACATCAGCCCCTATGGTTGTTTCAGTTTTTTTTTAAGTTGTGGATGCACGAGCAGAACACATGTGCATTCAGGAGCTTTTCTTGACATCAAAAGTGCACATTTTTTTATAGGACAAGAAAACCATCTTCTATTTGAAATTATATTAACCCTTTCACCACTGGACGCATTTGGGCTCAAATTTGGTGAAATGTAGAGTGCTAACTCAACCCTCCCCCCTCAGTCCCAGTTTGGCTAGCCCAGCATACATGTAGTTATGAAATACTGCTGACTTTTTAAACCAAGGGCTCAAACTTTCCCCATGATGCCATTCGGCAGAACTCTACGGACTCGTCGGCGGTAAGTATGCTTTCTTCTGTAGGATTTCCAACAAAATGTGCTCTAATTTTGGACAAATAAGCCATAGTAAGAGAGCTAGAGGACATCATTAGGTCTGATGACGGCTGAAAAGTACTTGGCTTGCTTTTAGTAGGCCTTGTGAGGGGTTTCACAGGATTTTTCTGTTGTGTTTCTGCTTTGAGACACATGAAATAATTATTCACTGAAAATCCTTGAAATTCTGCAGTAATGTTGGGTGTCTTTCTCCCCTGCTCAACCTGTTAGGATGTGTTTTTGTCACTTTAAAGCAATGGCTTGAGTCCAAATCACCACTCTTGGTTGTAGGGGTAAAATCCTACAGGAGTCCCAGCATGCAATTGGAGGTGGGAGCAGGTATTATGTGGTCGAGTGAAATGCAGTGTAAACATCGGTGTGGTTCACAGTCGTTTGGTGTGTTTTGTGCAAACAAACCTGGTGGTTGGAAAGATTAAAGAAGGTGTTGTAACAACTGAGTGTTGATTTTGTGTTTGCTTTTGATTTCAAGTGCGAATGGGAAGGGTTTTTGAGCCGATTTTCAGCTCCTTGAAATTCGTGAAAATCAAATAAACAAGACAAGATCTCCAAAACAAATGAGTTTTTTCTCCAAAGTGGGAGAGTCAAGCGATCCCTGTTATAGTTCTAGCTTTGAAGTCATTCATGCCCATCCCTTGAAATAATATCGCAACATCGTATTTCCAGCATGTCTAGATTTCATGCAATAATTGTTCCTATGTACATGCTTTGTATTGGCCGCTTTTGGTGCCTGTAGTGGCGAAAGGGTTAAATTTGATCTATGTGGTTCTCCTGCTCAGCATGCCCTAATATAACAAATTAATATTCCAACTTCTTTCATGGTTTCAAAATCCAAGCAGGTAACTGGCTACGTAATGACGGTGCTTTATTGGTGCATGACCACAGCATGCTCACTGCATGCTGTGCACTCGGTTGGAAAATAAAAGGGTTAGAGACATTCTGTTTGTGTTTTATTGACTGCAGATACAGGCACTACCTGATTCAGTACAACAAACTCAAAATCTATTCCTACTGTCGGCCTATTTGTCCTCATGCAGTGTTAAATTCTTTTTCATTCATTATGTACAGTCAGCGTGTGCCTGTATTTGTGAAAAACGTAATGAATGCTGTGCTCAGCTGGTCTTTTAGGCAATTAAATCACATGTTCTTAGGATGCTCCATAAATTATGTTATAAAACTTAAATATTGATTTAAAAATTTTGATCCAAAATATTTAGCATGAAATGATGCACATAATTATAGAATTGACCAATCAAAATCACTACCACAATTTCGGGGTAGTGACGTCACTGAACAGCATTGAGTGTTTTGATTGGCTGGTGCTCGGTCGGGATTTTGCCGTATGGACCGTTACCATGATAACGGTCACAATTCGCATATTTTCGAATAAGCTCAGGAAATTGAAAACTAAAATAGAGTAGGGAAAATAGAGATAATGTTAACTAGGCACTTAGTAATGCAGTTAAAGAGCACACACATCGTTACTAAAGGTAATAATACAGTTTTTAAAAGAGAAAAAGCCGGCCCATCAAAAATGTGACCTGTAAATATATAATTAGAAAGCTTACCTCCAAAACGAACTTGACCATTTGTTGTCAAAAACTATCATTGACGTACGCAAAGTCAACCAGAAAAGGACAGGAAAGAACTAGTTGAAATACAATTCCATCCAAAGGTCTATGCTACAGAAACAAGATAGATGTCCTAGCTGTCAGGTTCTACAGAAGTTTCAGAAGTCACCGTCTAGAGAGTTCAATTTTACGGAAGGACCATTTCCCTGGCCGTCTCTGAATTACAAGCGAGTTCGAAACAGCGACATCGCATGAAGTCTCCACTTGGTAGAAACGAAATTAGAACATGGCTTAGTAATGTATCAGGTAATGCAGGAATCAAACACCTGCAGCAGCAAAATAACTGAACAATCCGACTCAATAAAGATAAACCTGCTAACACTGATTCTGAAAGCCTCGTGGCTCTGTTGAGTGTTCCGACACGACAGTTTTAAGAAATTTGTCTTGAATGTCAGTCAGCACCGGTCCAGTTTACAACTTACAATCCCTCACTATAAACCAGGGAAGTTCTCATTCCACTGCCAACCAATTTTGCTGATCAGGAGCAAATATCAGGGATTGTCAGTTCCAGATTTTCCATGTCTCAGTTAAAGTTGTCCAGGATACAAACAAACAGCATAGAACTGTCATCGCCGAAAGTGATCCGATGAAGATCTTGAATTTTTTCACCGACCACATGGAACTTGAGCGAACGGTTTGTTTTTCGAGTTGATTTAGTGGAAAATATGTTCTTTTCTGATCGCACTTTAGATTAGCCAAGTTTTCTAATTTTGAATTGATTCTGACATTGTATTTCCATTCATCTTTTGTACTGATCTACGAAGAGCTGTCAAATAGAATGGTTCCACTACTTTGGTATGTAAATTTATGCAAATTCAGTATCTCAGGTTGTGTTACAGGGCGCGAGTCACTTATTTTCTCATTCTTCGTTCATCGAAAAGTGCCATATAATAAACTACTTGTGACCACACACGGGAAAACGTACACTAACGGTTATCCGTTTAGTGCTCTTAACCGTTTGTTATCCGTTTAAACGGGTAAAAAAGTCGTTTAAACGTTTTCGAAAATCGTTTAAACGTTTTCAAAAACCGTTTAAACGTTTTCGAAAATCGTTTAAATGGTTTTGAAAACCGTTTAAACGTTTTCCAAATTCGTTTAAACGGTTTAGAATTTCGTTTAAACGATTTGAAAAATCGTTTGCTTTTTCAGCCTGCCCGTTTAAACGTTTTCGCAAATCGTTTGCTTCAAAACAGAAACCGTTTAAACGATTTGTCAGATTGTTCAATAGTCCGTGTTTGGCCGTTTAATTGCCTTGGCAAACCGTTTAATCGAACAACCAAACTATCTTACATGCCGCGCTTCGTAATTCACCATGAGAACTTATGTTCCTTTTGTTTTGACAGATCGATATTGCGTATTTCTTACCGCGGGCGAGTCCTCTGCCATGGACACACACGAGCCAGTAAACAAATGTTCGCCCTCACATTGAGTTACTACTGTACAGTATTGTGCAAAAGTCATGCAAACGTATTTCGACGAATTTCGCTGTTTGTTCCTACGAATGTCGCGACGAAATTTTCTCGAAATTTCAGGCAACTTTTCGTTCGAAATTTCCACGAAAAATGGTAAAATCGATCAGATACGCGAAAATTCGAATGCCAAGGCGAAATATCGCCAACCTGCGAGCGACATTTCGACGATATTTCATTTATTGTCAAGCCCCGTAAAAGTCGTTGCATAAAGTTTTCAAGTAAATTCGGACCATGCAGTTATCGAAATATCGTGAGCCGTAAAATAAACAAAACGGCTGCTCGCTTATAATTAGTCCCAAACCGGCGGTGCGTGGCCCGCTTTAAAGCTTGACTCACTCGCTGAGCGCAAAGCATAACACCAAATAAACTTTTGCTTCAGTGTAGTTTCACATTTAAGGCAGATCCTTGTCTTGTTACTAGTATTAAAAGGTTTCGGCAGAAATCATTGTAAATGTTTGCGTATTAAAATCTCATCTCAACTCTTCTGAATTTCCACGTGCAATCAGTCAGGCGTGAACGTGTCAGTCTGATATTTTACTGAACATCAACAGAGTTTTGAAGCAACGTTTGTCATATTGAAAGACGTGCAAAAACTTCTATACTCTTACCAGAAAACTTCTACTGGGAAAGTGCAATTCCTTTTGAATTAAAAGAGCTTTAATGCATCGGATCAGATCAGTCAGTTCGCGTAAATGGAAATTAATTACGCCCCCGCGGTATTTGTGTCAGAAATGAGACACGCGTCTGGCTGACAGTTCACGATTGACGGAGACTTTTATTATATAAGAATCTTGACTTTTTGACGCCTCTGGCACGCAGGGTATTTACCAAAACCATCTTACTGTACGCTTGTAAAACTGTTTGTCATGAATTCGAATTTGTCACGCGTTAATCCTGGTGAAAGAAAGAAAGAAAAATACAAAACTGTGCAATTGACACGTACGCTATTTCGGATCACGATATTTCGATAACCTGGTCCGAATTTTCGTTTGACAATAAACGAAATATCGTCGAAATGTCGTTCGCATGTTGGCGATATTTCGCCTTGGCATTAAAATTTTCGCGTATCTGATCGATTCTTCTTCGTCGAAATTGCGAACGAAAAGTTGCCCCGGCGACATTCGTAGGAACAAAGAGCGAAATTCGTCGAAATACGTTTGCATGACTTTTGCACAATACTGTATGCATTAAAGGTCTTTTAATTCAAAAGGAATTGCACTTTCCCAGTAGAAGTTTTCTGGTAAGAGAGGTTTTTGCACGTCTTTCAATATTAGGACAAACGTTGCTTCAAAACTCTGTTGATGTTCTGTAAAAAATCACACTGACACGTTCACGCCTGACTGATTGCACGTGGATTACAACGCTCTGAATTAGAATAATCAGTGTTCTTGCAGAAAAACAAGGGATCCGCCGCTCCGAATCATTTGCGCGAGTATAATTTATGTAGCACAATATTTCTGATTAATATGTTATTACCAGTAAGTCGGAACACTGGAACTCACTTCCAAAACAAACCACTTGGATCAGGAAAGTTTGCATTCAAAATCATTCGGTGCCGCAAGATTGCAAAGAAGACATCGTGAGAAGGAGAGGTTTATAGGCCTGCAAATGGCAATTTAGTCAAGTTTTCAGGTGAGTTTAACGGCTTGCTATTACTTTCCCCGTTGCATCAGTCGAAGAGCAGGGAAACTGACAGCGGTAGAGAGAGTACCTACTATTATGTTAGTGCATTCGCTTTGTATAGTTTACTTTCATAAAATCTAAATCTAAAATCTTTGTTCCTAAATCATGACCGTGAGAGTAGTTCATATTCTGATTGGATGTAAGTGTACAATGATTTTATTGAAGTTGTCTGAAACCTGTTAGGGCATTTGAAGTATTGTTTTCCTTGCAGTTATTCGCAAAGTTGAAAGTGACAAACTGCAAGGAGTTAGCGCTTTTCGTTTCAGTTTTAACTCCAAGATCACGCCTTTGAGGGAAATTTCTTGCCCCTGTATAGAAATCCATCCAGTGACGCGCTCTTATCCGCAAACATTTACGGGGCCAACAGGACACTCGCGAGTTGCTTTCCGCAAGCAGTTTAATCGTTTAGGCTATCACTGAAAACCGTTTAATCACTTTCCAAGATTGTTTAAACGTTTTTAGAAACCGTTTGCTCTTCAACCCAGTCCATTTAAACGTTTTGGTAAACCGTTTGCTTTCCAAAGCTGCCCGTTTAAACGATCTGAAAAATCGTTTAAACGTTTTGAAAAAGCGTTTAACCGATCTGAAAAAGCGTTTAAACGATCTGAAAAAACGTTTAAACGATCTGAAAAAGCGTTTAAACGATCTGGAAAAGCGTTTAAACGATCTGAAAAAGCGTTTAAACGACCCCAAAAAGCGTTTACTAACCGTTTAAATTTGCCCGTTTAACGGAAAAGCGTTAGTGTACGTTTTCCCGTGTGTGGTCACACTTAATAATATTAACCTATTAACCTCGCCCACTCAGTCTTTACGGAAAAATATCAGACCTCAGTCTTTTATGTACGGACCTCGCTATCGCTCGATCCATACTGTCAAGACCTCGGTCTGAATTTTTTTGTAAAGACCTCGCTTTCGGTTACTAAGAAGTTAGTATACATGTACATGTACAATATTAATAACTAAAAATGATGGTAAAAGTTAGTTAGCAGAGCTAATCTAGCTGAGTAACTTACATGATACGATTATTGATCAATCAATCAGTCCACCTATCCATCAATCAGTCAGTCAATAGGATGTACGTCAGTCAATATGTCAGTCAGTCAGTCAGTCAATCAGTCAGTCATTATTTTAGCCAATCAATATTAGTTTATTTAACCCTACTGCAGTATGGATGACTGAATTACTATAGTGTCAGCCAGATATAGAGCAACACAACAAGGACATACATGTAGTGACACAATTATAAACATCAATTATAAATACAAATATAAATATAATTAATTAATTTAATAACCATAATTAGCATGTTAGCACCTCATTGCAACAAACTGAACAATCCCAGGTGGAAATCTTATTAAGATCTTAATAAGATTCTTATTAAGATCTTATTAGAATCTTATTAAGAATCTTATAAGATCTTATAAGATCTTATAAGATTCTTAACAAGATCTTATAAGATTCTTATAAGATTCTTAATAAGATCTTATAAGATCTTATGTGATTCTTAATAAGATCTTATAAGATTCTTAATAAGATCTTATAAGATTCTTAATAAGATCTTATACGATTCTTAATAAGATCTTATAAGATCTTATAAGAATCTTAATAAGATCCTATTAAGATCTTATAAGATCTTGTTAAGAATCTTATAAGATCTTATAAGAATCTTATCAGATCTTATAAGAATCTTATAAGATCTTATAAGAATCTTACAATGTGTAAGATCTTATTAAGAATCTTATAAGATCTTGTATGAATCTTAGTAAGATCTTACTGTGCAATCTTATTAGTATAAATTTTATAGTGCCAAATAAACTACATGCTGCCATTATACTTAGTTGTCTCCACCTACTCATTCCCTCAACATGCCTGTGAGAAAAGCTACTACTTACATGTAGGACAATATCTGGGTCTCCCTACTTGGGAGTAACCACTTGTAAACTAAGTACCAGGAATTTTGACCGTCAATAGGCCCTTGCAGCTAACAAATCACATGGTTGTACTGGAGAGCAAAAAAATATCTGACTTATTTATTCAAAGGCCTTGTACGAGATCGGTAGTGTTATTAGCAAAACCTGTTTGTAAATGCTATTTTCCACCTCCAATCGATTGTCGATCTTTCTAAAACTGCGTTTTTAAAGATAGCTTGCTCTCCAATCCAGCATCCATGGCAATGCCTTTCCCATGGGGATCAAGAGCTCAATTCATTTGTTAATGAAGTATATATTATATCAGCATGTGACTGTTAGCTGCAAAGACCCTATTTTACATAAAACCAGCAACATTTTCCAGCATTTTAAAGCAGTTTATTCTATTGTTTTGTATCCAACTTGGGTACAATATTTAATAATACAATGATTAATCCCAATAAGTGAAAATCCTTAAAAAGCTAATTGGCAATTGTATTAATATTGTATTGTGGCAGTTCTTGAATGTTTTCACTTTGACAATCTGGGTAAAATCAAGTGTGGTAAAACATGGCATTACTATAATATAACAGCTACATGTACAGTTGTATATGATGTCAAGGAGTCACCAGTGATATATATATTGTCAAACTCATTAATATTATTCATGAAGAAAAAACAGGAAATGAATGTGTAATACAAAATGTAGGTCATCTGTAAGAGCCAGACAGTATTGCTCAAAATAAGCCCCAGTATTGGCTAATTCAACATTTATTTATACAAAACACCCTAACTTTTAGAACGAGCAATGGATGTTTGATAAGTCATACATGTACATTTTAGATACAGAATTTGTGTCCATGTTTTATCGGATTTCTGGCTCGAGTTAGTATATCCAATAAACATTGCTACATGTACTCATTCTGTATCTATTACATACATTGTAGATACTGTTTACTGGCTGGGAGATCTGTATGGAGAAAAACTTAGCCATACATGTAGGTCTTAAAATGACTTGAGGTCACAGGCCAAGAGCTGCTTTTAAGACTGAGGGCAAAGTTTTTCTCTATGCAGACCAACCAAAACTGGAAAAGTTTCTTTATTAAATTACTTTTATTTTATTTTGTTGATAAGTTGCCTGCTCATAAATCTTCTGCAGTTTTCTCCCTTTTTGCAAGGCTTTCAATACAGTTACCAGCCAGCCAAACAGAGTGCACAATTTCAGTGGATCTCGGACTGCAAAATATATTAGCCATTTCGGTTACAAAAAAAGGACTGGGACAGAGTATGTAAATATTTTTGAATTACAAAATAAATCCCACCACAAGAAAGATTATATACATCGAAATTAGTGTGTTGAGTGAGTTTGGGGACGTTTGGATCAATATCAACGAGGTGGTGAGCTTTCAAAAATCAGAAAAATAAGAGAGCTTGCACCTAGCCATGAATGCACAACGAAACATGTTTCATCATGTCAACCATTAATGTTTTGCCCGCCTACTTGTCAAATTGTGGTGCCAGTCTCACCAGGATTCATAGCATTGTTACCACAGACTTTTTGTCTATGTTTAATTTAATTTAAAGGTTTTATTCACAATGAACAAGAGTTCTGAATCTAAAAGCCATAAAAGAATAGAAGAAATATTGGCAGATAATTGATAATTTCGACCTGACTTATTAACTGCACACATTTTTTTTTCTCAGCACAAATTGTTATGAGAACCAACTGGCCTGAGTACACACACGGTCCCAGTCTTTATCAGTTTAAGAAATGGCTAATAGCAGAAAAAATATTTATCTGGCTCATAAGTATAAATTAAATTAAATTTCATGCTACACACTGAGGTTTTTAGGGCACATTTAAAGCTGTGAACTGATTTAGCAGACTAAGTCCTTATTTTGGTAGGGAGAGCATTCCTTAATTAAGGAGCAGCCATGGAGAAGGCTTGGTCACCATAAGTAACGGTTTGAGCTGAGTCTACAATGTAGGTACAATTATTATTAGGTGGCCCATTGCTATTTTGACAGCCAAAATGGCATCATAAAGATTCACACTTTTCAACACCTGGGAAGTGTTTGGCCGATCATTGAGATTTTTTAGACCATGTATTTCCTGATATTGAAGAATAGAAAACACAAAATAGAATTCCAAGATACATAATATTTTTGGAGATATGTGTTTCTTTTGACCACTTGTTTTCATAAATACAAAAATCTTCAAAACAACATGATATTCATTGGTTTTGTTTCTGGTATGACATAGTCCTTAACATGCTCTCCTTGGACTCAGCAGTAGTTGGTTGCCTCCTGCTTTGTTCTACAAGAAAACAATGTATATACTGTAGATTACCGACCAAGTACACATGATCATGAGGTCCAGTCAACATGTTTGAAGATGTACACGTACATACACATGAAGTTATACCACTTATAAGCTAGGGCTCTCTAGAAATTGAAAAAAAAAGGCTACATACATGTAGTGTCTTATAGGTGGTACACTTATTTTTTATCTGCCATTTATACACTTTCTAGCCATGTAACATTTACTGTACATTTCATATTTAAAAGAGCTTCCATGCTCAGGTTTGTGATATGTGGATAAATAAACTACCACCACTTAAAAGAATATATAGGTTAAAATGCCATAAAATGATTGGAAATTGGAATTGTGCTGGTTGCCAGCCCAGAATTAGGGGAGTGGCTTCCCAAGGGGTAGACCCTCAGGCTGACCAGGGGGATTGTAATAAGGGTGGAACAAACTTGATGCTTTTCCCCAGGGGTGGGGGAATCTTATGAGTCAAAGTCCCCTGGGTCACGTTTTCCTAATCTCTCTCATATGAGCTTGCCAAAGAGCTTTTTATTATTGACATGTCTAGTATATGTACCCTGCATAGGAGAAAATGCTTGAATTTGTTTGAAGTTCACTAAGAATCACACTATAATTCCATCTTTCCATCATTTTCTTGGCACACACGACTTGTAAGTTAAATACCATAAATTGTTTTAATCACAATTCAGAATTGTCCTAGAACATACATTATATTCACTACTCTGATTCACTTCTGATTAAACAAGCTAAATAAACATAGCATGACTTAATTAGCACACAGAAGACAAGTTAGCACATGGAATAGAAGTTTGCCATGGCCCATGGTGTTATTACTAACTCAGTTCACATTAATTTAGCTCGTACGGTCAAATTCTAAATTCTGAAATCCATATTTAAATATAAACAGTCATTTATCCCTTAATTTGTATGTATGGTTAGCAATCACAAATGCCACGACTTAAAACAGAGTATAAAAGTTTGTTGCAATTAAGTCAGGAGAAAATATATCAATCTGATCGAAGTTACATGTTGAAATACTAAGGGAGTAAGGCAACTAACTCACATAATTTAGGCACGCGAGATTCAGTTGTTATAAATCCTATACTATACGAGTAGGCGATCGATGAACGTCTACCACAAATTAGTACGCAAAGGTTGGGTATTCACTCATCAAAGCTTCACAAACAATTCAAGAACTTGCCTTCAATCTGCCACTCCAATAAGTTATTAATCCCGAAGGCTGAATTCGAAGATTCCAATAAAGAACAACTGTTAACCACTGAACGTTGAACGTATGTGGATTGCGGGTATTTGTCGATCCCACGTCTAATTCAGCTAGTTGGAGCTGAGCAAGACGGTTAGAAAATAACTCGCATATGGTATTTTGAGCGCCAGAATTGTTGCGGTAATCTGATTGGTTATGAAGCTGACATTTCAAAAACACTCGGTGTTAAATTTCATTAGGCCTTATGCATCAGTCAATTCCAGCAATGCCCATCCCCCTCCCGGGATATGGTGGGGCATTTGCATACTTTGAGATCCCGGGAGTGGGGCATTTGTAACCTTATATCGGTCCGGGGGTCGGGCATTATTCTACCACGGGGCATATGGTGGGGCATTTGACACTGCCGAAAATAATTCTGGGAAAGAGACTGCAGGTCTCGTGGTAACGACGTCATACTGTATCAAGTAAAAGAAACCAATAAATCTGAGTTGTTGTAATTATTCCAGCTGCCTGTGGATTCTATCTATTTCTCTAAACCTAGAAACCTGCAGTTTATACCGTCTTATCCACGTTATTTGTATACGCTAGGACACGAAAAAGCCGGGAAACCTATGGATGTTTAATTTTTACAATATAGCTAGAAAACAGCAGTTCTCGTACGTTCACCGCCCATCTAACACTGATCTGCAATCCTGTATTCTTAACTCTACGCTACGCTAAAATGTTAATTCAGGAGGCACTCGGGGCCCAAGCTCTGCTGGTCCGAGTTGGAAATGATGTCAAGTAGTTTGTTTACAAATATACACTGTTTGCTGCTGTCCACCGGACGAACAGAAGTCACACTATTATTATAAAAGTCTGTCATGTGGTTTTAATAAGCGCTTATTGTATAACGTTAACCGCGAATGATTATTTATAGGAATGAAATATAAACTATGTAAATTAATACCATTTTGTTCCAGGCAGCTCAATAGCATAATCACTGATACAGCAGTGAGTATAAATACAAATACAAAACAAGATGGCGGATCTACAAAACCGTAACGAAAACTATCAATGAATAGATAGAGAAGTAGCACTTCTCTCAGTTTGTTCTCTGCGCCTTGTGCATTTGCATGGAATTAAACTTGGGCAGTATATCGTTATGGATGTGCCCGGGGGTGGGGCATTTTCCTTACTTCTTTGGCTCCACTGTGGGGCATTTGAACACCTTGCTTGTCCCCACCGTGGGGAATTTGGGAAAAAATAACGAAAATGACTAATGCCTGGGGGTTGTCCCGGGGAGGGGATGGGCATTGCTGGAATTGACTGATGCATTAGGGTAAGTTGAATCGTTGAAAGCGCAGTTTCCTTGATTAAAAGAAGTCAGGAAACCATTCCTTTTCTCCTAAATGCCTGTTCATCCCAAAAGGAAAATGTTTTGATGGCACGAGAACGAGAATAAGAAGTTATCATAATGTCAAACTGTTGAACCTGGGACGCTACGTTCTTCCCCCATTTTGTCCGCCATCTTGTTTTGACGTGGTTACCGCTGACCAGCTGGTGAAACATGCGGGCACATCTACACAATCCAAGTGGAGAAAGGCTTAAATTTAATTCTGATTTTGTTCCAGAAAGCAGTGTATATCTGTTATTAGTTTGTGTTTTTGAGATACATAAGGGGACCGATTGGATATTACGTCCCCGGGGCAGCCGGTGGTTTTAGAGAGGGGATGGGGGGATTAAAGTTTTGGGGTCAACTTTTTTTTTTGGGGGGGGGGCTAATTTTTTGGCATCAACAATATAAAATGGGGGGTAATTTTTTCTTACATGTTATTGGATTTTAAGATGTGGGCAGTCAACATGGCAGTATACAAAGTGTGGAATTGCATGTGTTGCTCCTGGGGGGGGGGGGGGGGGGGGGGGGGGGTAATTTTTTGGTTTTCTTTCTTTCAGTGGGGGTAAGAATTCAAAATATTTTTTTTAATCCACCACCACAGAGTTTTGAACAGGCGAGGCAGTAGGTACATTGTACATGCCACAAAATTGATTTTTTTAAACATTAAAATTGGCACGTACATGTAACTGCATGTAAAAAGTATTTTAGTTTAGGTATGCACTGGTAGGTATGTAATACAGTATGCTATAAAATTTATTTTTATTTCTAAATATTGCTACATAACTAATATGACTGTCGTTACAATATAATTTATGTAAAAGGTATTTCAGTTTAGGTATGCAGTGGTAAGTTAATGTAAAACTAGGTAGCTCAAAGACATTCTTACCAATTGGCATATATAGGTATGTAGGTGGTATATAAACAAAGGTATGTATCATATGTATTTTTTGACATACCTATTGGCAGCATACATGTATATATCATTAAAGGAATTAACAGTTTATAATATAGCAGTGATTATATACTTGTCACATACCAAATACATGTATACTTTCAGTTTGGTATGGGATATGCAGAAATGGATAAGAATTAAATCATCAAATTAATTTAGATGTATTATTTGGTCTTAAATTAAGCTAGCTCATATTATACATGTATTATATTGGAAACCTTAATTAATATTCTGTTTCTTACATTTATAAGAAAAGGTAAGATCTTAATAATTATATGGACCCTTTGCACATTACGTCACAGCCGCCATGTTGGTGTACAGTTGACAATAGATTCTTCATTAGCTTCTTTTGTTCTGTACACCAACATGGCCGCCATGCCCTTTGTCATTTGAATCTCTGGGGATCGAGTGCAAACCATCTATAGGAACTCAATTAAGATATCTAATGTTAAGATTTCATATACTAAGATCATATTAAGATCTTATTAAGATCTTGTTAAGTTCGATGTAAGATCTTATTGATATTTCATATTAAGATCTTATTAAGGTTCTTATAAGAATCAATCTTAAATGATCTTAGTAAGATCTTAATAAGATCTTATAAGATCTTAATACTTAACCCTTAAAGAGCAAATATTAAGATTTGAGTAAGAAAATATATTAAGATCTTATTAAGATCTGAAATCTTAATAAGATCTTATTAAGATCTGAAATCTTAATAAGATCTGATTAAGATCTGAAATCTTAATAAGATCTTAGTAAGATCTTAGTCTTTTTGGGAATCTTATAAGAATCTTATAAGATCTTATAAGATCTTTTAAGATCTTATAAGATCTTAATAAGATTTCCACCTGGGAATATTTCCAGTAACTTTAATTGATAAATACACTTCATTATTCCCCTACCATTACACCAGCAAGTGCGGTCATGCCTGCTCCCAGCTCACACACATGTTTGCCTCTGTAATTTAAACAACAAACCATTGGAAATCAGGACTCCCACTTACATGGCATAATATATAGGTTCAATTTTTGGCTGAACATTTTTGGGGGTCCTTTCAAGAGTTCATGGGACATTCATCACACTCTTGTGATGAGTACCATATAAATTTTTCATAAGCCATACCTTTTTTAGACCTTTCAGATTTTGAAAGCAACCCCCAAAAAAAGGGGGGGGGGGGGTAGTGAATTGTTTCTTAGTACACAAAAAATAACCTACTAGGTAAAAATCAAAAATTACCTGACATGAAAAATTACATTCATGTACAACATACAGTATATATTAATTATATACTTGTAGCTTAATTGAATATAAAATTTAACAGTTTTATTTCCATGCAATTGAATTGAATTCATTTGACACTTACTCAAATTCAGTTTTATGCTTTAACAAATAGTAAGAAAGTACCTCCTCTGAGGGCCAAATACCTGGAAGAGAAGAAAAATGGCCATAAGCTCAATACATATATCATATATTAATTTCACAGTGTATGTACATGTACCTTAGGCAGAGCTCAAATTATTTCTGATCACAGTGGAGTGGCTGATTTCTAGGAACTGAGGTTTATTGACTATCCAAGAGATATTTTGGACAGAGAAGTTGAAGCAAGTTTTTCGATCGGTTACTTTGAAAGGCTATGATTTTTTAGTTATATTAAAATGATAATTTGTAAGAAAGTAAAGTCCAGGACAATTAAGGAACTTTAGGAGCTACAAAATGTCCAGTAAAAAATTGTCCAGTTAAAAAAAAAGAGAACAAAGACAAAAAGTCTCCTTGTTGAGACTCAAACCCATGACATTAAATGCTAATCATGCACTCTGCCCTTTGGGCTATCAACTGATGGCACAAATATTAGAAGTGGGGTACAATGTATGTACATGCAGTAAGGGATTCAGTTGGATGGACGTGCATGCAGCAATTTTGTTGTTGTTTGCTACATGTATATGCATTGTGCTCTGTAGGCCCACTATCAACACTCAGTGGCAATGCTTGCATTGTCTTCATACACTGTACATGTATGTGTATTTTCACTTCAAGCTGAATGAAACCCGTTGTTACATGTATGTCTATGTCCCATATAATTGACCTCTTTAATTAGCTTGGCTCAATGTTGTCCCATTTCAAATCTTTCAGGAATAATAATCTTTGTTTGAAGTATTTCCATATCAATGTCTCTTCTCATGCATTAATTAACAGAAATAAAAGAAACTATGCCCAAGGGGATGGTCACGTGATCTGAAATGGGACAACATTGAGCCAAACTAAATTACCATGTTTGCATCTCATGTGTTCATGCTTATATTAGATGCAAATGACGGTATTTTAAATGTGCATACTTACAAATATTTCCAGTATTGTTGAAGCCAATTAAATCTTTTATACAAACATTTCTCTTCTTTTTCCTGGTAAAACAAATATGAAAAAAAATGAACATGTGTTCCCCACAAAGTTTAGGATGTGTCCTATGGGAGCTTGAAACCTTGACCCTGCTTCAAGGGGCTATGTCAATAACCCACAAATCCTAAACTTTCTCATGACGAAAGACAAAACATAACTACTGAGATTAGCAGAGTATGCTTTCCAGATATAATGGAGAAAATTTGGGTGAATTTTGATGAATGATGACAAAATTTGAGTGAATAAAGTATGCTGCTTTTAATAAATAGAAATTTAGAGCAACTTGAAATCAGTTCACTGTAAACAAAATCAAGTTTCTAGAATAAGCTTTTGTAAACGGCCACTTTAATCTTTGTAATCCTCTATCAAAAACGTACATTTGAAAAGAAAATCAGCACATTAATTTCACATAGTAATTATTTTCTATCAGGGTGTTATGTTTGTAGTCAAACATTCATTTCAATGGGCAGTGCCTTTTACAATATATGTTACAGGTCAACATCAGGTCATTTTTTCAACCTAGGTCATATTTTTTTTAACCTAGGTCATTTTTAAGGTACCTATCGCTTTTTTTTTGGGGGGGGGGGATTTAAAAAGAAAAAAAAACACCTAACCCTCCCTCCCTCCCTCCCTCCCCTGCAAAATATTTTGACCACCTGAAAACAAAAATTAACTGCAATGCATACAAAAAGTAGATCATTTATTTACTCCTGTAAACATCAACCAGGAAATGGTCATGACATTTTTTCATTTAACATTTCTCTCATGTTCTCAAATGCCCATCATGTTTTATGATTTGCATAAAACATGGGTAAGGCTTCTTTATATGTTAACCCTTTGGAACCCAGACACATTTGAGTCAATTGGTGAAATCCAGAGTGCTAACTCAACCCTCCCCCCTCAGTTCAAGTTTGGCTAGCCCGGGGCAGTTAAATACTGCTGACTTTTTAAACCAAGGGCTCAAACTTTCCCCATGATGCCATTCGGCAGAACTCTACGGACTCGTCGGCGGTAAGTATGCTTTCTTCTGTAGGATTTCCAACAAAATGTGCTCTAATTTTGTAGAAATAAGCCACTGTAGGAGAGCTAGAGGACATCATTAAGTCTGATGATGGCTGAAAAGTACTTGGTTTGCTTTTAGTAGGCCTTGTGAGGGGTTTCAAAGGATTTTTCTGTTGTGTTTCTTCTTTGAGACACATGAAATAATTCTTCACTGAAATCCTTGAAATTCTGCAGTTGGTTGTCTTTTCCCCCTGCTCAACCTATCAGGATGTGTTTTTGTCACTTTAAAGCAACGGCTTGAGTCCAAATCACCGTTCTTGGTTTTAGGGGTAAAATCCTACAGGAGTTCCAGAGGGGGGGTCCCCTTGTCAATTTTTGTCCATTACCCTGCATGCAATTGGAGGTGGGTGCAGGAAAACATGGTGGAGAGAAATGCAGCGTTAAGAACAGCGTGCTTCACAGTCGCTTTGTGTGTTTTGTGCCAAAAAAACCTGGTGGTTGGAGAGATTAAAGAAGGTACTGTAACAACGGAGTGCTGATTTTTTGTTTGCTTTTGATTTCAAGTGCGAATGGGAAAGGATTTTTGAGCCGATTTTCAACTCCTCGAAATTCGTGAAAATCAAAGAAACAAGACAAGATCTCCAAAACAAATGACTTTTTCTCCATAGTGGGGAGTCAACCGAGCGCTGGTTATAGCTCTGGCTTTTAAGTAATTCATCACTTGAAGTAAAATCGCAACATCGTACTTCTAGCATGTCTAGATTTGATACAATATTTTTTTCCAGTTACATGCTTCATATTGGCGGTTTTGGCCGGGTTGGGTACGAAAGGGTTAAATAAATTATACATAACAAAATTTACATACATAAAATAGGCTGCAATGTGATTCATTATTTATACGTATACCACAGGGGGGCAGGTGATATTTAGGAGGGAAACCCAAATTTTTTGAATAAAGCAAAGGGGGATCTTAAAATTTATTAAAGAAGGGTTGGAGGGTATTATATGTTTTAATGGTAATGTTTCATACAAAAGAACAATGGATTCTCGTGGGATGTGGTGAAGAGAGGCGTGCCTCAGGGAAGCGTTCTAGGACCAACATTTTTTAACATATTTATCAACGACTTATTTTTTCACATTAAATTAGTGAAACTGAATGTTTATGCGGATGACGGACAACTGTACTACTCTGATAAGGACCTAACTGAAATTAACAGTCGCATGCAGCATGATGTCCACATAGCAAACTCTTGGTATCAAAAAAATGGAATGATCGCTAACCCAACTAAGCATCAAGCAATGGTGTTGGGCAGTTCTCAGCTTGACTTTTCCTTTCCAGTAAAAGACAAACTGGATCTTCTAGGCATGACATTGGATAATGAACTGAGCTTCAAGGAGTACATCACAACCATATGTAAAAAAGTAAACAACCAATTTAATGTTATGATTAGGTTCCGTAAACTTATTCCAAACAGTACCATGTTACGGCTGTATAAGGCCTTCTTACTACCTCGCTTTTATTATTGTTCTATGGTATGGCATTTCTGTGGTAGTCGCAATTCCGACAAACTAGAGGCATTAAATAGACGCATTCTTAGGTTTATTTTTAAGGATAAGGACTCCGATTATAATCAGCTGCTTAAGAAAGCAGGAACTACCTCTATATACAATAGGCGTATTCAGAATATGCTGCTCACACTTTTTAAATGTCTGCATTTTGAAAATTACCCTGGATATTTAAAAGATATGTTCAACTTAAGATCAGTACATGTAGCTTATTCTCTGAGAGGCAGTAATATTCTCAGCCTTCCTAAACCATCTACAACTTCGTATGGCCTTCACTCATTTCGATATTTTGCAGCTAAAGTTTGGAACTCACTTCCCGACAACTATAGAGTTCTGAATACTTATAATGACTTTAACCGTCTGATTAGGCAATATGACTTTGCTACCATTTAAATGTAATTTGTTATTAATTCCAATTATTATTCAATTACTCGTGTACAAATTAGCTTTACCATGTATATATTAATATAAATAACATTTGTTTATTTAGTTATTTTCTCGAAGATATTAGCTTATTTCAGCTACTCTGTAAATTCGAGGATAAATAAAGTGTATGTATGTATGTATGTATGTATGTATATAGTTTGGAAAATACCAGCCAAAAATACTTTTTACAAAAACCAAATTAATATTAACAGTAATTTAATAGTTTATTCTTAGCTTCTCTTCATAGAACATTTAGCTCTATGATATGAAAGAATAAGAAAATAAATCAAAGTTGTTGCTATACTACATGTAGGTTATCAACCCAAATATTATGAGTCTGTAAAATCATGCTTCTGATCATAACGCTGGTTTGTATATATATATAAATATATAAATATATAAACATGCATGTTTTGTAAATTATCTTTGTTGTTGGAGGGGGACCAAAATTTATAAGTTTTAACGCTTCTGTATATATCTGGCAGCTTTCGAGCCACTATAATTATAAACACAACAGCGCGCTTGTCACTGCACCAGGTAAACAATAACGCAAGACATTTTAATGAAAAGAATTTGCTGCAACAACACACTTGAGATTCAGATTTCTCCTTCGGTTCTGTGTCGAATTTGTTTTCCTTTCACTTTGCATGTAAACGCTTTGTCTATCTTTATTATTGATAGTAATCTCGAGAGTTGGATGTCGTATTCTCGTCTTAACCTCACATGAATAATGTACGGCCAGACAGAACCACACGAATTATCAACCGTACAATGCAAGTTAAAAAGCTAGAAAAACAAAAAGGTTCAAAATCCACAAGTCATACGAATAAAATAATGTGTGTATTAATACCATAAAACATATTCCACAAATATCAACCCCCTTTGAAAACAACAAAATCATCACCTTATCCAAACTCGAGGGCTGAACAAACCTTCAACACAACAAGCATAGATTTGGAAGTGCGGAGAATTCTCTTCACTGACTTCTGTTTCGAGTGTTTTGAACAATCCAAAGCCAATAAATCTTCTTACAGAGACTGTGTCCTCTACTTCCGAGTCAAGAAACGGATTTTTGGTTACTACTTTGGCGAGAATCTTCCACCTTTCTCGTGCCCTTCTCGACGTCTCCATCGTCGTGTATCTAAATGGGAGTGACCGTCTGCCTCGCCACAGGAAGCCCAAAATCTGGAACAGTATGATCCGCCCCCTTCTCCGATCACTGTCTGCCAGGTAAAATGTCATTCCCTTTATGTAAATGTTACACCCATTGATTGGGCAGCAAAATGCGTTAAATTACTGTTAGTGTGCATTCCGCCGCCTGTCAAGACGAAAGTGCCCTGAAGACGAAAGTAGCTGCCGCGCCTGTTTTGGCTATGAAATTTGCCTTTGTGCGCTACATTTTACAAAAATGTATGTTATAATATCAGGGCTTCTGATAATATATAAACGAGCATTCGACAACTGATGCATGCAGTTTGTTCTATGCACATGTACGAGTCATTTTTGTAGGTAGTCTGTGAAGCTAGAATTTAAAAATTCCCCTCATAGAGGCTCGGCCCTCCGGGGCTCGGAACAGCTCTTCGGGCTGCGCTGAAGTGTGCCGCTTGTTGCGTTCGAGCGAGAGCGAGAACGCATACAAATCTTAACGCGGGCTACCTGTGGTCCATAGGCGCAATCCAAACACGAAAAACGTGTGTTGTACCTTTGCGCATAAATTAACTCAGCATGTCCATGATGCATTACGATATACGGTTCGCCTCGTGGTTTGAACAGTGCAAAAGGTGAGTAGTGATTTATCTCGGTAATATGCTGAAGAAATTCATAAGTGTTGCTCATCAAAGCGTACCCTGGGTACCAGAGGTTCTACTGTCTGATCAAATTCTAAACTTAACCACAGATCGTCTCTTCTTGCGTCAATATTCTTGCTGCTGGAGCGGAAAGACGAGAAACACATTCAGCTATCGTTGTTCTCTGACGCCTCTAATTCCGGCTGGGGAGGCATCGCGAACTGACTGATCGGATCCGATGCATTAAAGCTCTTTTAATTCAAAAGGAATTGCACTTTCCCAGTATAAGTTTTCTGGTAAGAGTATAGAAGTTTTTGCACGTCTTTCAAATATGACAAACGTTCCTTCAAAACTCTGTTGATGTTCTGTAAAAAAATCAGACTGACCCGTTCACGCCTGACTGATTGCATGCACGTGGAAATTCAGACTACAAGAAGAGTTGAGATTTTAATACGCAAACATCTAGAATGATTTCTGCCGAAACCTTTTAATACTAGTAACAAGACAAGGTCTGCCGTAAACGTGAAACTACACTGAAGCAAAAGTTTATTTAGTGTTATGCTTTGAGTCAAGCTTTAAAGCGAGCCACGTACCACCGGTCTGGGAACTAAGCGAGCAGCCGTTTTGTTTATTTTACGGCTCACGATATTTCGATAACTGCATGGTCCGAATTTACTTGAAAACTTTATGCAATGACTTTTACAAAATAGTGAAGAAAGTAAACTTAAACATGGTTATGATGCTATATGCCCGTAGTAGACCATTTAAATGAAAACATTGCTACACATTAATGCATGTTACAATATTACACATCAAATCTTATACCGTTACCGTTAAAAACAGTTAAAATATATTAGTTATGTTACTATATAGTTTTATACCCAGGGAGCCAGAGGCAAATCTTCCAAGTAAGAATTGCATGTGTACATATAGCAGATAAGTCTAGCACAAGGATAACCAGTTGAATTGATATTCATACGATAATTGTAAACAATGAGAATAAATATATTCATTATTCATTTGTGTTTACTAGTCCATTTCCTCTAGACGCAATCAGACAAAAGGGTATGATGTAAAAAAGTAAATAAGAAGAGGTATATTTTTCGGTACTTTCCTTGGTTTCACCAAACAAATACATTTCTAAAATCTGAATGAAATTTATATTACTTCAAAATATGATTCTTTTCGAACGAACGCACTTCCTAACTGATAGTTACTCTAGTATAAAGTTTATGGCCTCCTGTACCGAAAATCTACTGAGAACCCTGAGTATGATTAAATTTAAACACACCTTTTTCTTTCGGGGAGGGTGGGGGGGGGGGGGAGAGGTGGGTGAACTGGTTGGGGGTGATTTTTAAAAAAGGTGATCGATCTGAAGCTGATAATTACAGGGGTATAACTCTACTCTCTGCTCTTAGTAAACTATTTACATCAGTCCTTAATAACAGGCTGAATGAATATTTAATTAGCAGAGGTGTTATCAAGAGAGAACAAGGCGGATTCCGAAAAAAACATTCTACGATTGATAGCATCTTTGTACTAAAATCAATAATCGACAAGCTCGTGATAAGTAAGCCCAAACAAAAGAACAATATACTCTTTTCGTGCTTTGTCGATTTCAGAAAAGCATTTGACAGCATTTCCAGAGAAAAACTGTTCGAAAAAATGAAGTATGTGGGAATTTCAGGCAAATTCTATGAAATTTTACGAGATATGTATTCAAATGACACTGCAGTTGTCAAAATAGGTAACTATATCACTGAGCCCTTCAAATGTAAGATTGGGGTCAAGCAGGGCTGCATGTTGAGTCCTGCACTTTTTAACTTATTCATCAGTGATCTTCCGAACCAATTAGATCAAACACAAGAGGGAGAAATACGAATTGGAAACGTAACAGTCAACTGTCTCATGTATGCAGACGATTTAGTGCTGTTATCCAAAACCAAAAATGGTCTTCAAAACCTCTTGGATAAATTAGAAGGTTACTCATCTAGAAACGAGTTAGAAGTTAATATATCCAAGACCAAAATTATGGTTTTTAATAATAATGGTAAAACAATGAATAAGTACAAATTCTTCTTTAAAAACAACCAACTGGAAAATGCTAGCTCCTATAAATACTTAGGTATCACACTGAGCCCATTCGGCAATTTTAGCCTGGCAAAACAGGAGCTAAAAAAAACTGCTCTAAAGGCACTCTTCAAACTCAGAAAAGAAATGGGCCTGCACTTCAGATCTAATATTAGGTTAACTTTGAAGCTCTTCGACACACTTATTAACCCAATATTATTATATGGGAAATTTGGGGAGCGGACGTCGCCCCTAAACAGAATGACCCCATAGAGAGTGTGCATCTAAAATTTTGCAAAATGCTACTTGGTACAAGCAAAACAGCTTCTAACAATGCATGTAGAGCTGAACTTGGAAGATTTCCCACCAAAATGCTTTCAACCTTCAGAAGCATCAAATATTGGACTAAACTGATATGCAAAGAAGACTCTGTGCTTGCAAAGATGGTCTATTTAGACCTAAATTTATCAGCCGCGAAACCTACCTTCTGGTCGGAAAAAAAATTAAAAAAATTTCAGTTTAGGTTTCGGCCACATATGGCTGCAACAAAACGATAATCTAAGTATTCGTAGATTTCTTGACCAAATAAAATTACGGCTTAAAGACATTGAAACACAAGAATGGGAAAGTGATCTGTTTGACGACAACAGAAAAAATCCACGCTCAAAAAACAAGCTACGAACATTTAGGTTATTTAAGAAAAATTACGAGCTTGAGAAATACCTAGAACACACCTCAATAATAAAGCACAGAATTGCTTTAACAAGGCTAAGAGTTAGCAACCATAGGTTACTTATTGAAAGAGGCAGGTACTTAAGGCCTTATAAGCCTCCCGAAGAACGAATCTGTCCAACGTGTTGCGAGAATGTTGAAGATGAATTTCATTTTGTTGTCAAATGTAATACCTACAACGATCTGAGGTCAAAACTTCTCCAAGCTCTAAATTTTTCAACAGATATGTCAGACAATCCGCTATTTAACATAATCATCAACCCGCCATCTGCAGTAGTAGCACCCATTGCAGCGAAGTTTGTATATAACTGCTTTCAATTAAGAGGCACACTTGTAAGGTGAATACAGTCGTGTAAGTGCACTTACGAGATAGATCATCATTGTAAAAACACCAAATAGCTAGCGTTCTACTTAATTCTTTGTTGGGACAAAAGTCTATGTATACCATGTATACGACTCCAATAAACTATTTCTGTCTGTCTGTCTGTCTGTCTGAGTCCCAGAGACTTCATAATAATCTTCACATAATGTCTCTATCAATGCCCATGCCTCCCCCCCCCCCTCCGGGCATTTGCCCCACCGTGGGGCAAGTGTAGCGAACGCGCCAAATTTCTTCGCCGTTTGAAAGCCACATTTCACCCCCCGGAGGGGGAGGGGAGGGGGGAGTTGGGTAGGGGTGTACCGCTGGGGCTCTGAAGCCCTTACCCTGTTTAAGACAACAAAACTCAAATTTCCATACCCCGTTCATGACAAAGTATAAAAATTTCCCCCTATAAGATAAATAACAAATTATCTATACTTGGATGTCAGTGTTTATTGTGATCTTGTATAATGAGTGGCATAACTAAATAAGTCTTCATCAAGCACTAGACTAAATAACGGCACTAGATAAATACCACACCCTGTTCAAGATCTGTCGATGTGAAAATGGATACCCTGTCTAAGATCAAAAACTCGAAAAACCATACCCTGTCCAGCGGATCATCCCTGTATAGTCCATATATGGGAGTACCCCTCCCCCACCCCCCCCCCCCCCCCCCCGGGATTTCACCGCTTTTCACCTACAAACACTTTCGTAATGCACCTATCTAAAGACTCGATCCGAGGGTGGGGTAAGTTTGAACAGGTCGAACAAACCTGGGACCGAGTTCTCGACACACGTGCAGTGAACGGCACAGCCGAGGTCTTTTGAGTTTTTTCTCCTTGTTTTATAGTCCTTTGAATGACTCGTTATTCTACTGTATGCAAATATACATTATGTTAATCTTTTGTCGCGTTCAGTGTGTTTATATTTTTTACTTTTTCTATCATGAAACAACATTTGTCACGTTTGATCCGCGAGATCGACACAATAAAATAAAGTAAATTCTCGATCTGAGATTAATTTCAAGTTTCCCAAGTGTTTAGTCCTCTTAGTTTTTAGGATTGTTTCTCCCCACACATTTAGCGGTTCTTTTATGTTTAATATAGCGTGATTTTGAGTTTTGACAGGAGTACACGAGTTCAGTTCTGGGAATTTTGTACTCATTGTGCCTATTTGTGGTCACGTACATCTTTGCTCGTTTTTGATCACAATGTTTTTTATATCGATTCATTTGAGTTGACCATCAGTACTTTTTAGTCTCCACTATTAATTATTGCATAAAAGCTTGTGATGGATGCCTGTCATGGCATCACTGCGCATGCGTTGGCCTAAATAACACGCAGGACACAATTTTATGTATTAACGGTGCGTAGAGTAGCCTGCTATGCAGACGTATTTTTTCATTCTCATAAATTCGAAGAAAAAAGTAACGTCTGCTTACCCGAGCGCTTAATTAGTTTCCAATATGTACACCTCATTGTGTTATGGACCAATCAGATTTTACCTTCCATATTCTGGAAAGTGACGTAATGTTGCATTTAAAAGGATTTCAGACAGTACATTTGCCATTGACCAATCATAGGAGAGTGTTCACTGGCGCGCCAATTCGCTAAAATTCTAACAATGGCTTTGATTGGGCAGGAAAATAAAACAACGTGCTGACGTCTGCTTGCATATTGGAAACTAATTAAGCGCTCGGGTAAGCAGACGTTACTTTATGAGAGTGAAAAAATACGTCTGCATAGCAGGCTATGCGTAGAGTGGTCGTAACAAATATTTTTATGATATCTCCACTAGTCAGTCGTTCTTTTGCCAATATCATAACCATCACTTTGTCAAAAATATAATAATTGATGAAAATGGTTAGGAATTGATACATGGTACCAGAGAAACAGTTATTACTCGGGCTGCCTGTGGCAGCACCGAGTCTAAATCTGCAAGACGTTATTTTTTAATTTTTTTTTTTTTTTTGTTTCATGTAGCAAAATTTCTGCGCATGAGTTAAAGGTCAAATTCACACCAATCAGATTGCACTGTGCTGGTCACGCAACAATCACCAGGTTAATTTATTTACATAATTTAATACAGTAAAGCAAGATGGCGGAGGACCCGCGAGGAACTTTCTCTTTAATTTGGAGTCCCATCTCTCAAATGTAAGCCAGTTTAATGTCGTTTTATTTAACTTCACTCGTGCGAAAGCCTTCCAACAGGCTCAGTATATTTCAACTGGCGCTATTGTCGGAGCCGAAGGACCGCGTTTTTTACCCAGATGGCCAGTGATTTTATATACGACACGTACGACGACCTGAAGCCAGTGAACTTATTTTGGGTGAAGGCACTTCAAGACCAATATTATGAGTCTCTTAAAAACTGTCAGAGATTTAAATTTACCGTAAGTTGGATCAGAGAGTATTGAGATCAAGTTATTTCGTTCCAGCGAGGATATTGACCTAGCGGAAACGGTACAAGCTAGCTGTCGAAGGATTTTACTTATAATCATCCACGTCTACTTAACAACAGGAATAGTTATGTGCCAAGGCATGGGCAAATATTGAGTTTCCCAGATTACAGATGAAAGTAGAGAACTTAACGAACAAGAGGCTGGCAGCCTTAACTCGGGCTGTATAAACATAATCGTCACCATTTTCTATTTTAATTTTCTACATTCCAGACATTCCATTCTAAGGCGTGGTCACATGGGAGGGGTGGTACTCCACTCCTGTTATTTATTAGAGTTATCAGTCGCGGCAACTTTCCGCTCTCTGCTCCCCTAGTAATTTATGTAATTTAATATTTGTGTTTTTCATGCATCATATGAACATTAGATATGTTTTTCTCGTATGTAAATTAAAGGAGTTGACCCTTATTCATGTAACACACGTCTACAATTTAGTCTGCTGTTCTGTTGTACTGCAGGTTCCGAGTACTAAAATATGATTGTCTCTGTGGCTTCCGGTTGACCTTTTCGACATTATGCGGCGCCAGGGCGGCGCGGTGTTCAAGTATGTGCACTTGAACGACTTGAACAGTGTGAGCTGATTGGTTGGGGGCGAAATACCTCGACTTGGAAAATAAAAATAACAAGAGGCTGGGAACAACCTTAACTCGGGCTGTATACACATAAGCGTCACCATTTTTTCTACATTCTTAACATTCCAGAAATTCCATTCTAAGGCGTGGTCACAGGGGAGGGGTGGTACTCCACTCCTATTATTTATTAGGAGTGGGGTAGGGGAGTTATAATAATAATAAATAATAATAAAAACATTTATATAGCGCTATATTCACGAATTGTTCATAGCACTTTACACTACTATATTAAAAAAACCTAGGATATTAAATAAAATAGTTAATGTCAAGTAAATTAAAGTCGATACAAATATATATCTACATATAGATAGATAACTAATGGTCGATACTAATATGCTTCCTTGAACAAGTAAGTCTTCAATTTAGATTTGAATAAATTAACTGATATGCTCTGCCTAATATCCAGAGGTAACTTATTCCAGAGCTTAGGGCCCGCGACCGAAAGGGCTCGATCTCCATAGGTTTTAAGCTTTGCAGTAGGTTCAACAAGCAAATTCTGCGATGTGGATCTAAGAAGACGCGGTGATATCCTATACCTAAATAATTCACTAATATAACAAGGCCCAAAGCCGTTCAGTGCTTTATAAACTAGCAGAAGCATTTTAAAAGTAATGCGAAATCGTACAGGAAGCCAGTGCAGATTGATCAGCTTAGGTGTTATATGGTCATACTTTCTCGTTAATGTTACTATGCGCGCCGCAGAGTTCTGAACTAGTTGGAGTCTATCTAACAAGTACTTGGGAAGGCCATACAACAAAGAATTACAATTATCTAATTTAGAACTAATGAAAGCATGAATAAGTATTTCAGCCGTTTCCTGAGACAGGTATTTCCTAATCTTGGAGATATTCCACAAGTGATAGTAGCATGATTTACATATTTTCTTAACATGTTCATCTAAAGTAGCACTCTGGTCAACAATGACTCCAAGGTTCCTAGCCGATTTCGTAGGAAAGATCTTCTCATCACAAACTTGAATGAATTCCAGTGAAGGCCTAGGTCTATATCTAGAGCTAATGAGTATTAGTTCAGTCTTATCTTGATTCAGTTTAAGACCATTGACAGTCATCCATCCAGTTATCAGTCGCGGTGACTTTCTACGCTCTGCTCCCCTAGTATATTTATGTAATTTAATATTTTTGTTTTTCATCATATGAACATTAGATATGTTTTTCTCGTATGTAAATTAAAGAAATTGACCTTTTACTGTAAACACTACTTATTCATGTAACACACGTCTACAATTTACAGTCTGCTGTTCTGTTGTACTGGAGGTTCCGAGTACTAAAATATGATTGTCTCAATGTTTATATTTATCTCATATCATAATTTGTATCCTGTCCATCCTGCCGATAGAGCTGCCACTATATTTCACTACTGTTCTTTCTACAGTCATGTTAATTGTATTCGTGGTCAATTCGTGTGCCTCTGTGTAACTTTATCTGCTGTGTTCATAACTGAAATGCATGTTGGTTATCTCTAATTTAAAGCTAAATTACCGTCATTCACAAAAATTCAGTCTTGTCCGTGGTGTACTATATTACAGAGTTACATAAAGGGAACTGTTCGAAGCCTTCCTCGCTCGTGAGAGGATTCTCGTTTAACAGCCGGCTAACGAAAGTTAAGCATGCGCCAATAATCTCGCCACTCGTGGTCTAGCGGTTACTGTTTGGGTAGGATTGTGTCAGTCGTTCTATAAATCTTAGCTTCCTGGATTAGATTTGCTCGGGAAATATTCCAAGTCCCAAATTATTCATAGTTTATAACAAAGGGAGTTTTGTGACGCAGTCTGTGAGGTTGGTACACCGAGGTAAAGCCTCTATTTTAGAACTCTCCACTTACAACATCTAGGTACCTGAAGAAGGCTAGTTTGGCTAGCCGAAATATAGTACCTTTAAAACTATATACACGTTGTTTCAGCTTTGCTATAGTCCTCAGGATAGAGTAAAAACTCTATCCGCAGTCTGTGGCTTCCGGTTGACCTTTTCGACATTATGCGGCGCCAAAGCGGCGCGGTGTTCAAGTGTGTGCACTTGAACTACTTGAACAGCGTGAGCTGATTGGTTGGGGGCGAAATACCTCGACTTGGAAAATAAAATGACTAATAAACACTTGCGATTTAAGACTCGGGCCTGCCCACAGGCAGCCCGAGTAATGAAGAAACAGAGGTCACGCGCGACATGCTTGAGAACATGAACATGTTCAACACTTTATGTTGTACTAAGAAAACAAAACAAATTACAGAGCCTGCAAGTTCACAAGTCAATGAAAAACCCCAAGAGCCTGTAGTTTTGGATCAACATATCCTTGAAACTCCAAAAGCAACATACACATGAGTCAAATTCAAACCGGAAGAGACGGAATTCTTTAGATTCTTCACGAGGATTGTTAGCCCGTAATAATAACTCTCTCGCTGCTTTAATGACCTTGATTTGTAACATGGAGGCTGACCTAACTGATATGCGTAATTAATTCTTACTCTCGTCACATTAAAACGAAACTCAGTCATTTGGAAGACAAATTAGTGCAGCAAGATAATATATACAAGACCGAAATCAAGATGTTGTCATCACCTTTATTGACCTAGAAGTTGAAAATGGCGAGTTGAAAGCGGATATAATAAAGCTGAGATCCGACTTTCAAACTTAAAAAAAATAATCAAGAATACAAAAAAGAAGACAATGAAAGACCAAGGTCTTCAGTGTTCCGAGACTACCCAACCTACTGAAGCTTTAGCAACGAATCAGTTTGTTCAAGAGCCATCTTTCTTACATGACAACCCGATCCCTATTCATCAGAATACATTTTCTGTGCTAAATGACGAGAGTTTACAATCACCTGACCGACAACTCACTACTAAAGAAAGCAGGGACCATGAAGTACGGTAGTACGGTTAATTCTCGGGTTCAAAACAATGAATATATGCCTGCTCAAATGCAGTGTGTTAAACGAATAAGTAGTGTTTAAATTAAAAGGTCAACATACGAGAAAAACAAAAATATTAAATTACATATATACTAGTGGAGCAGAGAATGAAAGTCACCGCGCTACCGGCCACTCCTAAAGACTACTAAATTCAGCTAATAATTCTTCCCTTTGGTTATTACTAAGAGGATTTCAAATGAAAGTGTATTTCATCTTCAATCTCATGTGGCCCGAGTGAAAGCCCAGATGGGCTCTTGTTGTTTTTAATGCGCTAAGCAATATTCAATTTGTTCAATTGTTACCAGAACGTTTGTTATAATAGTTAAGTGATTAGAGGCATTTTCGGAGTGTGTCTGCATGTATGTAAAGTAGATTTGTAGTTTTCTGATGTGCAAACACTCGAGGGAGAGATAGACAAATGTTAATATTCAATATTAAAAAAACGTTCACACTTGGCCGAATAGAGTTCAGCGCTGCAAATGCGGACGTTGATTGACAGAACTGACTCGGGGACAAATGGAACTGAATACCCCAGGGTGGGGACATTTGACTGTATAATTTGGCCTGTGGGTCGCTTAACATTGATAGGTGCATAAGTGCCCCCAAATCGCACATGCACACTCACTAGCCAGTTCCCAACAAACCGCACACTTCACTTCACGCGGAAAGTGGGAAATTCCTAACCGGTCATGTTCAAATACAGGGGAGGGGTGGGATAATGTTTTGACAAATGGCCCGGGCTGACGCAAAACAAATGCCCCACCCCAGGGACAGATAGGTTGTCAAATGCCCCCATCTTGCCCGGGGGGGGGGGGGGGGGGGGGGGGGGATGGACGGGCTTGGAATTGATAGACATAATCTTCACTTACCAAATTCAAAAGAAAGTGATACATCACTATCTCCCATAAAAAAAAAACTGAAAGCCTCCAAACAAAACTGCTCAAACTCTCTTACAGTTTCAGCAGGTGCAATTGCTTCATATTGACTGTAGAGTTTCATGATCGATTTAATATACGAAACTCCTGTACATAAAAATGCGTGTGATGCCTCATTCTGGTATTTTTCTCAAAGCTAATAAAATCACCATAGACCCTTAGCTAGCTCTTCATACTGTTATGAATGTAGGTTCATCCCCCAAACCCCCGCCCTACCCTAGCCTGATTTTTCAGACGGTCAGCGGTCTTACCCATGAGTCGATAAATACAGACTCCTCACATTTCGCGGACGAGAATTTGGGTCTCCTGTGGTAAGTCTGCTACTTTTGCATGCCGGGAAAGAGTTACTTTGTGTATTACCGATCCCGCACACAATGTCAATGGCATCGAGTGTTCCATTTATAGTGAGACTCGTCTCTAGCTCTGTTGCAATTGCCAATCGAGCAGGAGCATTGATTAGAGACATAGTGAGGAAGGGAGAACTTGGCATTGTCGACAAGGTGACGTAGTTCGCAGTTGCATATTTGTTTGTCATAAATTTTATTATCATGATTATGTTGTTCATTTTTCAAAGCAAGCTCGCCCTTTCTCGAAGGTGGTTTTCTCTCCTGTAGCCCAGACTTACTCAGCGTTTGAGTTGAGGTTGCTACTTCAGTACTTGTCAAAAATAACCCCGAAATCGCTGGTTCCATTCAATTTCAAATTTGCTCAGCGATTGTTTTTATTCATTACGTGCACACTGATGTTTTAACACTCATGAGCGCAGAAATCCATTATACGCAGTGGCTATTCGTATGGGAGCCGTACGGCGACTTGTATTTTCTATTTGTACGGGATCGCGGGAGTCTTTTGGTTACAGTAACCCATTTTGACGATGTTGCGAAAAGCTGAAGTAGAACAATGGCTACCTGTTTTAAATAACAAAAGGCTATTGTTCTACTGATGCGTGCGCAACATCGTCAAAATGGCCTATTATAGAATACCCGCATGATCACTTGAAAACTGTGCTAAACTGTGATAAATGCTCCATTATAGTGCAGGTGTATGTAGAGTCGTTAGAATGAATGATTTGTGGTCAATTACTGTGCCCCCCCCCCCCCCCCCCCCACTTCCTGGGCCGACCCCCAGGCATGATTTTAGACATTTTTGAAAAACAAAATGATACCTTGACTTTTAAAGATGTCTATACTGTATATGGGACTATGATCAGCTGAATGCAATTTTCCAAATTTATGTGACTTGAAACTTTCACAGTTGTACTTCAATCAACAAAATTTGTAATTTATACAAGAGGGTTATTCCACATGATCATTGACCAAGATCAGGTGGGTTTTGTATGTTTGGATATGATTTAATTATTGCTTTGACATTACAGTAAATTACCCATGTTGCATTATTTGACATAACATCATCATCAATCAATGCAAAATCCACTCAATCCACCATTTTGCTACAATGTACTTTATCAAGACAGTGTGACTACATGCATGGTACTGTAAGGAAAAACAAAGCTTAAACCTCTATAGAGGGGAGGGGGAGGGGGAGGGTTCTTTGGGCATGCTCCCCTATAGAGCATTTTGAAAAATCTGAGTTTAATGCATGAAAAAAATAATGTTTGTGTTTTCCAAATATATTTTTTATTGCACAAAATGGGCAATGGAAGACTAAAATTTAATATGAAATATATTTTTTTCACTTCATAGGCACTTTAAGTGCTATATTATATTGTTGGTTTGTCCATTTTTTAAATATTTACTTAAATTATAGGCTAAAGGCAGTACCAGAACATTTGACCCACAAACAGAGGCAGACAGAGCAGCACAAAAATGCATCATTGGTTCACTTTTAAAACAGTACCCAAGCTTGAAGATTGTTGGAGAGGAGGAGGTATAACTGTCAATGATGAAGCTGTACACATATCAGCTGTAGATTAGTTCTTCATAGCATACAATCAGTCCTAAATGATGATAAAACTTAAATGGAGGTTCTGTGTCCAGAGCTGAGCACAGGGTCAGAGCTGTGCACAGGGTCAGTGAGGAAATAGGGGAGGGAGGGAGGGAAAAGCAGCATGCCCGATCGTAACAAAGAGAAACTGACACTCAAGCAAATGCAGAATAACAAGCAATTATGAGTGACTCCAACCAAGGGCTGCATGAACATCACCACAGGAACCCAGTGTATGCTGGATATGATTAAATTTCAAGATTTCAATTTTTTTCCTGGCTTTAATTTTAAAGATATGGGGATGAAACTTGGACCAGTTACTATTTTTGGCTTGCTCAAGATTTCCAATTTTGGCATCCATTTTGAGCTAGCAGTCCATGCTTTTTGATTGCCAATATGCAATGCATGTTTTCTCTATATCCTTAGACTTTGTGTCCAGTTCTTTCTAAATCGTCCTCGTAATACATGTATACCATTGTCATAAACTCAAAAAATATCTACTGACATCCCAATTCTGTGCAACCTTTAGTGCTGGAGCCCAAATTTCCTCACAAACTATTTTAAAAAATAATGGAGAAAATAAGAAAAAATACTTTTAAAATCGATAATAATTATTATAATAATTATGCATACCTTTAAGATTAATTTAAAATAGGTCAATTTTAGGGTGCAGTTCTCCTTTCACACAGTGCAAGCCTAGGATACAATATTCTCCCTCCTTTTCAAATTTAAGAGCTACATGTAGGATATTATTTTATAATAATATTTATAATAAAATTATTGTATTACACATTAGCTAGATTGGAAGAATTTTCCATTTTTGTAATACTGTATACCTGTGTTATATTTATTTATTAATTAATAGTAATTCTTGTGCTTTAGGGCATAGATACTAATAACCTAAGTAGCGACTTGTTGGAAACAAGTCATGATTCCAGTGTACTAGAGGTGACTTGTCCAGACAAACTGAAAGCAATCAAACCTGAAGATGTGAGTCATGTGATTGTTTACTTTGTAATTTTAACAATGATACTTTTTATAAACAATATAATTATTGTATTTAATTTTATTTATTCAGTAAAATTCCATTATCATGATATCATTTTGTGTCATTTTAGGTTGTAGTTTGGGTTGATCCAGTTGATGGCACCAAAGAGTTTACTGAAGGTAAACTTAAAATGTCCACCATGTTTAATTTGCAGTACAGTATATGGTAGTTGATTTTATACTTACATAAACAGTTAACTAGTACAGCTTTTTTTCAACAATCAATGCATATAATTATATGTTGCAGTTGCAGGTCAACATAATTATATTTGTTCAACCTGGTTTATTTTTTTCAACCTCATTGTAGAATGATGATATCCAACAAAAATAGATGCTTTCTTTGGGGGGGTTTAGTTTAATTTTAGGAGGCCAGCACACTCTAAAAATAGATTAGCTAACATTTTGTCTTGTACCTCTTTTCTCTGTTCCTTCCTTGCTCTTGTACCCTCACCTCCCTCAGCACTTCTCTGTTCCCCCTTATTCTTAACCCACCCTGATCACTCTTCCCCTCCCTGACACCACCCTTCATTATAATTGAAGGGCTCAGTGCAAAAACTGATCAAGTGACGATTTGAGTCGCTCGATTTCGTTTTTAATTTTACGGTCGCGTTTACGTTTTTTCATGCCGAGTGAAGTCGAATTTTACGGAGTTCGTGTATGTGAAAATACCGATCATGGTAAAAAAAAAAGATTTGAAAACTATTTCGGGCATGACAAGGATTAGACCCGAGACCCGTTGGCTCCCCTTTGGATTTAACACAGGCTGAAAGGAATTATTTTGACAGGGAAACTCTATACGGTTTCGTCTTAAGAATCTTTTAGACTGAGTCCCCAGTTAAAGCACAAACCAGGCCCGACACGACTATCTTTGGAAAGCTCAGACCATGAAACTTACTGAAATGGCCTTCTTAGCTCCAAAATATTCACAGTTTGCTTTGCCTGAAGACGCAACTCTACGTGTATGTACAGAATCCCATAACAAACCACCTTTTAGTCAAACAGTTCTTCATTCAACCATGAGTTAAGCCGGCGACTTAATGATGTCCAACAACACTTTACACAGATCGAGTCACTCTTTCCAAATATTAGTCTGCCATTCCAACAAGAACCTCTGATCCACCAGTTTCAACCATCTCTCCAGCTTGGTGGCTAGCGAAAGTGTGTTCGAATGGTTAGCAATTTCCCGCCCAATATACAACGAACAAGAGGCCCTGAGTGGCCTTAACTCGCCCCTAGGAATAGGTGAATACATATGCAGACTACCTCTATAATTATCCATGAACTACAGCTTGCTTGTTTGTTGCCCCATTTCAGACCAGGTTCACGATAGTTCTCCAGAAGATTCAGTGCTTTGTTTTCCAATTATAGAAATTGGTACATTATTTTCCTCTTGGGATACAGAAAAATATGAAAGCATTACTCAAGGGAAAAGTCAACGGTAAAACAAACAGGCAAGCTGACTAGGTCTATTGATTCACTATTCATGCTCATTTATATATAATGGAATCGCCTTTCGTAGGAATGCAATCACATGGTTGTACTAGATAGTAAACAAATCTTAATTAATATATTTCAGTATTTCTGGCTTAACGGATACAACTAAATAAAATTGTTAACAATCTCATACAAACCCTTATAATTTAAAACACAGAGCTTGGGTTTCCTGTGATCAAAGCAGGAAAAACAATTAAATTAACACCAGACATTTTATTGTTGTATTTTTCTAAAACAAATAAACTTGACCTAGCCGTTACCCATTACCTGCGTTTTAGACACGCCGGATGAGCGAGGGATCATGTCAAGTTTACTTATAAAAATAACCATTTGACGATGGAGTCGTAACTATATAAGCTTAGATCGTAAATGATGATCCGAACTGAAAAATTGGGCCATTAAATTACTGTATTTTAAGCCATTACTTTTAAAAGGCATGAATAAACACGACACTCACTACAAGCTGGTGAAGTTTATATCATTTGTCGATTATTACTGGTCCATGTGCATTCAGGAGCGCCAGTTATCCTCAGCTGTCATAAAATGTGCGAAATTTACCTCGAAAGGCTGTAAAACTTTTGTCAGCCCTAGAAAAAGTACTCAACATCTTAGCATTTCAGTTGAAGAAACTTTTGGTTTTAGCAAAATAGTAGCTACGAATGGCCCAAAACACTTTTGTCTTTGCTCGTATTTGCGAAGTCTATCAGTGTCCAGTCCCCCACTCTACAAAGTTTCCCATGTTCACGTGCACAGTGCTTTCTGATTGGTTGACAGCGAAATACCTCGACACAAAAATAATAATTCAAAAAAAGACTTGCGATTTCTGACTTGTGCCGGCCAAAGGCCTGGCTCGAGTAATGAGCGTGGGCATGACAATTTTGTTTCTCTAAACCAATCTCTTCCCCCCACCTATTAGAGGCCCTATTAGGGTTTTAGGATTATGAATTATTAGGGGTTTACAGAGAAGGGATACAGATTATTGGCAACTAAATAAAAAGATTAAGGATTATTTGGGTTGGTTTATAGGATTATGGATATTTGCATTTACAAAATAAGGATACAGATTATTTCCTAAATTTACCCAGGATTACGGATCATTCAGACCCCCCCAAACAGGGCCTCATTAGAATAGCAAAACAATAACAACTCTTTTCGCTGAAGAAATGACTCGATCGCTTGCTTATGTTGTTTATTCTTTCATTTATTTGAGATTTCAAGTGATATCCTAACATTCTAGATTAGAAATTATGGGTTTTCTGGTTGACTATCAAGAGTTTTCAAATCGTCACTTGATCACTTTATGCACACAGCCCTTCATTTGTGAACATTAACATTTATCATTGCTTTTCCAAATTGATATCATCTCCAACCTTTGATTGAACCATTAGGTCTTTATCAACATGCAACGGTACTGATAGGTGTGTCATGTGCTGGACGTCCTGTGGCTGGCATAATCCACCAACCTTTCTATGGAGAAAAGACCGATAACGATCATCATACTGCTGTAGGGCGTACCCTGTGGGGTATAATTGGTGTAGGAGCTTTTGGATTCCACCATGAGCCACCACCAGAGGGTCGTCGCATCATCACTACCACACGTTCACATTCAACTAAACATGTAGTAGAAGCTATAGAAGCAATGAAACCAGATGCTATACTGCGTGTTGGCGGATCAGGTAGGAATAAAAAATGTGCTTTCTGGTGATGACCTGATTGTTAACAGCTGGAAATTGTTGACACCTCAATTATCCACATTTTTTGCAATTTGAAAATAATTAAGGTGAAAATTTAGTGGGGGAAAAATGCAAAAAATTGTGTATGCAAAAAAAATTGCAACAATGTGTCAGTGTCGGCCTTGACTTTATCAGTCTCACCAGACTGTCATGAGTTACCAAAAAAGTTGCTTTACTTGTTTAATACTTTAATTTATTATTATTATTCAAATCATTTATGGAATGATAAACTTTATATAGCCCTAGAAACTCAGCCATGTTTTCATCAGAAGCTGTTATAGCTAGCATCCAATGTTGAACCAATTATTCCCTCTTGCCATGAACAAGATGAAAATGATCCTAACAGTATAGATCGTTTTCACTGACGTCACAAAAAAATTGCCTCAAGAAAAGACTGATATTAGTAAAATATTTTTTAATGGTGTGTATAGAGCAGGTAAAAATATGCAAATGACCGAAATTTTGGAGCATTAGAGTACTTCCTAACTGAGCTATCGGACAAATAATATTCAAACAATTTAGTGTAATTTGTATGCGGCGGCCATGTTGGTGTACCTCTTTGGTACACCAAGATGGCGGCCGAAAACGTACTCTACAAATAAAGCTGTTTTTCCCAGCAATATGATTAGCATTCACTTAAAAACACTTTAGATATCAATTTTAACGTTAAATCAAGTCTAACATTTTAAATTGGCAGAAATATATGGATTTCCATGGCATTTAGGAAACACGCTGAGCTGGGCTGTCACAAAATTCAAAATACTCTAACTCAATAACGACTCACCGTATCGACGTAAAATTTTACAAGAATACTGAGTATACCGATACCTAAATTATATCAAAAGAACAGGGTTATAGATCATTTAGTTTAGATTTTAGAATTTTGATGACGTCACGTGAAAACGATCTATTGTTTTCTTTTATGATTAGATGTCTGTCATTTATAGCTTTCTGACCACATTGTGGGCTTTGATTACTTGCATTTTATTCTTACTGATGCATATATTTTTTCAATATTTCGAACAGGATACAAGGTCCTTCTTCTACTTGATGGGAAAGCAGATGGTTACATTTTTGCAAGCCCTGGCTGTAAACGTTGGGATACATGTGCTTGTGAAGCCATATTGGAGGCCATTGGTGGCACGTTAACAGATGCGTTGGGCAACAAAGTCACATATGACTTTGAAGCAGAGACATACCTTAACAAACAAGGAGTCGTGGCATCTTTAAAAGACCATGATTCCTATATTAGTATGATACCAGATTCAGTGAAGTCTGGCCTGTTAGGAAAATAATAGAATTATCCTTTTTAAATAAGATAATTGACAATATTTGAATTAATTTTATGTACAAGCAAAAATTCATAATTCAGTGCATTTCACACATGAACATGCATTTTTGATTAACCATAAAACAATAATTAATTGGTTGTTGCTAAGTACAGACAGCTCAATTCCTGTAATCTGTGACGTACGATACAGAGAATAAATTAGTTTTGTCATGTTGTTCTCAGCTTTAAATAGATTGGACTAACGACTCATAATTGCGCACTATTGTGCTTTCTTTGTGCTGAAGGTGGTTTTTTTTTAATCATGCAAGTATATCTGTTTTGGAACCAAGATTGGATTTGTCAGTGTCAAAGATGTATAATATAATATTTTTGATTGGACCAAAACATGAATTTCATGATAGGAAGTTAATTTCAATATTGTGGTAATGCCTACATTCCATATTACATTAAGCCATATTTTCACTGACTAACAGATGTTCAGACTGAGTTCTCTCCACCTTCTTCCACTAATCGTGATATATCCCACAAGTGAAGAGAGAATATCTGGTCATATGACTCATTTGACCAATCATGAGTCACATGACCCAATATTTTCTCTCTGTGAGTGGGATATATCAGTGAATACACCCCCTGTGAGCAAATAACCATGCATCAAAGAAAACATTTGAAGGATGATAACAATAACCTACATTGTGGCATCAAAATAAGCCCTGATATTTGTCCTTGGACACTGCTCAGTTTCCCTCGAACTTCGCTCTCAAGGATCAGTTGTCCACGGACGAAATATCAGGGCATATTTCAACACCACAAATAGGTTATTACATTTGTATCATTACTGCACTTATCCTTGATCCAGTGCTTTAGATTTATTGTATAATTAGGTACATTAATACATACCATTCAGCAATGGAAATTACCGATGAGAAAACAACCTTTGCTATGTCAAAATAATTATATGTAGGGAAATTTAATTCTTTTTTAAAGAATTTATATACTGTATTAACAATTAAATAATTATTACCGGTATACAATTTTGTTTGCAAAGCAATGCAAGCTTCAATAAAGCCATATGGACACAAAAGTCTACACTTGTAGCCTCAATTTGTTTCTTTTTCAGCTTTGTATCATCTGAAACATCTATCTAGACAAGACTATTATTCCCATTGCAATGTGACATCACCCCAGGCAGGACTCAACAGCAACTATTTTGATGTTGTAGCCTAATGGCTAGTGTCATGTCTGTTCTTACCAGGGTGGTGCAGTGGTTAAGTGCTTCACCTGTGGCCCAGGTTCGATCCCTGGATGTGGCACCATAATTATGCAAGTTGAGTTTGTTGGCATCTCGCCTAGCTTGCTCCGAGGGTTTTCCTCCCTCTACAAAAACCAACATGCTAAATTCCAATTCGATCTGTGGTTTAGCCAGGTCCTGGCTTTGATCAGCCCCTGTGGTGGTTTCACATCCCGTTAGAAAGTCAGTTGTTATTTACTACTTAGCCAAACATTTATTTTCAATAGGCAATTTCAGAAAACTATTATAATTAGTAAATAACTTAGGCTTTTGTACACAGAACTAAAGTGGCTAGTAGAAATACCAAATCTACTAGCCAAAACCAAATTGTACTAGTCTTTGGCTAGCAGGCTACTGTTAGTATCAAGCCCTGGCAGGGATGTGCAGTGGTACTGGGTGTTGGTTTGTGCCCAATAGGACATTTTCATTATGGCGTCATTTAACTACAACTACCAGAATTCTTTTGCTCATTCAGATTTTTAAACTCCTTTGATAATACCAAGACAATGGTCCAAATTAGAGGAACAAAATGATTGTTGCAGAGTTGTGACAAAACATTTTTGTTTTTAATATGAAACCCAACCCTTTTGACCAGGATTATTACAATAAATTATTATTATCCAGCTTTGCTCAGTGAATAATGCCTGATAGCCTGAGATGAGTACAAATATCCTGCATTTTTTACAGTAGTTGTTTGTATTCTAGAAGACTTACATGTATATAGTCTTTAGTTGGATAATAAGTCTCATCAGATGGTTTAGCATGTTATGGGGCGGATATTTTGACTCACCCAATTTGTATTTAGACTCCAGTCATATTACTGTACACACTAAACTATCTTATAAGGTATACAGTACGTGCCAAATATATGTACATCTTATTAGATGGTTTTTCAGATAACATGGGCTGACATTTTTCCAAGCTCCGCAGGGGCGAGGAAAACTATACAAGCAACATTGAAGTAAAATGTCAGCCTGTATAATTTAACTAAAAATCATCTAATGAGATTTATTATACAACACTTGATATTTTTTATGTGATTTCCTCAGTTTTCATTTTGAACTGGTAAAATATTAACGGTATCAAGAAATCCGATCATCTTTTACATCAATGATGTGGGCAATGAAAAGCCAGTAAAGTGCCTTTAATTTCATTGGATAATAAATGAATCTTGCAAAACCTTTTAAAAATGTTTTGCGTTGAACAAAGTATGGCGATGTACTAAACCAGTTAATACTGGTTTAGTCGTGGGTAATACGACAATCTAATGGGTAATATGCTGGCATATCATTCCATTTTTGTGACATAGCAGGGAACGAGCCGGGCTGTGCCATTCCCACTTTAAAAATACATTTGTCCCTTGAAAAAAATACAATCATGGTCAAATTGACCAACTTTGGCCGCTTCCAAAGGAAATCAAATGCCAGTTCACTTGCAAAAGGGCCAAATTGTCCCTTCTGGCTCAATCCCTGATATACGGTAGTATGGTTAAATTACGTCATAGTCGTATGATATATATATATATATATATATATACATGTATAAACACTATTCTTGATCTGTCTGCATCAGTTATTTGCCTCTGCATCAGTACATGACTGACAGCTTGCCACAAACAAATCATATTTTACTCAGTCTCGTCCAATAATGGATTATGCAAGTCCCTCAGATCATTACATTATGTCATGGTGCTGATTCCAGTTTTTATATTATTTTTGTCAAATTATATTCAAAGTTGCAGATCATAGGTCCAAGCTCAGTTTCCTTTTGACAGAATTCGATTGTCCTCTTGTCCTTCGTGGAGTTCTTGCCTTTATCCTCTCAACTGAATTACTTAACCGTTGACTGGTTTGCCTCAGGTTGTAAACATGGAACTGTTCTTTATTGCATTGTTTCCTTTTTCTCGTTCTGGGTTTTTTGTTTCCTCTAGAGAAAGAGCATTCTCTGTAAATTAAATAGATATATATGAAACAAGTCAATACTATGTTTAGACTGCTAGCAAGTAAACATGGCATGACTTGGTGGAACATGTTTTGCCATATTATTGTGCCACGTTTTAAGCTACACGTATACAGGGCTTGAAATTGCGCATATATTTTTTCGTTTTACGCCTAACGTTTTCCACTTAGGCGTAAAATTTTGGAGAATTACGGCTAAATTTTTTAAGCTGGGCATAAAATTACGCGCCCTTTTTCCCCCCTCAATTTCGAGCCCTGATAAATGGCTTTAGTGGAATAGAAGGCACTAAATGCTAGCAGTCTATGTTATGTTGCACACTGCAGTGAGGGTTGTCAGTATGAATTGAAACAAGAGGCTACATAGTGCTTTACAGGTGACTACAAGAATAGGTTCAAATACCATTAATAGACCGATTTAGCTTGTACATTTGTTGTCCCAATTCAGATCATGTGCCAGCTCTCCAGAGGATTCAGTACTTTGTTTTCCAATTAGAGGAGTTTGTACATTCCTCTTCGGATACAGAAAAACAAGAAAACTCAAGGGAAAAGTTAGTCTGATTTTCAGACGGTACAGGGTTGTCCACTCACTTCAGGTGGACAACCTTGTACCGTCTGAAAATCAGGCTAGGGAAAAGCCAGGTGACCTCAATGTATATAAGCTAGGGCAAAACAGGCGGCTACTTTTAACCTGGCAGCGAGTGGAAATCCACTGGTTGCCGGCTTCTAATGACAACCATGTGTACATCCTTCTTTTAGATCAAACAGTAATCCAAATAAAATTATACATGGTACTGAGGAAAACAAAAAAATACTAATTGCAGCACAGGGAGCCCACACACAAATTATGTGTTTTTGACCGTTTGTTTATACGGTACTGAAAGGATCGAAGTGTCCATAATATCGCAAAGAACATGCATATTTGAATACGAGATAAAAATAAGTGCCTCACTGGTGTATTTTGTCGTCCGTCTGGCTTTATAAAACGGCAAACATACAAACGGTTTAACTTTAAGTGACTTTGACTTTGAGGTATAAATTAAGCACCTGTAGTCTGTACTTACTCTAAATGACTTTGTAGTTCCCAATGCCATATCTCGGCATGGCATCCATCATTAGTACACTTCCTTACTCCTAGATGAGCTTGTATAGCGATGTTATCCTCGGGAATGCTCGGCTTCAAAGCAGGAAAAGCTTCGTCTCTTTGACATGTGGGGCATTTCTCTAACCCAAGCCTTCGCGAGCCGTCCGAGTCATAAAGACAATTTTCACATAAACGATGCTGACAACAGCCGTAAATCATTCTTAGACGTGGAGCCCAGCATATAAGGCAGTTGAATCTTTGTTCAAAAGATGCACAGAGAAACCTTGAATCTGAAAAGGCAACACTTTCATCCATGCTTCTCTTGACAACTGAAATGGTTCCCGCGGTTGCCACTGTACTGTAATCTGATTGGTTGACATCCCAGGTTTCATTCTTTCTGATTGGTCAGTCCCTTGGTGATTGATAATAATAGAACATGGGCGCCCGGGGAGGGGTGGATAGAATTAACTATGACTATGTAAATTATTAGCTATCAGTACTTTTTATTTATTATTATTATTATCAGTATTATTAATATTATTGCTATGAATTAAGCCTAAAAGTTTATCTTAAAGGTTTTCTTGGTAAAAACCTGTCACAGTGTAACATGGCAAAAAAAGCACTAAACGATCACCAGGGAGGGGAGGGGTGACACTTCAGTTACAAAATGGCGTCCGGCGACGTGGAAGATCTTGGTCCTCGACATCCACCTCCTAACGAAACATTCCTAAAACGTACTTTAAAGAACACTATATCTGGTACAGCCGGTGGAATAGCTGTTTGCCTTGTGGGCCACCCATTTGATACTCTTAAAGTTCGATTGCAAACACAGCCAGTACATCGACCTGTGTACAAGGGCTTGGTCGACTGCTTTGTCAAAACTTTGAAATGGGAAGGCATTGGGGGTCTCTACAAAGGTGTAGGTATGTATATTTTAGACTTATTCATTGGCTGACATATAATAAATGCTCCACGGTAACCGTAATTTTCTCGGTAATATTATAGCGATACTTTATACGGCTACGTCATCCATTGTCATTTATAATGTGCCAACCAGAGATCTATAATATTTGCCCGTATTGGTTCCTGACACAAAGCGGCCTTTTGAAATCATGGTTGGTACATTAGCATAACAATTGTAATGTTTATCAACACGAAGTATCGCTATATCGATTAAGTTTAAGCCTGGTTTTCATATGTTGGAAAATCCCTGGGATTTTGATGTTTCCGACCGTCCCAGATGTTCCAATCTCATACCCAGACCCCATTTGTTTCTTACTGCGCATGCTCGACGAAAATTGGGCTCTGGAGTACCTTAATATAGGAAATTAACGAAGCCCTATATTAACGCAACAAAAATTAACACGACATAAAATTAATGCGAATTTCTGAAAAGTTACATTTACGTGCATTAAATTAACACGATTTTCCGTCCGAAATATTTTACGTGCATTTAATTAACGCAAATTTGATGTCTTAGGTATATTAAGCTGTAGCAAACTGCGCATTTTACAAGACATAACAACAACTTCCAACAGAACTCAAAGTTTAATATCAATCACATTTGATTACCTATATGTATCTTAAGCAAGTAGGTACATGTAAGCATGGTTTAAGCCTGTAAAATACAGCGGATTATCTATACGTTCGAATCGAAAGGTATATTACGGTATTGCTCAAAAGGGTCCAGGGATGAGAAACATCCCGTCTCTCAAGCGATCACTACATCGACGAATCAAAAGACATTTTAAAGTCCCTGTTAATTGAAGAGATGTCAAGTGAGTCTGAAAGTGAAGCCGACTAATATGATTTCGCATGAAATAAAGGTGTCTTCAAATAACGATGCTGTAAATTAGTGGTATTTTAATTAACGATGCTATAAATTAAGGGGCATTTCATTAACGCGAATTTTTGAAATTCGCGTTAATAACATGCTTCGTTAATTTCCTATATTAAGGTAATCTGATTTTTGTGTATTCTGATTGGCTGTTCTGAACAATGCCATTTCACTGCAATTCAAACATAAAAGCCTTTTTGGAGGGTTGATTTATTTAGACAAAGGCATTTGGTTTGATTGTTGTTGCTGGTGTTGATTATTATTGGTGGTGTTGATTATTATTGGGTGTTAATTTTTGTTGGTGTTGATTGGTGTTGGTGTTGCATGTTTGGTGTTGGTGGTGTTGATTGTTGTTGGAACTGATTGGTGTTGGTGGTGTTGATTGGTGTTGTTGGTTGGTGTTGGTGTAATTGATTGGTGTTGTTGATTGGTGTTGGTGTAATTGATTGCTGTTGTTGATTGTTGTTGGTGTTGATTGGTGATGTTGGTGTTGATTGTGGTTGGTGTTGATTGTTGATTGTTGTTGGTGTTGATTGTTGATACATTGTTGTTGATTGGTGTTGATTGTTGTTGGCACTGATTGGTATTGTTGGTGTTGATTGGTGTTGATTGGTGCTATTGGTATTGATTGGTGCTGTTGGTATTGATTGGTGTTGAATGGTGTTGTTGGTGTTGAGTGCTGTTGGTGTCGAGTGCTGTTGGTGTCGAGTGTTGTTGGTGTTGAGTGTTGTTGGTATTGAGTGTTGTTGGGTGTCAGCAGCATTAGTGTTGTTGTTGTTAGTAGTATTAGCAGCAGGGCTAGAATTTTTTAAAAAGTCTGGTTGCATTTTTGCGACTAGATAACAAATTTAGGCGTAAAACAGAAACTTTTAGTCTCAAAAGAATTGTGATGCCCCTAATTATGATCAAGCCTTTGAAGTACTCAGTTGGATAAAAAACCAAGTTTCCCTAAAAACGTATTTCTGCCATTATCAAGGCAGCTTTAAAGGACATACCTACATGTATGCTGGGTTCAATTTTTGAATCTATGTATTGTGTGCAATTTGTGTTGGCAGTGAAGTGATTTGAACTCCCGATAGGATGCAAGCAAATATCTAATAATCCCTGAAGATTTTTAAAGGCAACAATGTGTACATAGTTCCAGAAAATATCCATAATCCCCCAAGGGATCTTCCAAAACACTTGTCAGATTGAGTGAGAGAGAAAAACCAAATGGCCGCTTTCTTGTTTTGTCATCTATCCAGCGATGTCTTGCTCCTCAGGAATCGCTTTGGCTTTAAGGAAAGCCACTTAAAATGGATTGTCTTGAAAGTACTCTCAAACAGATAAAAGATTTTGAGACAACTTATTTTAATTCTACAGAAAAAAACGCAATCATCATCAAAAGATGTGTCACACAGTTAGGATTACATGCATTACCCTCTGGAAAATATAAGCCTTAGTAGTGTAACCCCCCTCCCCACTGGAAATTTGGGCAAAATCCAACGGTTTTTAGCATTTATAGCAACAAGTTTCTGGGCCCTGGATATAAAATTATATTTTGATGAAAGAATGTTAAGTTTAAAAGCTAGGCTTCCTGCTTGTATCTGTATTCAGTGAGTTTCTTATCCAATGCAAGTCTACCATACAATGTATATGCCCTCTGAGTTAAATTTTGTACTTTTGGTTGATCCTCTGATAGCCAGAAAGTCAGTCAGCCAGCCCCTGCTTACAGACTGTATAGCATTAGGCTACATTGCGCATGTGCAATAGTCACCGCTAATAATAACAAATATCTACCTTGTTTGCTTTCTAAATTGTAGATTATTACCTAGAAATGTGCTAGCTCTCAGCCAATCAGAATTGAGTAATTTTGTTGAGTACAATTACACATGTATGTACATGTGCTGTATACTGTAAAAGTTAATGTAAAAATTAGTACTAACTGCTCTAATAATAAAAAAAAATTATGTGTGCAGGTTCACCCATTGTTGGACAGATGTTTTTCAGGGCAACTCTATTCTCATCATACTATCAGGTGAGAACAGTGTAGGGGTAACTGAGATGTGGAAGTACTGGTAGTTGAATATACAGTCAGTATATCTGACTGATAGATCAGATTTTGATTGAGTCCTTTTCTGTTGGCTGTGAAAAATGTTTTGTAATTATCAACCAATCAGTTTCTAAACTAAAACCAACACTTTTTTGGTCCATCATGCAATCATTTTGTGTGTTTTAGCGAGAGTTATCCACAATTGCATATACTTTTCCTTGTTATTGTGTTTGTGATTGGCTCAGGGCAATTCCACACGAGACATGATGAAAATGAAAATTTTCAAATCTATTATTTTTTTGCAAACTTTATTTTAGTTAAGAGCAGGCATCTTGGTCTATCAGATACAAGTGAGATATTGTGAATGTTGGCCACACCTGCTCCATGAGGGCCTTGTTTTCTGAAGTCTAAGCACCTTCCCAAAATGTAATGTCCACAACAATTTTTTGTGTAATGTCCACAACGCATATTTAAAGCAAATAAAAACTACTACAGTGAGCTTTGTTGAACTTTATCATTATAGTTGGGAGTTAACTCTGGTTATTAGTAAGTTCAGAAAGTCCATTTGTTTTCTTGTAACTCCTCACAACTCACAGGAATTAAGAATTGAAAAAGTTGTCTCAAACATGTGGTTGTTTTTTGCTGTAATATCCGCAACAGACATTTAGATATTAATTTAATAAGGGTAATGAGAGATTAATAATTTTTTTTTGAAAATAGAGATCTGAGTGAGGCCCACCCAAGGTGTGCTATGTATAAATGTTCCCTTAACTCCAGACTACAAAAACAATGTGATTCTAAGCACATTCCCAAAATGTAATGTCTGCAACGGTTTTTGTGTAATGTCCACAACGCATATTTAAAGCAAATAAAAACTACTACAGTGAGATTTGTTGAACTTTATCATTATAGTTGGGAACTCAGGTTATTAGCAAGTTCAGAAAGTCCATTTGTTTTCTTGGAACTCCTCACAACTCACAGGAATTAAGAATTGAAAAAGTTGTCTCAAACATGTGGTTGTTTTTTGCTGTAATATCCGCAACAGACATTTAGATATTAATTTAATAAGGGTAATGAGAGATTAATTTATTTATTTTGAAAATAGAGATCAGGCCCACCCAAGGTGTGCTATGTATAAATGTTCCCTTAACTCCAGACTACAAAAACAATGTGATTCTAAGCACATTCCCAAAATGTAATGTCTGCAACGGTTTTTGTGTAATGTCCGCAATGTATATTTAAAGCAAATAAAAACTACTATAGTGAGATTTGTTGAACTTTATCATTATAGTTGGGAACTCAGGTTATTAGCAAGTTCAGAAAGTCCATTTGTTTTCTTGGAACTCACTCACAGATCCTCACAACTCACAGGAATTGAGAATTTAAAAAGTTGTCTCAAACATGTGGTTTTTATTTTGCTGTAATGTCCGCAACAGACATTTAGATATTAATTAAAAAAGAGTAATGAGAGGAAATTATAATTTTTTTAATTGAAAATAGAGAGGCCCACCTAAGGTGTGCTATGTATAAATTTAAGCAGCACAGCTATTTTAAATTAAGTTTGGGAAGCATTTGTAATCTGATTTTTGGTCTCTGAATGTAATGTCCGCAATGTGGAATTGCCCCTCATTGCAATTTTACTTGCTTCCATTGGGGAACCCAGGTTGAGAACTTGCCAAGATCTTGCCTGCCAAGATCTTGCAAGATCTAATTGACAAGATAAGATCTTGGCAAGATCTTGGCAAGATCTTGGCTGATCATGCATGATCATGCAAGATATTGCCAAGATCTTGCCAAGTTTAGATTTTAGATCTTGCAAGATCTTGCAAGATTCTCAACCTGGGAAGCCAAAATAGTGCAGGGGGAGCCAGGGTTGGTTAGGCAAGTGAATTAAGTACTTTGATACATGTAAGTACTTTGCCTCTCACCACTGTGGCCAGCCGGTTCGAGACCCAGGAACATGTGAGTTGAGTTTGTTGCTATCTCGCCCTTAATTGCTGCAAGGGTTTTTCAGACTCCAGGTTCTCCGGTTTTCCTACCTCTGCAAAAACCAACATGCTAAATCCAATTTGATAATTTTGTAGTTTAGCCAGACTCTATTGTTTCAGGACTATTAAAATTCAGTGTACCCAATATTTTTTTTTTTTTTGATTTTACAACACTCAATTAACAACAACTCTTATTTTCCCTTATTTAAATGGTTAGTATAAGTTGTTTGTTGATAAAGTATTAAATAAATACATAGAGCATGGGTTTTATTGGGTTTTATTCCTGGCTTTGCTAAAGCTTGTATAGAAGTTTCCTTTATTTATAAGTCTTACATTGTACATGTAAGTGGCACTTCTTTCTTCAGACTCCTTAAAGTGGCACTGTCAACCCCCAAATGACAAACTTCCTCATGATGAAAGACAGAAATAACTACTCAGACCAGCAGAGTATATAATTATTGCAATCCAGGTAAACTGGAGAAAATTTGATTCAATTAATGGCAAAGATTTAGAGCAACTTGTAATTGGTTCACTGTATCTGAAATCAAGTTTCTAGAATAAGTTTTAATTTGTAGAATTCCACTTTAATCTTTGCCATCCTCTATAAGATTGAAAATGTTTGAAAAGCGTACATACTGGGATGCTCTTACAAGTATAATATCTCTTCTATCTCAGGGTGTTATTATTTAGTTTTGTTTAATTAAAGAAATTATTTTGAAGGTTCGATTCAATTGACAGACGTGTACCTTAAGTACATGTAGGAGGGTGACCTGCACCGAAAGTGTTAAATAAATGGGATTGGGTCGATTTTGAGGGACATTTCTCTAGGTGCACAAGACACACACCCCACATGCAAGGCCCTGAAAAAGCTGCCATTTAAAAAAATTCTAGAATGTAATCTACAATCCTGGTCAAAAGTCTTTGGGACATTAACAAAAAAATCACAAGTGACATGCTACTTCTAATGCAGTATTCTGTACATCATAATTACCGTATTTTTCCGTGTATAAGCCGCACCCGTAGATAAGCCGCACCCCAAGTTTTGAAGCTTGAATTTAGGAAAAAAACATTTTTTGAAAAATACAAAAAATAATTAGAAAATCTTTTGTCCGAGTTCATAAACGCTCGTACTTGAAGCAAAACTTCATCAGATTGTCATAAATAAATAATCACAACTTTAATTCGATCGAATATGGTTCAACTTGCCTTGTCATTTCTTGTGTATATTTTAACCTGCAGTCTTTAAATCACTCCAGAATTCTTCCGCATTTATTCCCCAATTAACTAACAACAATTCCAAGGAACCGCTTTCCTTTAATCGCTAGAGCAAGAAAGGTTTTCTGGCGAAACAATACTTGCACGAGTAGGTCAGGTCCGCCATCTTGGATTTTCATTAACTATATAGTGCCAATCTCCCACGTGTAAAATTGCGAAGAATGCCTGGTTGTTTAGATGCATGCTTTGACAACGTAACCGCTGCGAATCAGCCTGTTTTGGAAGGTAAATAAGCTTAATCACGTTTAAATATTCACGAAATTCTAATATATTAGGTCTAAGGTGGGTCTTAGAAGAGTTTTTGCTTTAACACTTTGAAAGTGCGTGTTTTTTTCCAATGATTATGCTTAAATTGCTATATTACACGATCGGATGCGATTTGAACCTGATTGTAATATACGCACCGTCGCATAATAAATTAAGCTTCATTCAGGTTCATGATACATGTATGTAAATAAATGTTAATGTTGGGTCTCCTTTCTAGGTGTTCCCGTAGATAAGCCGCACCCCCGATTTTGAACGAAAATTTTGGGTGAAAAGGTGCGGCTTATACACGGGTAAATACGGTACCTACTAACAATATTCAATTAGTATTTCATTAGAATATGACCCCTCCCCCTGCAAGAACAATGTGGAGATATTGCGGCATAACAATTAAGTGAGCTCACTATTAAAAAAAACCACATTGAACTGGGGAGAGGGGAGGTAAAGATTAAAAAAATTATGGCCAAGTGTCCCAACACTTTTGACAATGATTGTAGGTAGCAAGTCTGTCATTACTCATGCGTACGTGTAGTTTTATTAATATTGTTGTATTTCATGAATGTTTTGTCAGTTCAATGCTTCATTTGCTGGTAAGGATCGTCAGGGCCAGCGCCTCACTTACCCTGAATATTTTGCATGTGGTGCTGGTACTGGAGCAGTGGCTGCTTTATTTGAAGGGCCGATTGATCTGGTAAGTTGATTATTACAGATAAGATAATGATATAACAGTTCTTTCGTGTACACCTAGGCCTATTTGAAAAATGTTGCCAGAAAGGAACTGGAAATGATGAACTAGTGTACAGTAGTGCTATGAGCATGGGGAAGAAGAGCATGTATGGATGATGCTATACAAATGTGAATTATGCCCCCAACCTTGTGCCCATGCAGGGTCTTCTCGGTCAGATCCAAGATGGCGGCTTAACTGTGAAAGGAAACCCTGGTAAAGGCTGAACTATCAGGTATTCTAATTGGCTCTCTGGTTATGATGCAATAGTTGTTCTAACAATGCTTTTTATTGGCTCAGTGGACTTAGACGACAGAGCTGAACTTGTACAGTTTAACTTTCTCAAATTTTATCAATAAAACAATTTTAAATAACCTTACATTTGTGCAGGTAGAGAAATAGATGAAGTATATTACTGGGTAGTTTTCTTTTAAGTTTCACCCATGGAAAAGCCAGGAGAAGCTGTTAAATCTGAATATGTACTATCAATTGCTTCGCTTCAATACTAACGGAAAATGAATGGCTTTTTAGGATTTTCTTCTAGCTTTAAATTACCGTAAAGACCTGTAGTCATAAGCTGCACCCCAAGTTTTGAAGCTTGAATTTAGGGGGTAAAAAAAATTTGGAAAAAAAATTTGGAAAATCTTTTGTCCGAGTTCATAAATGCTTACAAGTACTTGATGTCAAACTTCTTCAAAAAAAGAATAATCTTTTGTTGGAGTTCATAAATGCTCATACTTGAAGCAAAACTTCATCAGATTGTCATAAATACATAATCGCAACTTTAATTCGATCGAATAATGGTTACAACTTGCCTTGTCATTTCTTGTGTATATTTTAACCTGCAGTCTTTAAATCACTCCAGAATTCTTCCGGTTTTTATTCCTCCATTAACTAACAACAATTCCAAGGAACTGCTTTCCTTTAATCGCTAGAACAAGAAAGGTTTTTTGGTGAAACTATACTTGCACGAGTAGATCGGATTTTCATTACCTAGTGCCAATCTACCATGTGTAAAATTGCGAAGAATGCCTGGTTGTTTAGAGGCATGCTTTGACAAGCGCTGTGAATCAGCGTGTTTTGGAAGATAAATAAGCTTAATCACGTTTAAATATTCACGAAATTCTAATATATTAGGTCTAAGGTTACCCTGGGTGCCAGAGGTTCTAGCCAAAGTTTAGGATCAATGAGAACGCGGGGAGAACCTCTGGGCGTGCGAAGTATGAATCTCACTTCCATGCCAGACTAATCCCTTTTGATTGACACCTGAGAAACCTTTTTCTAGCAAATTGATTAAACCAGTTTTGTCCACATAGGCTTAATTCCCAACGGTTTATGAAAAGCCAGCACTTTTGGACAGCTGAAATAAATTACACTTTCCTCTCCCAAGGGCCGAAGCACTATACAGGTCAGCTGGTTTAATTATAGAGCTCGAGGGAACTCGTGCGAACTTCAGTGACGCGACAGGTTCAACGACACGGAACGGGTAAACAATGGCGCCCTTGGAAACTGCTATGACGTGATCCAATTGCAACAATGGTTACAAATGAATTGGCTCTAGGCCAATCAGAGGGCCACGGTCAAATTATGACTCAGACAGAGTCAGACATACTTCGCACGCCCAGAGGTTCTCCCAGCCTTCTCGTCGATCCTAAACTTTGGCTTAGAGAGAGCAGTAGAACCTCTGGCACCCAGGGTAGTCTAAGGTAGGTCTTGGAAGAGTTTTTGCTTTAATTTTTTCAAATTGCGTTGTTTTTTTCCCAATGATTATGCTTAAATTGATATATTACATGATCGCATGTGATTTGAACTTGATTGTAATATACACACTGTTGCATAATAAAAGCTTCATACAGGTTCATGATATGTAAATATATGTTAATGTTGGGTCTCCTTTCTAGGTGTTCCCATAGATAAGCCACCTCCCCGATTTTGAACGAAAATTTTGGGTAAAAAGGTGCGGCTTACACACGGGTCGATACATCTTGATAGCATTATGGTGCCTGTCCACTGTTTCTTTATCCAAGTAAACTCCATTTCGAGCCATTTAGGAGACCTGTTTTCACTGCATCGTACGCTGCATGGAAATACCATTAATCGCATCTCGCTAACTCCGGATTGGGATACCTACTGTATGGTTTGTATCACATGATGAAATATTCCATTATTTAGCTTGGCTCCCATATTGGATGCCCACATCACATGATTAAAATCTCCAGGACTTCTGGAGGATTTTGGTCACATGATTCAGCCTTTATCAGGGTCTTCTCTCGCAGTAGCCTGGATCTGGAGCAGTATCCTGGATCTGACCGAAAAGACCCTGGGAATGAGGTTGTTATGCCCCTACAATGTACATTGACAGGGGCGTAGCCAGGGTCCTGTTTTAGTATAGGCACAAGCAACTGAGCAAAGCGAGGGAGCCATCTAGGGGGGTCATGAACTTGGATTTGTTTGTGTAGGCACGTGCCTTTTTGCCCTAAGGCAGCTATGCCACTGATTGATCCATCATCATAGGCTTGGTTCAGATGCTGCTCCAATTGTCCACTTGTGCCGAACGCAATAAAATTGAAACAAGGATGATAATTCTTTGGCTTTGGTTATCTGATATGGTTCCTGACCACACAATTGAGTGTAGTAGAATCTGAAATGGGCCCAAGATATTACATCTACATGTAATTTACACGGATAGATGTCACTGTAGAATGCACCAATAGGAGTTAATGCCGAAAATTTAGATGCTGATATTCAAATTTGTATTGCATCTGTGTAGGCTCTCCTGCCATCTTCTGAAGCTATATTTAACATAACTTTTACATTATTTCATGTGATTTGGAAATACAGTTTAATATTTAGCTGCCTTTTACATTTCAGTTTAAATCAAAAATGCAAGTTCAGATCATCAGGGCACAGACTGGAGAGCCAATGCAATACCGTAACGTGTTCCATGCCGCATACGTCATAGCACAAAAGCATGGGATAAGAGGATGCTACCAGGGTCTATCAGCTACATGGTTGAGAAACATTCCAGCCAATTCCTTTTTCTTTGGTAAGTTTTAACATTAGATAAAGCCTCAGTGATTTCCAAACAGTTCCTGACAACCTGAAAGTTTTAATGAAATTACTTTGGAAACAGCAATGTTGTGTCCTTCTTTGTGCACCTAAAGAGATTGAAGAATCCATGAGTTTGAGTTGGAGGTGACTCTTAGTTGAATTCCAAATAAATTTAATAATAACTGGGAACTTTAAGGGTAAACTCTGTCTGAAGTGACTAAGGTGGTTATTACTCCATTGGAAAAAAGCTGTGAAACCCAATCCTAAGCTACATGTATATCCAAACCTAACCCAAACCTGGCTAAATGATCAAACATTGTGTTGAAATGCCAACGTTTTACTGCAGTGGCTAAAGTGGTTCCACACTGTTTGATCATTAATTTTAGCCGCATGCATATCAAACATTCATCAAACATCTTACAAGATTGAGTCCAAAAAATGTTTTCTTGTGAAGTACTGCTGAATCTCAATGTTACAGGTCAATTTGTGATTGGCTAAATACCTCCTGCATGTGCAAGTTTTGTTGGAAGAGGTTGATAAATTATAAACATTTGTTCATCACACAAAAATTAATGATGGATGAAAATGTTTGAACTAGATCAAACATCAAAAATTGTTTATTTCATAGTTTTATTTTATGTATTCACTTATTTAATTACTATTTCACTTTGTGAGTGTGTTTTGTGAATGTGTATTGACATTATCCTGAACGAACATTGTAAGTTACTCATTGTGGCAATCTGACTCGATTAGTTTATCTATTTTCAGATTGCCAGTAACCTATTCATGTACTTTCTTAATGTAATTATGTATATTTATGTGTGTGAATGTTACAAAATAAAGTCTCATGTTAGAATTGCGTTTTTTGCTAACAATATGATATTCAGGATTCGATCATTAGTATTTGAGTGGCTAACAAATCCCGATATAAGCGATTTGTAATGCGTAGTCCACACAAGCAAGTTTTCCTTGACAAGTTTTCCTTGACAAGTTGCCTTGTTCAATAACTGGCACGCCAGTTTTTCAACAAGGAGACTTGTCAAGGCAAAACTTGTCATTTTTCGTCGTCTACACGAGCAAATAAAACTTGTCAAGGGAAAACTTGTCAAGGAAAACTTGCTCGTGTGGACTACGCTGAACTGTGATCATTCTGTGTGTTCTTATACGATCAATCAAACGCACCCTTAAGCAAGAAACAATCTAGTGAAACAAACGTATATGTATTATTCACAGTTTTATATCTTTAGTGTCTTCATATTTTTATTGAATTTTAAAATTTATTTTTAATTTAATGATTCCATTTTAACCTTTAGACAAGTGCCATCGTATGATGGTATTACTATATTATTGTATACTTATTTTAATTTACGATTTAGTGATAATTACAATTTCTATGTGATGCGGTAAGGTGTTGTAGAAAATAAACATAGGCCTAGTTACATTGTACAAAGCCGGTAGGATTCCATGATTATTTTTATTCTTGTCCAGGATTCTACGAAATAACCCGGACATTCCTGACACCCGAGGGTGGTACGGTAAGTGACGTCTCCCCTGTAGGGGTCCTGGTGTCAGGGGCAACGGGTGGCTTCTTCTATTGGTTTCTTACTTATCCGACTGACGTTGTTAAGTCTTCAATGCAAGCAGATGATTCAAACAGGGCAAAGAGGAAGTTCAGTGGAGTAATTGACTGTATAAAGAGGCTGTACACGGCTGAAGGCGGCTGGAGGAGGTTCTATGCGGGCTTCTCACCTTGTCTACTAAGGTCTGTGCCAGCAAATGCTGCAATGTTTCTTACAGTAGAAACATTGAGAAAATATATTCCCATTTAAGGTGTAGTTATACAGGCAACAATTTCTTGCAACTTGTCACGCAACACATTTCCATGTTGCAAGTTGAAACGCGATGTTGCACGTATTACCACCCACTCGAGCAACTTGTCACGCAACAAATTTCCATGTTGCAAGTTGTGGTAAAGCAGTCAAAGCATGACGAATTCGTCTTCGACGTTCGCCGTATTTGTTTTACGTTGTGCATGCGTCCGCCGACACATCGACGTCATTACTTGCCAGCCAATCACAAGCGGTCTTTCTAGATTTGTTGCGCAACAAGTTGCAGTGCCAGTGGTAATACGAGCAACAAATCCAAAATTTGTCGCAAAAAGTAGAAGTCACTTCTACTTTCTGCAACACGTTGCTGCAACTTGCGTGGCAAGTTGCTCGAGTGTGTGGTAATACATGCAACATTGCGCTTCAACTCGCAACGCAACATTGTTGCTAGACAAGTTGCAGTAAATTATTGCCCGTATTACTTCACCTTTAATAATATAGGAAAATTACAGTCTGATGAGAGCGATATCGGTTTTTCAAGTGCAATTTTCCGTTGAATTTCCGATCGAGTCAGGCATGTGAGTTGTCTTGAATCGCATAGTTCGATGAATTACTTGATGATTTATGATTTATTACTTTTGTTGATATTTTGCAAAGTTATAAATAGCGCGCGTAGACTACAGTGGTTATTCCACTCTGAATCACCACTCCTCTTAGCCAATCAGCGTCTGATTAAACGCACTAGTGCGATTCAGCTGTGACAATGCGATTCATAGAGAATATTACATGGCCGCGTGGAGATATGGTTTTTTATCTTTGAGTGGTGAATTTCGTAATACACGAGTGAGAGCAGCGACAGAGTGCACCACGAGAAGATAACATAGTGTCTCTAAGCCCTCGTGTAATACATAGAGGATATTACATGGCCGCGCGGAGTTTTTACCTTCGAGTAGTGAATGTCGTAGTACACGAGTGAGCGCAGCGACCGAGTATAATACGAAGATAAAAACCGTATCCCCAAGCTGCCATGTAATGCCGTTCTGTTCATTATTCACCAAGCTATAAATTACCGAGTTTTTACGTGTGACGTCACAACCATGCAATACTTTTACAGAGCAGACTTTGTGTGAGTGGGACAAACTACGGCATGTCCGTAGCCTTACCGTAACCGTACTGTAACGTACTGTACCGTAACTCTGTAATTTGATTGGATCAACAGGACAAAAACAATAGGGAAACCATTTCAATGTCACGGCATGCCGTACAGTAACGGTGCCGTAGTCGGTGCCGTAGTCAGTGCCATAGTTTGTCACACGAAATCTGATCTATCAAGTGGTGACCAGTGGTACGGATAGGGGTTTTTAAGATAATTATTTTGTAGATACTTCGGTCGTCAGGATTTCTCTTAGTGTTGTTCTGAACGGACTGTTACACATTATACATGTCGGAGTGTAACAAAGAAATAAACTTTTATGTCACGCGTAAAACCCGGTATTTTTAATATTGCCTAGTGAATAATAACGTAATAGAATTCCAGGTTTTAGGTTTTTAACAAATTCAGGGCTCATAAAGTACCCTAGTTAGACCGAACCATTTTGTATTTTTACAAGTACGTACGTTTAATCTTAATTTACTATATACTATACCATTTTCAAATGTAGACAGTAGACAGACTACACATGCTGTATGCAATGCAGTATTTTCACCCACTATATTTTCCCCAGCTGGCTTGGAGAAGTCATGGCTGACTTATTAATGCTGCTATAATCAACTAAAAGTAGATTAATGTATGCTAACCGTCGTGAGATGTGAGTACAACAACAAAAACAACTTTATTGTTGTTTTAAATTATATATACAATATATATATACGGCCCGCCTGCAGGTAGCGAATGCTAATCGAGGCTGGGGGTATAAAAATATATACTGATTTCTATTTTAATAACTTTGAAAATTCGAAATACAACATTACGGACACCAAAAAAAAAGAGTAATAGGTATTACATTCAGAGCTGACTGTATGTATGCGAGGGTAAATTCCTGACGAGGGACATTAAATTGCCACTACGATCAAATTTTGACATATCAATGCTCATAAAGTAGAGTTGTTATATTATCACAGGAGCCCATTACCAGGAGCGTCCATCTCCCATACTAGGTCTGTGAGTCAGCGTATGACCGGATTGAGCAATATTTAGAACAGATCTCACGGGAGTTCACGTGCCCACACTTTGGGAATCCAATCAAACCATAGTCAGGACAATGCAGTGTTAGTAAAATCACCTCAAAGAACAATAGATCATTCTTAATCTCGATAATTACAGCAAGCATATGCACGATCGCAGCAGAGTCAGAAGACAGTTACCCGGGAAACATGTTCTAAAAATAGCCGAAACCGGTCATACGCTGTCTCACGGGTACAGTATATATTGACGCTCCTGGTAATGGACTCCTGTTGTCATGCAAACCGGTCATACGCTGACTCACGGGTAAAGTATATATGGACGCTCCTGGTAATGGGCTCCTGTTGTCATACAAACCGGTCATAGCTGACTCACGGGTATAGTATATATGGACGCTCCTGGTAATGGGCTCCTGTTGTCATGCAAATCGGTCATACGCTGACTCACGGGTATAGTATATATTGACGCTCCTGGTAATGGGCTCCTGTTGTCATGTAAACCGGTCATACGCTGACTCACGGGTATATGGACGCTCCTGGTAATGGGCTCCTGATTATCACCAGTCCAAACCGTTTTTCGATACGACGACGGTTAAAAATTGTCATTGAGTCGGTATGACCAAACTATAGTCTTAAACTGACTGAGAAGTAACTAGGCAAATATATTTTTTGGGTACAAAGTTGGGGGGTCGATCATGGCAACTTTGTTTTTCTTTATAAAAGGGAGGGAGAGGAAGGGAGGGAGAGGAAGGGAGGGAGAGGAAGGGAGGTTTGATTTAGAGAAAAGGGTTACCTCCCTGAACCCGCCACAGAGTATAATTAGGAAATATGGTAATTGCATGCACCATACAATTCATATCATAGATTATATATTGAGATAATTTAGATTTTTTATATGTAAGCCTATTGTTAACAATATATCTGTGAGCGTGATATAAATAGCAAATAAGTATTGTTCGAATTTGACTGAAATACCACTATACATGTGCTCCCCAACTTACGCTATTTACTACAAAAAGGTTAACTATTTTATAAATCATAAAAAATAAATACAACTCAATTTTGTATTACCCATGTTAGTTCTTTTTCTAGACCCCTAACCAAATTATAGAAATGCTTCCTTATTGATAATTTGAATAAAAATTATTGTAAAACCCCATGCCTCGTGCCTCATAATTATATAACCATCTTAAATTCCAATTCTAGCAAACCCTAGCTGATGGAACAAGTTGCCGTTAAATTGTTGGCAATATGGACTAAGTTGAAATTATGTTGAACAAATCAAAAAAACGTATTTAAGTTTTTGAAAACATTGACTGAATATGAGCCATGGGCGCCGCCATCTTGGATCTGATGACGTTTTTTTGGTGGTCCTCGTAGACGGTTTCCACTCAATCCCCAGAGATTCAAAGGGCATGGCGGCCATGTTGGTGTACAGAACCAAAGAAGCTAACGAGGAATCTATTGTTAACTGTACACCAACATGGCGGCTATGACGTCACGTGCTAAGGGTCTATAGATGGTTTGCACTCAATCCCCAGAGATTCAAATGACAAAGGGCATGGCGGCCATGTTGGTGTACAGAACAAAAGAAGCTAACGAGGAATCTATTGTTAACTGTACACCAACATGGCGGCTATGACGTCACGTGCTAAGGGTCTATAAATGGTTTGCACTCAATCCCCAGATATTCAAATGACAAAGGGCATGGCGGCCATGTTGGTGTACAGAACAAAAGAAGCTAACGAGGAATATATTGTTAACTGTACACCAACATGGCGGCTATGACGTCACGTGCAAAGGGTCCATAGATGGTTTGCACTCTATCCCCAGAGATTCAAATGACAAAGGGCATGGCGGCCATGTTGGTGTACAGAACAAAATAAGCTAACGAGGAATCTTGTTAACTGTACATTAACATGGTGGCTATGACGTAACGTGCAAAGGGTCCATAGATGGTTTGCACTCAATCCCCAGAGATTCAAATGACAAAGGTATGGCGGCCATGTTGGTGTACAGAACAAAAGAAGCTAACGAGGAATCTTGTTAACTGTACACCAACATGCGGCTAGACGTAAAGTGCAAAGGGTCCATAGATGGTTTGCACTCAATCCCCAGAGATTCAAATGACAGGGCATGGCGGCCATGTTGGTGTACAGAACAAAAGAAGCTAACGAGGAATCTATTGTTAACTGTACACCAACATGGCGGCTATGACGTCACGTGCTAAGGGTCTATAGATGGTTTGCACTCAATCCCCAGAGATTCAAATGACAAAGGGCATGGCGGCCATGTTGGTGTACAGAACAAAAGAAGCTAACGAGGAATCTATTGTTAACTGTACACCAACATGGCGGCTATGACGTCACGTGCTAAGGGTCTATAAATGGTTTGCACTCAATCCCCAGATATTCAAATGACAAAGGGCATGGCGGCCATGTTGGTGTACAGAACAAAAGAAGCTAACGAGGAATATATTGTTAACTGTACACCAACATGGCGGCTATGACGTCACGTGCAAAGGGTCCATAGATGGTTTGCACTCAATCCCCAGAGATTCAAATGACAAAGGGCATGGCGGCCATGTTGGTGTACAGAACAAAATAAGCTAACGAGGAATCTTGTTAACTGTACATTAACATGGTGGCTATGACGTAACGTGCAAAGGGTCCATAGATGGTTTGCACTCAATCCCCAGAGATTCAAATGACAAAGGTATGGCGGCCATGTTGGTGTACAGAACAAAAGAAGCTAACGAGGAATCTTGTTAACTGTACACCAACATGCGGCTAGACGTAAAGTGCAAAGGGTCCATAGATGGTTTGCACTCAATCCCCAGAGATTCAAATGACAGGGCATGGCGGCCATGTTGGTGTACAGAACAAAAGAAGCTAACGAGGAATCTATTGTTAACTGTACACCAACATGGCGGCTATGACGTCACGTGCTAAGGGTCTATAGATGGTTTGCACTCAATCCCCAGAGATTCAAATGACAAAGGGCATGGCGGCCATGTTGGTGTACAGAACAAAAGAAGCTAACGAGGAATCTATTGTTAACTGTACACCAACATGGCGGCTATGACGTCACGTGCTAAGGGTCTATAAATGGTTTGCACTCAATCCCCAGATATTCAAATGACAAAGGGCATGGCGGCCATGTTGGTGTACAGAACAAAAGAAGCTAACGAGGAATATATTGTTAACTGTACACCAACATGGCGGCTATGACGTCACGTGCAAAGGGTCCATAGATGGTTTGCACTCAATCCCCAGAGATTCAAATGACAAAGGGCATGGCGGCCATGTTGGTGTACAGAACAAAATAAGCTAACGAGGAATCTTGTTAACTGTACATTAACATGGTGGCTATGACGTAACGTGCAAAGGGTCCATAGATGGTTTGCACTCAATCCCCAGAGATTCGAATGACAAAGGGCATGGCGGCCATGTTGGTGTACAGAACAAAAGAAGCTAACGAAGAATCTTGTTAACTGTACACCAACATGGCGGCTATGACGTAACGTGCAAAGGGTCCATAGATGGTTTGCACTCAATCCCCAGAGATTCGAAGGGCATGGAGGCCATGTTGATGTACAGAACAAAAGAAGCTAACGAGAAATCTATTGTTAACTGTACACTGATCAACATGGCGGCTATGACGTACATGTACGTGAAAAACCCCTAAACCCTACCCTGAACCATAAAAAAAACCTAACCGGTCAGTAAACAAGATCTTACCCACTAGAGGGTTCTCAAGAAAAACTTTACAAGAAAATATTGAGGAAAAACAATTTGAGAGATTTTCTGGAACTCGAACCCCGCTTCTCCAACTCGTAAGGCAAACGTCGCAACCACTACACTAAACAACCATCGTCACTCAATTCCTGTCAAATTTTTAAATTTTAAAACTACTGCTAATCTATGTATTTTTAGCCAATCAGAATGAGTGAGCGATTCCTCCTTAGGGATTCTGATGCTCATATTCATGTCTATTGTTTTAAAAACTCGGACCATATTGCCAGGGTTTCCTTTAAATAGCCATTGGCTTGGTAACACAGATCCTACGACTAACCAATATTGATTTACAATCATTGATTAAATTACAAATATTACGATAAGGAGATTACAGAAGAATAAGGTAAAGGTACCCAGAAAAGCTGAAGCTGGACTAGCTGGAACATAGAAAACTAAGACAAAGGTATATTAAAGTGATTTCAATGCGTTTATTTCGATCAACTAGAAGCCTTCTCTCGGCCATCTAAGCTGCTTGGTAACGTCCTTTCTTCCCGCATGTTTTAAGACTGGTTTGTGTTGTTTGGCGTCGTGCACAAGTCTCCACCCCACCATCTGACTATTGGTCTGAGGAAAAGGTTCGGAAGGAAGTTCACTAGATATCATCTCTGGAGCACCTCTAGTTCCTGGTTTCTTTTCATCTTCTCTCGCTTGCTCATTTTCTGCGATTTCTTCTCCAATTTGCAAAGTTTTTTCTTGCAGCTGTTCAAAGATTAGGAGTGTCATAAGAGTAGCTCAAATGGAAGAAGAACTTCGACAAGCAGCCATCTGTTAGCCTGAAATACAGCCGCGTCCTCAGCTCGTTCCCAGTGTCCACTCCCCGTGAGAGATGTCTCGGGGAGTGGACCTTGGGAACAAGCTGAGGAGGAGGCTGTATTTCAGGCTAGCCACCTTTCTCTAAAATTTGCTTAGAATCAAAGAGAGAAAGTGAGAAAAATACTGATTATGGCATAACATTATTTGGTGTACTTCAGTTTTTGCATTAGGACCATTGCTTTTCTTACTGTACTTGCCGAGCTCAGGAGGGAAAGTACCATGCAAAATTTTCGCTGGTGATTCTAATATATTCCGGATAACCTCTGGGTCTTGAAATAACTGAATAGAAGGTGCTGCCATTGCGAAACAATCTCGTTCTCAAACTGCACCATTAGACACTTGCGTCTGCTAAGGTAAGGACGTTAATCATAGGCCCCTAGTCAACCTCAAATCTACTAGTCTCAAGACTAACGAGTTATCGACGTTAAATGTGTTGCTTGGCCTCGATTTTTGATACAATGCTCCTAATAAGCTGTCGGAAATTTAGAAAAAAACTAACTCGATTTTGTTAATTATAATTAGCCAAGTATTGAGACCAATAGAACTATTAATAATAAAATACAACTGAATGCAAATTGTAATCTTGAAGAATATGATTTAAGACCAAAATTGCACAACACGAAGCTCTATTTCCATTTAACTGACATTCATTTTGAAATATAAACTCATCCATGAATTTTTCATTTTTGTAATTTGCTTTTTGTACTCTTTCAAGTCCGGCCAGAGGAAAAGTTTACAGCAAAGAAAATGTTTTACTTTGCTTTGAAATTGCTTCTCAAAATCTTTCGATTTGATTGGCTGATTTGTGAGGTTTCTGCTTTTTGATTGGTTCATGCACTTACATATATATACAAAATGATGAATCAGATTACAGGACACCCCAAGTGGTTTGAAAATGGATATAACAGGCCTTGTGCAGGACACAGTTACGTGCTGATATATCACTTCAATAACGAATGGAAAGATTTTACTGGATAGCAAACAAACTTCAGAACATGGACAATCGATTGGAGGTTTCTACCGATATCGTACAAGTCCCAAAAGTTCGATTTTTGCCATCCAGTACAACCACGTGATTGCATTCCTGCAATAGGTACCAGTAATAACGTGAAACGTTTACTTCATGCTGTGAAGCATCTCGGCACGTACTTGTTTGTACTCGTGCGACAAAAATCCCCACTTCTCGGGCCAACGCCTCTGAGCGTATAGCTCCATTTTAACATGATCCTTCCTGAAACACAAAGATTTGTTTTACGCGTCGAAATACAGGGAGTCGTTAAGCCTGTTTCACACATGCGATGCAAACATAAGCGCAAGCAAAATACGCAGACGCAGTGCCGCATAATTGTGAGATAAGAACATATAAGCACCGTTAATGATCAGTACATTTCTACGTCTGCGTGTGTTGGTATGTCGCTAGTGTGAACCAGGCTTAAGCGCAAGCAACATACGCAGACGCAGTGCCGTAATTGTGAGATAAGAACTTGCACGCGCCCCTAATGATCAGTACATTACTACGTCTGCGTGTTGGTATATCGCTAGTGTGAACCAGGTTTAAGCGCAAGCAACATACGCAGACGCAGTGCCGTAATTGTGAGGTAAGAACTTGCACGCGCCCCTAATGATCAGTATATTGCTACGTCTGCGTGTGTTGGTATGGTCATTTATCTCTACCAATATGTTTTTTGTATAATAAATAAAGACCGGTTTTACGTCACCGGCTTGATTATATTAAAAATATAACCCTCTTTAACTCATGGATGCAACACTCAAATCGAGAAATATTCAACTATGTAGAATCGATGTAGAATCGATGTTAAGGATAAACATATTTGACCATACAGCTATTTCAACAAAGATTGTCCTGGATTTTTAACGCAAACGACAAGCGACATTACCAGGCCGTGAATGGATGGTGGTTATAACTAACGAATAGACTAAAGAGTAATTCGAAAATCCATTCACAGGATTATTCGTCTTAAAGTTTTTGACCCAAAAACAAACAAATTCACCAGACTTTCAGCTACAACCACAATCCAATTCGCGCGAAGGCCCAGCAATGTCGTTTGACCGGGAGAACGTTTTTGAAATAGCTGCATATACTTTAAGTATTCGACGAACTACAGAGTCGAATAGACCTTTTTCTATTGCCCATTTTAGATCACGTGTGTATTGTTTCCTTTATTTCTTGTTAACGCATGAGAAGATACATTGATATGGAAATCTCTTGAGGAAAGAACTTTTCCTCCAAATCCAAAGGATTTGAGACAACCGACAGGGTATATTTGAATTTAGGTTATATTTTGAGAGAGGAAACGTATCGGAGAACTCGGAGAAAAGGTCGAGATACCAACATACGCAACTTGCATATGGCGCCGCGATCGAGCCTGAACCGAAGCAGAGTGACAGGTGAGAAGCGAGGAGTTTTACTGACTACAACGCGCGCGCGTATTTCATGGTTACACACCAGACATACCTGGATTCTTGGCAGAAATGTTCAACTTACCATATCTCGTCGTTATGCACGAAATTACAAGCCTTGGGATTACCACGTCCTCCAAACATCATACAACGTGCTTGCAGTCTAACCAGGATTTGCAGTATGTTCAGTTTGTCATGACATCACAATGATAATTGATTAATGATTCCGCGATGTCGAACTCATTCTTCGGTGATATTCAAGCGAGGTTGGTCTGTAGATTTTAAAATTTGTTTGATGGTTTCGATAACGAACTGATTTAATAACCAAAGGTTAAGCGAAACTCGTGCAAGCTAAATCTAAGAGAACCATGGAGTCGTCGCTCTCAGGCTTCCGATTTCAGAAAAGTCCGTTGGTTTTAGAAAGGAACATTTCTTTATTCTCGGAGTGTGCTATTAGGATGTCCTGTACTCATCTCTCCTGTTATTATTTAATACTGCTAATTACCTCTATGTTATTATATTATTATTTTTGTAATTATTTGTTTTATTATTATTATCTTGATTTAAGTTAACAACTACTATTACAACTTAACTACTACATGTACTTTTTCATTATGTCACATCTATAAATGTCATTTTCGTTATATGCATATATATGTTTATACTGTAATTTTCTTTATTTTTCTTTCCATTCATTAATTAGTAACTGTAAATAAACAATTCCTTTCCGTCCCCCATTTACGAAGATAAAGTGTTGGGAGACAAGACCAACGGCCGCTTGGCCGGCGCTCTACCAGACTCTCACCGCGACAAAACGTCACGCGCATGCGCTTTGATGACCCCAGCGTGAGCGCGTCCCGTCAATTTCCCGCCCAAACTAAAAGAAAACAAGGGCAATCATCTCTGTTTCTAATTTTAGGTACATATGAGCAATGCTTCGCGAAAAACAAGAAAACTACTGAAAAGCTAAACCTAAAACTTTAACATACGGTGGTTAACTAATTCCTGTAAAAATGACTAATGTGGTGATCTCTGTCGGCAGCGAAGATAAAGACTAACCGCCGTGCACGGGGAGCGAGTAGCAGCTGACATTTCGAGCGCTAGCCCTTCGTCAGGCAGTAAAAATATATATAATTAAAGCTCTGATTGAGCCGCATTTTGTTTACTGTGGCTCAGTATGGAATGGCTTAAGTCAGCAGTTAAATGATAAAAACTACAAAAATTGCAAAACCGAGCAGCCAGAGTAATTACTAAATCAAGTTATGACACGAGTTCAAGTCTATATCATATTGAAAAACAAAAAGCAATGGCGATGTACAAAACCATGCATATAAGTTCACCCCAGGTTACCTTCAGGATCTCTTTACGACTCAATTCTAACTGTGATCTAAGAGATTCTGAAAGTAAATTATATATACCTAAACCGAGGACAGACTACCTAAAACGTAGCATCCGCTATGTACAGTGGCCGGGCATCATCCTATGGAATAATCTCCCACATGACATAAGAGTGTCTGACCATATAAAGTACTTCAAAAGGGACATTGATACCTGGTATGCTAAATCGGACTCCCGCACGGCAAACATGTAAAACAGTTTTAATGCATTATTACATTGATAATTTTTAATGTACATATTTTACTATTGGCTTTTATTAGAATGGTCATGTACACCTTTCGTGTACAACCGTGGTGTGTTTAACCCGCGTGGATCTGACAATATAAACTAACTAAAACCCTAACCCAAACCATAAAACATACCTAACCAGTCAGTGAACATAAGTTCCCAGTTAAACGACGAGGTTTTAGAGCTAATCTGTGGCTAGGGTTCACAGGTAAACCAGTTCTCACGAAAATCGCGGCTCATGGTATTTCCGCTGACCGGGATTTTCTAATTTGCATTCTGCATTATGTAAACATTATGCGCTTGCTACTTTAATACTTGCGCTATCCCGCTCTCCTCTCTGACCTGGCCTTGGTCTGACAAGCAGGTAGTTTGGAAAAAATATTAAGCGTTCGATACCATAAGCAGGAGAAAATTCAGGATCATGATATCGCAGTATTTTTAGAAAGAACCTTAAATCATATAACCGATGCCTTTTCTGATCACTTCAAATGCCCGGTAGTGAAGTTTTTCTATCAGTCCAGTGCTAGTACTACCCGCTGGATTGTTTCCCTAACGCACTGGTGGCCCCTTTGAACCATGATTGGAATCAACTAGCAGTAGACTGACCTGTGAAGCCGTTCATTTGGTGACACACGAGCGTTGTTATTAACTATACATAACCAATACAACGTAAAAAAATCACATCTGATGGGATTCGATTGAAAATTATATAAATGTCGGACAGTATAGCTAGAATCTTTGTACGGTGAGTTTCTTGAGGTTATTTATATTAACATTGTCAGTTGACTGTCTGTGTGAAGTACTGGTATTGATGTTGTGTCTATTACAAGTGGAATCATTGTCTTTGTTCCAACTCTGTGTGTCTATACTGAAATAGTTATTTTGTCTGCATTTATCGAGCATTTACGGTTGAAACATCACAGTTGAAGTCAAATAAAGGTTGTAAGAGTTGAAATACCGCAGCGTAAACAAAGAAACAGGCATACACTTTATATGACTCGGTTAGGTCATAAATGATAGCTAAGATTTCTCATCGATTAGATGCAAAGTTTGACTCGCTTTGATGTTTTATTCAAATTATTTTTCAATTCTTGCGGTCTATTTGTTTTTTAACAAACGAGAATTAGAAATGTTATCAATTTAATTGTCATCAATTGTAATTCTTATGATCCACGACCAATAAAACGTCCACAACTTGGATGCGAGAAAGCCAGCAACCACGTTTCAATTTGACCTGCAAACTCTAAATCCATTGATCAATGCACTTGTAAATGATCGAACCGCAAATCAGTCCTAATGCGCTCGTATAACTGTTGATCATCTTATTATCCTCTTTACCATTTAGGGAGGACAATATTTTTATGTAATATGAACAAGTTCAACAGATTGATCGCCTGTTGAGGCATACTAGAATGCAGTTAAAAACAAGAGCGATTCTCATTTGATGGAACCCGCAACGAGCATCAATGGTGTCCATTGCAGTTCTGTTGCTTGTTTGCCTGATAGAGCTACCGAGGACACCAGGGAGAGACATCATCGAGTCATGGCCAAAGTTTGACATGAAAAAAGCTCCAGTGGACTTCAAGATAGCTTGGTGTAAGCAGCGCATGAGTCGGTATGACTGGCAGAACAAACTACAGCCTTGCCTGAGTCGTGTGCCTTGGGAAGTGCGCCAAGCTCAAGAAGACTCCGTAACGGATCCAACCCAAAGTTTTATACAAGCCATGGATATCAATCCTGCTGCGTATTATGGAAGGATAGTTATCCAGAGTGTATCAGTACTAGGCGAGACAAAGACAATTGGTGGAGATTTCTGGAGGGTTAATATACATGGACCTTCCAATGTGGCCGCTACGGTGTTTGATAGAGACGATGGAACTTACGAGGCCGTGTTCTTAGTTCTAGTACCTGGAGAGTACCAAATACAGGCTGTTCTGGATTATTCCATGTGTAGAGGCATTAAAGATCCTCCGCTAAACTGGTTCAAAACAGGTACAGTATACCAAACTTGCGCCGTGTTTCTTATTTTATTTCTCGAGAACGCCTTTTTTTAGCTGACGTTTTCGCTTACCGTTCTTCATCCCCGTTTGGCAAGCCAGTATACACACGTACGTTTGAGTTTGTAGTGGTTTTAGCCTCTGTCGTCTAATTGTACCCGTGCGCTCTTGCAGCCGCACTTGATAATGAGGAGTGGTTCAGATGACAAAATGATGGATTCCAAGTACTCAGCAAAGACAGAGAAAAACATGTTCATTGTAGTCGGATGATTTTGCGAGTACGGTGGACGATAAATTAATGACAACCAATCGCACTCGAAAAGTGCCAGATGAAATAATCGCCTCTAGATGCTCAAATGATCTACGCCCAGGAGCTGTAATCTTCCGCTCAACACGTAAATTCTCGCGGTACAACAGCGCCGTCCCGCCGCCTGCATGGGCGATCAACACGATGATTTAATCGTCAGCTCGTGATGTTCATACATTTTATCATGTTCTACAGTTATAGTCAGTCATCTTTTTATGTCAGAGTATAGATTGTAGCAAATATAATCCTATTCTATTTGTTAATTAGTAAATCGTATACAATACGTCTGTAAGCTGGGGTACAGAGGGCATCTATAGACAGTACGGCGTTAACAATGTATCCGTCCAGAAACTGATTGCGATGAAAATTCCTTAGTTATTAGCAACCACGGACAGCCGTTTCCAACTGTTTGTTAAATAGATCATGATAGGGTCATGCAGATCTGTAGATCATAGTAATAATGGTATTATATAATCCACATATTTAACAATTAGTCGAAGTGCATATTAAACACTTAACTTACTGGTCCACAGGGAAACAGTTTTGTCTCCCCGAGATCCTCGATGTTTCCAGAGACGGAGTCGAGGGGAACAGAACTCACTGTTTCCCGAAGGGGAAGTCATTAAGTAATTTGTTATACAGCAAATATTGTAAAAGTTCTTTTGCCTGAGTTTTGGTAAACAAACATGTATTTTCCCGCCTTTAGCTAGCCAGTGGCGCGCGCGACATATCACACCATCACGTGGCGGGATACATTTGAATTGTATCCCGGCTACATTCATTTTGACGACTACCACGTGACCCGATCAACCAATGAGATGGCGTGCGTTGTCTTGAGTATTTACCGAGAGGTAAATTTCACAGAGATTCAGAAACAGGAAAATTTAATTTAATTTACTATAACGTTTTCTTTTCTTTCTGGATATGCGGTGCGTCAAAGATGCTCATAGGATAACATGATTAATTATATGATCATAAAAATCATTCTTTCTATTCCGACAAAAACCGAACTTTGCAGTTTTATATTTAGTGTGCATAATTTTTCATTTAATCGATTTTCCGTTCCTCCGAAATAGTGAATATAGCGACATAGTTAGGACCTCTTGACCAATCACAACGCTGGAAACTCTGTGAAATTATATTAATATAATAATATCAGATCATATAATAATAATTATAATAATAAATGAATTGGGCACCGCAAAAATATTAGATTCGCTGCGCCTTCGTACATCTCTCTCGGAGAACATATACACTATAATTTAACTTTTTCTGTCTTGACTTGCTTTCTTCATAGGTTGTCTTCACGGCTCGTTTCAGCCTCGTGGAAGTCTCCACGGTCGAGTGTATGACTATATTAATAAGCCTCTTCTTGGTGGGAAAAATGTTACAATTGACGTAGAACCACCTCCTACCTACACAGACAAAGGTACGAGATGTCTCAGGGTCGTTTAAATGGACCCTTTGTACTTTACGTTCTTTTGTTCTGTACACCAACATGGCCGCCATGCCCTTTGTCATTTGAATCTCTGGGGATTGAGTGCAAACCATTTATTGTCGCTTTGCATTCAAATTTGGTTGAGGAAAAGGAGTGAGGATGGGGAGATCCAGAAGAACTCAGGGGCATTAAGGCATGGGTCTCCAATATGGCCGCCGCAAATCAAGAGGGGGTGGTCTATCTCTTTGTGCTTGTGAGATATAATCTTGACACTTTGACAGATTTGATAAAGTCACAACCGCAACACATTTTTGTGATAGTTTCCATGGAAACATGTAATGTGACCTTTGAACTTTAATTTTAAGGAAAATTGGGAAAAGCCTCCTGGAGGTCGGTAAAAGTTGTTGATATAGTAGATATTTTCATGCCAATGAACCAAGGTTAGGGCACACTTCGGTGCTCCAATTTGAAAAGTTGGTTATCATTGGAATGTTTGTTAATTCGGTGGAAACTTGAGGATATCAAATTTCACAATTGCCTTAAATTGCCTTCCCCTTAAAATAACCAACTTTTCAAATTGGAGCAGGAATTTGATTCGCTTGCATCAAAATATCCACTATATTAACAACTTTTAGCAACCTCCAGGAGGCTTTTCCCAATTTTCCTTAAAATTAGAGTTCAAAGGTCACACAACACGTTTCCATGGAAACTTCCACAACAAGGTATCAAGGTTGTGACTTTATGGAATCTGTAAAAGTGCAAAGACTATATCTAACAAGCTCGAAGAGATAGACCACCCCTTCTTGATTTGCGGCGGCCATATTGAAATAGTTTGAGACCCATGCCTTACACTCGTTCTCAATAACACGTGCAGGTTCGAAATTGAATTTCCAACGGAAAACGTCAATTTGGTGGATGTCACTCAACTATATTTCTATGGCAACACTGGTCTGCATGCTAAATAAAACGTCGCCATACAACTCCCAGATGTGGAGGAAACATAAATAGTGTAGGAGGTCAACGAAATCGTAAGTAATTTGAGGCGACATAGGATACTAAGCCGAAAAACGATTGTTATTTGCTTGAATACCTCACCGAAATGTCAGTCGAGAGTGGAGAGCATTGCCGATAATCCATGTCCTGAGAGTTTCAAAAAAAAAATTGCCCTGTCGAATGTTGTATCCATGCCTGGAGCTCGTCGAGGTAGAGCTCGAGGGTTATAATTGCTCGATAAAACCTCTTAATAAGGAGCATATCTGCAACTGGATGAATAAAAATAACTATAATTCTTTTTCCAAGACCTTTGAAGCTATATAAACAATCAGATTTCTTATACACAAACCGCTCGCGCTCACACATAAAGTTTATGCGATTTCCCTATTTTGATCTTATACACAAACCGCTCGCTCATGATCACACATAAAGTTTATGCGATTTCCCTATTTTGATCTTATACACAAACCGCTCGCTCACACATAAAGTTTATGTGATTTCCCTATTTTGCAACCCTTGGCTCTAAGCATGATTACTCTCCATCTAAGCGACTTTGGGAAAGACTTTGCCATGTTTATAAAATGCTAGTTTCCCGAATTTACTCACACAACGGTTCACTTCAAACTCCATGGAAACCGTTTGATTGACATCCACCAGAAACGACTTCGAAGTCAGGAGTTTCGTTTCGAACCTGCACGTGTTATTGAGAACGAGTGTAATGCCCCTGAGAACGACAGGGAGTGTCCCAGTTACTGTTTATTTGCTCCAGAAGGTTCACTCACATGGCACCTGAAAGGCGCGAGAGGTTTATGACTGTTTTTAGGTGAATTACTTGGTTTTTGGTCTCATTTTTTGCGAGTCCGAGTATTAAAATGGGATCTGTGAAATTTTTTTTGCTTAATATAATAGGTCCATTGTGTTATCGATGTGGGATAAATGAGATTCTCAGATTACACGGCTACCACGCCGACGCGTGAGACCTGGGTTCTCTATTTTCCTTTTAACTTCTTCCCAACCTTATTACTCTTGTAAAGGAACTGTTATTGACTCAAAAAATATATGAATCTTTTGATAATTTGCCGCAATTCTTGCTTTGTAAATGGCAAAACAGAGCGAAACCAGAGCAAATAAAATAGAGCACATTCTAGCAGTGACGAAAACGGAAAGAACTGTGCTTAACCAGCAGGTCTAATGCAGAAGTCAAAACAACATCTCGAAACATGATATCGGGGCAGATTTATGCAGGCAGATTAAGATAAGGGGTCAAAACTACCTATAAAATTAGTTATCTATACGGTCCGAGTACAGGCTGCGCGCAGCCTCTAGTCAGTAATTACAACGCAGTTTTTTTCTGGACCTCTTCTATTTTGGGAGGGAAGAGGAGGAGGAAGGGGGGGGGGAATAGTGAACCGGAACAAATGCACGGAGGGTCACTCCCCAGATCAGATCAGATATTGGTCCAGGTCCTCACATGGGCAGAATGGCTTACATGCAAACAATAAATAATTTTAAACGAAAGAAAATGGAGACAACAATCTCTACATTTGAACCTAACTTAAAAGAGATCCCACTCCTGATTGACGTGTAGTTATTTTAATTACCCATCCCCTTTATTATTAAATGCAAAATACTGGTCTACCACCCTACTGTTGCTTCTTTTATAGCACTGGAAACATTCAAATCCGGCGGCCATCTTGGTTGTAAAGACAAATGCAATGTATTATGGGATGGCTACGGTACTTGGGACGAGGAGGTCTGGACACCGTACGTTCCAGGTAACGTAAATACTTTAGTCGAAGGGGAGGGGAGTAATATAACGATGAGAGTCTACTCCTCGTCTCCCCTTCCCCTCCCCCTTGGGTTGCTACGCAGGCTAAGCTCATTTAAACATGTATACACGAACGCAATAGGCCTTTATTAGGAAACAGTCACTTCAATAACCAATGATCGAATTGCTCGTGATCCGATAGGAAAGGCTTTACTGAATGGTAAACAAACTTCAAAGCGCTGTTTTAGAAAGATCGATCCACAATTGACCTATATCATTATGACGTCACGGCTTGTTTATGAAGGGGACAGAATCGCCATGAACAATAGAGTTTTGAACTAAATCTGCTCTGCTGAGAAATTTTTTACTTCGAATTGTCTGGTTTCCAGATATCAGCCGTATCAATGTTTATCCCACAATATTTACCGTATTTGGTGGCTGTTACCGCTATTCTACGTTCTACAAAATGCATTTGATAGCGACTTCCTTTGTGTTGTTGCTGTTTTGTCCCCCTCCCACGACCGTGATCCTTAGCGTTTAAACAATAGATTGTTTTGATTTGACGTCATAATGATATAGGGCAATTGATTGGAGGTGGAAGATAGCATTTACAAACAGATTTTGCTAACACTGCCGATCTCGTACAAGTGCCTTTAAATGAATGAAGTCATATTTAGTTGCCATCCAGTACAACCACGTGATTGCATTCCTGCAAAACGCCCATTCGGTCGCTCACATTGTAAATAGTAAAGATAAAGGTAAATATATTCATTAGTGTCATTTCTATAGCGCAAATTCTATATGGATATATTCAAATGCGCTTCACAAGGTTATTTTTGTGATACGGACTGCTATTGTGGCACAATGTGCTGCCATGCAGTTTACAATCAGAATACCAGGCTGTTGTGTCGGGAGACAATCCCTTACTCTTTCTCGAAATGCCACATCAGGTTCTTTCACGTCCCCCTCGATTAGAAGAGGAAGGAGGCAATGCCAACTACTACGTCCCTCCCAAGAACGCGGCCGGATTGGAACCCGCGACCTCCCGCACTCTAGATCGTGCTCTACCAACTGAGCTAACCAGTGAGACTGCATGGTGACCGATGTTTTTGTTTCTAGGTCCTTCTCTCTCTCTGGGTGGTTCCGGTCATGCTCAAGGTCAGGGGATCCTCTGGATCTTTGGTGACTCCCTCAGCAGATATTTTTTCGAGTCTATCTCCCGCCGTCCACTGTGCTGGAAGATTTTCCGAGCATGCTACTTTACAATGACGTGGGTGTATGCACTACAGCACACTGCCAAAGAAGAAATGGACTTGAAATTCGGCGGCAAAAATATCAATATCCCGAGAATTCTAACAGAGCTGCGGGAAGTTGTTACGAGAACGGATATGGATGAAAATAGCGCTCTTGTATTGAATACAGGGGTTCACCTGCTGAAGAGCACTGGGTTTTATAATTACCAGCGCATCGTTCGTGGAATGGTGTCGATCCTCACGCAATTTTATCGTGGTCAAGTGATATGGAAAACGACGACCAGTATCCAGGATCAGAGGGACCTATACAGCGGGTGTTTTAGGCGGTTTCATACCGAGCAGGTAAAATACAACTAAGAAATCACAGTAATACCACATCAGTTAATTCAGATGACTTAAACCATTAAAGGGGCTGTGTCACAGTAGTTATTTTCAGTGGTTGTCACATGAATTGACAAACCTCACGTACATGTAGGATTATTAATATCAAAGAAAAAAAATGCAAAAATGACCAACAAACATGGTATGGAAGTAGTCTTCAAGGGAAATATTGCGTATAATTTCTATCAAGCACTGAGGAAGGGAACTGTAACTGTTTATAGCCCATTAACAGCCACCAATCGAACATTGACTCCATACATGCGCAACACCGTGACACCTTTAGCGGATTTAATCATTTAGCCGACCACACAAAGTGGATCCCCTGAGTCTAAACTCGCAGTCCATCGAATTGGAATTTAGGCTTTTTGTAGAGGGAAACAAAATCAACAAACTCAACTCACATGTAGTGCAGCATTCCGCAATCGATCCCGGGCCTCAGAGGTGAGAGGCGCAGCGCTCACCATTGCGCCACTCCGACTCACCGCATTTAATTTAATTCAGTTATGTCAGACGATAACCCCTCCTCTTCTTCCGTGTGAGCAAAGTGCGCACCAGGTTAGGCTTGGGGAAATTATGCTCGTAAAATAGGCTTTTATGCCTGCTTGCACTGACAGCTTAAAGTGCATATAAGCCCTAGCCAGTTATCTTTGATATCGATTGTACGTGAAGTGGATAGTCCAACGGTAGAATATTTCTTGATTTGGGTGTTACGTCTACGAGATATAAAGGTTTATATTTCCAATATGCTAATGCTGTGATTTCATAACCGACATTTGCTGAATTTCTTTGTGCTTGTGAATTAAGCTATTTTCTAATTTAGAATATTTTTTTTGTAAAATCACTTTGATAAGCTTCAAATATAACTAAGAATTTAAAAATAGGTAATTTGTCTCTACCAGCATGCTTTTGTATAATAAGTGTATCGATATCAAAGATAACTGGCTAGGGCTTATATGCACTTTAAGTCCTCTGTTATGCCCAAAATTATGCTCAAAGATGGCTATTATGCTCGCATTATGCTTGATGCTCGTAAGAGGGTCTGAATGGGGGGGTCTACATGTCAGTTGTCAGCTAAAATTTTGGCTATTTGTCAGTTGTCAGTTAGCCCAAGTTAATAATTACTAGAGAAAATTTACAATGTTTGACCCACAAAAAACAAATTTGTCAGTTGTCAGTTAGTTTTAGGTTGTCAGTTGTCAGTAAAAATATCGTCATTTGTCAGTTGTCAGTTATTTTTAAGGCCGTTTGTCAGTAGTCAGTTAACCCCATTCAGACACTCTCGTAAGGTCCTATTATGCTCGAAATTATGCCGGCATAATTTCCTCAAGCCTTGCGTCAGGGCTTCCATTGTATGAAATTAATATTCCAACTTCGTGTACAGTACAAAATCCAAGCAGGTGATTGGCTAATGGTTTATTGGTGACCACAGCACGCTGTGTGCTCAGTTGGAATATTAAAATGTTAGAAATTTTACGTTAGTGTTTTATTGACGAATGCAGGCACTTGCTGACTGTACGATGACCTCGACATTTCTTCACCGACTGCATTCGGCTTTCGGCCTCATACCGTATCATTAAATATTTGTCATTATCCTATAAATCTTATATTTCAGCCAATCATAGCTCAGCTTTACTTAACGAATAAAGAAGCCTTAGCCATGTTTTATACTATCATAAAATACGATGGGCATTTGAGAACATGAGAGAAATGTTAAAGCACAAGCCGAAGGCGCGTGCTTTCAACATTTCTAGAGTGTTCTCAAATGACCAGAGTGTTTTATGATAGTATAAAACATGGATTTAAGGCTTCTTTATCTGTTTTATAATATAGATTTACGCGCGCGATGAAAGGAAACCGCCAGTTGAAAACTATACAACACGGCTAACCATGTTATATACTCTGATAAAACATGGCTTCTTACCCAATCAGAGCGCGCGTACTATCGTATCTATATTATAATATGAAATACAGGGCGGTATTTCATGGTTTTTCTATGAAATACACGATATATGAAATACATTATATATTTGTCATTATCCTATAAATCTTATATTTCAGCCAATCAGAGCTCAGCTTTACTATGAAATACAGGACGGTATTTCATGGTTTTTCTATGAAATACAGAGCGGTATTTCATGGCTAGATCAAGGCCAATCAAAATACAGGAAATTTCGCGCCCTTTCTTTATCAGCCAATACGAATTCAACATTTTGAATACATAATTAGTCAGCAGACGCGCGCGGCGCCACTCGAAATTTTTGCTATCCGGCAAGAAAATTCACAGTCTATCGTCCGGTAAGTTACTTTGTTTTCGTGATAAATCTTCTCGTAAATTTGTTATTTATAGGATAATATGGTTATTTCATGATTTTCTATGAAATACTGGCGAAAATTTCATTCGAAATTCATATTATTTTGGTATATCAAATAATACAAATTTCTCGTGAAATATTCGCCCGTATTCCATAGAAAACCATGAAATAACCAGTAAATACAACACGTACGTCAGTCTCTAACCTTCAATATTTGATTAGAAAGGACGATAAAGATAATATACTTTATTGGAAATAAGCTAAGTAATTTGGCGAGCTATGATTGATCAATTTGCAGTCCATACCTTCCCGTACGGGCCTTCCGCCCACTTCCGATCTCAAAGAAAATGAAGAAGCTATATAATAAACATCTTATCAACCTCATTTGCTCCGTTCCGTATCGTAAGTTATGGGTCCTCGTTTCCCTCACACCCCCCCCCCCCCTTTTTTTAATGGCTCGCGCGCTTCGCGAGGGGAAAGTCCATAACTAACGGTACGGACGGAGCAAACGAGTTTAATAAGAGGTTTTTATGACTTATCGTATCACGCGGCGTGATTCTAGCAATAGCGTGGGAGAGAATATGCAACATATCCTCGCTCTAGAATCAGTAATTGGCATTTGCTCTTCGATTATCAATAATCGCTAATTCTAGAACGCAAATTAAACAATGACATTCTTAAAACTAAGTCAAGGATAAAAATAAAGATTTGTCAAATTCCGAACGGCGGTGGACGCGCTTAGTGTAGTGGTCATGACGTCTGCACTACTAAGCACAACACGCAAACATTCTCGACCCCAGACCCTTCCCTTATTTCTTACTGCGCATGCTCGACGAAATTGTAAGGCTCTGGGAAACTCCACATATGCAAACGAGGGTTGTAGCCAAAATCTGGCTACAGTCCTCACAGCGCATGCTCAAAACTCCAGAAACGAAATGGCGGACAACTCGATGTTTGAACTGGCGTTAAAGTTCGTTATTAGAAAGGTAGGGAAAGACTGTATTTTCAATAGTTAGTATAGGTAATCAAATGGGGACGAGTGGAATTTGGGATAAATTTAAGGCGTTGATTGTCAAAATCGAAGTAGCGGCGAGGGAAATTACGCAGATTTTGACAAACACAAGTGAAATTTATCCCTAATTTCACGAGTCACTATTTGATTACCATAAATATTATGAAGGGAAATTACGATCCAGAAAAACATTATTTTAAGCGGGCGTAGGCGACGTTTGAAATTTCACATGTGAAATTACAAATTACGCGTGAAATTTCAAGTTTAAATTAGGGATCAATTTGCCCTTTATAGTATTAATATTAAAATTTTCCGGTTACTTGTCGAAATTATTTGATCTAACTTCAGACACGCTTGTGTTCGTCCGACATTTTGCTTTTACCCTTCAAATGCAAATACATTAATTATGCACGCACGTGCTATGTCGTCATCTGTATTGTTTTATAAAACTCAAAATTCTGGAGTTTCCCAGAGCTTTACGATTTCGTTGAGCATGCGCAGTAAGAAATACGAGAAGGGTCTGGGGTCGAGAATGTTCACGCAAACGGTTACGAGTCCAAGCCGGAGTAGGAGCGCTCTATTTTTTTTACTCTCGTTTACCTTCTGTTCTTGTTTACCTGTGAACCCTAGCTCTTGGTGAGTGAGAACCCGTTGTTTACCCGTGAACTCGTCCGATGGTTAGGGTTCGTTTTGTGGTTCGGATTAGGATTTATCTTAGAATAATGAATGTTTAATTTGCGTTCTAGAATTAACGATTATTGATAATTGGAGAGCAATTACTGATTATTGGTAATTCTAGAGCGAGGATACGTTGGAATATATAGAGCAGCAGCCGCAATTATTCAATTATGCGAAACTCTGATTAACTGTATATTTAGTAGTAATTTCATACAATTAATTTTGATTTTTGTGTGTTTTTCTAAGCGCATTGATTTGTTCAATGCCTTCGCCATGACAGCCATGTGCCGGGCTGGTTTTCTGGTCCTCGATGTATATCCGCTGACCAGTTCCTACCCTGCGGGTACAGTAGATGGAATACACTATAACAGTACGGTCTTCATTTCCGCTGAAGATGTACTGGAAAGCTACTTCGAGAGCTGAGCTGGTTAGAAGAATATGGAAGCTAGAAAATTCGTGTCATTTTTTTGTGAATAAGAGTCAGTAGATAGGCTATTTGAGAAACGAGTAAAATGTACGCACAGGACTTATCACTGAGATCATAAAAATATATTATAATTTATGTAAATAGGGGCTCTTAGCAAAAGCGCGCAAGGTATTCCTGTACGTATTGGATTTGATATCAGAAATTGTAAGTTACTGAACTAGAACACTTAAAAGTATATGGATACGATGATACGTGGTTGGTGGTTTGTCGCACTATTCAGTGCTTTTCAGTAGTGATGCAAATGAAAAGAGAACAACAACAAAAGCAATTTAAAGAAAGAAAGTGTTTCACCCGCCAAACGCCGCAGTTTTTAGTGGTATATAAATTCTTGTAGATTATTTATCATGAAAATCATGAGAATACGTACAATCAGGATGCAAATAAATGAAAATGTTTTTAATCGTTTTGTAAAACTGAAATACAAACTGATATACCGTACGCAACTTCTCTTAGTTTGTAGTCAGTTAGGCTCGCTCGTCATTTTAGTTCTTAAGCAAGAGAACTTAGATTATAAAAGGCAGTTTTATTAGTAACTAAAAGCGGAAAGCATCGAACTGAGAAGGAGTATTATATGTATCGCATTGAGCAAACGAGAGGAAGTTAGTCGCGGCTTACCTAAGCCGCGTAATTCTCAAAAATGTACTATTTATACGAGGGCTTCGTTAAGCCGCGAACATCAGTTTTTGATCCATGTATACAAACGTTCGCAAGTTGCGGCTTTAAGACAGACCGCGGCTAACTTCCTCTCGTATAAATGACCCTAATTATCCCCTTTTTCTCTCGTCCTCAAGGTACGACTCATATCGGCAGTAGGAAAATTTAAAGGCAAATTTATATCCTAAAATTTTCGAAGAATTGATTAGAATTAGAAAAAGTGACAACATTAGCCCATATATTCCCTCGCCTCCATCTTTAGTAAATAAGAAAATATCCACAGGCAACTGCATGCTCTTTATTCCTAGAGACCTTGCACAATCTATTTGTAATTAATAATATTGGCTATTGCCAGTCGACGTTATACACCTCATAATAAAGAAGACTTTATATTATCTTTGGTTCTAATTAAATTTTCGAACCACGTCTCACACTTTCTTTGTTTTCGCCCACACTAGTCTTCAGTTGTTGAACAAAGCCTGTGTGAAGTACTTTAGCAAACCCTCTGGAATCCCTTTTTGGCAGCTAGTTTACACTTACGTACTACACAAATAAATGCAACCCTTTGAGCGAAGTCTGTCTAAGTAAACATTAGTTAAGTCTTAGCTTGTTGTCATGGAAAATGAAGTTTGAATCAGTGAAATGCGCGTTTCATGGTCACATTATACATCTACCCTGAGGATATTTTTAGAGGTGATTTGCATTGCAAATTGTCTCTCCCGCCCAGCTTCATAAGTAGTCTCTTAAAATTCAGATAAAGAAGACATGAATATCGCAACAATACAACAGCAGTGCGACAAAACTAAGGATAACCTCAAGTAAATGTGCTTTCTCCAGGGATTGAGGGAACTCTAAATGCCAGATGGAAAGAGGGAACCTGCGTTTGCTAGTTCTAATCATTGTTTATATATTTTACCTCGCCATTGGAGCGGCAATATTCTCTACAATCGAGGGACCTTATGAACATAGAGTAGTCGTAAACCTTAGACATAAGCGGAATGCTTTCTTGGCCAAAAATCCTTGTGTTAGTGACCAAGACCTCGAGGAATTTATACGGGAAGTCATGATTGCAAGAGATCAAGGTATCTCCCCAATGGCCAATGTCACAGCACCGAGCTGGGAGTTTGGGAGTGCATTTTTCTTCGCCGGAACAGTGATAACCACAATTGGTAAGTACTTTTCGTTTAGCCGCGTTTCTTTATAATTCATTTTAATTAAGAACTAAAATGTTTCGAGTCTAGTTCGAAAACCAAGCTTACATGCACCGGCGTTGATATACTGTAAACTCGTTATTTTCTGGTCTAAAACGTAACTTGTGCGACTGGTAAACGGTGACTGTTAAATTGTAGCTTACCTGTAGAAAAAAAATGACTGTTGACGTTTCATCGACTAAACAATGTGATTCGAAACGCAACAACAGAAATGAGAACGCGAGAAAGAAGAACTAGAGATTTAGAGAAAGAAACTACAGTGAATTTGAAGGTTTAAAACACCACCTTAAAGCCAAATTTGTGTACTATCAAAGCCTCCCTGTACAAAAACCGATCCAATTAAAGTCCCTCCGCGATTTTGATATAAAAGGAGAATTCATGCATATCGTAATGACATTTTCAACTTCTTGTCTTTGCATGTTTGACGTTAATTCCTATCTTGTAGGGAGAATAAAACGATTTTGGCAAAGTTTATTTCGCAGATCGTCTATTCATGCTATTTCATCGCTCAGATTTTATGCCGATCTGGGTGAAAAATGTTCGAAATTATCCTGCGATCGACCAGCGTTGTTTCAACTAATCTTTTAGGTTACCAAAATATCATTCGATTTAATTCCATCCACACTGACATTAACATAAACTGAAAGTTTCGGGTATCGCCGCTAGTTGGTTCAGCTCAGCCAGTTTTCACTTGAAACTGAGGTACAAGGTGACTATAGGGCCTGAGACTGAAAAAAGTCCTGTTTTTTTTCAATGTCGACAGGTAGTAATTCAACACTTCCATATCGTTCCCTGATACACACACATCTACATATATTTATTACACATATACTCTTAATTAAAAACAGAATAAACTTTCAGAAGTCTAGATTCTATACTGACTAGACGCAAGACACGTTCAGATAGATGTTATTACAATACAGAATTTTGGTGACTGAAATAGGAGGTATTTGTCTGAAAGGATGTTTCTTTGGGCGAACAAATGGTTTCTTTCTCACTCTGCCATGGATTTCGCTGCTAGGAGTCCTAAGTGAACGACAAGCATGATTTATTTGTCCTTGTTTAATATTATCACACCCCCATACGAAATTAATCTAATAACTATCGTTGGTTAAACAGGAAAGCCACCAGATTCGGTGTTTGATCTGAGGCCGTGCGACAGTGTATATGGGTTGGGGTTTGGCTGAGAAGAATAGCAGGTGGATTTGGCGGGTGGTCATCAGTAATACACATGCGCTCGTAAACCGTGTCGGAGCGGCGTCGTAGCATATATGGTACGACGCCGCTCCGACATGCGTTGCTCGTGAGAGTATCGGCAGAGCCCTAATTTCTTCGCGATAGAAGCGATATTACATATATCGCCTCTCGGTTAGCTCAGTGGTTAAGCTCCGGTCTGTCGAGCGGGAGGTCGCGGGTTCAAACCCCGGCCGGACCAACACTCAGGGTCTATAAAATAACTGAGTAGAAGGTGCTGCCTTTGCATAATACAGTAAACGGTTAGACCTTCACGTCTTCTCGGATAAGGACGTAAAATCGTAGGACTAGTGTCCCCAATAATACATTGACACTTAAATAAAGTCACTTACTTACTTACATAATAATAATAATGATCAATTTAGTCTTTCATCTTCGCCTCGAAAAATTCTTTGTGAAACCTTTGTTTTGAGATTTAAACAATCAGCAGTCTTCGAAAAAGCGAAATTTATCTTCGCGCGGCCATGTAATATCCTCTATATAAAAAATAGTGGACAACTCTTTAGAGATTAACTACTCCATGAGGAAATTGCATGCTCAGTTTTGTAAAACAAATGTCAGATTTAGTTCCGGCTAAAAACATAGGCGTATTATTCCAGATAGGATTTATACAGTTTCAAACAATTAATTAAAAATATGTTTAAAAGTTTTGAGCAGACCTTAGGCAACTCAATAAAAGGGTTCGAAACGTAAACAGAAAAGGATCCTAAGTTATAGTTTATAGTTTGGCTTTTCTGACTATAATAATTTATAGGTTTCGAATTACGGGACTAGAGCCCTTTTCGAGTGAATGCGGTCGGCAAAGTAATGACAGAGCCAATCAACGGGAGCAAGTAAAAACGCAATGAGCCAATCACGAACTGAAGTATCGCGAGGAAACTGAGTAAACGGAATTGCAGATAGCTCTCGCTAAAACGAAAATTGATTGCCTGACGACCCAAATAATGTTTGGAATTAGTTTAGCCTTGATTGGCTGATCATTACAAGAGGGTCTCAATGGGGGGGTCTACATGTCAGTTGTCAGTTAAAATCTTGGCCATTTGTCAGTTGTCAGTTAGCCCTAATTAATCATTACTAGAGAAAATTTACAATGTTTGACCCACAAAAACCAAATTTGTCAGTTGTCAGTTATTTTTTAGTTGTCAGTTGTCAGTAAAAAAATGGTAATTTGTCATTTGTCAATTATTTTTAAGGCCGTTTGTCAGTAGTCAGTTAACCCCATTCAGGCCCTCTTACAAAATTAAAACATTTTCCACAGCCAATACAAAAACTAAGCCAACGCAAAACCACTCATCAAAAACCGCTCTATTATCCGATAAAGTGAGTTCAATGGCAAGACGAATGTCCACCCACTTCTTAGAGTTGGTTTTCTTGTTTTTCCGTGTTTTTCTCGTGTCATTTTTTGTTGTGCAGATAGCATATCAAAGTCATTGCGTGCAAAAGCCTACATATCGAAATACGGTGACTCACTTCCGGTATCGGCCCAGTCATCTCACTCAAAAATACATGGTTTGGGAGCTATTTTGCCTTCTAAAACAAATAAAATGATTTATGAAAATTTCCCTACCTTCAAATCAAAGTTAAGTAACATCTAATCTGCAACTGGTAACAGTTTGAAGTGATTATGTTAAGATTTCGACTGAAGAAATTTGAATTTGCTTTCGCGAGTGAAGTGAATTTTTACAGGCGTTACTCGTTTGTGGACGACCAAGCAGAGGAAAACTGGGTTTAGCTTGAATACGCATGTCTCAACTGACTTTCTACCGCTGAATTCCGATAGGAGAATAAATGTCCAGTATTTTGATGTATAGAACATCGAGGTTTCTCGAGTTTAGAATGCTACAAATCGCTGTTAAAGTTCCATTTCGTGCTATTTTTTCTTGTGTGATCTTTGTAATGGCGGGAGCTGCAGTAGGAGAGATTTTGGAAGGGTCAAAACGAAAGCAGAGAATTCTCCTTCGTATAGTTCTGGTATCAACACAGGAAACCCAAGCTCCGTTTGTGTTTTAAATTATAAGGGTTTGTATGAGATTTTGAACGAGTATTTGGTTGTATACCGTTAGGCCAGAAATACTGAAATAAAATCAATGAAAACTTACCTGGAGTCTTAATCTGTTCTTCATTGGGTTCTGTATGCAATTTCAGCGAATTCGGTTGAATTTTTACCCCTCGCCCTCTCCTACTAAGAAAGATGGCGAATTCGCTGAAATTGCATACAGAACCCAATGAAGAACAGATAAAGACTCCAGGTAAGTTTTCATTGATTTTATTTCAGTATTTCTGGCCTAACGGTATACAACCAAATACTCGTTCAAAATCTCATACAAACCCTTATGATTTAAAACACAAACAGAGCTTGGGTTTCCTGTGGTATCAACAGGTAAGCCACATAATTTATAAACTTGTAATGCGACTGAAGTTGTTATCTCTCTCAAATAAAATCGCATTTACTTCAAAGCGATGACCAATACCAAATGTCCTCTTCTGTGTGCAATGATTTTGATGATTAATTAGTTCTATTTGCAAAACACGTACAAACAAGAAAACGTTAACGCATTTTTTAAGGTCGGTACACACGAAGGGACAAGTCCCAGGGACATGTTCCGGGGACAAATCCCATGTGTGTATACGAAGGGACGTGTCGCAGGGACAAATCCCTTGTGTTCAGACGAGGGGACGTGTTGCAGGTGATTTTTATATCAGACGCCATCTTGAAATAGAGTTCGTAATGACTTGTGGAAAAGTAAAATGACGCTTTGCGATTGGTTTATTTCAATTTTGTCCCAGAGACCACTTACCGAGTTCGGTGACAAAAAAACGTCGTTTATTCAAATCCGACAGTGGTTGTGTTCCGACAGTGAAAAACTACAGAACCTGGTCTGCTTGTGTTTCGGCATTCATGCTTGGTGCAAAATAATAATATTTTATGTAATAGATAATAATGAGTGGCCGGATAAAGCACGGACACGAATTCTTTATCTTACTTATCAAACGTCTAGATGTAGAGAGTCATGTTTTCAGTAATTTTGGCGATACGACTTATTTTGGCCGAGAAAATCGAAGCCAAATTTTATGTAAATCAGGACGAAATCTGTATCAGATTTAAAGATCACTTATCGGTCGGCGATTTCCTTTGTTTTTTTTGGGGGGGATGGGCGGGCTTGGAATTGATAGAGACATAACAGTTGCAGCCAGGATTTAGAACCACGTTCACAGCTTGCACTGATTATCCTAGTCTGATCTACCGCTGGGGAATCAGTTATTTGTTTACCATTAACGCAAATAGAAACAGAAATTAGAAAAACAGAAAAAGAAAGGAGGTGAGAAACTCCAGTGCTTTCACTTAAATAATTGAATATTCGAATTTCTTTAAACAAAACTAAAAAAAATTACACCCTGAGATCGAAGATCAATACCATGTGAATGTCCTGATATGCCTTTCAATCTTTCGATAGAGGATTAAAGTGGATTACAAAAGTTTATTCTAGAAACTTGATTTTAGTTATAGTGAACCGATTTTGAGTTGCTTTAAATTTCCCTTCACTCTATGAAGTAGTATTTTTCATCCACTCGAATCTTTGCCATCCTTCATCAAAATTGTCTCAAATTTTCTCCAGTATCCCTGTAAGGCATACTCTGCAAATCTAAGTAAAATGAAAGACAAAAAATTGTCTTTCATCATGAGAAAGCTTATTTGCGCCTTTAAAACAGAGAAAAAACCTCTTATTCGGCTTTTCCGCCGTTCATATTTCTGTGAAGCGACACGAAGTTTATCAAAACGTACTTTGACCAGTTTCCGTTTTCTTCATTTGTTTCTCCAGGTTATGGCAACATTGCCCCTTTATCCAGTGGCGGTAAAATCTTCTGCATAGTCTACGCCTTGTTCGGTATTCCAATGACAGCAATAATGTTAACAGCCATCGTAGAACGCCTGCTGCTAGTCGCTGAGTCTATCCAAGAGTTCATGAGTCGCTCGTGCGCAGTGCGTGGTGTACCCGCCGGCTATCTGCGCATGGTCCATCTCTCGTTTATCATGTTCGTGGTAATCGGCTTTGTCATGTTTGTACCCGCTGTAATCTTTATGCAGCTCGAAGGCTGGGACTATTTCGAGGCGTTCTACTTCTGTTTCATCTCGTTGACGACTATCGGTTTAGGTGACTTTGTTCCCGGTGATGATCCTGAATGGCAGAGGAGCGGCTACCGTTCATTGTATAAAGTCTGTTGTGTGTTTTTCTTCATCGTCGGGTTGGCGTTCGTGATTCTTATTCTGGAGCTTTGCGCCAAGGTCCCAGATGACCATCCCGGCATGCTTTTCTCCTGCCACCAGCCATTCATAAAGGACCAGGAAACTGAATCGATTAGCGCCGCAGCTCTTCCTCGAAAAAGCGATCAAGTATGGGAAGCAGTGACCCCGAGTGGGGCTAGAAATACCTACAAGAGAATAGCTTCCGAGTCGCCTGACAGCAACGGGAACAGATCCCGGCGGCAAGAATCAGTCAGATAACAACAGGTCAAACGTTTGACGCGTATCCAAAGGGATTGTTTTTGGTGGCGGAATTTAGTATTATTATGGTTTTAAAATTGCATTTCATTTGGACAAATGTTCCGTATCAAAGGTCAGGCATCTCTCTTTCGGGTTTCCCGTGGCAAAAGAGAAGAGGAGAGGAATCGGAGAGAGAGAAACGACAAAAAAACTGATTTCCCCTCCGTTTCTAATTCCTCTCTAGTCCTCTCTCTTCTCTTTTTCAATTCCACAGGAAGCCAATTGCCCGATCTTCCTTTTTTAATAAACTTAACGAAAATGCATGCGGAGGAGGCGATAATCATGCATGAAAAACAGTTTGTCAAATGGAAAATCGGTACGGTTTCATAACATTGCGGGATATGGGTAAACCGATTCATTACCAGCGCACCAGTTTCATTCGGTTGCGAACACACCGCGGCAAAACGCCACGCGCATGCGCTTTTGATGAGCCAGCGCGCGCGCGTCCCGCCAGTTTCCCGCCGAAACTAAAAGAAAACAGAGGCATTCACCCGTGTTTCTAATTTTAAAGTGCCCCTCAACCCTTTTGCAATTTTTATATATATGAAACTTTGAAAGGTTTTGAGTACTTCTGCGAAGAAATGTTTGGCTTACAGAGGATACTCTATGTTCTAGGCTTGTTTGAAATGGTGAAAATGTGACCCATTACGTGTAAGAAAAAGCCTGGGTCGATTCCCTATCTTACGTCACCTTATTAATGCATTATTGTCCATGACGCCTTTCTATCACAACAGCATCGATATATAGAGAATATACACAGTCTGTGAGATTTTAGTAAAGAAAACAGCTATTTTAGATAAAATGCTAAATATTTATTCAAGTTATTGCAAAGTCGAATTAATTGGATGACGTAAGATAGGGAATCGACTCAGGCTTTTTCTTACACGGTATTGGGTCAGGAGAGGTCACATTTTCACCATTTCAAACAAGCCTAGAACATGAGTATCCTCTGTAAGCCAAAAAATTTCTTCGCAGAAGTACTCAAAACCTTTCAAAGTTTCATATATATAAAAATTGCAAAAGAGTTGAGGGGCACTTTAAGTATGTACGTATATGTACGTGAAATGTTATTTAAAAGCTAAGCCTAAGACTTTGACAAGTTTAAGTTTTCTTAATTTGTAATTAAATGTGAGTTTATTAAGTTATAAAATTATTTACTAAAAAGGCTTAAGACCTCAGAAAACCTGTCTTTGAACTCCAGAGCCTTCGTTCTTTTGGCCAGCGGAGCATAACGTTTTGCCGCGGTGTGTGGTAGGAGTCGTCCTTGAAATCTGGTGATCATGAATCTCCTGCGTAAATTGGAACATAAATTCCCGTTAAACTGAAAGAACGAACAGGGTGCCATAGTAGGTATTTTCGAATTTCTCGATAATTTGTTTGGAAATTTCAAAGGGAACTTTCTTTCCTATTTGATTTCGTCTTGGAAATTAGATTTGCAGGCATGCAGTTTTCAAGGGAGCTAAAAACTATAATATAATTTCACCCTAAGAATACTTTTAGGCGGAGCATCTAATAAAAAGATATGACAGGCGTTATGTATGACGGTATTCATGTATTGGGACTGCCAGGACTAGAATGCCTTTGCAATGGAACATGGAAAGACAAACCAAACTCCATTTCTAAAAGAAGGAATACGTAACCTTAGTGAAGAGCTGTATTCAGTAGTTAGGGTAGATTGAGGTATTATATATAAGAACAAGGTATATTAACAGGACACCCAAATAATGATGTTATCACTGTCCCTCGAACATGAATATGACTGTTTAGTAGCACAGATTTCAAGGATGTGAGAATTAATCTAAATTTAATATCTTCATTACTCAACCGGTGTCACCATGGTAATGACGTCATTGTTACAGGTTAAACTTAACCAGTTAAAAAGCTCCATGGTTATAATATGGTCTAACATATACGATGTTTTGTAATAAAACTAAATTGAACTTGAAGTGAACTTTCATATCATATATATAGGCCTTATGAAGAAAACAGTGAAGTGCTGGTATATCACTTCAATAATGCGTAGTCCACACGAGCAAGTTTTCCTTGACAAGTTGCCTTGTTCAATAACTGACACGCCAGTTTTTCAACAAGGAGACTTGTCAAGGCAAAACTTGTCATTTTTCGTCGTCTACACGAGCAAATAAAACTTGTCAAGGGAAAACTTGTCAAGGAAAACTTGCTCGTGTGGACTACGCTTAACCAATGAATTCCGCTCGTGATCCCATGGGGAAAGTTTTACTGGATGGCAAACAAACTAAACTAACGCTGTTTTAGAAAGATCGACAAGCGATTGGAGGTGGAAAATGGCATTTACAAACAGGTTTTGTTAATAACATTACCGATCTCGTACAAATGCATTTAAATATATGACTGATAATTTTTTTGCCACCCAGTACAATCACGTGATTGCATTCCTGCAAAAGGCAATTACAATACGATCAACCAGAATTTTCTAGCATATGCGCAGTAACTTCCGGTGTCCCCCATAGTTCAGTAATTAATCCCTTTTTGGTTAATAATGACAATGACCTTCTTAGCTTGAAGGTCTATTTTCTGCTGACGACTGCATTGTATACGTAGAATTATCTGCTCCACACACTCCCCAGCGGCTCCAATCTGACATAAATACTGTCAATCTTGGCTGCGATTTAATTGCGCTGATTGTTTCCGTATGCACATGTCACGAAGCAAGTTTCAAAAGATTGAATAAATAAAAGACGAAGAGGCTGGGGCGAGAGAGGAGAGAAGAAAACGAAGCGCCTCTGGTGTTACGTTATCCGTTGAGAATCTCACTTCCATGCGACCATTAGTATACCACTCGAAGAACTCTAGCATTCTCGACTCCAGACCCTTCTCTTATTTCTTACTGCGCATGCTCGACGAAATCGATTTCGTCGAGCATGCGCAGTAAAAAGTAAGAGAATGGTAGGGGAACTGAACCCTGAACTATACAAAGATGTATTCGAAAGAAATAAGTTCTGCTATTTTATTATTGTGTTGTGCGTCTATGAAAAGAAAGAAAACTTGTTCGAAAAATAACCGATTCTCCGCTGAAAAATACATCGCTTGTGTGGCGACTCAATTCAGTGGAAATGTCATGTCGTACGTCACACATACCAAAGAAAAATAATCACATCCAGCAAAAACAAAACAATGGTCCGCATATAGGCCATTTTGACGAGATTGCGCACGCATCAGTAGAACAATTAGACTTGCTCCAAGTCGAACTCGCTGAGTCACTGGATAAGCGATTACTGGGTCAAAAAGCGAGCGCGAGAATCGAAGCGAGAGACGAGTTCCACTTGTTTCACTTGCAGGAAATTGAATCGGGGATTATGTTTTGGAGCGAAAAGACGTTTCAGGGGGGGAGCTTACATTTCGCGCCTTTGACAAACTCTTTCCGAGTACAATCAAATTGTAAATACCACATCCACGGTCGACTGACTCGACACGTCAACATACAATGCCTGAAGAATTGACGCTTTGTGATTTGGCAAATCTTAGTACGTCATAAGCCACGCCTCCGGTTGAACAATCAACCGGTAAATTTGGCACGCTGCAAGTGGGAAACGTCCTTCGTGCGGGGGGGCTAAGAAGAACTTTGAGAAAGTCTACAGAACAATAGACACAAGCTGACAATAGACACAAGCTGCTAAGACTCGTTCTAGTTCACAGGCATTTGTTATCTAAAACAGATAGCCATTGTTCTAGCTGCGCGCGCAACATCGTCAAAATGGCCTATAGGCGGTTTGCACAATTACGTCAGTTGAATACAACTACCAGAATCCTTTGCGCTGATTCTTTAGTTCTTCTAATTTGGACCAGTCTTGGTATTCTCACGAGTTAAAAAAACCTGAATAAGAAATAGAATTCGTAACGATTCTGGTAGTTGATTTAACTGACGTAATAGTGCAAAAAGCTGTCAGTTCAGCTTTTCAATGTCGGGGGCAGCATGGGAAAACTAATTTATTCCCCGTACCTGACGTCACAAATTACTAGACTTGAGCCGTCTGTACATAGCGGAGGTTGAGGAAGGTTTTCATATTTTGTTTTGGGGAATACAGAATTTAAGGCTTTTTAAATGGATGTCTTGTAGCCACCTATCATAGTTTTCTGGGAATATTGGACAACATTTACTTGCCATTGATTCCAATATGATGCTAGTAGGTCGAAATGGCTTTAGACTTAGTATATACTTTGAAGAATGAAGGTGGGGAAGGGCCATGTCGCTGCTTGGTAGGATTTTCCGGCATGCTTTGCGGTCATTATGGATGAATAGTCCAGTTTCGTATTCGAAAATTACCGCTGAATGCAATGACTACAGACGCATGCAGGATTAGCCTCATTCTGAAGTTAAATATTCTTAAATACCAGCGAGAAGGTGCGAAACTACAACAATACGCAGAGTTGTGAATAGCCCACCTCGCTGGTATTTAAGAATGTTTAACTTCAGAATGAGGCTAATCTTGCGTACATGCGTCTGTAGTCATTGCATTCAGCGGTAATTTTCGAATACGAAACTGGACTATTTAGCTTGCTGTGAAGTGCTTATGGACAGAATGGCTTGGTGCTGGGCAAGTTTAGTTGGAAGACAGAAAGTGAAGTTAGTGCAAACATGAAACTCTAAATTTTGTGAAATATGCATTTTTGTCAGAATTTAGAATCTGAGACATTTTTTTGGGAAGTGCTATTTTAGTCTTTTTTTTCCGATGTGAAATAATGTTAACTGAAGTTAACTTATGCAAAAAAGGGAGGATGTAGATGAAATTATTCATTTGTAATATGCCTAATGCATTACAATAGGATCATTTGTTTATACATTGTGCTGTGTGAGAATCTCAGGGCTTTGCTCTGTAAACTTAGCAAGACTGAAACACTCAAAGCAAGTAACCAGTAAATGGCCACAGGAGTTAATAAAGGGTTAATAGATAGTCATTTTTGACCCCTCAAGTGGTTTATGCGCAATAAAACAAAAACCACTAGATCAATAAATAAAAAATGCGAGTTTTACAAAAACGGGAGGGAAATACGGGTTTGCTATAAAGGATACGGCCCCTTACCAATTTCTACTTAGAAAATTAACAGTATTTCATTAAAAGGCTATTGAACAAAAGGTAAAGCTAGAGTAATACAGGCAACAATTTATTGCAACTTGTCTTGCAACAATGTTGCGCTGCGAGTTGAAGCGCGATGTTGCAACTTTCCACGCAACAAATTTCCATGTTGCAGCAACATGATGCAGAAAGTAGAAGTGATTTCTACTTTTTGCAATAAATTTTGGTTTGTTGCTCGTATTACCACTGGCCCTGCAACTTGTCGCGCAACAACTGCCACCATCTTGTTTCAACAAAAAATTAGTACAATCTATTAGCTCATCACAGGGCCAGATTCATTCATGCTTACCGCAACTTGCAACACAAAAATTATGTGGCCTGCGAATACAGCCGCCTCACATCGGCGGGCGGAAATAACCCCCCGCCCCAATGCGAGGCGGCTGTATTCGCAGGCTAATTTGTTGCGTGGCAAGTTGTTCATGTGGTGGTGGTAATGCCTGCAACACTTCCAACGTCGCGCTGCAACTAGTAACGCAACATTGTTGCGTGACAATTTGCAATAAATTGTTGCCCGTATTACTTCACCTTATCGGGCTTGTCATGAACAAAACAATGTAGTCGATTTTTCTAAGTGGAAATGCTAAAGAACTCTAACCTTACCCACATTCATCCCCCCCTCCTCTCCCATCACAACTCGGAAGAGCTTGCAAGCTTGATCATAAGTTGTCCGTTGTCGCTTCTCCCTCGCCACAGGAAACCCAATTCCGATTTTTCGACAATAAGGTCTGAGCACACGAAATGACACCAGAGTTTTCAACTCATGTATTGTAAGACTATCTTCATATTTGCATAACAGATTGACGTTCTTTGAAGTACATTAACAATATTTGAATTGTATTCTATCAACTTTTATATTCAAACATCGAGCTCAGTTAAAAATCCAAGCAGATAATAGCAATCACGTGACAATCACCGCATTTGAAAAAATGGCGTTTACGATGTCACTTCCCTTCGATTCAGTACCTCCTAAACGGAACGACTTGCATGATTATAGAAAACTCTCGCCCTTTGCTTCGAGCAGCCGGGGAAATTTAATTACCACAGCATATTTAGTGAGGACGGCTAGATTAAAGACTGTCCCCTCCCCGTGCCACGCAGGTTAGTGTCTCTTGCGTGGCATAATATCGATTTTGACACGAAAAGGCATTGCATGCTGTACATCTATAAACTTTAGGATTCAATAATCCATACGTTCGGTATTTCTTTACCTTTTGACTGTAGTCAGTCGTTAACATTCAAATTGATCAAGCTGGATTCAAGCTGGATACTCGTAAATTATTGTTTGGACTCGATGTTCGGCCATAATATCAGAAAGATTGATTTCGGGTCACCACACAGCGGCAAAACATCACGCGCATGCGCGTTTGATTTAGCCCCCGTTAGTTTCCAGCCCAAACTGAAAGAAAACAAAGGCAATCAACAGTTTCTAATGTTAGGCACATATGTTAACTCTGAACTCTTAAGCCTAAGACTTTTAAAATAAGTTTTCTTAATTTGTAATTTACTGTGAATTTACTAAGTTAGAAAATTATTTACTTAAAAAGTTTAAGCCCTCGGAAACTTGTCTTTCAACCCCCGTCTTCATTCTTTCCACCAGCGAGCATGACGTTTTGCCGAGGTGTGGCATGCAGCGTAACCCAAAATCAAACTTGCTCGAAAAAAAAACCCGCGAAATACACTTCCAAAGGATACAGTAAAAGCGGTCTATTTTCTCTGTATTGAACCTGGTATATGCTCATAGTTTTGCTGCAATATATTTGGAAATGAATGCTCAAAGCAAGACGCGCCCTTAATAAGTTAATTCCGCCATATCATACAACAGGAAATTTAATTACCAGTGATTGCCGAGGCCAGCCTTGGTTGCATTAAGTTCATGTGATTCACTGGTATGCTTTAATATACGCCTACAGACGTTTTGTACTAAAAATCTGCTCAGTTTAAAACCCACACATGCGTGTAAAATCAGTTCTGACATGCATATCAAAGGTCCGAGTCCACCACAATAATTTTCGTCAGATATCCGACTGATTAGAAATATCGTATTCATTCTCCCATTTTTATCTTAATACTACTACACTGCATGTGCAATCTCATGCAAAACCCTCGAGGCACTTCCAAAACATTGCACCAATTCTTGAAACAAATCTAAAAGGGCATGACCGTCCTCTCCCCTCTCAATAGGCCATTTTGACGATGTTGCGCGCGCAGCTAGAAAAATGGCTATCTGTTTTAAATAACAAAAGGCTGGTGTACCAGAACGAGTCTTAGCAGCTCGCATCTATTGTTCTACTGATGCGTGCGCAACATCGTCAAAATGGCATATGTTGGTGCTGCGTACTGCATACCCCTGTGTTCCCCTGAGTGGGTGCTCAATAGATTAAACAAGTAATAATCATTGAATTTTTTTTGGTGAAATAAATTAAGTGTCTCAAGGTATTTTGCATAAAATTGTAGATTCTTAAAGGGGAACTGAACCCTAAAATCAACCCAATGTCTATACGAACATGTATTCAAAATAAATAGATTCTGCTATTTAATTTTTCTGTGTTGCGCGTCTAGCAAGAGAAAATCCGTAAACCTTCCTCACAACGTCCGTTATGTACAGACGGCTCAAGTCTCGTAATTTGTGACGTAGGATACGGGGAATAAATTAGTTTTGCCATGCTGTTCCCTACATTGAATAGCGGGACTAACGGCTTCTAATTGCGGACCATTGTGTTTTCTTTGTGCTAGAGGTGTGATCGTTTTTCCTTGGTATGTGTGATGTACGTTATGGGGAAATTTGCACTGAATTGAGCCGCCACACAATATAGATGTTTCAGCGGAAAATCGAACTTGGAGACCTATTTTCTCCTCAAAGACGCGCAACACAGGAAAATAAAATAGCAGAACTTATTTCTTTCGAATACATCTTTGTAAAGACGTTGGGTTGATTTTAGGGTTGAGTTCCCCCTTAAACAAGAGCTTTTACGGACCTTATAAGCAACAATGGCGACGACGTCGATAGTGGCATAAAACAACAGTCATCACAGAATGACGGGTAACTACAATGAGTGCCGTCAAACATTGCTTGCAAAAGTTGGACGCAAGTTTACGCAGGGCGTGTTTTTACTCTCAGCAGAAACGCTAACGGGTAACTACAAAAAATGCTTTGTTTATCTTTCTTTGAAAACCGATGACTTTTGACAGGAATCCATGGCCACTATTTCGAAATCGCCTTGGTTGCTTAGAGAATGTACTCAGTATAAACACAATCACGTGACTCAAGCCATGTTGGATGGCACGAATAATATGATTTTATTCCTTTGCGATTTAATTTTTCACGATTAAACAAATCCACCTAACATGGCTTCCGTCACGTGATAGTGTAAGCCCTCTTAATGCATTGCGCGCTCATGATCCCCCCCCCCCCAACAGTACCAAAATAGCAACCTCGTTCCCAGGGGTCTTTACGCGCCTAATCCAAGATGGCCGTAAAGACCTCTGGGAACGAGGTTGCGAAAATGGAGACTGTACCAGTTTTTTATCGGTTAGACATAAACATGAGCGCGCAAAGCATTAATACTGATTAGCATTCTTGTAAGTTCCCTTTTTTCAGATTTTCACATAGCGTCACGCACTCCCCAGGAAACGCGTGGTGGCCATAGTATCTTCAGTGCAGGTCACGTCTTCATTATCCGTGATGCGCCAACCAGTTACTGGCTCCTCAAATGGTTGGCACATTAGCATAACAACTGTGATGTTTATGAACCTCAAACATTGCTATTTCGCCATTAATTTTGCCATTATCGCTACACTATATCGCTACACTATATCGCTACACTATATCGCTACACTATATCGCTACACTATATCGCTACACTATATCGCTACACTATATCGCTACACTAAGACTTACTTTAACTTATTATCTAATCATCTCATTAAATGGGCTATGTCATGCTGTTGCGCAAGAATGGAGTCCGGCAATCTTTTTTGTTGGCTATTGATTGGTTGCAAACAATTAAAGACTTCCCTCGACACTGGATTGAAATGATCTATTTACACATTGCACATTGGCGCGACGTTGGTCACTTCATATGAAAATCGCTGAAAATAACTGTCGGATCCGGACTATGAATATAAAACCCGGTTAAATTACTATACCAATCTGGTGGCATGAACGATACTTCTGTATCATTGAGTCTCGCATTCACTCTTGGCCGCTGGTGAGCTGGGTCCGAGACGTGTCTTAGCCCACAGGGATCCAGACTCTTTTTCCACGACGCTTTATCATATACCATGCATGCATTCCATTGCTATTACCCATCACATTTCGCGCGGGCAAGTTTGGCCTTTCCTGTCGCCATAATACTGAACAACCAGCGTGAGGCAACACCAGTCCATGATGTCCCGCGCTAAAGCATTCTGTCACGCGACGAACTCTAATGTAGTATGCACTTATCCAGTCACGCAATCATCTGTGGCGCTGTAACGCCGCAACTCATCCTCCGGCCATCTGGCTGAATCATCATCATTGTGTTTAATCAATACGTGTGTCACGCAGAAGAGGTGGTTGGAAAAGTTCAGTTGTACGACTAGTACAGTCCGTCCACTTGTTTCATCCAGTACACTAGAGAAGTGCAACGCAGGACTGTTATTATGGCACAGTTCTTACTAGAGCGGATTTCGTATGAGTGGGACAAACTACGGCACAGTTTACTGTACGGCATGCCGTGACACTGAAGTAGTTTCCCTATTGTTTTTGTCCTGCTGATCCAATCAAATTACAAAGTTAAGGCACAGCACGGTTACAGTAAGGCTACGGACATGCTGTAGTTTGTCACGAAATCTGCTCTAAGAGCCACCTACGATAGTTTTATAAGAGCAGTGTCACAGAACTTGAGACCACAGGGCTATAGAAATGTTACACGCAAAAACGGCTCCATTGGAAGGGGCGGGACTCTCGCCATTCTTCGTCCCGTCTCATCTCCCCAACCCGACTTTACCCTTGAGTCATTTTTTCCGTATCGCAAGAGGAAATCTATAAAGTTCTAGAATTCGAAAACAAAGCCATGAATCCTCTGAAGAGCTGTCACATGGTCTGACATGGGGAATGGGGACGAGGTAAGCTGAATGGGTCTATTTCCTAGCGAGTGAAAGCGCTTCAAAACGCTCTACTAAAAATAAAGCTCAAGCTGGCCATGGCCAGACCACTGACACCTTCAGTTGTCACTCAGCCTTTGTGGATGCTCCGCTTGATGCTCCGCTTGAGTGCTCCCTACCGATTGCTTATCGCGCGAAATTCAAATCAGACATACAAAACATTAACTTCATGGTAAGGGCTACAGAGTTCGTAAACAGGTATAAAATACCGCCTAATAATGTTTTTAATAAACAACTTTCTTCCCCTGTTTACATTTTGATGACTTGTTCGATTTTAAACTTTCACTATTTCGCATTGACAGGAGAGGCTGATTCATTCGGCTTCGTTCTTCGTTTGCTCTGTAATTTGAATGTCAAATTTCGAGTTGACCACGAGTGAAAAGGAGGGGCTTACCTCTTATACCGGAACTTCTTGTTTAAGAAGTAGCAATGCGTCTCGTGTCCGCACGCAATTAAAGTGCCTATCACCAATACATTGTTATTTTAGATATCAATTCTACATCAAGTGAATAGTAGAATGGTACAATATATCTTGCTTTGAATGCTGTGCCGCTGGGTTAAGGAGGTTTTAATACCCAAAATGCTAATTACATGACGTCAGGGGAGGTATATCTGCAATCACTGGTTAGATCAGTTGGTAGAGCACGGTCTAAAGTGCGGGAGGTCGGAGGTTCGAACCCGGCCGCGTCCTTGGGCAGGGACGTTTATAAGCCGTTGACCTGGTCTCCTTCTACTTCTAATCAGTATTTGAAGGGGACGTGAACGAACCTGTTGTACTACTCGAAAAAGAATTGTCACCCGGTACAGCAGCCTGGCCATTGCACTAATCACACACTCAACATTGTAAACTGCGTGGCAGCCATTGGCGCCGTAATAGCAGTCCGAAAAATTGACTGATGGGATATGTCAGTAAAATGTAAAGCGCCATGAGACTGTGGTGATATGGCACTATATAAATATGGCCTATTATTATTATTTTATTATTAATCACTTCTTAGTGGTTGTGAATGGGCGTTTCTACTGATATAGGAAAACAAATTTCTAACATCATTTTATTTCAATCATGGGTATAACACTGATAATTTGAAAAATGTGTTTAGTCGTAACAAAAATAATGAAAAATAATTGATGCCTCCCCTGACGTCATGTAATTATTAAAACCTCCTTAACTCAGCGGCACAGCATTCAAAGCAAGATATATTGTACCATTCTACTATTCACTTGATGTAGAATTGATATCTAAAATAAAAAAATAAGGTTCATAGGCACTTTAAGTTGGCCCAAAGATCGCAAAATTAGAGTCAGAAAGTTTGTGTCGTACCGCACTGTTGTGTTCTTTTGTGTCATAATATCATAAGGAAATCAACGTTATTTTCCGCCATCGATTGTAGATGTTTTTACAATTGGCCTCGCTGATGCATTTATGAATAAGGTCAATAGACCCTTTGCACGTGACGTCATAGCCGCCATGTTGGTGTACAAGTAACAATAGATTCCTCGTTAGCTTCTTTTGTTCTGTACACCAACATGGCCGCCATGCAGTTTGTCATTCGAATCTCTGGGGATTGAGTGCAAACCATCTATAGACCGGTTTCGATTGAGTGTCGTAAAATCAAAACCAAAGTAATTACAGAGCCAATCAGGAGCAAGTAAAAACGCAATGAGCCAATCACATGCAAGTCAAAATGCAATGAGCCAATCACATGAGCAAGTAAAAACGCAATGACCCAATCACATGCAAGTCAAAATGCAATGAGCCAATCACATGAGCAAGTAAGAACGCAATGAGCCAATCACATGAGCAAGTAAAAACGCAATGAGCCAATCACATGAGCAAGTAAAAACGCAATGAGCCAATCACATGAGCAAGTAAAAACGCAATGAGCCAATCACATGAGCAAGTAAAAACGCAATGAGCCAATCACATGAGCAAGTAAAAACGCAATGAGCCAATCACATGAGCAAGTAAAAACGCAATGAGCCAATCACATGAGCAAGTAAAAACGCAATGAGCCAATCACATGAGCAAGTAAAAACGCAATGAGCCAATCACATGAGCAAGTAAAATCGCAATGAGCCAATCACGAACTGAAGTAATTCATGATTGGTTTTACTTGAACCATAGTTAATAGAGTGGAATGGTTATGAAACCTAGCGACCTTCTTTGTTATATGTCTTTGTTAGCTTTTTGCAACCACTACCCTGCACAAAACACAATAGAAATTCCAATGTGTTAATCAATCAGCCAATAGAAACGTGAGTTCAGTCGTGCAGGGGACGCTAATGAACTATGACCCTGCACAATCTTTTGTCTTGCCCCCTTCCAACATAAATCACAGCGCCTTTGTTAGCCCCTTTGAAGTTTGCCGGGTTTCATAACCATTCCACTCTATTAACTATGCTTGAACCAATCACGAGGAAAAGTAAACGCAATCGGTGGATAACTCCCGCTAAAATGAAAAACTTTTACGTGACGGACCAGAACAATGTTTGGTTTTAGCTTAGAACTTGATTGGCTGATAATTACAAAACATTTTCACAGCCAATAGAAAAACTAAGCAAACACAAAACCAAGCAACCAATTACTCAACAAAAACCGCGGGGCGGCCTTCACCTCCTCGGAACCTGGAATAGAACTGGCTATCCAAACAATGCCCAGCCCTGAAACAATACAAACCCTAAAACACTGGAATTCTTTGTCAGTGCAGTCCAAATGCGGTCCAATAAAATGCAAGGTTTTGAGAGGTGAAGGCCTCCTGAAAACCGCTCTATAAACGTACCGTCATCACTTGGTGCATTGGTTGTCACGCCTGTCTTCTGGTTACTGGTAACGTTAGCTAACATGGCGTCAAGTTCACGTTCAAAGTCATGAGATGAATCGTCTTCCCCTGCAGCTGATAGGTAGAAAGTAGGGATCAGTCACGGTTTCTGGTTAGTCATTAATTACATGTTTACCCAAGGGAGGGGTGGGTGGATAGTTTCCGAGAAACCGTTACTTGTGGAGGGAGGAAAATCGGATAACCTGGAGAAAAAACCTCTGAGCAAGGGCAAGATAGCAACAAACTCAACTCACATGTTACCGGGGCTCGGCCCGTCCCACCGGACCCTGGCCACAGTTGTGAGAGGCAGTTGCCTTCCACTTGCGCTACCCAGGTTTCTCTTGCACAGAGGATTTTACGTATAGTTTACAAAACGAGCAGCGGTGTTTTATCAGATTTCAAACACGAGGGCGCAGCCTGAGTGTTTTAGATCTGATAAAACACTGCTACGAGTTTTGTAAATAGCTTCAAAAACGTCTAGATGTATAGAGTCATGTATTTAAGTTATTTTGGCGATACGACCTATTTCGGCGGAGAAAAGTTAAAGTTTATGTAAATTAGGATGAAATCTGCATCACATTTAAAGGTCGCTTCTCGCTCAGTGATTTCCTTTGTTTTTGCCTCATTAATTATCGGTATTCAAAAACGCAAGGATTCTTACCCAATGCTGTTTGTAAAATATGCGATAGAAGGTGCTGCCTTTACATAATACCACAGTAAACGGTTAGACCTTCACGTCTTCTAGGATAGAGACGTAAAACTGTAGGACTAAGTCAAAAGAGAGCCATGTGGAAGATTACTGAGCCTGTTAGCAGTAAACGAGTTACCCTCTTATAATAAAGTGATTTTTCTTCAATAATCCTCCGTACACAATATCAAACTTATCTGGTGTTCAGTTCCTGTTAGCCCAGAGATTTTGTTGGAATGTTATAGCAATTACTGGATGGGGCTGAGCAAAATATCATGATTCGTTCTTGGTGAGCTGTCAGTTATTTGCAGATGCTGAATCGAGGAACAAACAAATCATGATATTTTGCGATTGTCGAGTTCAATGTCAATTTATCATTTGACAAAATATAACTTTACCTACAAAGTTTTAAACTGGAACTTTGAGTCACCAACAGATCTGCCAATCGATCTGCCTCGTTACCAAACGGAGTCGACAATAGTGCGCATGCTCAGACCGTTATTTGCAGTCAGTTATTTGCAGGTGAATCACCCAATCAGAATTCGGGATGGGAGATGATAATCGAATGATAATCTGTTAATTGTCCTAGCTAGGGATAGATCAATAGGAGATATTGTAGTTGAGTCTACGAATAGCAGTTTCAGCGGTATTGACCCGAACGCCTCACTTCAATGTAATGAAGCGCCATTGAAACCATCATTCTTACACGACACCAACACCCTCCTAAACAAGCACGACTAATTTAGATACAGTTTGAATAGCGCTTCATTACATTGAAGTGAGGCGTTTGGGTCAATACCGCTGAAACTGCTATTCGTAGACTCAACTACAATATCTCCTATTGAACAATAATTTAGTAGGGTAGTAAGGACAGCAATTCAGCGCTTTTCGTGAAAAGATTGAACGGAAGGAAACAGAAAGCAATCGACAATATTCGTATTCTCACGGACGAGCTGGAACGAACACTCAATGGAGGCTCGTGCGGGGGAATTCGCTAAAAACTATTTAGCATTAGAAAAGATTCCCCCGCATGAGCCTCCATTGAGTGCTCGTTCCAGCTCGTCCGTGAGAATACGAATATTGCCTATAGACCCTATGCATAAGTCCTGGTAACTAGCATGTCAACGAGGCCAGTAGGTCCTCTGGAATGTTGAAATTGAAGCGCCCGGGGAGATTGTGAAATGCACTGAAGGAATGTTCAGTGAAACAATGCCGTTAATTTGCTATGCGCCTGGCTGGTTGTACTATAAAGAAACATTTTTCAACTAAACAATCATGTTCAACACGTTTCACACTTCCTGCTAGCATTTCAACTTCAACATTCCAGAGGACCTACTGGCCTCTTTTTCGTGTTGTGACCGCGCGAGTTATGCATAGTGTGTATTGGACCAGTGTACTGCCATGTTGAAAATCTATTGGACATTAGGTCATAGTCTGCTGTCTGATAACAAACTGAATCCCTGTTAAGCCGATGATACAGGGTTTTTAAATCAATGAGAGGCCATTATCCTTCAGGAATTAGAGAGCTTTTTCAAGCTACATCCAGCATACATCACCATAACCTGAGGGGTAGTGATAACAATATGTTTATTCCAAGACCTCGCACTGAAGCTGCAAAGCGGGCTTTTAGTTATAGAGGGGCTGTTTTGTGGAGTGACCTACCGGATGATTCTAAATCCATGACGAATATAAACGCCTTTAAGGATACCTTGGACTTTAGATAAACAGCAGCTGTTGATTGTTGGATTATTGGATTACAGACTTTTTATTGAATTTATTAAAGTTATAGATTAGTTAGGGTGTTTTCCATAGTGTAGTAGCATGTAGTGGTTTTCCTTTGACGGCTCGCTGGAAGAGCATTGTAATTGTTATAATGAATGCGATACTGTTATATTTAATAAAGCTTATGATGATGATGATGATGATGAAGGTTTTGATGCCAACATATGTTGAACCGTGCATGTATCAAATGTTGAATGAAGCCAGTCAACATGTTGAACGAAATTGCACGATATAGAGCCATGCTCTATTCAATTCAATAAGTTGTTCGAATAACACCGTTCAACATATTGACTCGCTTCTTTCAACATGGTATGATACAAGGTTCAACATTTGTGGCAGAACAGGCGCTTCGATGAGAGACCCTAGAAAGTACTTGCGAGCGAAGCGAGTTCGTTGTGATGCGAGCCGATAGAGAAAGCGTCTGTGGTCATCTTACTGAAAGTTGAATTCTGCCCTTTTTCTGCATGGATTAACATGACTATTAAAACGTCAATCGAACTTTGTAAGCTCGTAACTTTGTCGGTATCTAGATATCTACTCAAAACGTTCATTGTTTCCACCTTTATTTCTCCTATCGAAGTCTCTACAGTGTGGGACTTATTACGTCGCTCAGTTTTTCCTTCATGTACTCGACCCTCAACTCTTCACTCGAACAGCCTCAGCAGAAGCGAAAATTACTTCAGGGATCTCCGTAATTCATTTCAGTTTTACGTCTATATCGTAGAGGAAATGGCTTTTAGTCCCATGTAATCAGCCGCTTCGAAATCCAACTTTGCAAATAGGACGAATAACATTACTACCGGAGCGCTACGTCCTGTCTGACTGGACCTCCACGGCAAACAGTTGGAAAATATGGCTTTTCGGTAAAACCGCCGAAACATCTCACCTAGACAGTACAATCTAGACTATTTATATTCACTGCCTGCTTTTGTTCTTCTAAATTATTTCCTGAATTAACGCGCAACCACTCGATCGCTTCCCTCTTATCGACGCCATTTATCAGTCGATCAGTTCGCAGGAGGAATTAGCCTGCGAACAGCATCCCCTTCTCAGCCTCCCCCTTCTTGAGGGAGACCGGCGATTTCATCAAGAGAAACGGAAACGATGAAACCGCCGGTCTCCCCCAAGAAGGGGGAGGCTGAGAAGGGGATGCTGTTTGCAGGCTAAGGAGGAATGTGCAATATTTCGTGACACAACACGCGATGACAGCTAATTGACCAATCAGTATTTCCCGTTCAGATTCTGAATGGGAAATGAAAATATATAAGGGATGGCTGCAGGCCCTTCTTCTCCTCTATCGTGCCAGTCTTCTTTTCCTATTTTCGCGCGGCCAAAATTATTTTATCACAATAACACCGAGGACCTGTTTCGCAGGCTAATGTTGCCATCAAATTTTCAACCGAGTATTATCGGCTTAGAGCAAATAACAGTCTAAAATGCTGGGCTGAACTGAGCTCTGGCCGCGTAACTGAGTTGTCTCTTAATCATTTGCATCACTATGTTTTTTTATCAATGGTAAAATACCATGAACAATGCCTCACCTGAACTCGTTGTATTTTCCCTCATGACTGGTGTCCCCATGGAATCGAGGCTCTCCTTACTTCCCAACGAGTAATAATTATGTTCAAAATTATCTAATTCCAGGCCTTCGGACTCAAAATCTATTAACTTCATATTGGAAAGCTGCCCAGACACAGCGCCGGAACTGTTACTACAAGTCCAATTGGGAGAGTCCGCCTCAAAGTTAACTAATAACCCGTCGCATTCAGAACTGGTACTGTCCTCACCGCTGGAACTCACAGACGAACTAGAACATATATCCTCGGATATCCTAGTTATAGTAAACCGTGAAGAAGTGGGGTAAAAATCCCTTTCTAAACCTCGAAGTTCTTGTTTACTATCGGGGCTCGGATCCAGTTGGATGAGTTGCCCAGGCTCTTCGCTAGCTGCGCCAGTTGGAGCGCTCTTGTTATAATATCTTTTCTGTTTGACATTCTCCCGAGCGACCCCGTCTGTAGTACTGATACTCTGAGTTGCTGGTTTCTGGTCTTTTTCCTTTTCGTCTTCCTTGGTCAGGGTTTTATTTCGCTGACAGTAGCCATAAATATCAGCTAGTAATATTCGCTGAGTTGTCTCCATGCCCTGAAAACAAAATAACAGCACGTAACATGGAATACGTGCGCAATGGGTTATAGATAATCTCCTTCGCAACCGTTCTTAGGGTCGTCACGCTACTCGATTCTCATTGGATAAAACGTGAATCGAGAAGAGACATATTGTAGATTTACTTGGTATTTGAATGGTTTAGGCACCAGATAAACCAGGACAAGTGACGTCACGAGTCGCACATGCAAATATGAACAGCGCTGTACACGAGAAGATAAATTGTATCTCCAAGCTAGCCTGCGTAGCGACCCTCAACCGGACGGTTCTAGTTTTGGCTCTATCAATTCTGGGGCATTTGACATTTTTGAATCAGAACGTTGAAATGCCCCACCGTAGAGTCAGCTAAGCTACGCAATTGCACCACCGTGATGCTTTGGAACGATTGCAGCAAATGCCCCACCCTTGGGACAGAAACTCAGTAAATTGCACCACGTATGCCCCGAGAAGGGGGGTGGGCAGGTTTGGAATTGATAGAGCCATTTCTCTCGTGTTGATCAAAAAGAAAAGAGGGGTCACTACTCGGGTTCCAAGCTGCCATGTAATTTACTATTTTTGAGCATTTATTTCTAATTTTGAAGATCAGCAAATGGCCAAAATTTATTTATAAAAGCCTGTCAAACCAAGTAAAAAAAAAATTGCTCAAAATTGCGTTGTCTCTATTTAACAGTAATTGTTTTTCATATTTTAGGAACATTAGGGGGCAAGAGAGAGGAAATCAGACAAAATAAGTTGTTGTCTGTGAAGTGATATCCCACAGTGTGATATCATTTTTACGATTTTGCTATCAGCCGGTGTAATAATAGACTTTGTCTGGCTTATCAAATCAATCCTCTGCTAAAACCTTCTCAAACGTCAGGTGGTCCTCACGAATATACAAAGCCATACAGCTTTAGGCAAATCAAATCCAAGGAGTTTTCAAGGACTAATTTTAATTTTCAAGTACTTATACTTAGCGGAGTTTTATGAAATGTTCAATGTGTTCTATGTCTGTTTCCACCTCGCTGCATGAATGCGAGGCCACAATAGTGCAGGCAAGCTGCTAGACGCCATTGTGTTTCTCAAATTTAATTCGTATATTTCGTAATTTTATATATAATTTATGGAAAATGTATCTAATAAGAATTCAAAAACTTTCAAGAACATTTTGGATTCAAAGAATTTTCAAGATGGACAGTCAAATTGATGGACGAACCATGCTAGTCTCGAGATAGTTAGCCTCATCCAATATGTCTTTTGCAGGAACCAGTCACGTGTTTATATATCAATTCAATAACAAATGAATATCACTCGTGATCCCATGGGAAAGGCTTTACTGGACGGCAAACAAACTTTCAAACGTTGTTTTAGAATGATCGAAAATTGATTGGAGGTGAAAATAGCATTTACAACAGGTTTTGTTAACACCACCACCTATCTCGTACAAGTGTCTTTGAATAAATGAAGTCAGATTTTGTTGCCATCCAGTTCAACCACGTGATACCTTCAACGATGTACTCACCGGTTCTTTTTTCAGTTCCTTATCGAGGTCTATTCGCACCAGGCTTTGGTTGACCTTCAGGGAGAGAGCCAGTGCCATCAGTCCACCTACATATGGGTCATTCTCGCGCAGATCCAGTCGAAGAAGAGTCTTACTGTCAGCCACTACCTCAGCAAGAGCTATTATCCCTGCAACAAGAAGCAGCAGTTTGCACAGAGTGTGAGCGAGAACAAGTACATTCAGCATTGATGTTATCCATCAAGGTATCAAAGCAAGGTATCAAAGCAAGGTATCAAAGCAAGGTATCAAAGCAAGGTATCAAAGCAAGGTATCAAAGCAAGGTATCAAAGCAAGGTATCAAAGCAAGGTATCAAAGCAAGGGCCAGTTGTCCCAGCTGGTCACGAGAATAGAAAACATCTCAAGTCGATGGCAGAAAATAACGCTAATTTCCTTGATACAAAAGAACACAACAGTGCGGTACGACAGAAACTAAGATTTCAATTTCGCGATTTTTGGGACTCCTGGCCTCGCTCTGATACCATTGTTACCAGTCATGAAAAAAGTGCATTGCGGTTCAGTTAGGATGGACCATTATAAAGCTATATACATTATATGGTAGCTCAGTGAGCGGGCAAGATACTCTGAATCTGATTGGTTGCTCAACAGGCAAGAGTTTTTCATCTTGCCCGCTCAGGATTTTCCAAAAGCGTTCGCAACTCTTCGTAAACTCTTCGCGATAAAACCCGTACATTCTGAAAGAAACCAAACAAATTGTCGCACATGAACTGAAAAACGTTGAAGACAAGGAGAATGGAGCTTTTGCAGGTTACAATCACGTGATTGTACTGGGTGGCAAAAATATCTGACTTCATTGATTTAAAGGTACTTGTACAAGATCGGTAGTGATGTTAGCAAAACGTGTTTGTACATTTGTGTAAATGCTATATACTATGGCGTACCATCCCCGCCAAAATTCATGGTTTGAATTCGAAGTTCTTCACATGAATTTTACACTCAAGTAGAATATTTCATATTGTTATTTTGTATTTTATAAGCTTTCAACATACGTGTTTTATATTTGTCGTTCAAGTTTTACATTCGAGATTGTCACTGTTCATTCTAAATTCGTCGTTCGAGTTTCACATTACAAAGTCGACGACTTTTATTTTCAACTCGACGTTTTGAATTGAACTTCACGCTTCAGTAACTTCCCGGTTGACCTTGGGAACCTCGTACCCAGATGTGACAGGAACAACACACGTGCTTGATCTCTGTGTTCTACTGACTATGGAACCCGTGATAGCCTGCTTTCAGCGGAGAAAGCGGCGAACTGCGAGAGGTTTGTTGTCGAGTTCTCTTTTGCGAGTTCGTAAATCGTAAATATCATGCTCTTTCCATAGCGCCAGAAGATCTTTACTTAGAAGTAGGCTCTGCTATAGCTTCCTCCTGCTCCGTTTTCAAAGTTCGCCTTCGCCTTTACCCTCCTTCGCCTTTACCCTCCTTCGCCTTTACCTTGGTTCCAAAGGTTTTCTAGAGAGAACACAGCTGCTCGCTTCATTCTCCGCGGCTGGGTAAAGGTACTTTGAAAACGGAGCAGGAGGAAGCTATACAGAGCCTAGGCTTCTAGGTAAAGATGTCCTGGCTGTGCTTTCGACAGGCTTTGGAAAGAGTATGATATTTACGGTAAAGAGAACTCGACAACAAACCGTGATTTAATTCGCCACTGAAAAGTACTATTGTCGACCAAATTTTTTATTTTTTATTTATTTATTAAGCTTCCAACAGTATAAATATAATACATTAATTTAAACAATGAGTATACTGTTGAGGATGGACTAGACAGGTGGATAACACCTATGGATTAAGTCCTCCAGGTAAAATCAATATAAATTGGAACATAACAAAATAATACTTACTAAATATATAACTATGGTTTTAAAACTATATACACTGTAAAATATTATGAATAAAGACAGCAGGATTAATATTGAAATTACAAATGAGAGGCATTGATAAGTCTGCACGAGGTGCAGCGGCACCTGGATACCCAGGTACATGTATTGTTAATGTCAAAATTATTGATAAAAAGTTCAAAATAATGAAGAGAAATAATATTTTTAAATGAACTGTACTTATAAGATAATCTGGCCTCAAGTGGTAGAGCATTCCAGAGTGGAATGACACGGTTAAAAAAGGAATAAGCACAGGTCTCAGTGTTGCAAAATTTAGTGCTAAATAATGGACCTTTGGCAGCATTTCTAGTATTTCTAATTGGAATGTACGGTGATAAATACTTAAGAATATCAATGCAAATTAAACCTATTTTACATTTAAATAAGAAAGAAAGGTCGAGTAATTCTCTACGAAAAGATAAAGGTAAAAGGTTACAGGACTTGAGTCTGGATTTGTAGTCAGAATCGGAACAAGTTATGAATTTAGTAGCTCGCCTTTGGACTCTTTCGAGCTTCAACAAATTACGTTTGGTTGCTACTGACCATACAGGAACTCCTGTTTCCAGTCGGCTTCGAACTAGGGAAAGATACAAAAGGCGCTTAGCGGAGCTATTGGTTCTATGACCACAGGTACGTTTGACAAAACCCAGAGAGCGGTTGGCTTTTTTGGAAATTTTATCTATGTGGGCATTCCAAGTAAGGTTTGACGTAACGTCAAAGCCGAGGTCACAATAGACCTGTGTAGGTGTAATGATTCTGGAACCCATACTGTAGGGGTAGATGCATGGATTAGAAGACCTTGTCACTCTAAGGATTTTACATTTAGATGTATTAAAAGACATGCCCCAGGTCTCACTCCAGTGCAATAGGGAATCAATGTCTTGTTGGAGTGCCAGACAGTCATCAGGAGTGGTGATTTCTCTATAACATTTGGAGTCATCTGCAAATAGAGCTAGAGTGGAATTAGGTGAGAGACAGCTGGGAATGTCATTAATATAAAGAAGAAACAGAAATGGACCTAGAATTGAGCCTGGGGAACGCCAGAGGCTACTGGTAACCAGTCAGATGAACTACCTTCGATTACAACTCTTTGACGGCGGTCAGTCAAGTAGCTATGAATCCAATTAAGTAGGTTGCCATTTATCCCAAAATTCTTAAGTTTGTGGATAAGGAGAGAGTGAGGGACAGAATCAAAGGCTTTAGAATAATCTAGGTAGAGAACATCAACTTGACCAGCATTATCAAGAATTTTAGAAAAATAATTTAGGACATCTACCATCTGTGTTGTGCAGGATTTCCCTTTAAGGAAGCCATGTTGGAGGTGATACAAAGAATCCTCCAAGAAAGGGAGCATGCGATTTAATAAGCATCTCTCCATCACCTTACTGACACAAGATAGTAGGGAGATAGGACGATAGTTGTCCACCAAGTCCTTGTCATCTTTTTTGTGAACTGGAGTGACATTGGCCTCCTTCCATGCTGATGGCACAACTCCCAAAGAGAGTGATTTATTAAATAGAGAACAAAGGGATGGAGAGAGTTCCAAAGCACATTCCCTAAGAATTCTAGGTGAGAGCCCATCAGGACCAATGGCTTTGTTAACATCAAGGCTCTCTAAAATCTTTCTAACCTCTGAAGTTGTAAAATGAAAAGAACTCAATTGAGGATTTACAGAAGGTAAGCACTCATACGAACTGGGAGAGAGGTTACTTAAATTGAAAACAGAAAAAAAATACTTATTAAACAGGTTGGCTTTCTCGATAGAGGTTGCTGCGATCTGACCTAATCCCTTAATTACTTTAGGTAAGGAACGTGATTTAGTTTTAGTCTGGAAAATAGACCAGAACCGCTTAGGGTTATTAAAAAGATCAGAGCTAGCATTGTTGATGAATTGATAATATTTAGACTCTACAAGATTCTTTAAATTATTAGTTAACTTACGTAGTTTCACTTTAAGGTATAAGGAACTAGAGCGTTTGGTTCTACGCCAGAGTGTTTCTTTCTTGTTGGAGAGGTGAATTATTTCAGAGTCAATCCAAGGAGGGGAAGTAGAATTTTTGACAGCAGAGATGCAATCCGGCTATTGACTTCATGGCCGTTCAACTTAGTAGCGATGTACAGTAGAGGAAATAATCAGAAATCCGCCTCAATACATTTATGCAACGGTCGTACATTTCTTTCGGCAAACATTCACTAAGCGGATGGACTTCGACTCCTCAGAGAAAGACTGAGCTTCTCGTTTCTACTCTTCTCGTTAGGGTTGACGATCACAACCTTTACCTGTGTACTTTGCACTCGTAGTTTGTTTGTCCACAAGTTCTTCAATATCGAGTTCTGACAAAACATGGTCTCTAAACGAAGCACTATGCTACTATAATCATCCTCCTGTTGGCAGTTATCGAGTCGTTGAATTGTTTCTTGAACTACGGAGAATACAAACTCTCCGCCATTTTGTGATCGACTGACTGTTGCGCCTGAGTTGTTTATGTCAGCGGTTCCCAAGGTCAACCGGGAGTTACTGAAGCGTGAAGTTCAATTCAAAACGTCGAGTTGAAAATAAAAGTCGTCGACTTTGTAATGTGAAACTCGAACGACGAATTTAGAATGAACAGTGACAATCTCGAATGTAAAACTTGAACGACAAATATAAAACACGTATGTTGAAACCTTGATAAAGCTTATAAAATACAAAATAACAATATGAAATATTCTACTTGAGTGTAAAATTCATGTGAAGAACTTCGAATTCAAACCATGAATTTTGGCGGGGATGGTACGCCATAATATACTACCTCCAATCGATCGTTCTAAAACTGCGTTTTGAAGATTATTTGCCATCCAGTAAAGCCTTTCTCATGCGATCACGAGCTCAATTCATTTGTTATTGATGTGATATATCAGCACGTGACTGTTTCCTGCAAAGGCCTATTGTCCTGTCATCGAGTTTCTCCCCTCCCCTCCCCCAACCCTCCAAATCAAGAAAACAATCCACAATGGCAGGGCTCGAAATTAAGAAAAAAAAGGAGGCGTAATTTAACGCCCAGCTTAAAAATTTTAGGCGTAATTCTCCAAAATTTAGGCGTAAATAATTGTGCATTAAGTAACTGAAATTTGTATGTCATAGGAAAAGGGTAAAAAAAATATTTTTTAATGTTGCAAATCATTTGCTTTTTTTGTAATAAACATTCGATTTTAAACTCATTGAGTTCAATATCTCTTTTTTAAACAAGACAGAGAAAGACAAAGGCGTGGCAGCCTTTTTTCCATGCGATCACGCAAAGTTTCGCAGGAAGCCATGCAAGTGTTTAAGTGTAACGAACATGTCTAGGCTAGGCTGTTAAAACAGATCTATCGCACCGGCTTTGAGACAAATGGAGCGGCAAGCAGAGACTATTTCTCTCATCTTTCTACAAAAAAATGTTTGCATTTTACTACCATTTGCAAGCAAGCATTTAGTGAAAACTTTTTTGTCTGTTGTTTCAAGTTTGAAACGAGTGTAGGTTTTTGTCGAGGGTCGAGTGTAAAAAGTCGAGGGTCGAGTGTAAAAAGTCGAGGGTCCAAAAAAATTGATTAAATCTATCTATACTATTATATTTTATGTCCCTACGACGTTGGGCCTCCTGAACACCGCGGATATCTCTGTAATGGCTGAACGGATATTCACCAAAATTGGACACAATGACCTTCTAGATCGGACAAACCATCCCAGGGGGTCCATCAATGATGACGTCATCAGTCACGTGACATCTCTGCTCTCTTCGCAAGTTCTTCCATGGTAACAATTGCTCAAACCACAGAGAAAGTCGAGAAACTATCCTGGTTAACTAATCCAAGTCATCCAAACAGCTAGAAAGGAGCTTGCCGATGTCAATCAAAGTCCATGGAGTGAATTTTAGAACGTCTTCCCGACGGGACCCCTGTACTGTTTCCCGCCTGAAGATCACATGACTGAATAGCCGAGCCTCCGTTCGAGATACATGTGCTTCGTCGTCTCGAGCGGATGGCTTGGTGAGTTCTTTGTTACTGGCTGTGAGGTCACACGAGAAGGTTAAGTAAGATTTAGCGACCTAAATTACTATTTTAAAAAGTGTAAAAACTAATTACGATTTACGAAACTCGAGGTATGTTAATTAAAACGAAAATTACATGTAGCTGTCATTATACAGACAAGGCGGTCATGCTTGTCTGCAGTTTAATTTACTGAGTGCTTCGTGATGCCGGTCTTGTTGCAGGATTTGCTATTTTTCTGCTCAGAGGATACATAAATAAATCCCACTCAAGACGCATGAAAAGGATGAAGATACTCCTACTGCAAAGAAGGCGGAGAAACCGCTTAGCTGCTGCTGTTTCAAATGCCGCCAGATGACCGGGCACTGACATGTCACACGGATTTGAAAAGCTTGTGAAGCGGTGACGGGCGGGCATTGATGACGAATAACTCGCAAAATTATTTACCGGTAAACGTATTTGTCATAAAAATTTACGCAAATTTTTGGACCCTCGACTTTTTACCCTCGACCCTCGACTTTTTACCCTCGACCCTCGACTTTTCACACTCGACCCTCGACTTTTTACACTCGACCCTCGACTTTTTACACTCGACCCTCGACAAAAACCTACACTCGTTTGAAACACATAGTTTACTAATTACGCGGCGACGTTTGGCATGTGAAGTCTGAACTTTTAACCGCAAAATGTCAAAGTTTGACAGCTCCTGTAATGTAAACTATTTTCCCGCGCGAAACAAGTTGTTTTGCATGACAAAAGGCTGTTTTGCATGACAAAACCTATAGATACTTTGAAATTTTACGGTTAAAAGTTCAGATTTCACACGCCAAACGTCGCCGCGTAATTAGCAAACTATGCATTTCAAACTTGAAACTACAGACAAAAAAGTTTACACTAAACGCTTGCTTGCAAATGGTAGTAATTTTTTCAAAAAAAATAAGTTAGTTTTAGAGATTTGGAAATAAGACTTGTCTTCCGATAATTTTTACCTTTGTATTTAAAGAGGATCTCGGCGTAATTTTACGCCTAACTGGAAAACGTTAGGCGTAAAACAAAAAAATCTAGGCGTATTTACGCCCGTATCGGGCAAATTTTTTTTTTGGGCCCCAGTTCAGATCTATGAGCAACTTTACCATGAGGCCTTGCGCGCCCAATCCAAGATGGCGGACAAAGATGGCGGACTTGGGGAATGGAAATTGTTCTCGGGGTGGTGCTAGTAAAATTTTGACAACTGCGTTGACGTAATTCAAGAAACCACGTGATGTTGCCATAATAAAGGGAGGAGTGGGTCAGTAAGAAATAATACGCAGTAGGTGCCTGGCGGCGTTTCATTTTCACGGAAGATTACGAATTCGGCACCGGCTTTTGCACGGGATTGTGGGATTTTCAGTATTCTTTAATACTATTAAACCTGGATTTTTCTAACCGCCGGAGCCGAATAAGGGTTTGAAAAATCTCGACAACTCTTGTTTCCTGAACGGTGATCATGAACTTAAAGTGCAATTCAGTACTTGCTCGTAAGCGTTTATACCTTTGAGACATTTTTGCGTAGTTTCCGGACATATATTTGAAAAGCTGCTAGTTGATGAAAGGTGAGCATTTTAAGTTTCCTTATTAAAAATTGTAAGACCTTTAATTGTAATCTTTAATTACTTATGATTCTTTTCCCGATTGTGCAAAGCGAGTTTATTGTAGAAAAAACCTTTAAACACAGCCAAAAATTACTGTAAATGTGAGTGTTTCATAAGCGAATAAAAATGCATGTACAAGCATAATTCTGAGCTAGCTTTTATATAACAACTAGTGTGCTAGTATATATATAACTTTATGTAAATGGCAACAATTACAAATAATTGGTGTAGCCTTAATTAATTCATACTCCTTCTAAACACTTGAAAAATTCTGTGTTAGGTTTTCTGATAAAACAATTGTAACAAAATTGGAACCCAAGAATTACAGGGTTCTTTTTATTCCTTTAGGCTGTATTCAAAATATGTATCGGTGACAGGGGATCCCAATTTGTTTTAACAGGCTTTAGAAGGGGCAGGAATCTTAAAATTTATTTATGAAAGGTTGGGTGGATTAATATATTTTTTTTTAATGTTTTTCAAACGAAGACCTACGTATATACACTTAAAATGGTAGGTGCACAGAATGGCTAATTAATGCACTAAATAGAGCTAGCTTAAGAAATGCAGGAGAATGCACTTGCAATAATCTAAAATCTAAAAACCTTCCCAGTCACCCCCCCCCCCCCCCCCCCCCCCCCCCCAGAACACTTTTTCTTAAGGTTGCATGCAGCTAGGAATGCCTGATGTAAGGAATTAATGATAATGTTTTATACAATTAAAGGACAATATATTCTTGTGTAGTTTTGGAAATATACCATGCAGCAACAAATACTTTTTACAGACACCAAAGTAGTGGTAGTTAATAACAGTTGATTTTATGGTTTATTCTTAGCTTTTCTACATATTGTAGTAATAAACCAAGTTTCACGGCCCAAAATGACAGTTCTGTAAAATTATGCTTGTTAAATAATGCTAGTTTGCATATGGAAATGGACTAGGGGGAGGGCTAGGGGCGGCGGTGTATTAATTTTTTGAAAGGATGGAGGGGGGTTGCTAAAATTATTTAAATAAGCAGTTTATTCTGGGGGGAGTCATAAAAATATGACATAATCTGAATAAATAACCTGCCCCCCTGTATGTGGTATAGTCATAATCAATGCAGCCTTTAATTTACTTCCAATATCACAACTGAAAAGTTCAAAGCTCCATGGGATAGCTAATTATATTTATAAAGGAAGGCATGAAATAATGTACATTAATTCTCTTGTTGGCCAGGCACAAATAATGGGTTCAAGCCTGCATGTATTGGATAATAAAGAAGTACATTTTGTTGTATTTATTGCAAATATTGTTACTGTAAAGAAATACTAGACTTCAACTCTAAGGAAAGGGGTGGAAATTAAACAAATCAGTATAACCTAGGAAAGGGTAGTCTTTATAAACATATACCGGTAACCTGCATTTATAACCCTACTTTCCCTCCCCCACCCTCATAAAGAATACCAAAACCATACACAAAATATATTCCTAATTCTGTAAAATTCACAAGTACCCCACCTCCAATATTTTGATTGAAAATGACCACCCCCAAAAAAAATGGTTGGATAACCCATAATTTCCCTGAAGAAATTTAAATTATAAATTAGTACCTTTCTCTGACCTGGTACAAATGTAACAAATACATACATATATATGAATGTTGTTTTATAACTCTGCACAATGTATTGGCAAAGTAAATACGGATGGGTGAAACTAATTGGGGGGGAGGGGGGGGGGGGGGGGGGGGGGTTCTGCGAGTGCAAATTAAAACAAAGGACTTTTTATTATAATATAATTTACAAATTAAAAATAATAGGGAGTTATTTCTTGATATCACGACAATTTTTTTTATAAAATATACTTTGTTCCTGTTGGGGATTCTATCATTCTTCCGAAGTCGGGTGTGTCTTCCCTTTATAAATTGAGCTACTTGCGGTCCCGAAAATATTTTTTTAGCGTGCGAAAACGTCTCGCCAAGTTCGCGTAAATGATAAAGTCGTGAAAGGCGAACACGAAAGAGTAATGCGCGTTGATCGTTGTGCCTTGCATAAGGAAATTTGTTTATTTTACATTAGCACTTAGGGGTATTTATTACCTTTCATATTTGAGAAGATCCCCTTGTCATCTCTGTATATACCGAGATATATATAATCGCATCGCACAACCAACAAAATTATAAAAACAAAGCCTAATGTTTTTGTATAATTTTTAATTAGGAAACTTAAAATTCTCAACTTTTCGATTGATGACATGTCCGGAAACTACGCAAAAATGTCTGAACAAGTACTGAATTGCACTGTTCAGGAAACAAGAGTTGTCGAGATTTTTCAAACCCTTATTCGGCTACAGCGGTTAGAAAAATCCAGGTTTAATAGTATTAAAGAATACTGAAAATCCCACGATCCGCGCAAAAGCCGGTGCCGAATTCGTGATCTTCCGCGAAAATGAAAGTTGCCGCCAGCCACCCATCTGCGTATTATTTCTTACTGACCCACTCCTCCCTTTATTATGGCAACATCACGTGGTCTCTTGAATTACGTCAACGCTGTTGTCAAAATTTTACTAGCACCACCCCGAGAACAATTTCCTTTCCCCAAGTCCGCCATCTTTGTCCGCCATCTTGGATTGGGCGCGCAAGGCCTCATGGTAAAGTTGCTCATTGATCTGAACTGGGGCCCAAAAAAAAAATTTGCCCGTATCGGGCGCAATTTCGAGCCCTGAATGGCGTATTATGCCATTAAAAGGCTTCCTTTTTTCGGTTTTGTCCTTCTAAAGCATGACTACGGTAAGGTTATTGTTATTGTCTTCCTGTATTTCGTACCTTCGCTGGTAAGCCTTGTATTCAGGAGTCCCAGTCTCTGGAGTGACTTGTTCAACAATAAACTGTCTTTTAACATGTGTATGCCTTCGTTTGTCAGTCGGTTGTGACCAAGATTAAGGGTTTGGAGAGATTTCAGACACATCTAAAACATAAATTATTCACAAATATTGTTAGTTATAAAGAATTTATTATAAGTAATAGAATGGCATGAGGGAGATTGGTAATTAAATTTCCCCGAGAGCCAAGGGAGGATTTGTGGAAGTCCCGACGCCACAGGCAGAGGGACCTTTACAGATCTTCCCGAGGCTCTAGGGGAAATTTAATCACTAATTTCCCGAAATGTCATGCTATCACTTTGTAATACTATTATCACTGAGGAACAGTACAAATCTCTGAGCAGTTCTGCCTAAACTAAAGACGTCGCTGTTGAATTGCTTTCGAAAACGTGTTGCTTGATTAAGCGCCATTGATTGAATGACCATGGCTTCCACTGGGGACAAGCGTGTTGTTTTTGAGAAGAATAACACTAAAATACAATGTCATACATCCCAGCCACTTTTTGGACAAATTTGATAGGAAATATAGGCTGTGCAAGTTCTAAATATAGGAAAATATAGGATTTTCCCCCAAAATATAGGCACTTTATAGGAGCTAAAATAGTTTTCAAACAATAAATAGTAAACAATAAACACACATTTTTTTTAACATGTGAACTTTTAATGTGTTTGATCAAACCTGGTTTTTTTTTATTGATAGGAAAGAATTTTGCTTTTGTTAATTCACAACAAAAATGCTAAAAAGTGCAAAATATAAATGTATCACTCAGCATACATCCTATTTATAGGAAATATAGGAGGATTTCTTGAAATATAGGCTCTTTATAGGATCCTATACAAATTATAGGATATATAGGAAATATAGGAGGTCTGGGATGCCTGCAATGTAAATATGTGGTTGACTAAATATTCAAATTCTTGGGTTGCAAACAATCCCTGGAGATTCAAAAGACAAAGACGCGGCAGCCATGTCGGAGGACGGAACAAAAGACACTAATGAGGAATCTTTTGTTAATGTTCCTCCAACATGGCTGCCGTGACGTCATGTGCAACCCAAGAATAGCATGCATGGAGTTTAATTACGTCACATTTATGGTTTTAAGTATCCCACATGGAAGAAGCGGGTTTGAGAAATGAAGAGAAGAACTATATTGAGCCATAAAATAGGAAGGGTACAGGATTAGGCACAATCGGAATACAGGTTTCGAGCGGTACTGGATTACTCCACTTGGAGTATGCTTCTGCTGCATGAGACCCCTATACTAAAGGAAACTTTATAGCACAAGTTGAGGGTGTCCAACGTAGAGCCGCTCGCTTTGTTACTAATTGTTATGACAGATATAACACTAGTGCAGGTCTTAGGTTGTTTACTTCTAAATAGCTTTCGCTGATCCAAGAAGGTTCATAAAATAACTAAATAATTATATATATAATCGTATACGATCAATCCCGACAAATGCCACCCCTCGCATACACACATACATCCCCCATCCGCCCACTAAATTTTTCAACAGTAGAGGGTCAACGGATGCATATGCACACACAAGGAACAACACTCCCGAGACCGACTGTATACATGTATGCATATAGATGCATTAAGATAACATAACCCAAGGTCCATGAATAGTGCTTAAAAGACAATACTAAATAATGAATGTGTCAAAGTACTTGGGTGTTGCAGGTGCATAAAAGGGTGCACAAATCACTGGTCTACATTAAACAATTAGAATGGACAGCCTTGAGGTTAGAAGGAAGGTCAGTCCCTTAGAAGTGTTTTATAAAGTTCTAAATAAGGAAATACATGTAGCTGTCCCACTTCAAATGATCTACCAAGACCTGAAAGAATTACCAGGCATCAGCATTCTCAAGCCTTTATTCAGCTGATCACAGGCCTAAATTACTATTAATATCAACAGCTTTCCCCAGTACTATACAGGACTGGAACTCACTTCCGGACCAGCTGCAGTAGAAGCCTGTAATGTAGATAGTTTTAAGGTGCCTGCTTTTCAACATTTTAGTAAAATTGGATATTAAATCTTAGATACTTTGACATATTTATTGTAAAATGGTATCTCCTATTGATCTCATTTTGGTTTGAATTCTTTGTGATGCTGTAAGGCCTTGTAGAAAATAAATATAGATGTACAGTCAAGACGCAAACTTTGTCACGCGCGGAAAGGCAATTGCTGAACCGGCTCAGCAATTGCTGTTCGTTAACAGCAATTGCTGTTTTAGAAAACAGCAATCAGCAATATCGTTTTGCCGGCAAACAGCAATATCGTTTTTCGAAAAACGTAATATCGTTTTTGTAAGTAAAACGGCAATTGCTGATTTACAGCAATATATCTCCGATATTCTGACGAGTTTGTACAAAATCGATGTTTTCCCTAATCGTATGCCAAATGGTTTGTTTTTTGTTGACGTAGAGAGAGCCGTTATGGGGCGCCTTCCCAAGAATGAATGAGGGCCATTGAATAAACCAGGCCTGAATTGGAATTTAGGTTTTTTTAGCATAAAGAAAACTGGTGAATCTGGAGAAGTTTGACCCTTGGCGAAACCCGAGCTCAATATGACGATCGATCCCGCATATGCGTGCCTATAGACTATAGTAACGAAACTTCATGCTGTCCTTGCTACTTCACAGCTCGCTTATAAGGCTTCTGCAAACCTTTACTGGAAACCTATACTTAAAATAAGAACTAGCATGAATATATGGAAGCCTCAACTTGCGACACAAAATAATAACAAAACGATTAGCGGTCGCTTGTTTAGTTCCCTGACCGACACGGGGCTCGCGTTAAAGTTTGCCGCTAAGCGCAAATCATAACAGTAAATAAACTTTAGCTTCTGTAGTTTCACACTTTCGGTAGATCCTTGTGTAGTTAAAAGTTTCGGCTGAAATTATTGCAACTGTTTGAAGTCCTGGCATGTTTTTCGAAAATTAAAATCTCAAGTTCTCGGAGTGTGAATTTTCACGTGCAATCAGTCAGGCGTGAACGTGACAGTCTGACTTTTGATGAGTCTGTCAAATCGCTGAAACTTTCTGGGAATGTGAACACAGTTTTGAAGCCAATTCGTAATTAAAAGACTTGCAAAAAACTCTATACTCTTACTAGGAAACCTCTACTGGGAATGTGGTATTCCTGTTGAATGCAAATTGCGCTTTAATACATTGAAAGTTTTCCAAAACATTGAAGTTCGAAATTAGCATATTACAATCGTCTCATGCCATCAACAATCGCTAAACGCACGTGCAAGTCGAAGACGCGGATCGAACTTCAAGTCAAATCTAAACCGGGAATTTTGAATGATCTGCAAAATCTGGCAAACCAAATACATGTAATAAATTAATAAATACTGCCACAAACAAAATCAAATGGTAAAAGACATCTCAATGTCTGTGAAAGTAAGTAAATTTTTTTTTTTTACAGAAACGCTGTCGAAATAACTTGCCTTGCGCAAATTTTATTTAAGCTTATTAAAAAAGCGGTCATTTCTATTCGGATCTCGAAGTTCTTTCATTGCATTGGTCTTGAAACTTTTTGCGTTGTTTAACTTCTAGCCGTTGAGCCGAAAAGTGGGGCATCAACTTCTTAAACGTTTTGTGCGTTTTTGCGGTTAAGCGAAAAAAAGCGGGTTATCAACTTCGTGCAGGTTCTTTCGATGTTCAAGATAGCGATCGAATCAGGGTTTTGTACAATCAAATCAGCAATTGCTGTGCCTTGAAAAAAGGCAAAAGGCAATATCGTTTTTTAGAAACAGCAATATCGTTTTTCAAAAACAGCAATAACGTTTTTGAAAACAGCAATATCGGCGATATTGCTGAGCAGCAATTGCTCTTAAAACAGCAATTGCTGCTCAGCAATATCGGGGCAATAGCGTGAAGAAGTTTGCGTCTTGACTGTAGATGAATCACCATGGAAACCGAGTAGAGCCTTCATCAGAATAAGAGGCAGTGTTTACACTGGAGATGAGCACAGCTTCGGACATAAGCATTCAGTTCAAGTCTAGCTTTGCTTCCTGTTCCAGTAAGTACAATATATGACAACAGGGTTCCACATAATTGAATTTTTATCACACTCATCAACTGGGCAAGTATATGCCAGAAAACATACTTGCCCAGCCAAAATTTTACTTGCCCTTTCAAAATTGTAAAATCATATAAAAAATGGTGCCATATTAGTATTAAATGCAAAATGTCTTTCATTCCTGTCCAAATGACGGTACTGCCACATCTTGGCACAATCTCATGTAGCTCTTTCTCTATGTTTCTCGTAATTGGATGTTGCTGCAGTAAAAATTACCAGCAGTTGACAGCATGAAAATTGAACCTGCAAACATTTCATTCATGGAAGATACAGCATCACTATTCAAATTGGTGCCCAAGATTATAAGCGAACAAATCTTACAAATGGTTCTTTGTTTTCTGAAAGTACTGAATATTTCGTGAATGGTCTGAATGCAATGACAAGTTCATGAGCTATGATACTTGTCCACAGAGACTTCATAGTCATTTCGGACAATCGGACAACTGCCAATATGGGATCCCTGTGACACCAGCACCGAACAGACTAACTCCTCAACAAGACCAATAATTATTACATGTATTTGTGTTTGAATTCACATCTTGAAGAGCTCAACATGCAAACTGTATTTATTTATTGTTCATATATAAAATTCCTTTGCCTATAAGTTTTAGCTAAAGGCGAGAAACAAAATAATTTACCTGCCAGTGGTACGTATGTGCAACTCATCACACCATCTGTCACGATGTGATACATGTACATGTACATTTGAGCTGCAGATGTCCTGTGCAGGATACATTGGATTTTGACAACTGCCATGTGACCCTGGATCAACCAATGAGTGTACTTTGTATTGAGTGTACTTTGTATCTGGAAAACTTATGGCTATTTAACAATTTATACTGTTTCCTGTTTGGCATTTTTTATTTAGTCTCAATCTTCCCTTTAATGAATTTTACCTACATGTACAATGTAAGTGACAAAATATGGTCTGGTAAGGTAAATGTAAATCAATCCAGTATTTTGACAAGATAGAGCTACATTGTAATATTCTTCTATTTATATATATTAGCACTACAGCATACCACTTTACATCACATTATTTATAATATAGACTTACATTAATTTTAACTTAGTATAATGGATATTTGACTAAATGAGTGACTTGTGACTGAACTCACCAGAGCATTGCCCAAAAATCCCATGCTCTGAAAAGTGAGCTGATTATTCCACAAGACTAGTGTTTGTAAGCCACCTTCCTTCTGTTCTGACAGTCCCTCGCACAGATGACCAAGCCCCATGTCCTGCAAAGTAAAATGCATTCATTTATGTAATTTTTCTTTCATGTAATACCTACAAAAGTTAATATATATATACATGTATGTGATTTTGTGACACTCCAGTCAAGACACCTGTATTTTATTTATGACATTTGGACACAAGGTCACGGGAGAAGAAACAATAGGACTCAAAGTCCCTTACAGGGTTTGTCTCCACGTGAGTACCGGTCAACGAATGGTGGAAAGTGTAGCAAAAAACACATGTGAAAGATAACATATGCAAATAATGAAAAAATGAATGAAAATGTACATGTACCTGAAGAGAATTATTCCTTAGGTCAAGTAACCTCAAGGTTTGGTTGGCCTTCAGAATAGCTCCAATACACTGCCCATCTGAGGGAACGAGTTTGTTGTCTCCGATGAACAAGTCTTTAAGATTGTGATTGGTCTTAACTGAACTAGCTGAAAACCAAACCAAACAATACTCTAATGTTAGATACCATTTAACTTTCTCTACTCCTGAGCTACAACTGTAACTACCACTTTGTGCAATGGTTCGACTATCAGGGCTCCCTTTCACCAGGAAACAAATTATGGTATAGACTTTTTCCCGACTATAATTTATATCTAAGTTTCTTGCTGACCTTAAACTCAATGATGCACATGGATTTTGTTTCTTTTGAAACTACATTATTTTTTAGATTTTATTGTTTCAGCCTTTTTAGTTTTAAATTTCTAGATGTTTAATACCGTATTTACCCGTGTGTAAGCCGCACCTTTTCACCCAAAATTTTCGTTCAAAATCGGGAGTGCGGCTTATCTACGGGAACACCTAGAAAGGAGACCTAACATTAACATATATTTACATGTATCATGAACCTGAATGAAGCTTTTATTATGCGACGGTGCGTATATTACAATCAGGTTCAAATCGCATCAGATCGTGTGGCTTATCTACGGGAACACCTAGAAAGGAGACCTAACATTAACATATATTTACATGTATCATGAACCTGAATGAAGCTTTTATTATGCGACGGTGCGTATATTACAATCAGGTTCAAATCGCATCAGATCGTGTAATATAGCAATTTAAGCATAATCATTGGGGAAAAAACACGCACTTTCAAAGAGTTAAAGCAAAAACTCTTCTAAGACCCACCTTAGACCTAATATATTAGAATTTCGTGAATATTTAAACGTGATTAAGCTTATTTACCTCCAAAACAGGCTGATTCGCAGCGGTTGTCAAAGCATGCATCTAAACAACCAGGTATTTTTTGCAATTTTACACGTGGGAGATTGGCACTAGTTAATGAAAATCCAAGATGGCGAACCTGACCTACTCGTGCAAGTATTGTTTCGCCAGAAAACCTTTCTTGCTCTAGCGATTAAAGGAAAGCGGTTCCTTGGAATTGTTGTTAGTTAATTGGGGAATAAATGCGGAAGAATTCTGGAGTGATTTAAAGACTGCAGGTTAAAATATACACAAGAAATGACAAGGCAAGTTGAACCATATTCGATCGAATTAAAGTTGTGATTATTTATTTATGACAATATGATGAAGTTTTGCTTCAAGTACGAGTGTTTATGAACTCCAACAAAAGATTATCTTTTTTTTAAGAAGTTTGGCATCAAGTACAAGCATTTATGAACTCGGACAAAAGATTTTCTAATTATTTTTTGTATTTTTCAAAAAAAGTTTTTTTCCTAAATTCAAGCTTCAAAACTTGGGGTGCAGCTTATCTACGGGTGCGGCTTATACACGGGTAAATACGGTAGTTTAATATTTCTTGATGCTTGTTTAACCTGTTACAGGTCCTCCCTGATGATGGGAGGTTCTTGTATAAAAAAGTTACCATCATTTGCATCTAAGCATGAAGGTGAAGTAATATGGGTAACAATTTGTTGCAACTTGTTGAGCAACAATGTTGCATTGCAAGTTGCAGCACGATGTTGCTCGTATTACTACCAATCGAGCAACTTGCCACGCAACAAATTTCCGTGTTGCAAGTTGCAGAAACATGCTGCAGAAAATAGAAGTCACTTCTATTTCTGCAACATGTTGCTGCAACTTGCAACACAGAAATTTGTTGCATGGCAAGTTGCTAGAGTGGGTGGTAATACGAGCAACATAGCGCTGCAACTCACAATGCAACTCACAATGCAACTCACAATGCAACATTGTTGCACGACAAGTTGCAAGAATTGTTTCCCGTATTACTTCACCTTGAACATGTGAGGCGAAAAAACATGTTCTAACTGTATCAAACATAACCTGATTTGTCATCAAACTTTCGAAGTTTGAAGGTGAGGATATTTATGATAAACACAGTAAACAAATACAGCCATAACTTCAAACAAGGTGTGCCTTTATTTCGGGACTTAAGAAATAAAGTGGTAGAGCTGATTGGAGAATTATAGTTATGGGAAGTGAATAAGTTGGTATTAAGAGCATAAAAGTTCGTAAGCACACCTTCAATCTTCGAAAGGTTGATGACTTATCACGTTACATTTGATACCCAATTAGAACATGTTTTCTTCTCACATGTTCACGCTTACATTTGTATATGCAAATGATGGTAAAACCCTATGTCGACCGTTATGCTTTTTCAAGCTTGAAAGTGTAAAAACAATAATATTGTATTGTTTTAGTATTCTCAGAAGGTATGCAACAATAGCTACACCCTCGCAAAGCATAATGGTCAACATAGTGTCTTTAACTATTATTATCAGGGGTAGCATTACTGGTAATGCAGAAATTCTGCATTTTGACACAAAATTATTCCTAAAAATGCATTTTATGAATTTCAATGCATCCCTGGGATACATAATATACATGTCCTTCATGATAATTTTAATTGTTGTATAACATATTAGTTTATGTATTGCCCTCTGGTTACCAAGCTTTTGCAATCCAGTTTTTGCTAATATACTTCCCCTACATGTATGCATGCCCTTCATAGCCCCAGTAAATACTTTGACAGCTTCAAATTGAACACTTTCAATTAGCTCAGATTCACCCAGTGGGTAGGAAATTTGGGATGTTTGAAAGGTGTGGTACAATTTTGATTTTGCATAGCCTGACATGATTTTCCACTTCATGGCATGTTAGGTCACTTGGTTATTATGACAATGCCAGGTACCTGTAGGTAGTGCTAAGGAGGAGCCATAATTTTTTTATGCTCGTTAAATGGGACCCCAAACCAAAACGATCTATGGGTCCCATGTTCCAAAGTACATAGTTCTAGTGCTAGTCCTTATTATAATTACAAGAAAGTTCCCATACCAAGCAGGAACAGTGATCGTCCTGACAAGTTAGTGGCCTCCATGTGAAGAACACTCAAATGGCAGTCAAGTCTCAGTGATCTGCCTAACAAAGGTATTGACTGTTCTGTCCAAAATGTGTGTCTGATGTCAAGGTACTCAAGGCATGGAGTCTAGAAAAGGAAAACAATAAATCATATTCACAGTTAGAAAACTATCATTTGAAAATTAATAGAACAGGGTTAGTTATATTTTGTACTCTGACAAAAACAAGACTGGAGCTGTAGAATGCAAAAAGCTACAGAAATCATGAGCATCATCAACTACATGTATAATATTTCCACTGTATACATGTAATTTCAATATCAGAACACATTCTTTGAAATGAGGTACAATGCATGTATGGAAGCTACATACAGATGTACCTTTGTATGCAATAAATTATGAAACATTTATAAAAAAATCATCAGAAATTTCATCTGCAGGATGGTAGCTACATGTACATGTAGGTTGCCAGGCTTTTGAAACTTTTGCTGCCTTCTTTAAATGTACATGTATGTACAATGTAGTTAATAACTACATTGTACATACATGTACATTTAAAGAAGGCAGCAAAAGTTTCAAAATAATTATTGGATCCCTTAGGAAAAAACCTACCCTGTTACATCCCTGTAACAACCCCTGAAAAGGGTGTTTGCAACCCTGTTTTGTTCTCACAGGGTTGAAAACAGGCTGTTGCATGGTTGTGAGAGGGCTGTGTAGTTTAATCAGTTAAAAGATATACAGGGCTGTGACATGGCTGTACTAAAAACAACCCATTAACAAGGCTTTAGCAGGGTTAATCCACTGAGTTGAAAACTGTTTGCAGGGCTGAAGCAGGGTGGTCAGAAAAGCAGACAGTGAAACAGGGTTGTCTCGGGGTGGTTGAACAAATTCAGCAAAATTATTTAATGCATACATATGTATATTTAACAATTATTCACTGAAGTCAAAGTGACCATTTACGAAATTTACCGATACAAAGTTGAGGTAAATATTCACCAATATAGTCACTCAGAGACTGAAGTGAATTAGTATAATTATTTTCATCAGTAAATATCAGAGAAATTAAAACTACCGGTAGACAATAATAGTCTGACTTAATTCCAACCCTTTTATAAGTTTTACATGTGCGCGTGACAGGATAGTTTTGTGACAAACATATTTTGCATAATCATGTGAACCTATGTATGGTTCATTGCACAAACCGACTTGACACATGATGACTACTTGTGGCTTGATCGTGACGAAGTAAACAGGGTATTGTAATGCAGTGCTGAACTGGCCATGGAAAGATAATAATTACGCAAAGCAATACAATTTACAATACAAACAATACTTTATTTTACCTCGATGTATGGGGCTTATCAGGTTCCTAGTGTAACAGCTGTCAACCGAAATACTAATAATAAACAATACTACAATTCCAGTAGTATAAACTTTATAGTTATGACTGCAAAAATCCTAGCCACGTATTATGCACCTATCAATGTCAACCCCCAGGGGGGAGAGGCCGGGCAGATGTGGGGCATTTGACTTTTTGTGAGAATTTTTGGTCAAAATCCCCACCCTGGGGACTAAATTCTCGGTCAAAACGGATCAAATCCCCCACCCTTGTATGAAATTGATTTACACATATCCAAGGAGTATTTGGAATGATCTATAGTGAATAGGAATGAAGCGTTGAAGTATTAAATTAATTTATATTTTTAATGTGAACTGGACGGTAAACCTACCTTTTAGACGAATCCAAGATGGCCGACAAACATTTAGTACCAGTCCCTGTCTTCCAAAAGTCAAATGTCCCCACCCTGGAGTCCAGTCTCCTGTTCAAATTCCCCAGGGTGGAGACACCAAGAACGGTCAAATACCCCACATCTGCCCGGCCTCCCCCCCCCTGGGGGTTGACATTGATAGGTGCATTAGCGTCAATCAAATAAATTTCTTAAGGCTGTATTTACCCTCTGTATGATATGACTTTAACGAGTCTTTGCTCCAAAATCCTATCCTCTTCGAGGTTTTCTTGACAAGCATTTAGGTGCTGAATAAAGAAGCTTGGATCCAAAAGCTTTCTCAAACAGTCAAAGTGATACCAAGGAAAATGGCCGCCATATTCTTGTTGCTAATCGTGGCCCTATGTCACGTGACTATAATACGTGCTCTGATTGGTGCATATTACAGAGGCAGGAAAACAAACCAGTTTTTTCCAGTTTTGTTCACTGTGGAGTTGGGTCAGAGCGCAGTGTTGTGTGTTGAGTCCGGAGAAGCATTGAACCGGAATGACTGAATGAGCTTTTCTCCAGCAGTTCAGGGTTCCAAAGGATCACTCCAAGCCACTGTAAGTGTACAAGTTCACTGACAGTAATCATTTAACTTCAATAACCGTGTTTTTTTCTTTAGACTTTCATCTCCTTTCATTGACATTGTGCTGCTAATATTATTAAACACAGACCTCAAAAACAACGTAACAGGCTAGGAAATCCGCTAGCAAGGTAAAGGTTTGAGTATTAAGAAATAAATGCCAGGAGTGAAATGGTTGTTTGCAAGGGAGCCTACACAAAACATCTTAGGAAATTTGCACCTCGAAATCGGTGCAAGAATCCGGGTGCAAACATGGCGCGAAATACAGTGTTTGTATGGGAATTCAATGTCAAATAAAATCCGTAAAATCGATTTTCGGAAATATTCATCAGATACAAACTTAAGATACCAGGTATAAGATTAACTGATCGAAATTTGAGGGACGTAGCTGTGCTGGGTAGCGTGCAATCGTGTTTTCAGTTTGCCATACATTTCGTCATTTGTGAGTCAAAGTCCGCGGGCTTTTCAGGGTAATGACTTATCTCCTTGTAAACAGTCCCTTAGATAATCACAGCTAGATAATTAGTTTAATTCCCTAGATACCACTGTTATTTCGAGGTAGCAAAGGCTAGTCGCATTGATGGATTGATTGCCGGTTTGCCTATACGCCAAAATACGGTTATAGCATCTGCGTAGTGTGTTATGTTTTCCGAGATCTCGAAAACACAGACCTCGAAAACGGTGCAATTTTCCTAACCTAAGTTACTGTCCTAAGATGTTAAAAAAATTTGTGTAGGCTTCCTTGCAAACAACCATTTGTTTCTTACTCAAGCCTTTACCCTGCTAGCTGATTGCTTTGCCCGTGTTATGTTTTTGGGGTCTGGGGTGTCTCGAAAACCCCACTAACTTCAATTTTTGTTTTGTTTTCAACATTAATTGACTTCCTCTTCCTCAATAATTAACTCGTAAATATATAAAGTTAGTATTAAATAATAAAACAACAACTCATTTGTGGCTGCCAATGGGGAAGTGGGTAATGAAATGCTCATTGAAGTTTTGTATGCCCCAGTACTGCAGGAGAATAGCACGTAGCAAATGAAGCCTACGGCCCAGGGGGATGCTGACAATGGATGGATGAGGGAGTTGGGCCTCAGCAACAATCCAAGTGAAAGCACTCCTGGGTAGAGAGGAGGGAGTTGGGCCTCCTCTCTGATTGGAGGGAGTTGGGCCTCCTCTAACCTAGGTCCAGGCAGTACGGATTCAACAAACACTTTTAGCTTCAAACTGCCTTTGACTATCTACAAGACTGACAACCAAGTGACCACACAGGAAAGACTCTCAGCCTATTTTTGAAGCAAAATTCAGTACATTGGGAATTTCGTGTACATTTAGCTGGAATTATATACCTTGTCTAGTCTCCCCAAGGCCCTCTTGCAGCTGACTGGAGAAACTAGCTCTTATAGGGAAGGACCCAAAAGACATTCACATATTAAGTGGTTTGTTGAAAATATGCAGTCAACTGGGAAAGTACTGTACAGAAAATTACAGAATGCAGTTGTAATATAATTCAGTTTACCTAGTATTTATAATTATTGACCTTTTCTTTGCAGTACTTTCTGAACTGACTGCTCATTTTATTACTGATTTTTATCATTGATATGTACTGAATCGATCCAACCATTTTGAATATTAGGATTAATACAGTGCATGTGAGTTGCCAGGTTTACTGTGTATGTAAAACTGAACTTGTTATGTTAAACACAATTCAACTAAAGCATCAAGTTGTTTTCACTTAGCTTACTTTATTTTTAGCCACTGAATTGAATTGAATATCTCATGAAATTGAAATAACAAAAGTACATGAACCATTGAAAATGATTATTATGAATATTTCATAAACACTTACAAGCTAATTGATTTGTTCATTCCCTGATGTTCATGATTTTTATGAAATATATATTTCATGAAATAATAGAATATTATTTTCATGAATATTAATTTTGATGATGAGGTGTTTTATTTATGCTGTATCATGCCAGGAAGTACATGCATGGATCAGTACAGTAAGGTAACAATATCAAACAAACAACCTTTATATCCCATACAACAGGGTAGCAACAGCCCTGATTACATACTTGGGCTGTTACAGTGTATGAACAGCGTTGCTACAGGGTGGCTGACCTGGTGCCAATTTACGGGCTGTAACAGGGCTGTAACAGCCCTGACTTCAACTTGGGCTGTTACAGTGTACGAACAAGGTTGTTACAGGGTGGTTACCAGGTGCCAATTTACGAGCTGTAACAAGGTTGTTACCCAAAAAAATACTGGGCCTGTGACAGGGTTGTAACAGGGTTGTAATAAGGCTTTTAAATTGTTTGCTGCTGGGACATTACACAGGGCTGTTACAGTGTACGAACAGGGTTGTTACAGGGTGGTTACCTGGTGCCAATTTACGGGCTGTAACAAGGCTTTCAGTGGGTATTAACGGGGATGCAACAGGGTTATCAATGCAGCCCTATTCCAGGGGTGCTACAGGGATCTTACAGGGTAGTTTTTTTCTTAAGGGATGAAGCCACTTTTCCTTTTTATATAGAGCAAGTGCCTTCTCCAAAGATAATTGTTGCCAGTGTGAATACCAAGTCCCCATGATCAGTAAAATGGTTGCAGCTTACTAAGGGCCTTTCATTTGACTTTAGAGAAGGGGGGGGGGGGGGGGGGGTGGTTTGGGTGATTTTGAAAAAAAAATCCTGCAAACCAGCTGTCTTGGAATCAAATTTCTTGCAACTACAAAAGCTCCACTTGAGGCTTTGTATTTGAGCAAAAAAATTCCTGCAGCGACACAGCCAAACAAAAAATATTGAGCACAGACATGATTACCCACCCTACCCCACTCCCCCTCAAAAGTCAAATGGTTGGCCCCTTAGAACACTGATATGCTTTTTAGGTATGATAACGATAGTCAATGGACTCTTTGAAGATGATGCTCAAAGATAAGAGATAAAGCAATTCATAGTTCTGACTCAAATAGCAAACCAATCAGAGTGTAGCAGTTATCTCACAGGAATATAATTATCATGTCCCACAAACAAACACAGACTGGCTATTCTTAGAAAGGTTTTTTAGCATATCACAAGTTTGATGATGTACATTTGTACGATTAGAATACCTCAAATTTAAATAAGGCACAAATGTTTCTGGTAAAATCTGATGGCAATTACAGACTGTGTGGGATGTTGCAACTTACAGTAACTACAGTAAGAGGCATTGGAGCACCACTCCAAGAAATCCAGATTTGGAGTGTGGGCAGTATTAAATTAAAATACATCACAGAAAGATGTAATCTGCTTACCAACTTGATAGCTCTACACACTGCTTGCCATCCCCTTATCCTAATCTTGTTATTGTATGCTAAGTTTAGTCTTGAGGCAGTATGGTAGAACTCAACCATTTCAAGTAAAGATACTGTACCCTGCAATAACAGAAAAATAGAGAGCAAATAAAAGAATAAAAGATGGTTCTTCATGTTCTATTACAAATTAATATTCAAATTTCGTGCATTGCACAAAATCCCTAGCCTGAATTTCTCCGGTTCATTCTTCCCGAGAGAGATGTCTGAATCCAATAGCCGATAATGCCATCCAGTGACATCAAAGCTGATTAAAATTTTAATTTATGCAAATAAAACTGCCATGCGACTGCGGCTGTATGAGAGTTCATTGGGTCACAAAAACAAAGCTCTCGCCTTGAGAAATTATTTGAGATTATGTCAAAATTAAAACCCTACCTATCTACATCCCATTTGCTTCTCAAGTGTCTCTTAAATGTATGATGTGAAAGCCTTTTTAAAGCAACAAATCGTTCAGTAACATTTGAGGCCTTTGTCTTCAGTTTACTAGTAAAGTCTCTCAATCTGCCATTCGGTTCGAGACAGGGAGAGATTACCTTTGTAAATTTGTAAATAATGCAGCAGAAAAGTAGAAAAGCATCGAAGGATATTTGGAGAATTTACAAAGAAGCTCGAAGATACTTTTACGGGAAAGAACAGTTCCTTGAAGAGAGTAGCAACAACCCCGCGAACGTGACTGGCGACATGAAAAAACGTACATGTTTACAGAACAACTGGCCGGTTATTTTGCAGGACACTTTCAATCCATTTCCAGTTGTTTTCCTTACGAATTTAAGGTCTTTGCCAAAGACAAGCACTCCATTGAAACTCATTAACGATCAACCATCGCGAGTCCAAAACAGAAACAAAAAATCATGCCATCTTCTCTGATAACTTACTTAAGATAATTAAGCGAAATTATAAAATATGAACCAATCAAAGATCACTACCAGTTTTCTGGTAGTGACGTCACTGGACGGCATTATCGGCTATTGGATTCAGATGTCTCTCTCGGGAGGAATGAACCAGAGGAGACGGCTGAAATTCAGGCTACAAAATCCCAACAGGTGATTGGCTAATGAGAGTGCATTATTGGTGAACAAAGCACTCAACCCAGATCCTCTCTTACCTACGGGAAGGGAGACCCGATACAAGTGAGCCAGCCCGGCTTTGCTATAATGTATTTGGATGGCTTGGAAAACCTCATTCCAATCGCATATTTAACAGTGAAAATGGCAGACAATCACTAGAAATGCAACATCAGGATTATATTTTGAGGTACAGTACAGCCGTAAAATAATGCACGCGCAAGAAGTGGCGCAAGTAACTTCTTGCGACGCAAGAACACGCAAGCTGCCGCAAGAAGGCCTAAACCAACTTTTTGCGCTTTAGACGCAAGAACTACTGAACCGCAAGAAGTTCAGGCTGAAGCGCAAGAACTAAATATTTTGAGCTTATCCGCAAGAAGATGAAACGCAAGAAGTTGAAGTCTTAACGCAAGAATGAGCTCGGCAAGGACGCGGCTGTTTTCGTACGCTAAGATTTATGTTTCCAACTTCAGATATCGACGTTCAACTTTTATTTCCCTCTTTCTAGAGTAAGATAATCGAAAAGCGAATATACAATGTACATGTATGTATCTCAAGCACTCGGCTGTTTTAGCAGGCAAGTAGAATAAATATTGAAACACTTGAGGGAAGTGAAAAATTGTTTGAGATACCGCGAGTTCCAGGATATTAGTTAGTGATAGTATTAAAGACTCAAATCACGATGAGCGGCAAACATCTGGCCCGGCGGGAATGTTTTTTTGTCACTCTATCGCGTAGCAATGAAACGGTGGTATTAAACTAAACTTTTGAAGCTATCAGTCTTCAAATCCATAATGAATGTTCCTTGATGGTCTTGGCTATCTAATGGCCACCAAAACGTTATAATGGATGGCTCGCCATTGACCAAATTAATAATTACCGAAGGGTCACCAAAATAAAGATTGCGTGGGATTGCGTTACTAAACACCGTCCTGTCGTTAGTTCGGTGTTTTTATTTCATCTGATTTTAACTTTAGCTTTTGTAGATTAATACTTAATAGATCCGTCAATCATTCAGTATTTTTTAAAGTCATCTATTGCATATGTTTTCAATTCAAGAATCCAGCTTTTCGGTGATACAATGATTCTCCGAGTTCACGTGTGCTTTCAGCCGTGGAGACTGATTGTCTGGTTTTTGACACAAGAGTACCGCGAACTTTGCGGAAAGTGTGATTTTATTTAGTTGTAGTTTAAAAATTATGCACCACAAGCTTCTCACCTTTACTGGAAAACGATAAATTCTAGCAAATAAATATTCTGGAGTTTATTTTTGTATTTAATGTGGCTCCGTTTTCAAAGTGACCGAGTCTTGAATGTGTGACATTTTCCGCGAACTGATTTGAATAATCAGTTCAATAATCAGTGTTTGTTTTGCTTTGAGATCGTACCAAAAATTATTTTCCTACCAAACCAAATGTTTTGAAAGTTTTGTTTTACTTACGGATCTGAATAGTTTCTACCTGATGTGAAAACTGGTTTGAGTCTATTCTGTCAAATCGATACACTGGTGAATACGTTTTTTGGATATTTTAATTTGTTGTCTGATTAATATAATAATTTGCATGAGATCGTACCGAATCTTCTGGAGTTTTGATTTCAGCTTCTTCGTGAGGAGTTAATAAAACATTGAAGTCTGCGGGTATCCAGCTAATCTCTACTTCAGTTTAAGATATTAAAGTAAACTTTCATTGTTCTCAAAGCGCATAAAACACAAACATGTTCTCATTTGCCACGTCTTGCATGTTCTTCAGCGTTCTTGCGGGTCTTCTTAAAGTTTACCTTCTTGCGTCTTCTTGCGGGTTGATCTTCTTGCAGAAAGAACTTCTTGCGGGTTGATCCTCTTGCGGAAAGAACTTCTTGCGGGTCTTAAGTTCTTGCGTTAGTTCAGTAATTTCAAGCGCAAGCTGCCCGCAAGAACCTGTTGGCTTGCGGACGCAAAAAGAAGTTCTTGCGCGTGCATTATTTTACGGCTGTACTGTATATGTTGTGGTTCAAATATTACCTCTGGTACAAATATATTTGAACCAGTACAATTTTTTTGAACCAGTACAAATTTTTTGAACCAGTACCATTTTTTTGAACTGGTTCATTTTTTTAAGATTCTAAAAAGAAAAAAAAAATCCACCCACCCCTCCCCTACAAAATAATTTTTGTCAACCCTCTCTTCCCTCTAATTTCTACCCTCCCTTCCCCAGTCCCATCCTCCTTTTCCCGTGTCCCCCCTGAGACACGTTACTATACCACTTACCTTGACGGTCACCCATCCACTTACTAACCTCGCCCGGTTGGGCTTAACTTGAGACAGTATTACGAGGAACGCCTGGTAGATGATAGTCCAGTCGATTAACGCACTGCGCCACAGAAGCGCTTGTTGATTTTTACACCACCGTTTATTCTATAGGTGACTAATCGTCGAACACAGTCCCTCTACTTATGCTAATTTGTTTCCAGTCTCTTAATTTTATTCACACTTGCGCACTGCTAACAAAATCGGACTTGGAAATAAAATTACATGGACGACAACACGGTCTGTATAATATTTAACAGCATTTGTATGGTATTTTTTAGTTTTCCATGTACAACGTAAATCTTGAATAAAACTCGACAAAAACCTATACAGTGTCTTCTTGTGTTCCTTAACTATGTCTGTGCCATGTTACAGCGAATTTCAGCTTGGGCTACTTGTGGGAAAATTATGCTGGAAATTTTAAACTAACTAAAACCCTACCCTGAACCATAAAAAAAACCTAACCGGTCAGTAAACAAGGTCTTACCCACCTAGAGCTAGGGTTCTCAAGAAAAACTCACAAACTCAACCTCCCTCTACGCCCGTGTGAAATCGTTTGCCGAAACTGAACAAACTGTGTCAACCGAGCCGACTTTTACAGAATAATCACAGCTGCGGCTGAGCTAAAAAAAAAAGCATTTGAACTGATAAAAAAAAAATGGTACTGGTTCAAAAAAATGGTACTGGTTCAAAAAAATGGTACTGGTTCAAAAAAATGGTACTGGTTCAAAAAATTTGTACTGGTTCAAAATTTTTGAACCAAAGATATAATTGAACCACAACATATACATTGGCATAATCGCTCGCTGGAAATGGCTGATTTGCAAGAGCTGGAAGTACAATAAGTCAACATGTGTGGCAATGAACAAAAGTTTCTATGACACTCTAGTAGTCTTATTGAAGAAATGGGTTTTATTTCCAATACCTAACTGTGTCAATAAGAGGAGCAAATGAAGCGAGAATTCAGTGGATGGTTCAAAAACCCAGGATTTTGGATTTGGAAAATGTTTGCATCAGAGCCAAGCACATGGAGGCTGGTTTGAAGATTTCAATTCACTGGAATCTGCAGGTTAGTCGATCATTATTGAATGGAAGAAACTATTCAATAAAAGAAAGTAGGCTGTCTAGGAATTAAGCCAGCTAAATACTTGATATTTTAATACGTGGCTCCAAGAGAAATGTTTTTGAGCTAAAATATACAATCATATTGATTCAATTGAGTTCGCAAGGTGGCTTCACTTAATTGTCTTTGTTTTCATTCTGTCAACTTCATTGACCAAATGCCAAAGTAATTTTTTATTTTCAAAGTTCTCTACCTGGATATTAAAAGTCCTGTTTTCATTTTTATTGTCTATTGAAATGACATTTTAATTGTGGAGATACATGTATTTAAGAAAAATGTTTTTATTCATCTGGAATATTTGACTTCTGTATTAAATTGTTATTGACAACTGATTAAACTCACTGCTGACAGTGCACTCAGTTTGAATATTAAAAGGGTTAGGTTTGTGCTTTATTGGCAAATACATGTATTGTCACTTGGAGACTGTATGATGAACTTGAAAAAATCCTTCATACTGCATTCTGCCTCCAGCCTCATGCAGTTTTCATTATTTTTCGTTCATCGTACAGTCAGCGTGTGCCTGTATTTGCCGATAAAGCACTGATATCAATCTCTAACCCTTAATTAATGTTTAAACTTCATGCATAATACAAAATCCGGGCATGTGACTTGCTAATGATAGTGCATTAATTGGTGAACAAAGCACTCCTGACACCTATAATGCACTCAACCCAGATCCTCTCTTACCCTTTGAGAAAATTCTCAAGTTGTTGTGTAAACCTGAGGAAGGGAGACCTGATACATGTCCAACCGCATATTTAATAGCAAGAATGGCAGATAACAGTAACAGGTACATGTAACAGCAGGATTGAATTCTTGGAAATGGCAGATTTGAAATCATTGCAAGTAGAAACAAGTTATGCAGTGAACAAATACCGGCTTTGCAAGCTTTTAAAACACTATAGTAGTCCTACTGAAGATGTGGCTTTATTTCCGAGACCTTACTCTGTCAATAAGAAGAAAACATGTGGCGAGAATTCAGTGGATGTGTCAACAGTCCAGGAATTTTCAATTTGGAAAGTATTTGCATTGGATTTGGAGTGAGTATGGAGGAGTGATTCAAGATTTCAATTCCTATGCAAACCACTGGAATCAGGTTAGTCATTTTCGATTGAAAGAAATTCTCAGATAAAGTAGACAGACTATGAGTTAAGCCGGCTAAAGACTTGATATTTGAATGCATGGCTCCAAGAGAAACATTTTCGAGTCATGTACAATACTGATTCATTTGAAACTACAAGACGGCTTCTCACTGACTGAACACCGAAAGTAAATGATTCTTTGCAAAGTTATTTACTCAGTTAGAATGATAAAATAATTCCTGTTTTCTTCATTGTCTATTGAAATAACATTTCTTTGTGGAGATATTTTCGAAAATTATTTCATTCAGCCGAAACCTTTGATTTCTTTTGAATTGGTTATTAACAAGTACTGATTTCAGTTGAAACACACTGCTGTGCACTCAGTTTGAATATTAAAAGGGTTAGAGACTTTATGTTTGTGTTTTATTGACAAATACAGGCACTTGCTGACAGTACAATGAACTCAAAATTTCTTAATACTGCATTCGGCTTCATGCAGTAGTCATTAATTTTCATTCATCATACATTGTACAGTCAGTATGTGCCTGTATTTGCAGATAAAGAATGCACATCAGTCTCTAACCCTTAAAGAAGTCTATTAGTCTACGTATATGTAGTTATGATATTGAATCATGTTTGCCGCGTAGCACTAGTAAGTGTAAAGAATGTAATATATAAAGTGGTAAGCTGTAGTGCTAAGTGTGCACGCCCTACGAGGGAAAGAGAAAAAATCTCTGACCCAAGTGGGACTCGAACCCAATGACCTCCAGGTTACATGTCTGGCGCTCTACCAACTGAGCTATCAAGTCAGATGAGAGCAATCGTGGGTACAGGTACGTTATATGGGGTCACGGCGTAGTCTACGTAGCCTACTCTCAATACATATGCTTCACTTGTCGCGCACAAAGGTTTCATTACGAGGCTCTGGGGTAAATTAATTTTTTCTTTTCTCTTTTCACAAATCACTGAGCATTATACCTCAAGACTCATATTGAAGCCTTTGTGCGTGACAAGTGAAGCATTATTAATAACATTATCGATAGTTGGCTATTAACACTATTACGTACTACCCTCTGTAAATAAAGCCGTTATTAAAATTATTATTATAAACCAAGCATGCTGAGCAGCCAATGAAATTGCATGTTCTTAGGATGCTCCTGTAACTTATCAAACTCATTAATAATTCATGAGGGGAAAACAAAGGAAATCAATGTGCAATATGTGATCTGTAAATCTGATACAAATTTAGTCCTGATTTGCATTAACTTTTGCTTCGATTTTCTCGGCCGAAATAAATAAATAAATAAACAAATCAATCAATAATTAGATAAACAAACAAACAAACATCCACAAAGAAACAAACACACAAACAAATAAACAAGAAATAACCTTATAAACCCAATCTGCAGTGGTGATTACTGTTAGTACCTCATCATCCAAACTGGTGTTCTCAAGGTCCAGTGTTCTGGTTCTTACTCTCCTAAACACCTCTTCAAGTGTCTCACAACTCTTGATGTCTAACTTGGTTCCTGTAAAAGGAATGAAAATTCTAGGGATTTAGGATACATGTAAATTAATAATAAAATTATTTAATTGACTGTATGTCTGTTTCAGGCAGACAGTGAAGACTGAAGCAGACAGTTTTGACACCAGGTCCAACTGTCCATCTTACAGGCTACTACAGTGTCACATTGTACTTTGAGAAAAACAGTTAAAGTGATTCAGAACAATACAGCTAAGCCAATCTGACCACCTACTTCAGTGTGCTCACTGAAATTTTGTAACTTAGGCTCCAAGGACCCACAAAGACGAAAAATGCGGGCATTTCATAGAAACAATGGGTCATTATACAATGTAGGAGTTTTATTAGCATTATTTGAACATAATATAGGTATTTTTATTCAATTTCACAACTTGTTTTACCATTTTTTACCTTTTACAATAAGTTTAACAGCTAGTTTTAATGTTTTGCACCCTTAGAATGCTTGGGTATATTTTTAGGGCAACAATTTTTTTTCGGGGTAAGGGGGGGGGGGGGGATGCAAGAATCCCTTAATGGCGTAGTCTGGTTAGAGGCTCCATTAGAAGACACTTGCACATGTAGATTGTTACCAAAGTACAGTACAATTACAATAACATCTAATGGGGGACTCACCCCTCAGGTCAATAACATCTATTCTGTCATGGAAGTTGTCACATGCCTTGTAAAAATAAAACATAATAACACTATTAAAGCCATTCTAAAAATACTCTACCCATTAACTAAAAAGTTTTAGCTTGATCAATAGTCTGAGTGTGTAGATCCTGGTTCTTTTAATGTTTTTATAATAATTATGCATACATTGTACCTGTAGTCTCACTGTGGTTTTCACCGAATTTGAAATTTGATTTAAATGTGTTATAAGTCTACATTATTAATCATTCTTGAGGCTAGAATGTACATGTAGTTTTGTATTTGTGGAAATACCTGTTAGTAGACTGATCAGTGTATAATCTGTGGCCTTGTTAGTTTTATTAAATTGCACTACATTGCCCAAGGGCAGACACTTTTTAAGTGATCATTGTTTTGTTTTTGTCCTTAGGAGATCCTTGATATTCTTAATTTAGAGAAAGGAAAACCATGTCATGTAGTCATCATAGCCCCAAGGAATTCACATCTCAAATGTTTAGAGACAGGTTTTCACACCTTGAGATCCACTTCCATGACTGGGGTTTACATGTAAATCAGTCTCTTGGCTTAAAATGTGGAATACTAATTACTGGACTTGATGTAGAGATTTATAGCTAGGTTGAGATTATGTGGATACAAAAAATATATAAAAATCTAAAACACAGATTTAGGGCTGAGGATGTTAATTGTAATATTTAAATATTGTTTTCCTCCTGTTTTCCTCCCTCTATAAAAATCAAAATAATTTTTATGAGTCAAGTGTTTTGTGAAGAGAATATCTGAAGACAGTACAGAGTGGGTGTGGAGATACATCATTAGCACTTTGGTGCTATTCTGAAAAAAAGAGATCTCAAGAGATCTCAAGAGCCAATGAAATGTAAAAAAATCAAAGTACATTTAGCTAAGATACTGCACTTTACCTCCAATTGCTTAACAAGCTTTTCACACGGTTTCACCTTCAGCCTAGTGCATACGTTTCTATAGGCATTAATGACTTCTCCACTTGTTGCATTCCCAGCTGGCAATATGAAAATACATGTTGTTAATCACCTTTCCCACAAACCTTTCCAAAATTAAACAAATAAAGGTGTTCAGAATCCAATGATTAATATTTTATTTCTTCAACACAGTTTCAACTACATGTAGGAACCTTAGAAGACTTCACTGTAATCAAACTAAATATTAAGTAATGCTCCAGCTAAGAACAATAGCACTGAACGGCACGGAATGTAAAAAGGTGTTAATTTTCTATTCTTCTTTCTCGTTATTTCATTGGTTGATACTCATAAATTCAATAGGAAACCATTGATATACATTAAATATTTTTTGTAATATATTTTCATTTGATATTTTTTTGAACTTTTAATTTATTTTTGATGAAACTCACTATGGTTTAATTTTGAAGAATATTGCATGTAGGAAAAGTTCTCATATTTGCTACTGAAAGATCTTTTATTTTCTCCCTTTCCGAATGGCTGGATGGTGGGCCTTCTTTGAGTTTTCACAGTAAAAAGATCGAGCCAATAGCATAAACATATACTTTATGGGTGTAGTTTTGACTGTAGACATCTCATACAGCACTTAAGACATATTCAAGCAAAATCGTACATGTATGTGGGATATGCCAATTGCCACAACCTATTATCTTTTGCTGTAGTTTTTAGCTGAATCATCAGAGTATTAGCTGCATTGGAGTCATTTAAAGGGGCAACGTCAATCCCAAAAGGATAGGTTTCTCCTGACCAAAGACAAAAATACCAACACAGATTATCAAGAGGATGTTCCTACATTGTAATCTTAAGATCAACACACAAGCACATATGCGGTGGAATGGTTCTAATTAGCTAGCCCCAGTCTACTTTATTTACTTTACACCCAGCTTACATAAAATTAGACATTATATTTGAGTCAGATCAGAACCACGATTACTGAATAATCCTAATACATCCCCTTATACACAAGATGCTCATTACATATTCGACTAATCTAGCGAAATCTGATTGGCTAGCTGGCACTTGGCAGCACAACAATAGACAGTGTTTCCTTTCGATTAGACACTAATTTCTCTTTTCCTTCGTCCACTTCGCTACACTTGTTTACTCATCCAAAGAGAAATGTCATTTTTCCATGGCTACTAGAGAAAATATGAGACTATTTTGATCAAGGATGGCAAAGATTAGAATGGACCACAATCAAGTTGCCAGATTTGTAATCCATTTTAAACTTTGCCATTCTTAATTAAAACACTTTGAAAAGCATATGAGGATATTCACATGGCATTTCTCTTCTACTCAGGGTGTCATAAATTTTTTTATGAAACGTGAATGGTTAAATTCCACTGAAAGTGCCCCTGTTTAGCGTGACTGCATGTACAAACTGCGACGAGCTCTAAACACCCTAAATTAGTGAACTGGGGCCACTTAGACAATGAGAACTAAACACATTGAAAAACAAAAATAAAGCATTCAAACTTATAGATCCTATAGCATATCCATGGGATTTTCTTCATTCAAAAGACTTTTCTTTCACCTGACCCTTACCACATAAGCCTCTGGCTTCAGTTTTTCAATATTGAACTATCATTCATTACAAATAGAAATAAATCGTTAATATAATACGTAAATTTGTTAAGACTTCAAAACTAGTCCACCAAATTGGCCTTTTACTGGATCCAAGCTTGAGCACATTGAAATGCTATTGTCTTGTACTCAACACTGATTGGCTCAAATAACTGCAAGTTGGGATGCTTTGTTGTTGAATAAAGTGGCCCCAGTAATAGTAGCTGCACATAAGTACACTTTTGTACATGTATGACATTGTTATCGTACATGATTGTATGTGTTTGTTGTGTGATTTAAGAAAAATAGATTTACATGACTGTCTGTCATTTAACAATTGAAGGGGACCATGCAAGAACATCATAAGTGACTTGTGATCAAGTTCTAAATTCTCTCTTAGAAAACAAAGGAGAATTTATGTGATCACTAGTCACTCACACTGTTCTTGCACTGACCTTCCAGTTGTTTTGATCTTGCATGGAAAAAATACACAAGTTCGCTGGTTGGCATTCTATTTTATTGTGTTTTCATTCACTTCTTAACCCTGATGTGCAAAAGATTCTGGTTGAAATATACATGTAATATCAGACAAAGAAATATTTGTTATTGTTGATGTGAAGAGGGACCATTTGACAATCCTCACCTGGTATTCAAGTGATGACATTGCATGAATGCAAGTGCTTTACCATGATTTATGGGCAAAGAGTGATATTTTGAAAGTTCTGAAAGTTCTGATAATTGTAGTAAGCCTTTTATAGGCAAGTACAATTTGGACCCAATTTGAGAACTTTCAAAATATCACTCAGCTGCCATAAATCATGTATAGCATGAGTAGTTCATGCATTTTTTGTTTATAATATACTGACCCAACATTTTCTGAGTATGCAGTACTGTTGCACTCTATAACCTTTTTATGCACTCAAGCTCATTATTGATCAATCAGAATCCAAATATTTTGTTGAGTATATTATAATTAAGAACATGCACCCTTCGACAATTTTACTATTAGAAATCAATCAAAAATCAAACATTTTAGGATGACAAAATTCCACATAAACTGGCTATTCCCTGCTAACATCTGGAGTTTTGTAGTTCTAAAATGTTTGATTTTAGAGTGATTTCTAATAATTGTACAATTGTTGAAGGAGGGCAACATGTATTATTCACAATATCTTTCATGTGAAAATGAGCTTTTCACTGTAAAAGAAAATCTTAAATCTTTCTTCCTTCAGAAACTTTCTATTCATTTGTATAATTATGTAAAAATATAGTGTAGGCAGATCAGCATTACATGTACTTTACATGTATGTACATTGTACATATAGAGCAGGGGACAAACTATATAGCAATGATGATGGAATGGTTACTGTATGGCAGTACAGCATACTGTGACTTTGAAATGGTTTCCATATTGTTTTGTCCTGCTGATCCAAACGAATTACAAGAGTTACGTTACCGTACAGTAAGTTACAGTATAGTTACAGTAAGGTTACAGACATGCTATGCCTGTGGCCATGCTAGATAACTTTATGATGGCTTACTTTACATTAGACATGACACATATATTCTGTACACTAGCTGTATACACAGCTGTAACTTTATTGCCTTCATGTGTTTTCATGTGTATGTAAACATAGGCAGGAATGATTAATATATGTGCATGTTTTAGAGAATGATCTTTCATCTTGAAACTGAAAGTGAACAGCAAAACAGAAACTGAAGAACTTTCAAGAAAGGACAAAAAAGATAAAAGGAGCACAACAAAAAGTAACTGCCTTTTGAATCAATTAGCAATAATTCCAGTTTTCATGTTCACTGTTCTAATAATATATATTTTTCCATTCAGTCTGGGAAAGAAGTTTACAAAAAAGACGGCAGCGGCTAAATGACTGCGAGTTCCATAAAAGTTTCATTCATTTTTTATCTCGTCTATAAATATTACAATGTAAATCTACATGATGACAAACCCGGCCCCTACGATTTTTCTAGATAACATTATCTTAATTGTAATGGCTGTTAAGGAAGAAATCCAGCTTATATCCAAATCAAAAATGAAATTTTATATATTGCTGTGTTTCCTTTGAGGAAATATGTTTTTAGACGCAGCTGGGAGAAATAACACCTTAATTACACCAGTTCAGTGAAGACTTCCAACTGTCCATACAGCTGAGACAAGGCCGGCGAAGAGGTAAAATCACAGTTAGACGGAAGCGAAAAAATATAAATGAAAGAGCCATTATATCATAGTAATTTGACAATTCTACGATGCTAGGCAAGTGTCTCAAGTAGACGGAACATTATCCAATTTTGACATCCAAGACGAAGTTCTGTGGGGAAATATAAACGCCGGGCCGAAAACAGCAAAGTCGGACTTGATCATGGAACCAGATCATGTGAACCTTGCAAGCTTACTTGCTATAAAGCGTTCTAATTAAGGATAAGAAGCTAAATATAGACAAACAACGCCTCTAATTTATAACACCAAATGCAGGAAAGGATTAATAACAATTGTGAAAGAAAATGGAATCCTCCCAAAGAAAAACAGACAAAAATATATGGGTTCTTATGTATCAGTCGCGAACATCGGAAATGATTCGTAGAATGTGCCGGATGAAAACTTCATTGCAAGTAGCTATCTCAAAACACCGGGCGTTTAGTAGTCACATCAAATTTACTCACCATCTTTCCAAGGATCAACGGGCTCCAAGCTTCGTACCAGCGAATCATCTTCAGGGAAAGAAACCTTACGCCGACGTCTTCCAGTTTCAATTTTCGAAGGGGAAGCGATCGGACCCGCCGCGCTCGAACTCAGAGGGGAGAAACTTTCGTTTCCAATGCTGTCATCGTTTCCTCTAGCGGACCCCGAAGCAGCTTCTTCGCAAGCTAGGGCATCTTCTGCCGTTTCCATAATTGGTCATGGCTTTAGTAGTTCATTTGGTCGGCTTGAGGTGTCCTCGTCAATGAGCCAACCTCGAAGATCACATCTGCGCCATCTTGGAAACCCGCCCCAATAAAGGAGACTGGGTACTACTTACCAAAATGGGCAACTTTTCGTTTTTACGCACTCGTGGCCGAGAGGCGATCACGCGCGCTTTTTATACACCACTTTCATAAATGGGTATTCCCGTTTCGATAGTTTAAAGACATGTACAGAAAACGTGAAAGAGCATGTCGATATTAATGATCTTGAGAAATTTGAGTGCTGTAGCTTAAAGAAAAGTGAAATTACAGCCATTTCAAATTAGAGAGATTTCTATGAGACCTTTCTAGCCTAGCTTTCGTGTAGTTCCAGCATTAGTCTGCATTGCCCAATGGGAAGCATAATTACTCGGGCTGCCTGTGGCAGCACCGAGTCTTAAAATGCAAGTCGTTTTTTTTTTTTTTTTTTCATTTTTTATTCCGTATAGCAAGCTTTCTGCGCATGCGTTAAAGTTCAAATTCACACCAATCAGATTGCATTGTGCTGGTCACGCAACAATCGCCAGGTTAATTTATTTACATAATTTAATACAGTAAAGCAAGATGGCGGAGGACCCGCGAGCAACTTTCTCTCTAACTTGGAGTCTCATCTCTCAAATGTAAGCCAGGCGGTTTAATGTTATATTTAACTTCACTCGTGTGAAAGCCTTCCAACAGGCTCAGGATATTTCAACTGGCGCTATTGTCGGAGCCGAAGGACCGCGTTTTTTACCCAGATGGCCAGTGATTTTATATACGACACGTACGACGACCTGAAGCCAGTGAACTGGGGCCAGGATCCGGAAAGCTAAAATTCGAAGAAATAGATATTGGAATCTATAAGCCATCGGCTCGCTGTGCTGCATTTAAAACATCCGAGGAGAACATCTTATTTTGGGTGAAGGCACTTCAAGACCAATATTATGAGTCTTTTAGAAACTGTCAGAGATTTAAATTTACCGTAAGTTGGATCAGAGAGTATTGAGATCAAGTTATTTCGTTCCAGCGAGGATATTGACCTAGCGGAAACGGTACAAGCTGTCGAAGGATTTTACTTATAATCATCCACGTCTACTTAACAGCAGGAATAGTTATGTGCCAAGGCATGGGCACATGAAAGTAGAGAACTTAATGAATGAAGAAACAGAGGTCACGCGCGACATGCTTGAGAAAATTAACATGTCAGTCAACATTTTATGTTATACTAAGAAAACAAAACAAATTACAGAGCCTGCAAGTTCACAAGTCAATGAAAAACCCCAAGAGCCTGTAGTTTTGGATCAACATATCCTTGAAACTCCAAAAGCAACATACACATGAGTCAAATTCAAACCGGAAGAGACGGAATTCTTTAGATTCTTCACGAGGATTGTTAGCCCGCAATAAGAACTCTCGCTGATTTAATGACCTTGATTTGTAACATGGACGCTGACCTAACTGATATGCATAATGAATTCTTACTCTCGTCACATCAAAACACGAATCAAGAAACCAAACTCAGTCATTTGGAAGACAAATTAGTGCAGCAAGATAATATATACAAGACCGAAATCAAGATGTTGTCATCACGAATATATTATTGACCTAGCTAGAAGTTGAAAATGGCGAGTTGAAAGCGGATATAATAAAGCTGAGATCCGACTTTCAAACTTAAAAACAAAACAAAAAAACAAAAAAGAAGACAATGAAAGACCAAGGTCTCCAGTGTTCCGAGACTACCCAACCTACTGAAGCCAGTTATCAGTTTGTTCAAGAGCCATCTTTCTTACATGACAACCCGATCCCTATTCATCAGAATACATTTTCTGTGCTAAATGACGAGAGTTTACAATCACCTGACCGACAACCCACTACTAAAGAAAGGGACCATGAAGTACGGTAGTACGTTTAATTCTCGGGTTCAAAACAATGAATATATGCCTGCTCAAATGCAGTGTGCTAAACGAATAAGTAGTGTTTAAATTAAAAGGTCAACATACGAGAAAAACAAAAATATTAAATTACATATATACTAGGGGAGCAGAGAATGAAAGTCACCGCGCTACCGGCCACTCCTAAAGACTGCTAAATTCAGTAAATAATCCTTCCCTTTGGTTACTACTAAGAGAATTTCAAATGAAAGTGTCAGTATTTCATCTTCAATCTCATGTGGCCCGAGTGAAAGCCCAGATGGGCTCTTGTTCTTCCAAATTATGCAAATTAGGAGGCGGCCATTTTGAAAGTGGTGTACCGGACTCAGATATTAGCAAAATATCAACAAAAGTAATAAATCTTCAGGTAATTCATCGGACTATGCGATTCAAGGAAAATCACATGCCTGATTCGGTAGTTCTACGTTAAATTGCACTCGAAAAACCGACTCGGGCGATATCAGTTTTCTCGTGCAATTTAATGTGGGGCATGCAATGATTTTCCTTATATAGCTTGTAATTTGTTGCCCCAATTCAGATCATGTGACAGCTCAGCTCTCCAGAGCTGGGATTCAGTGCTTTATTTTCCAGTTAGAGGAATTTGTACATTTCCTCTTGGAATAAAGCATATATTACTCAAGGGAAAAGTCAAGTGACCTGAATTGGGACAACAAATGTACAAGATTAGCCTGTGGAATCCAGAGCGAGTCCCACGCTTTTGGCCCTTGACTAGAGACGGCTGTTTCCACAGGCTAACTGAAAATAAGAGAAAAAGTTCAGAAATATCAATCGATTTTTAGGAAAATGTTTTATTAGTAAATGTGCATTGGACATATTATTTGAGCCATAATGCACTTATCATATATATGGTGGGGATTTCATTCGAAAAAGTCCCAATGTAAGAAAAACCCCACCTCCTGGAGCACTTTATGCACTGAGTTATGCACCAAAAGGCCCCACCTCTAGAACAATTTTCTTTCTTGTCTTATGTATTTTTATGGCACTAAAACTAACGTGAATATGCTATCTGAGGCTTGATTGTTGAAAGTTCTCGTGTTTAATGAAACATAACACGAAATACTGGTGTGGATGTATATCTAGCCTGCGCGGACAGGCCTGTTCGCAGGCAAGCGTGGATGGACATTTGAAAGACTGTTCAACTAGTTTGCTTGCAGGTGGGGCAGAACACTGAAAGTGTCCGCGGACCCACTCTATTTTGCATCCTGGATTGTCACATGTAATCATTGCATCCCTCAAGGGTAGATGCACACGTTTTGTCCCCCCCCCCCTCCCTCCAACAGCACCAGTCTAAACTTTTCTGACCCCCCTTTTTTAGGCTTACACTGTTTGAGGTTGGAATCCAAAAATATTACAATTATATTACAACAACTAGTACTGCAATTATTTATATTTACCAATACCACTTGTTCTTTCACAGATTGTATACTCGTACATTTCTTACAGTACAACTTTAAATACTTTAATCACAGGCAGCCCAGGCTACAGGTTTGTGGCAGCATAGTTAATAGCGTGGTGGCAGTCAGCCTTTATATTACATTGGTTATATTACATAGTTTACTACATTCATAGTAATTTAGAAATCCTTTTGAATGTACGACTAAACATACCTATTTGCTTCCACGTTGTTTCTTGTGTTATTTAATTTCTTCATTTGGGGGCGTTTTAGGACTTTTAGGGTATTTTACTCTCTCTCTCTCTACACAAATAACAGCGTGGAAGCAAATAGGTATGTGTATTCGTACATTCAAAAGGATTTCTAAATTACTACGAATGTAGTATGTAATAACCAATGTAATATAAAGGTTGACTGCCACAAACCTGTAGCCTGGGCTGCCTGTGCTTTAATATTAAGTTTTTGGCGGACTGGTTTGTTGTGTGATTTAAGAAATTTTCCTGACTGTGAAATAAACCCGATGAATGGGTAGCTCGTCCTGATATTTGATAGTCTTCTTAAAGTGCCAACGAAACGAAATTTTCGTCATTAAAATTAAGATTTCAGTTAAAAATCCCTTCGAAATGAGGAACTGATGACGTTTTCTGTTTTCCCGATCTCATCTCGTTGCAGCCGGATAATATTCAGGTAATTAGAGGATTTATGATATATTTAGTTGTGCACAGCGGAATTAGGCCCACTAATCATGATAAAGTGAATGATATTTGTAAAAATAGTGCATGTGCAAAGTTTCAATTTTTGCAACCACAATGTTGCCATGGAAACACTCTTGGTACCAGACTCCTTGGATGAGGAAAAGATTGAGATTCCCGGATTTCTCCTTTGGCAAACACAATGTTATTGCTGCATGTGGGTGCATGAGAAGAGGGTCCACAATAGGGTCCTCAGATCCCGCTTTCCCACCTCATTTTTTCTCTTAATCCCACCATCCCACCCTTCTTTAGACTTCTTTACGTTGAAATCCCGATCCCACTCTTATTTGTTTAACTACAATTTTTTTTCTGCGTTAATTATTACAATAATGATAACATGAAATACCCACCTTCATTAAAATCCGGATAGCTGCCAAGTAAACAGACTAAACACGATTTGATGATGTTTCTGACCCTTGGACGAACACGCAAAGTCACACAAACGGTACGCGACATGCTGTTGACATATGGAAGACGAAGATTGTTCGTTTTGAAGAGTTAATCTGCATTAAACACACGGTCACGTGGAAATTATAATCCCGGTCACGTGGAAATTATAATAGCATTTGGATAGACAAGACATGACAATTAAGACAAGACGAATTTTATTTGGCGGCGAGTACTACTATTACATGGACTTTGGTCCAATTAAACTAAGACAGAGTAGGATCTTAAGGGTGAATCAGTGTTCTAGAGCAATGGCTCGACATTTAAAACAGTCATAAACAAATTTTGTAGTTATGACATCAATCCTAGGGTTTGTGATTTAGATCGAGTTCTAGACTAGGCGAGATTTCGGAAAATCGTAAGTCATGAGGCATTTCTTAGTAAAAGTTGGCGACAGGTGCGTTTTTATGTGATTTTTGACGCTGAATCCGAATTTTATTGTCGCCAACGCTGATTTTGCGTTTTTTAGCGGGAAAATGACGTCACAACTTTTGCGCAATAGTAAATCTGAAGTTAAAAACGTTTGAGGACATTTCTTATCGCATTTCATCACGTTTGAATCTTGAATCACAAATATCTTTCATGTTTTTGTTGATTGCGAGAAAAATGAATAAATTAAGGGTTCTCAGACGTCATAGGCGATCATAAATCCTACTGTAGGTTATCATTGAATGTCTAAATAACGTGAGAAAAATGCCGAATATACCGTACTGCTTAATTACAAAGCAATATTGTGCGCCCGGGAGGCGAAATAATATGAAAACTCGTACATTTTGCTGGTATGGTAGCAACGCTGCACTACACTGTTTACTTCTCGCATTTGTTCTTGCAGGAAATGTTTTGGTTCGCAGAGCAGCTGCAAACGCCAGTACAGAACAATTTTGCTTTCTTGCAGCCACAGCGCAGAGTCGTGCACCCGCTTTTACAAGAGCAGCATATGATCTCCTTGCACGCGTTCGGGATAGGTTCCTTTGTCATATAAGGAGTGGAACAAGTTTACTGTCGCCATCTGTCACCCATCCCATTCCGTCTGGGTTTGGCAGGGAAGGTTGCTGACATGAAGCTTGTTTCCATATCAGTGCTTGGTAGTGCACGCGTTTGATGTGCAGCTCCAGTGCGTCCTTTGTCGGGGGTAATGCTTCGGGTTTCGCGGTCTTCGAAAATAGAAGAACCCGTGCATCGTTCGCAGATTCAATGTTCCCACATTTGTAAACTGCGCAGATGAACTTCTCGGCTTCCCTGATCTTGTTGACCGTCAGCTCTCCTTCACCTAGCGACGCGAGAAGGTGGTGTTTCTCTATAAAGATCTTCCACGCTGACACTTTGGTGTGGTTGCAGATATACGATGTTGTGTCGCAACCAGTCAGCGCGTGGAAAGGGAGGAGCGCGTACAGTGTTCTTGTCGGGAGATTGTCGCTAATAGCCGTGATATTAAAGAACTTGCGCTTGGCTGCTGTTCCAGCCATCATCCACACATTTTCAGCTGGAATCAGTATTCGGCGAATGCGCCACTAGAAGTAAAAGTACGTCGGTATCTCTTGCCGACACAACTACCGTGTCGCAATTGTTGGCGATGGAGTGTAGAATCAGTCTAGTATCGGCCTCTTCGTGATCTGCACAAAACACTGAAGGATCAACCACTTGGTTAGACGACTGCGCTTCTTTCCGATCTGTGAATCCACCAGCGACAACAATGACTTTGTCTTGCGGTGCATTTGTAATGAAATGCTCGGATACGAATCTGGCCAAGTCTGCCTTGTTCTCTGGTAAAGCTAAAAAGTTTGACCAGTTGTTCGGGAGCGGAACGTGCTTGTTCTCAATAACACGACGAATGGGGCGAATAGTTCTGGTACGCCGTTCTCTCGTGCCTGCTTTGATTGAACTCTTATCATATCTATCAAACACTACGTGGATCTGCTGATAATGCGAACCTGCTCTTAATACTGCAGCTTGGAAGCTATCTGCATAGGCTCCGAACGTTTGGGCGTCGGCAGGCTTTCCTATTGCTGCCACTAACGCCATTCCGTCTATCAGCAAGCACGCACTCCCTTGCAACTCGATCGCATTCGGACACTCCATTCCCTTGGTAAGAACATCAGCCAATAGCGCTTTCTGGCCGGTTCTAAGTTTACCATTCGTCTCTGCCAGCGATATCGGAACTGGCATTAACTCGTGCGAAAGGACATTACGCAAATCTACTTGTCGACCAGCTCCATAAGCAACGATAAGACGCTGTAAAACACTCCTGTCTGCCCGTAAAATTGTGTTCTTTTCCTTCTCTTTACTTCCTTTGACGCATTGCGTCCGAGAACTGAACCTTGGTTTTCTCTTGTTCGTCATTAGGTTGCTGTGCCTGTTGAAGCGGTGCAATCAACCGTTGCTGCACAAAAACTTTGACCTGTTTCTGTCCTAGATCTTTCGCGCCTAATAGTGACTCCTGAATCTTGTCGGTGACAAGATCTTTGGTAGCAATGTTATAAAGACAATCTGGATGAGATGTCGGTGAAAACAAGTTATGCTGCTCCGAGACGAAAACCAGTGATTCCTCATCCTTGTTGTCGCGAAGAATCCTCCCTGGTGCAGACTCGTTGTGAGAAAACGTGTCTTCTTGTAGTAGTCCAAACATGTCATGAGTTTTCTCGGCTATCTCCGACCGCAAATTATATGAAAGGGCCCACCTAGGAAATTCCAATTTTTAAAAAGAGAACATAATAAATTAATATGCCATCCAGTACAGGAACTAATTAAATATGTATTATAAACCAAGCTCTTCAACTCACCTGCTCAAGGCTGAAGATGTCTTGGTTATGCCGACGATTCCACCTCCTCGTTTACCGATTCCGTTCAGCCACCCAAGACTGTGGTCAGCGCTCACCTCGTTGAACTTGCCCTCGCTCCACTTAACAACGAAGTTACCCTTCTGGAACTCCTGTAGAACTTCATGCGGCAGCTGCTCCATATCCGCGATAAAAACTGATCCCCACTTGGCGTAATTCAGATGGTCGTATCTGAAAAAGTGTGGAAGCATGCAGCGGAAGCTATCCAAATACAACTCCCAGTTGCCCTCCCGTTGCGCGCGGGTAAAATCAAGTAGGGTAGACACCATCTCAATATAGCTCCACCAAAACTGAAAGTTTACATTTTCCTGAGACTTCTGCGCCACGAACGCATCAAACACCGTTTGAAATTCTGGGGACTTCAAAGATGTAATCAGCTCATTGACTTGCGCTGAAGACAATAGATGCGAAATCTGCCGAGCAAGATCAGCGTTCGACCTTTCACAAGATCTTAAGTAACAACGGCATCAACATGCGCCATAATGCTTGCAGTGTTATCTTATGCGCGCGCATTGCTCTTTTATATACCTTGCCGTTCATCACATGCTCAGCTTCATTTGGTCCAAGGAGACCACTCTCCACCCACGAATCAACAAGCCCCGATCCCTTCATATGATCTCCAATCGTCTTAAGAAAGTTCATAGATATATGGAGACCGCCGAGTTGTACGACAAGTCTCTCTTGATATTGTGGAACTTGCCATTTCAACTCGACTAACTTGCAGTACAGCGCTTGATCTACGGTGATAATAGTGTAGCGCTGTCCAAGCGCGGCGGACACATGCATACATTTCTTAACGACTGTGTTCAAGGTGTCCATTTCGTGCGCGGGTGCTTGAATGATTGGCATGTACCCCACCTTTGTTACTTCTGGTTGTTCTTCTCGTGATAACGACTGGTTAAACCCCATCCATCCCCTACTGATAACGCCTTTGCATCGTAACATGTTCAATGCCAAATCCGTTGCTTTGGCAGCTTGCTTAGCTCCTTTGTTGTCTTGAGCCACATACCACGTCGTTTTAACTGCCTTGATAAAGACAGGGTTGCTTTTTCTCACATCAATCGCTTCAATCTTATCTAACGATTCCGGAACACTAAGGCTGCGTTTCTTGGACGGACTTACACCGTCAAGTAATGACATATTTTCCGTCCCGCGTTGCCATGCAGCAATTTATGTTGCGTGAAATGTGTTTTTACCGTCCATCATTTCATCTAAAATGTCAATGTTATCGGCAGAGAAGTGCACAAACCTGCCTTGCACCAGATTTGGCGGAATTACAGTACCACTCTCTTCATCAAAAGTCTTTAGAACACTCTCAGCTAAACCTGTGTCAACTTGAAGAATTTGGTCGTAACTCAGAATGTGGCCTGCCTTGTGGAAAAGTTTTACCAGATCTTTGGACCTTGTGACTTGGTGAAGGGTGCTCCCTAGTCCAATGTGCTTGGGTGTCCATTTCTTTCCATTGCTTACTCCGTAGACGATGTCTTGAGCAACAGCAACCGCTTTGCTACGCACCTCAGCCTCTTTCTCCTCGATCGTTTCCTCGTCTAGAAGTCGTTCACCGCCGAACAAAAGACGTAAAAACAGTTGCAGACTTTCGGGAACGCAATCACTGGCATCGAGCGCGCTGATATTCAGCCCTTGGTAACCAGGGGTTTCTCTTAGGTCAGCGCGTATCTTCAGCGCAACATGAACAAGCGACAGAAATATATCGCCATCTTGTTGGTGATAACCTGGCAGAGCGTGCAATTCGTCACCTTCGTCAGCTGGACTCTGACTTACTATCTGGGACAGAGCCATGTTGACGCACTTCATGAGCAGGGTGTGTCGCTCAGAAGGCCCCCTATCAAGTGACTGCACACACTCTACAATGTCCCCAACCATATAGTAAGTAAGTAAGTAAGTAATCTTTATTTATACACGGTACGCTCATCAGGGTTTTGTAAAAAGTTTACAATATAAAATTACGTTTAAAATTAGCTCAAATAAAAACCTGCTTTCCATGAGTGCCGTGTGCTAATTTAAAATTAAGTTAAGCTAAGATAAGATATGCATGAGTTTATCTTTGAATGATAAGATATGCATGAGTTTATCTTTGAATGTTGCCCTGCGACTTATAAAAGAAGGGGGGATCGTAATTCCCGCCTTTTCAGCCAGAGTGGTATATCTATCCCATACATCATTAAGTTTGATAACATGGCCCTTGTCAGCCGCATACTCTAATTCCCCGCGCAGCCAAACCAATGCTAAGTCATTGTCTTTCATTTCACTCTTTATCTTATCTCTGGATCTCTTGAATGCACTAAAGCATGATAGGTGGTATTTGCCTTCGGCCGCTATTAGATCCGACACGCCCGCTAATCGAACGCGTAGTTTATAGTTAGACTTAGCAATCTCGATAATTTGTTCACTCATCTTAAATGTCATAACTGACGATAGGCGCTCCTTCGTGTGAACCTGACAGAAAGCGCATTTGTCCCAGTCGACCTGTTCTGTTTGGCTGCGCGTCTTACTACGCGGACTTGAGATCAGTTCAGCAGTCGCATCACTTTTGTCAAACTTTTGCTGTAAGCGCTGAATTTTATCCTTGCTTGTAAACAGAGAATAGCATTTGGCATGCCAAACAATTGAAACCTCAGTATTACCTATGATTTCTTCCAGCCGACTGATTGTTTCCCTGTTCTCGACATCTCTACACTTGGTCCGCAAATTCATGGCCTCGCGAACTACGGTTCTGCTATAGTCATAAGCCGCTCTCAAATTATCATCTCTATGACGCCGCTGGCAGAAAATACACGCCTTTAAATCGACTTCTGAAGGTCTTTTTAACGCTAAAACGGGATCCATCGTTGCAGCTCGAACGTGAAAGACCAAGCAAACAAAAAAACTGATAGAAGAGATTTCCCACGTCGACTATTTAAGTAAACAAACACTGGCGAGACAATGATGCCAGAACATCCTCACTTTAAAAAATAGAAGCAGATGTACGGCAAAAAAAATCAAAATAACAAAGTTTGTTACTCGCGTAACCAAATTCAATCGAGATTCAATTTTAAAGTTTCAATTTAAAAAACTTAAAAGTTAACATTTAATGAACTTAAAAGTTTCCTAAATCAGACGATGGAAATTTATTATCGCAAATTTATTTCATGTCTTCATATTTTCCTTTGAAAAGGTGTAATATATTATATCAAGATAGCAATAAAGCTTTTCAAATATCTTTCACAAATTAGACAAGCGCGACTAGAAATTTCATTTCATTGAATCAAAACAGCCAGGGCGCCGCCAACATTCTTTCATATTTTTGTAAATATGAAATGTAACGCCCCCTAATATTGTAAAACGTTTTAAAATAGTTTCAAACTCAAATTGCAAATAAGTATTTTGCTCTGCTAGTTGCTAAAAGTTTACTAGAATTTTATAAGACTAAAATTGCCACCTTCACTAGACACAAAAACAGCACTGAGGGAAATACGACTTTATGCTTGCATTTCCGGTTATAAGGGTTTGGTCTTTACATATATGTATTTTTATTGAATTGGTAAATTCGTGCTCTACACAAATCTTATTCTTTTCTTCCGTTTTGAGCTTTTTTTTGCAATTCACAACAATATAATGACGTTTTGCGGTTTGGAAATAAAAACGTACAAGAAAGACAATGTCACTTTAACTGTCAATCATTATGACGTCATTTTCCCGCTAAAAACGGAAAATCAGCGTTGGCGACCACGAAATTCGGATTCAGCGTCAAAAATCACACAAGAAGACACCTGTCGCCAACTTTTACTAAAAAATGCCTCATGCATTCTAAATATTGGACTTCTTGAATTTTTTGCCTAGTCTATTCCGTACACTCAGGTTTCTTTCCTAGAGCTAATGGTGCAATTCAAGTACGGAGGCCGGAAGTGAACAGTGTTTGACTGTCTATGAATACATTGCGTCTCCCTGGCCCCAAACGTCACAAAACGAGTTATCAAGTATTTAGAGCTAGGGTTCACAAGTAAACGGTGAAAAAGTACTAAATAATTGCAGTATTTTTGTTATTACAACCTGACACGTGACTTCCGTCCCCGAGTATTTGAATCAAGCCAAAACGACTAACCTTGCCCGCCCCATACGGCGTAACTGCTAAATAAATAAATAAAATCAATTTTGATAGTATAACTGAGATAGACTAACTGATGTTAAATACGTTAAGTTTGTATCAGACAATTCAGTTATATACTACTAATTCTACCTAATCAGAATATATTAAAATTATCTAAAACTAGCGATTTCTTAAGAAACGTTTAAAGCTAATTATAGTATCAGCAGCCCCAGTGTCATTGTCTAAAGCGTTCCATAAACTGCAGCTTGATAGGCAAGAGACTTCTTCAAGCAGTTCGAGGCCGGTCTAGATCTAGATAGGGATAAACACAGAAGGCACAGATCTCAGAAGATTAAACTTCTGAGAAAATACCTTAATTAATTATGTTGTAGGAAACGGGTCTTGTTGCCCAGCTCAGCAATTCCACACTTCACTTTGTTTCAGATTTCACGCTTTAATTCCCTTTGATTTCAGTTCTCTCCGGTCCTCTCGCTAGATCACAACAACTTAGACTCAATTATAATAAAAGCTACAAACCGAGTTACTTGATTCTATCTAACTAATTAGCTTTGTTCGTCAATCAATCTGAGAGTCAATCTCTACTATTTTTAATACTTATCTCTCACGTCACCCCTCACTTCCTCTCACTAGTCAACAACATTAATTAACAATTTCTAACACACTCCCCTGTTATTCTCCGGAGGAGACAAACACTGGATTTGGGAGTTCATTCGCAACGTTCAGCGTTTATATGATAAAAAACAAAGTTCAGTTCTAAAGTTCAGTGCCCCAGTTCATCTTGTGCAACATCTCTAATCCTTTCTCTTGCGGCGACTGCAGCATCTTGTTTTGGCCTGAACGTGGACGCGCCGGGGTTGAGCTGAGTCTGGGTGTTGGGAGGCGTCCTGTCACAGGACAATTCCAATGGATAGAGGTGCTGAACCACACGTTCTAAGAAACTCTTACCCGCTCGTAACTTGGCGGCCCGTACAATTCCGTCGCGTCCCACAATCACTCAGGTCTTCTATGATTCCAAGCTTCCATCTATTGCGATTGCGCTGATCATCCTTGATGATGACGACCTCCCTCTTGGCTAAAGGGGAGTCTTCTCCCTTGTGCTTGAGGTGATCTCGTTCGCGTAAGGCTCGCAGGTACTCCTTTGACCATCTGCTCCACATAGCGTCCTTGCAGCTTATCAGATATCTAGTCCTCTTGCGCAGATCTTTATCCTCCAAGTAGTGTGGATCCAGCTCCGGGAGGAGATTGGAACCCAAGAACAGTAGTGAGTTTGGCGTCAGAGTCGGCAATTGTGCGTCGTCTTCCACGTAACTCAAAGGGCGATTGTTGAGAGTGATTTCGACATCGAGGAGGACTTCGCACAACTCCGTCCAGGTCAGCAAACCGTGATCATGACCGATGGTCTTGTGTAGTGCTGATTTCACAAGGCCAATGAGGCGCTCAAACTGGCCGCCCCACCATGGGGCGCGGCTTAGATTAAACTGCCACGTAATCTCTAGATGGGCAAGGAAATCGTTGAGCTTCTCGTCGTTACGCACGGTCTTCAACCACTTGGCGGCAGCCACAAAGGTCTTACCGTTTCCAGAGTAGACCTTTATTGGTCGGCCTCGCCTCGCGATGAGTCGTTTCATACTTCTTAGGAATTCTTGAGTCTCCAGTGTCCTGCATTCCCAGCAACGTTTCAACACTTGTTTCACTAGTTTCCTGAGGCGTGGTACTCATAGTCTTTCGCGCACTTTCGCCATCATCAGACTCACTCCCCCGTGGAGGGTAGTCACGTGGGCTCGTTGCACGATTTTGGCGGTGAAAACAGCTGAGTCAGGTAGATAGATAGCGTATTGGCTTTGGATTCTGCCCCGACACTCCAACACACCCTCTGCGTTCTCCTGCACGTTTAGTTGTAGTTTATCCTCTCGAAAGCCTGGGTTGCGCATTCCCTCTTTTTGCGCACGCTTGATCCAGAATAGCTTCTGTGCTGCAATCTCCTCTGTCGTTAGGGGCCCCCGCACTCTCTCTCCCTTTGGGGCTCTTGCATTGCGCAAGAATCTAGCTATCCAGGCGCACGTGCGCAGCACCCGCCAAAGGTCACACTTGCCCAGTAAATCGTCAAGTACATCAGGTTCGCTTGCCTCGGCAGCAAGCGCAAAAATCTCACGAGTGGCCTTGGCCTCTGCATTGCTCTCTTTCGTCGCTTGTGTTGCGATATCTGGAGGCCAGCATTCTGGTTCGCTGAGCCACTCCGGCCCGTGCCACCATAATTTCAAGTTTAGAATCACTTCGCCTCCTCTGCTTGCGAGGTCTGCCGAGTTTTGAGTCGTTCTCACGTGACGCCAGATTATCTCAGGGTGATTCTGTATTTTCTGCACACGGTTGGCGACAAATTGCTCGTAGTTCCCTCCACCCTTTAACCAGTGGAGGGCAACTGTACTGTCCAGCCAACCGTGTAGACTGGACACCGGAAATCCGTATATGGTGTCACGCACGTTGAGTAGCAGGTTCATGGCCATGTGTGCTGATATGAGTTCCAGGCGGGGAATTGACAGACCCTGTTTGGCGAGTCTGTACTAGGCTGCTACTATATAGTCTTTGAGTGACACCTGAGTCTTGAGTGACAACAGCATAGACGGCGGCCCCCACCCCATGGCTACTGGCGTCACCAAAGGCGTGTAGCTGAATCGCTTCGATAGGTTCTCTGTAAGTCGCCAAACTTCGGAGAGCAGAGATGAACTCGGGTAGGCCACTCTCCCACTTTCTCCAACTCAAGCATGTTAAGGCCTGGTTCATTTAATGGAAAATAGATGTACGTTAAAAAATGTTTTCTGACAGAAATAACAGTTTAAACTAAATATAATTACACCATAATACTAATATCAACTTCCTGTTAAGTGGATGGTTGTCGAATCACGTGATCGATGACGTCATAATTATATAAAATCGTTTAAGTGAAATACGGCTCCGACGATAACATATGAATATAAAGTAACACTGCTAAAACATTACTCCTCGCACAGTGTTTCAGACCACGCTTAGAAAACATGACTATCATGTAAAGATAAGGAGATATTAAGGGTACGCAAAGTCACGTGATCTATTTTGCATATGTTCGCCTTAATTACTCGTTAACGAAACATTGTAGTAAAAAAAAAGAGGACCATGCACCGAGAATGACCATACACGACTTTTGGAGCTCCGCAATTTTACTTGGTTTTACTCTACTAATCAGTCAAGAGGTTGCTGGTTTTCACTTCTATCAAAATGGAAATGTCTCTTCTAGCGTGGGATGTAGTTTTAAAGGTGGAAATCACAAACGTGATCGTGAAATACGAAAAATTGCTGAATCAACTTGGAACTCAGAAAGGCGGTTTATTCATCTTGGACGAGATATTTGCATACAACTCTACGAAATCGTCCCAAGAGACTCTGGTAATCAGCGCCTGTTCAGTGTATATCATGGCCCACTGGTTCCCTTGAATAACACCGTGAAAACAAAGCCATATTGGACATTGCATAGTGTAAACTTGAGCATGACCTTGAGTCTTAAGTTGAGTTACTACCAACAGGTTAGCGTCTCCACTAGTACGCACGGGACAAGTATTAACGATATCAGACCGAACAGCTGGCGTGACCAAGAAATAGCCGTTTTCTTTTTTCCCGTGCTGACAAAGAGACGTTATGAGAACATTCGACGGAGAATTCGTTACCACCAAAGTCCCGTAGGTTACTATAACAACACAGTAGCCACACAGAAACTCCTTATGAGCGGCGACGTAGCCAAAAATCCTGGCCCACGCGATGAAAGTTCCAAGCCATCTAACAAACCGGGCAAAGCTGCTAAGTGCCCAGAGTGCACTCGGAGCGTCCAGTCCAACCACAAAATATATCTGTGTACCGTATGTTATGATCTATATCACGCTAAATGTACCAATCTTTACGCAGCCATCATAAAGTGTGTTCGGGCTAACGAACCTCAAGAATGGATTTGTATGAAGTGTCAGCTTTCAGTCCTCCCGTTCTATCAGTGTACACAGCAAGAGATGCTTGGTGCATTAGACCAGTCTATAGATAACTGGTCAGATAACTGCTCAGACGAGGTTGGATTGGACGAACACCTTGACGCACTTACCTGCAGGCCCAATCAACTAAAGCTTATTCATCTTAACACCCAGAGCATGGTCTCTACCTTTGATGAGTTACTCGTTACCATAAACTGTGGAGTATTCGTTTGATGTAGTAGCTATGAGTGAGACATGGCTGAAGGATAACCCACATATATTACGCTATGTGACTATCCCTGGCTATTCCAATGTCTTTCGTAACAGAGACAATATCCGTGGGGGTGGTGTTGGAGTATATGTAAGGGACTCTATTACATTCAAACGAAGAACTGACATTGAGAGCATTGAGCCCGATTTAGAACATATTTGGCTAGAATTACCCGGACGTAACCGTCACAGTAGGATGTTACTTGGTGTGATGTACCGTTCAGAGCGAATGCAAAACTACCAGACTTGGATCAACAAGTCTGAGAATCTATTCAGTCAGCTGAACACCTTTTGGGACGGTCTACTTGTTGTAACGGGAGACATGAACGTCGACTTACTAAAACCAGAGTCAACTCAAGTGAAACAGTATACCGACATGCTGGATTCTCTCAATCTACACCAGCACGTGCGGTATCCGACACGTGTCACGCCCACCTCAAAGACGCTGATTGACCACATTATCAGCAACACTCCCAACCGCATCACCTATTGTAACGTCCTACCATGCCCCACCATCAGCGATCACGATGCACCATACGCCTGTATCAACGTTAGAGTCAGTCGGTTTCAACCTCGTTTTAAGATCTTGCGTAACGAAAGATCGTTTGATGGAAAGGCTTTTATTGAGGACTTCTCTATGCTACCGCTTAATCTTGTGTACAGTAATGATGACCTGGACGAAAAACTTGAAATCTTCACGTCGATGTTTAAGTCATGCCTGGAGAGACATGCCCCACTGCGCAGGATCAAAGTCACTCGTCCACCCGCACCGTGGCTTAACAGTGATGATATTCGCCAGTTGCAGAAAGAACGTAATGAGCTTAGACATCTTGCTCACAAAACAAAATTGGACTGTGTGTGGAATAAATTTCGCGAAGTGCGCAACAAGATAAGAACAAAGATCAAGAATGTAAAGCGGTGATTCTATCAGAAAGCGCTGTCTTCCAATCAGCCTAAGAAGCTATGGCAAATCTATGTGATCCATCGTCACTCCCTTGAGATGAGAGTAGTTCGCCAACACTTGCTTGTAACGAGGGTTCTCTAGCGTGAGTAATTGCCTCTTCTCTACTTTCGTGACATCAACGTCCCGCTTAAAATCTCCAGTTGCGGCATTCATACACACGTGGAAAACATCCATCTTTAATTTCTTGTTGTCACGCCCATCAACATAGCAATTTGACTCATGCCAGATGTGTGTGGTCGAGCTTTGATTTGTTTGATGAAAGTCGCAGATGCGTACGAGTGGCTCGCGCCAGAGTCTAGTAGTTCACGGAATTTGACCCCTTCAACCTCGACGACAACAGTGGGATGACTTACTGCGGTATTTCCGATGTGGTTTGCTGTCATTCCCTGCTCACGTGCATGTTCATGTTCACAAATTGACGTGTGATGTTTCCGTTCACAATTTTGACTTTTACAAGCCACCGCCCTGCGTTTAATCCCGGTACGATTAAAACACGCTCGCTCGCAGTAACGACTTGAGCGCAGTTGAGGGACTTGTGTTCGGCGCTCTCACAATAAACACAACTTCGTGGATGTGAAGGTTCTCCCTGGCTTGAATTGAAGGCTTTATCTCGCGATTTGAATGAACCGAGATGGCCACTTTTAGATGTTTGGATTGGGTTGCTTATACGGTCCATATCCTCAGCGCTTCAAGGAATTCGGGGAATGTCCACTCCTGCCAATTCTTGTTTGCTTGGGCAAGTTCCCCTTGAAAACCTCTAGCTTGTCAAGTGTAAACCTTGTCGCTGCGTCGATCTCCCTTTAGTGTCTTTAACGATTCTGTGTTGAAAAGAAGACGATCGTAGAAGGCGTGTATCTTGCCGACATCTCTCTCTTTAATGGTCGGCAATTCGAGAATATTACGGACGTACGCGCCAACGAATTCGCTGGGTTGACCGTATCTCTTCTGAAGAAAGCCTTTAGCCGCCTCGTATCCCTCGCTTGTGAATGGAAGCCCGTCAATGGAGTTTCGCACTTTCGGTTCGAGGTATTCCTTCAGATACGAAAACTTTGTCACAGGGTGTGCTTTGGTACTTTCTATCTCAGCTTCAAATTGTCCCCAAAAACGAAGCCAGTCTTGTGGAGTACCGTTCAACTTCGAGATAGTTAACCTTGGCATTTTAGCCGCTCTGGTGCTTGTCTCTTTGGCTTGCTCTTTTGTTTCCAGAATTCTTTGTTCGAATTCTAGTTTTTGGCGCAACTGCACTTCTTCAAATTGCAATTGTTCAGCGCGTGCGGTAGCGACTGCATCGGCCTCTTTGGCTGCTGCTTACTCTCGTTTGGCATTCTCTTCTGTTAAGTCGATTTGTTCTAGGCCGGTGTTTCCCAAGTTGAACCACTTCGACATCAACAGTGGCGAGTTTGGAGTCGATCGTGGTGCTCCATAAATTCAATTCTTCGACATCCATTCCACTTTCGAATTTGGCTTCTTCGGCCTTAAAGGGGCCGTCTCACCCACAGTGCTTAGCGCGCCCACATAGCATAGCGGCCATTTTCGATGCCATCGAAATCCAGAGTTTTATGGTAATGTTTTAATCTTCTCTACATCTCTGCCATCCTTCCAGCTATCGTCAAAAAAATCATACTGGGTTGAACCTTTTTTATTCCTCTTCCTATTGAGCCTCTTATTTAAGTGTTTTAAATTATTTGGTTATGCAAATTTTAGTTTTATTTCAGGTGGCCGGTAGTTCTCTGATGGATGCCATTCTCGTTCGTCCTCAATGAAAGGAAACAATTGTCCGTTTGTGTCCACGATTTCCACCTACAACATACAAAAGCTATTCTGACCATTAATCTTTATATGTAAAGATATATGAGCGCTTAGTTCGAGTATCTACTATCTTTGAGCCGATTTGGGTTTTTGAACACCGTGGCTGGTTTACATGTACGTACTAACACCACAATTTGCAACACAACTCCTCCTGAAGAACAGATTCCTAAAATCATTTTCAGGGCTTTGGTGTTTAACTTGTGGAAACAGGCCTCTCTCTGGTTTCGAAGGGCGGAATTCGGGATTTTAGACAGTGATTTTGCCGAGATTTTCGGATTCACCGGGTTGATCATTTGAAGTTGATGGCGGCTTTGTTTGTCAAATGTCGTACGAGCCCCGGGGGGGGGGGTACTCCTGTTTGTGACGTATTATGTATGTGCCGCCCGGGTGGGTCAGGGTTTTGAGCTCAGTTTGGGCAGGTAGGGTTAGGGTTTTGACCTGATTTGGGCAGATCAGGGTAAGGATTTGAGTATAATTTGGGTGCAGTCAGGGTCGGGGTTCAGTATTTTTTAGGCAGTTAATTTTTTTAAGCTACTATGTCAAAAAAAGACATTCTGTTGCCGCATTTTGATCACCTGCCCACATGCAAGCACCGAGGTTCCCATACATCGTGACGCCGCTAATTCGTACTTCAGTACAAGTTTATCTATGTACTTCATCTGCTGATTTGTTTACCCAATGCCACGTCCCGACTTGAAATGTTCCGTATTTTGCATGCAATCCCGGTACGCGCTATACCGGCCGGGATATATATCCGACCGTGTTTTGAAAACAATTTAAAGAAGGGGCAATCAGGGTTTTTTTTCCCCAAAAGGGGGCAATCAGGGTTTTGGAGCTCGGATTGGGTCAAACAGGGTCAGGGTTTGAGCCTCTTGGCCTCACATACATACCCATTTTTCATGTAAGTATCGATAAGAGTACCCCCCCGGGGTACGAGCGTGACTGCATGATAATAATTTCTTATTCAAGCGAGCTGTTATTCGTTCACTATTCTCTCTTGGACTGGTTCTCTGGTACCAGCAACGAGATTGCCTGCTAGCCAGATGATCTCTCTCTCTCTGCAGCGAAAAATAAAACCGAGGGGAGAAACCTCTCTTTTCATAATTATTAGTATTCTCTGTTTATAGTACTGATGACAGCCGGTTCGGAAGCGACGGGTGAGCGGTAAATATTATAGTCAACAAAATATTATAGGCAACGAAACTCCGCTTGGTTGACCCGAAAAGAATTGAGCAATTTCCTAAAATCATTTTGAGGGCTTCGGTGTTGGAAACAGGTCTCTCTCTGGTTTCGAAGGGCTTTCACACAGTGATTTCGCCGAGATGATCGATCAATGCCAAGTTTATACTAGCTCGCACGAAATTTGACTACAGAGCCGCCGTGATAATAATTTCCCATTGAAATTAAACGAGCTGTAATTCGTTCACTGTTCTCTCTTGAACTGGTTCTCTGCTACTGCCAGCAACGAGATTGCCTGCTAGCAGATCTCTCTCTGTCTCTCTCTGTCTGCAAGTAAAAATAAAAAACCGAGGAGAGAAACATCTCGCTTTCATAATCAAAATTTTAGCATTACCCGGAGAGAGTGTTCTCTGTTTATAGCAGCGACGGGTGAGCGGTAAATATTATAGTACAGCCAAGTACTGCTGTGTAACACTTTGTTGACTTCAAATTCAACTTGTAAGGTACTATTACTTTCATCAAGGTCATCCATGTTCAAATCAATATTATCATGTCACCAACATAACCGGAATACGCTTTAATAGTTCGTGAGGTTCCCGCCGTGAACAAGGGGTCAAAGTCCCGGATATAAACAATAACAAAAGCACGCTAAGCACTGTGGGTGAGACGGCCCCTTTAAGTTTCAACTTTTGGATATCGTCTACTCTCTGGCTAAGCGCTTGGCAATGTCTCGCGAGCGCTTGTTTACTTCCTTGGTGGATTATCTCTGGTGTTTTGTTTGATGTGTACTGCAAAAGCTTCAGTTTCTTTATCAAATGCTTCCATTCTCGGTTCCTAAGTCTTAAATTTTTCACGGTAAATTTGTTCTTTTCTCGTCCCGTCGGGTGTGGGAAACGGGTCTTCGGTTGCCCAGCTCAGCCACACTTCACTTTGTTTCAGATTTCACGCTTTAATTCCATTTGATTTCAGTTCTCTCCGGTCCTCTCGATCGCTAGTTCACAACAACTTAGGCTCAATTATAATAAAAGCTACTAACCGAGTTACTTGATTCTATCTAACTAATTAGTTTTGTTCGTCAATCAATCTGAGAGTCAATCTCTACTATCTCCACGTCACCCCTCACTTCATCTCACTTGTCAACAACATCAATTAACAATTTCTAACAATGTAACATATGCGGATATTCCATTTCAGTCACTGGCTACTCTACAAGGCACGCACCGGATCGACATAACATCACCGGAAAACATGAAGTGAAGCAAATGTACTCTTATTCAAGCCATTTTAGTACCAATTACGAGACTGCAGAGAGCATTGTAAAATGGTAGCTTTTTGTCAAAAGCTGAAGAGTGAAGACTGGAGTGAGGTTCTTGCGGGATAATATAATAATAAGAAATTTCAATCACCGGGATTCCTGTTGTAGAAGTATCATCTGAGCGGGCTTCCTGTGGAAGGTTCCCTTCTCTCCAACCACAGGAATCCCGGTCCGCACAGGAATTCCCGGTTATTTTATCGGGAGTTGCCTGCGGAAGAGGCTAGAGAGATTAAGCTGCTGAGACGGCAGGCATCATTCGAAAGCTCAGATAGCTTAAATGGTAAGCGCTTCGTCTCTCACCTCTGTGCCCTCTGTGTCACTTCATATAAGCGACTTTCAGATTGTCTGCATATGGAACTGATCCTCCAATCCAAAAACCAAATTTGAGATTTTTGCTGATATGAGACTAGAAGTTCTCATTGAGAAGTAAGTGCTGCCTTCGACGCTATGTCGTTTTGCCTACGCGAAGGGAGGAAAACCGGAGAACCTGGAGAAAATCCCTCGGAACAAGGGCAAGATACCAACGAAACCAAAAGAAATCTGAGTTTATACAAAGTCAGGACCCGGCTAATCCATGCAGCCGAATTGAAATTTAGCTCAGTATATGTAGCGCCGCGAACGGGAATCGAACCGGCCCGGGTCACACTTGCGCTATCGGAACATTCACCAGGTTCCGAAGCCGCCTTATATCACACTTGACACGGTTTTCTTTGTTCTTCATAGGGGTGAAACTCTAGTATAAACCCGTTGAACAATAGACTAATTAAATAACAAATCTGAGGTTTATAACTGTTGCAGGGAGGTTTATAACTCAGTTTTAAACCTCCTTTCTACTCGAGAAAACCTCGCCAAATGTGATAAAAGTCACTTTCATACCGAGAACCTCGGTTCTCGGTATATGAAACTCTTACTTTTATGAGCTTTCCAGAGGCAGGCAGTGGATACACTTGTATCGCTGTCGGCTGTTTTTAAACCAAACTGTTCAGTCCATTCCATCACGGAGATTTTATGTATTTTACATATTCGAGTACAATAAATAATTTGGAAATGCCAGATCGAAGTAAACGGTACTGCTTCTTAACTCGTGGATGTGCGCAAGCGCAGGAACGAGTTATCGGGATGGTTGAGGAAATCGTACATTCTTTGTCACTCACTCACTCACTTACTAAGATGTTAGTAGAATGGAATGATTGGAATGTCAATTGATAAGATAACAGTAATCGATAACAGTCATTTAATGAATAATTAAAGATCTATGTCGAACATTAATTGCTGTTGGAATTGACATTGGTCAAGGCCTCATCGTCGGGTCCCCTAGCCTTTTGCTACTAACTATATAAAGTGGCCGTTAGGCTACTTATGTAATTTTCGGACCAAATATTGTACCACGAGGGAGATTTGTGTGCTCGACCGATAAACCAGTAGGCATGCGCATTTTGTTCTCGCCGATAGCCGGACCAATCTCGTTCCCAGAGCCCGTTTGGTTACCGCTGGCCGAAAAACGCGCGGGCTCTGGTACAACATGTTCTTTACATTATTGCCCAAAAAATTACACGGAGGTCTTGATTAACAATGTTATTTGGAGGTTGGGGAAAAATTGTTTTTACATAGGAGTATAACAGGGATCGAAGTAAACGGAAGCATTTGTTTAGTTCTGCTATGTTTCTCACCCTCTTTCCCCACCAATAATATAGTGGTTCGTACCGAGCTTAAATTACATTTATTAATCAATATTCAAGTTTTTAGACTGCATGCTTATTTTTTTTTTTGCTTTTGGAGTTTTGACAGTTTTGTTTGTACCGATAGAGCTGAATGAGTGAATCGGTTAAAATCTCTGTTCAGACAATTAAAATCCCTGTTCAAATATTCACCTTAAATTCATGACTATGTAAGCGCTTCACTTGATCCTTCATGAGGGCAACAAGCGGAGTAACTTCAATGACTAATGCATTTTTCTTCGAAAAGTTGCCCGAACCTGGCCGCGAGTTGGTAGTTGAAAATATCAGTGATCTTCCTGAGCCTGTTGGAAGGCTCACGAACACATCTTTCCTACGAATAAAGTTATATAAAACATTAAGCTGTTCACATTTGAGAGACGGGATTCCAAATTTGAAAGAAATTTCCTCTGCGACGGACTTTACACTTCAAAATCTCATTTCAATCGTCATCTTGTTTTGACTTCGTTATGCATAAATAGCTAATTACCAAAAAATTGGAAGTGACATCACGGACACGGTTGCAGACCCTACATGGGGAGAAACGGAAACGATGAGAGCTCTAATTTTCACAAGCATGGTATTGGGTCCTCACGATTTTCCCGCGGACTTTCACTCGTTTTTACAGACAAATGTATGGAAAACTGAAAACACGATTGCACGCTTCCTAGCAGAACTACATCCCTCAAATTTCGATCAGTTAGTTTTTTACCTGGTACCTGGTACCTGGTATTTCAGAAATTGATTTTACGGATTTTATTTGGCATCCGATTTCCATACAAACACTGTATTTTGCGCCATGTTTGCACCGCGAACTGGTCTATTCACTAATTAAGTGGTGATGTTGTAACGATGACGTCAACGGTCACGTGGTTTTACACGCTACACAGGCTATCATAACAGCAACAATAACTAAAACTGTGAACATTTTCACATGTTTACCCTTGAAAACATACTAAAATACATCCACGCGTTCGCCATTGCGGCGCTATGTTTTGGTTTTGGATCAGAGGATTGCATTATATGAAAACTCAAAATGCAGCCAATCAGCAACTCACTTATATGAAGACTTCAAGCGCAACCAATCAGCGAGTTGTTTGTACTGATGGAAAAGCACACGCAGCGGCAGCGGAAGTATTACTGTGCTTTTTATCTGAATCGAACGGGCCTACCATTCATTAATGACTGAGGCATCATTAAAGATGCATCAGTCATTAAAGATGCCGCGCAATTGTCGCTTCATAATAAGCGACTTGCTGAATGGCTGCATATGGCATCCTCAGATTATGAGTGCTGCTGCTAATGCTCAGGCAGCAATAATGGCATCGGTAGTGCCAGCAATGAGTGCTAATGCTACTAGTAGCTTGATTGATTGAGATTGTTTGATATTAGCTTTATCAATTTGGATATTTATTGTCTTATCAGTTTCCTTGTGGCCCTGAGTACCATTCCTTGACTTTGTCGAAGTTCACTTGTATATAGTAGGTTAATTCTCGTACCCCCTAGTAATCCTATTCCTGACAAGGATAGGACACCTACAGCAGTTTTAAAACTAGGTGGGATGGAAGGGAGGAAAAAAATGACGTATTCACAAAGCCACGTAAAACACGTTTTATTCTTGTTTTCACTTCACATACAATATGTGAACTCGATAATAATAATAATAATGGCCATATTTATATAGCGCCATATCAACCACAGTTTCATGGCGCTTTACATATGACTGACATATCCCGTCAGTGAATTATTTCGGACTGCTTCACGGCGCTAATAGCTGCCACGCAGTTTACAATGTTGAGTGTGGTTAGTGCAATGACCAGGCTGCTGTACCGGGTGACAATCCCCTGCTCTTTTTCGAGTAGACTCGAACCCCCGACCTCCCGCACTCTAGACCGCGTGCTCTACCAACTGAGCTAACCAGTGATGGGTGACTAGTTCCTGTAAAAAAACTAGTGTTGATCTGCGTCGGCGGGGAACTAACACTGGTATGATCAACCATCAGCAGGAGCCCATTAGGAGCGTCCATCTTCCCCATTGGTTCTGTTCCCAGCACAGGAGTAGATGTGGCTATATTTAGAATTGCATTTCGCGCGAAATAAGCAAAGGCCATGTTGTCTTAGCCAATCAGATAGCTATACGTCACTTCTCATTATCATTCTTCTCACTTTGAACGCGGGAATTCGAATTCTAAATATAGCCACATCTACTCCTGTGCTGGGGGCAAGCCCATGGCATGGGAACGCTCCTGGTAATGGGCTCCTGCCATCAGTAAAGTCGATTAATTCGACTTTTAGTTGATCATACCAATATGTAAACACGCTTTCTTCTAGTTGTGGTTTGCCTATGGTCTGATGAATACTTTTTCAAGCATCTTTCGGTAGTGTTGGTAACTTTGCCACTGCACTGGAATGTCACCAAAAACAAAATCTCTACATGAAATATTCAGGGACACGGGCTTCCTGTGTACAGATGTATCCCATCATTCCAAGCGCATTTCGTGCAGTATCCGCCATCTTGGCGTTTTGGTGTATGTTATTGCCTTTTCTTCTGCAATGTTCTATAAGTACAATTCATTTGGAGGCCGATTAGCAGCTTCTGAAGCTCAGGCAGCATACCAGCCCCAGGTAAAATAGTTTCTTTCCTGTAAGATAATTTCATAAACTCGATATCTATCACTGGGTTCATATAATTTCTGATATAAAATTTGTTCAAATATGTAGCCGTATAGACTATAAGTTATAGTATAACTACTTAAAGTACGTCGTGCATTTATATTGGTCTAGGACTAGATTTGCAGTTCACCATCAGTTTTATGTGCGAGGCTACAAATTAAATAGTGTTGCAGGAATCAGTAGAATTCTGCTACAAAAAAAACATCGTGACAGAAATCAGCACAGGTACCCCAAGCTCTTTTTTTCAGAGTGGAAAAAGTGAAACCATAAAACCCTTCAAATGGCCTTTAGACTCCCAAAAGCGATAGAGGTAATAAAGGAAAACACATTTGGATAAAAAGGTGAGTATTTATTTTATATTTTATCGATTTTAAAATTTACAAACACATTTAAGTCCAGTTTATTATTTACAATTTACATTTAAGGAGCTTGGGGTACCTATGAAATCAGTGGTCTCTTATTAAGTCACAGAAAATTATATTGCAATTTATTTCTATTCTCCCTGACAACTCTAGCTAGCATAGGCCAAACTGCCAAGGTCTGCACTATTCTACCCCTTGGGCCTAATAACTAAGCTCATGAACAACATACAAATACAGCTAAATCTGTATTAGAGGATAGTCTATTAACTAATGTAAAAATGACTGGTACATTTTGTACATGTAGGAGGATACAGGACATATTAATTCTAGTGTATAAGTGTTTAGCCAGTATGACTCAGGCAATTATTTGACTTCATTTTTCAATCCACGTTCCAGTAATTATTATGCATTAAGGTGTTAATAAGTTGGCCATACCTAACATTAATACAACAACCTACAGTTACACCTGTTCTGGTATTTAGCAGCATGCGCCTGGAACAATAATCTAAATGATGAGGCCAGGGCTACTGCAACATTAAATTTGTTTAGATGCTTAGTGAGATGTTGTACTTTTTAATTGTCTATAATATTTCCTGTACTTGTATTTGTTATCGATTTATTATTGTTGATTGATTTGTAATGTTCGGAGATAGAGCAGATTTTGTATGAGTGGGACAAACTACAGCACTGACTACAGCACTGTTACCATATGGCATGCAGTGATGTTGAAATGGTTTTTCATTGTTTTAAAGGCCTTCTCATTCAATCTAATTACAGAAATACGGTACAGCACAGTTACAGTACGGTGACGGACATGCCATAGTTTGTCCCACTCATACGAAATCTGCTCTATTAACGATTGTTACGCTACTCTGTAAATTTGAAATAAATAAAGTTCTGTATGTAGGTATTATCTAGAGCAGTATGAGTGGGACAAAAATATGGCATGTCCGTAATTACTAGCTGTAATTGAATTATGCACTTGTCACTGGAAACCCTCATCCCCCTCCACCTCTGGGAAATTAAACATGGGAGAAAAAATGAAGAAAATACCCCACATACATTTACTGGGGAAAGGTGTTGAGTCTGCCATTACCCCTACCAAAAGTTTAAACATCTCTTGGAGCATACATGTTAGAAAAAAAACCAATTTGCATTAAGAAATGTAGTTACTGAAAGGTTACTAATAAGAGACAATAAACCATAGGATAACACTAAAACTCAATTTATTGCAGCATTTCTAACCTTCACTCATACTCGCTGCCATCGTGAAAAAGGTTTGACCATGCCGGTACTTGGTTCTAGTCTTCCTATTAAATTAATGTCCAGCTAAAATGATCTAAGGCCCCACCCACTGGGGCAAGTTAAAGAATCTAACCCCCTGTGAATCCCCCACTGCCCCATGTTTCCCTGGGATGGGGTGGGGGGAGGGGGGAGGGGTGTCCAGTGACAATTATTGCATTACTGTACTGTAACTCTGTAATTTGATTGGATCAGAAGGACAAAAACAAAGATGGGAAACCGTTTCAATGTCACAGCTTGTCATACAGTAACCATGCCATAAGTCATTGCTGTATTACCCTGTATTATATATACATGTATATTGGCAAGCCTAAAATCGGAAGTCCCAATTATCTGAACCCGAAAAAAAAGGTAAATTATATTAAGAAAACAAAGCTAAAAACACAAACAACTGCAGGACGAATCAAGGGAAATAAATGCAAAAGGTTTAGAAGAAAAAAGATATAATGGAAAATGGAAAAATTAAATAATGAAAACAATAACTATCATTACATGTAGCTACTAGGTTTTGACCCAGGCCGCCTGGTTTCAGACACGTCACTCGTCAGGGTTCGGGAACTGGAAGCTGGCCAATTTTTGCTTTCATCCTACATGTATGGTGCTCTGCTCACAAGGCCAGGGCCTTTGGTCCACACGGGAGCTTCGCTATACCACAAGCATACAACTTGTATGTAAAGGATCAAAACCAAGGGTGAGGTCTTTCATTGAAATGAAAGACCGAACCCGCGGTTTTGAACTGACTTAATAACCAGTCACACCCCAATTCCATTGTTCTCATGTAATCACAGTTTTTACATGCCTAACCTATGTGTAATTGCGTTTTGCTAATTGGGTTCCATTGTTTTATAGAATTAGCAAAAAGTAATAAGTAAAATTGGATAAATAGCGTACTCATTTCCCTAATCGGGCAACCATTGTTAATCAGTCGCATTTGTGCTGTTGATTGATGGGTTTTACTCCGCAATTTAGTGCTTTGGTGGAAAACGTCAAAGTGTTTCATCTATGAATTCGATAATGATTTGTCATATGGCAGGAATGATTCACATGATTTATAGTTTTACAATTCCCAAATGATTATTGCACGTTTAGTTCATATTCATTCACCAGACTGCAGTTCTTCAGTGTTTTCTCGCTTTGCAAAGCTGCAAGCGCCATGGATTTTGACCGCCATGAAGACCAAGACTCATTAGCTTCTTTTGTTGGCCAGGGCACCAACACTTTGTCATTTGAATCTCTGGGAATTTTTATGAAATGTAGGTTCAAACCCGGACCTGGTACTGCTGCACATGGATATATATGTACATGGCTATTAATAAAATAATAAGAGGTGAGTGCAAGAAAGAGTTAAGTGATGACAGATCAAATTCCAAATTCTCCTTTATCTTTGTTTTGTAAGGGAGAATTGAGAACTTGATCTGTTGTCACTTAACTCTTTCTTGTGCTCACCCTTCTTATGTCGTAAACAAGATTTTGATGATGTTTTTTAATGTCAATTCTGTTATTTCAGGCCTTTAATAGCTTGAAAGTTGCAAGTCCAGGACCTGTTATAGGACCAGTGGGTGCAGCAAAAGGTGGTTTATCTCAGCATGTGAACAAGATAATAAGATTACAGAGTATATTCCAGGTACAGATTTGACAGACATAAAGGTCTACTTATAGGATGTTGGTGTACACTGTAGTGTTGCTTTAGGGATTTTGTAAGGAAACTCAAACATGATGTCAAAGGCTTTCTTTTGTGTTTGTGCACTTAAAACCCAAATGATATGCACATTGTTTTTGTGATGCAGTAAATGTAGTAGGAACCACAGAATGAGAGGAGAGTAGAGATTAAATATTTTACATTGTACATTCAATATCTGGTAGGTTAGCATGCTCGCGGGGGCAGTTTGATTTTGTATTTTCTTTCGTGTGCTGTCACAGTGATAGGCAACAAGAAGGGAGAAGGGATAGACTATTTAATAACTCCATAATTTTATGTCATGAAAATCAGTCTAGAAACGGGGCTACGAGTGGTCAGAACAATTATTATAGCAGGGAGAGGTGGAGGAACGAACCAGAGGAGACGGCTGAAATTCAGGCTAGGAGAGGTCACTGATGGCCAGAGAAAAGGGGATTGCCATTGGGAAGAGATTCAAAAGAAAGGGACTGTGCACCTTTAATGTTCTGTTTCAACTTCATTCTGAATTCTCCCTTTTTGGAGCAATGGAAAATTTCCATTGGTTAAAATTTTGATTGGGCAATAAAATGGATTCGGCAATATAATTTTGTGCTTCTATAAGTAATGTTTATAGTCTGAATAAACAGAATAATACATGGATGCTTAAAGGTATGGAATTTATCTTCTACTCAACTCACTTGTGAGATTTTGAGTTGAACACTCAAAGATGAATTCCATATCTCTGCATGCCAATGTGTTATTCTAGTCTATATCTTCCATATTTCCAGACTGGAGAAGGACCGGTTCACCGGACCAAGGACCTAGTGACATACAGAGGAGCTATGGGACTATCTCTTGTGGGACTCTCGATCACATTCTTTGCACTTTTTCAAATGGCAACTGGGAGAATGAAGAAGAAGGAAAAATGATCAAGTTGTGTAGTGTGTACTTTTGTTATTTTGTTGACATACATGTATTTGAAAAAGAATCCAAAAACCCTGGAAAAGGATTTCATTTTGTGGTTTCACATTCTTGAAAGTTTGAATTATTAAATTTGTAAAGACATTGATAAACCTATTTTGAGTGAGTGTTAATACGTTTTATAAGACGGGCCATTTTGGAAACTACTGAGCTATAGTTATCAGGCATTATCCTATAAATATTACATTTCAACCAATCAGAAATCTTTACTATGAAACACAGGGTGGTATTTCATGGTTTTTCTAAGAAATACATGCTAATTATGCCATATACATCGAGTATATACCAGTAGGTCGTGATTAATAATGTCAAATGCCTTGCGAAAATCAAGTAAAACCGCGCCTGTGAATAGTCCTTTGTCAATGGCTTCAAGCCACTCATCTGTCATCTTGATTAGGATGGTTTCACGAGAGTGGAGATGGCGGAATCCAGACTGAGTAGAGTTGATTAGGCGGTACTGAGATTTTAGGTACTGCATTAAATGGCTACACACTTGCCTTTCAAAGATACAGGAGCGTAGCCAGGGGGAGGTTCTGGGTTTTCGGAACCCCCATTCATGATTTCCAAAGGGTAAAAAAGCTCTCTAAGATGCTGGATCGCCAGACTCCACAAAAGTGGAGCTTGGGATACCTGTGGTTATTCAAAAATGCTGCGGAACAATGGCAAATCACGAATACTGGTATTATAGGAGCCACAATGATGGCAAATCGTGAATATTTTACGAGCTACAGCACAAAGAAGGTATGATACAAGCTCCTTACAGCAGCAATTTGCTCAGAATAGTATTTTTGGGGTAGTCAAGGCAGTGATCCTTTACTGCTCGAGATCTGTATTCTGCATGATTGCATCCATTATACTGTAGCTCTATTGTTTTTGTACTGCACGTTCTAAAGGTTAGGGTGTTTTGTATTGTTGGGTAAGCCAATGCTGTGGCTCGTTTCGAGCGGTACAGGATGGCCCAGTCCAGGAGCTGGAGTGGCTCAGTGGTTAAGCGCTTCGCCTCTCACCTCTGTGGCCCAGGTTCGATTCCCGGACGCGGCGCGATATGTGAGTTGAGTTTGTTGGTATCTCGCCCTTGCTCCGAGGGTTTTTCTTCGGGTTCTCCGGTCTTCCTTCCTCCGCAAAAACCAACACGTTAAATTCCAATTCGATCTGTGGATTAGCCGGGACCTGGCTTAGATCAACAACCATGGTTGTTTCAGGTCTCGTTAGAAATTCAGAGTTTTTTTAAAAATTCAGAGTAATCCATAGGGTAGTCCATGGACTCAGAGGTCAGTGTTTTGTCCACTCCCGTTGAGAGGTAGCCTCCCCATAAGAAGAGCTGGAGGGGAGGCTAGCTTAGAGATGGACAGGTGGTGACAAAATTTAGCCAGAGATGTTTAATATGCATGCGTATGTTCTTATGCTTGTGATGCAAGTGAGGACCGGGCTTTACGCAGCCAGTGCGTCTCGGATGTGAACCAAATACTATTTTATACCGACAGATCAGATATACTAAGTAAAAGATTTTAGGTTAAATCAAGTCTAACAGTTATCATTTCTAATTTTGAGACATTCAAAATAAATCCACCTTGCTCGCATTTTAACACACCTTTTGCTGTAGGGCGACTAAAAACGCTGAGATTAGTTATTACCACCATTGTTCAAGGATTTGAACAAGTTCAAGTGACTATTCAACAAAATAGCTGTAGCCTCGTTTTCATGTTCAAACCATGGAAACTCTCAGCAGCAAAGCACCATCCTTTCCTTGGTGTCTTGCTGTCAGACGATTTACGGTGGAATACTCACGTAAATAATATCGTGAAAAAGTAAGAGTTTCATACCGAGAACAGAGAATCGAAGGTTCCGGCGAGGTATGAAACTAACATATCACATTTGGCGAGGTTTATTAAACTGAGTTATAAACCTCCCGGTAACAGTTATAACCTCCCCGTATTGTTCAGTCCATTGTTGAACGGATTTATACCAGAGTTTCACCCCTATGTAACATTTTAAACAGAAGGGCCTTGGTGTTTTATTACTGTTTTCGTCGTTGAAGTGCCGACCGTCTTCAAACTAGGAGTTTTGTTTCAATAAAAAGCTTTCAAACGCGTTCCGCCCAGAATTAACTTTTACTCTAGGTTCAAAGGTGGTTGAAGAAGAGCCTCAAAGGGAAGAGTTCGTCAACAAGTGGAAGGCGGCTGTTGTTAATTTTACAGACCACTGTAATCGAGTGAAAGCCTAATATGAGCAGCTGATACATCTCAAAACATCTTCCAGCCGACCATGTCATAACTGATACAGATGGACTTTGCGGAGAACTACACCTGTCTTCAGGCAGAGGAGGTCCAGTCTGCCTTCTGAAATGCTCCGGCTCAGGTTACTCTTCACTAAACCGTCATGTATTACAATGATGAAGAAGGCGAGGAATTTACACACAAGAGCACCGTTATAGTGTCGAATACGAACACAACAGCGGTACAGTGTACGCATTTCTTCGTAACCTTGTACCTGGAGCCAAGGCCCTATGTCCTATATCTAACCTAAAGCACATCCACTACTACACTGATAGTCCTACGTCTCAGTATTGAAATAAGAATATATTTTACATCGTCTCCAACTACAAGGAAGAGTTTGGAGTCAGTGCCTCCTGGAACTACTTCGAGGATGGGCATGCATGGCAGTGTCCCATGCATGTGATGGCATTGGTGGCACTGCCAAAAGAATGGCGGACGAGGCAGTCAGGCAAGACAAAGTAAAAATTGACGATGCCGAAGGCTTCTTTGCTTGGGCCGAGAAATACTACGCCAGCAGTTCCATTGCATACAAATATGTCCATGTAGAGAATTCTGCCCAGGCAAAGCTTGACATCAAGGCCTTTGCCGACCTCCAGCCAGCACCAGGTACGATGCAACTTCACGCCGTAGTAAGCCACGAGCCCAGCTCCATCTCAGTCAGAAACACGTCTTGCTTCTGCAAGAATTGCTTTACCGGCAGATGAAGCATCCAAGGTGGACTTTGAATGTGGCTGGAGAAGACATACATACATACATACATACTTTTATTTATTATCCACTCCCCAGTGGGGCTTTTCAGAGATAATTACAATTAAATATCTAATTAACTAATGTTATCTATCTATATAAACTATATACAATGATTATGTACGCATAATAAAGGACTAATGTATATGGAAAATATTAATCAATAAAATTCTGTAGTAATTTATGTCTTGGAGAACGCTTAAAAATACTAATAGTTCGGCAAAATTTCAAGGACAGATCTAGTGAGTTCCAAATAGTAGAAGGTTCGCTGACCGCTAGCAGTTTTAAATAGAGGAACATTCAGTTTTTGGGAGCTCCTGGTATTGCGATTACTGATTTCTTTACGCTTAATAAATTGAGAAGAAAGGTAATCAGGGACATAGTCATGCACTTAAAAGCCATTATGGCACTTCGATAATCAGCCGCCTCCTCAGGCAACTCTTATGTTTTAGATCCGGCGACCGGTGAAGCCGGTGTCACAGCGATTTCGCCCCCCCCCCCCCCCCCCCCGCTAGTGAATCCCCCCCCCCCTGAATCGCTCCGCCTCAGAAAATAGAGGCAGTACATGCCAACGCACTGAATAAAAAGTTTAACAAAAAATTAAGTGTAAGACCTCTAGCTACTATTACTACTACTGACTACAAAAATACGCGAGTCGGTAACACTCCTAATTTCTTCGGAAAGTCATTTCAAAGTAGGCGGATCGACGCGAGCATTACGGGTTATAAAAACTTACATACCATGCACGATAATTACGTCAACTTCATTATGGTTTTCATGCATGTAAAAATCATCAGGCTATTTGGCAGTTGTTTCCAAATATGAGTCCCCTCACTGCAAGCTAGGTAAGTTTTAAAACTTCCCGCCGTTTTAGATCTTCATTAGTTCATTAGCTTGTTTATTCAGAAAGTTTTCACGCGAGTCGATAACACTTCCTTTATTCGGAAGCTTGTTTATTCAGAAAGTTTTCACGCGAGTCGATAACACTTCCTTTATTCGGGAAAGTCTTTTCAAAATAGGCGGATAAACGGGTTATCAAAACCTTTAAGTATCGAAGATTTACGAAGATTGTATGTTGCACTGCTCGCGCGAATGAAAATTGCAGCGTTTACCGTAGCTACCAACACGAATTTTGTCGAAGAAAAGTGAAGCGTGAATTTTAAAATAAAATTGAATTGCATGCCTTTATACACATTTATACTGATAGTTTTTGCATTACTATTCTCCGCACGTCCAATACATTCCAGTAATAAACATAGGGCCCCTAAGGGCAACTCATGGATGGTCAGTGAGCTATTTTGGTATATACTAAAAATCGCGTGACCGATGACGTCATCGTTACGTCATCACCACTAAGTGAATCGTGGGAAAATAATACCATACCTGTCCAAGTTTGAACTGTCTGGCATTAGAAATGAGGGAGATATGGGCATGTACTTAAAATCACGTGACCCATGATGTCGTCGTTACGTCATCACCACTAAGTGATTTGTTGGAACCCAATACCATGCCTGCCCAAGTTTGAACTGTCTGGCATTAGAAATGAAGGAGATATGGGCATGTACTTAAAACACGTAATCGATGACGTCATCGTTACGTCATCGCCATTAAGTGATTGATAGCAATCCACTACCATGTCCGTCCAGGTTTGAACTTTCTGCCATTAGATATGAGGGAGATATGGGCATGTACTTAAAATCACGTGACCGATGACGTCATCATTACGTCATCACAACTAAGTGATTTGTGGGGACCCAATACCATGCCTGTCCAAGTTTGAACTGTCTGGCATTAGATATGAGGGAGATATGGGCATGTACTTAAAATCACGTGACCGATGACGTCATCGTTACGTCATCGCCATTAAGTGATTGATAGCAATCCACTACCATGTCTGTCCAGGTTTGAACTTTCTGCCATTAGATATGAGGGAGATATGGGCATGTACTTAAAATCACGTGACCGATGACGTCATCATTACGTCATCACCACTAAGTGATTTGTGGGGACCCAATACCATGCCTGTCCAAGTTTGAACTGTCTGGCATTAGATATGAGGGAGATATGGGCATGTACTTAAAATCACGTGACCGATGACGTCATCGTTACGTCATCACCACTAAGTGATTGATAGGGACCCACTACCATGTCTGTCCAGGTTTGAAGTGTCTGGCATTAGGTGGGCACCGTCAATACATCTTCTCCAGCATGACCAAATCTTTTCGAAACCTTGGACGGTCATTCGGAAAGTCAACGGCGAGTCATCGAGTCACAGAAAGAAACGACGAATAAATTATCTCGTACTGATCCACCTGAACCCAATAACTCGTTCTGCACATTCGTGCATCCACAAGTTAAATTACTATTGTGTATGGAATAAACGACCTATTCATAGCTTGATTACGTATAGAACCTTCGCTTGATAATGGCTAATTGTGTTGACGTATGCAGTCTAAGTAGTTCTGGAACTTCCAATCTGAACAAGGATTGTGTGACAAAGTTATTATTTAGTGTAGCTAAATCGAATTGATCTTTAAATCAAAATGCCCCGCTGAACTTTGAAATCACATATCGAAGAGGTTAAAACGAGTTTTTATCCAGTCCACATCGGCGCAGAATTGAGTTTTTGGGAATCTAACGCTGGCCAAATGTAACTTGAAAACGTTTTATCAAACATAAACAGTGCATGACCCAGAGGTTAACTGGCTGGAAGATCAAAGAAAACACATGTTTTTTAGGATGGAACCTATGTGAATGTATTACGTTATTTCAGTTCAGTTCGATAAAGTGAAATAATTAATGTCAACATTTCGATAAATACTAAGTCACATTTGGAGGTATTAAACTCCATTCTGTCTTGTTCTGAAAAAAAGGTAAACTTATTTAAAATGACTGTGAATGTAAAACCATTCATGCCAGAGGTTTCGCTGTTCTTTGAGTAGAATAGAAATATCTTGAACAAATGAATAAATATTCTTCCCTTCAACGATATTTGACGATGAAATTCGCAGCCTAGAGAAAGATCATGCTACTCAAAGAAATGAAGCGTTTTTTAAATGATGTAGAAGGGATTGAAGCTGAGGAGGTGAACATCGTGCTGTAGACAACGCGCCCATTCATGTTCATGAAAAGTCTTGGCGTTGGCTTCCACACGAGTGGCTTATAAAGACAACTCTCTTTGCATATCAAAAAGCAAATTATTTTGTTATAGTAAAAATCACGTGACCGATGACGTCATCGTTACGTCATCACCACTAAGTGAATCGTGGGGAAACAATACATTTAAGCTGTCTGGCAATAGGAATGAAGGAGATATGGGCATGTAGTTAACATCACGTAACCGATGACGTCATCGTGACGTCATCACCACTAGGTGATTGATAGCAACCCACTACCATGTCTGTCCAGGTTTTAGCTGGCTGGCATTAGATATGAGCGAGATATGGGCATGTACTTAAAATCACGTGACCGATGACGTCATCGTTACGTCATTACCACTAGGTGCTTGATAGGGGACCCACTACCATATCTGCCCAGGTTTGAGCCGGCTGGCATTAGAAATGAGGGAGATATCTGCATGTACTTAATATCACGTGACCGATGACGTCATCACCTCTAAGTGATTGACAGGAACCCATAACCATTGTAGATTTCATTACAAGCAATCCAAAGGCTTACATTTGAGAGATGGACTCCAAATTTGAGAGGACATTTTCTCGCGGGTCCACCATCTTGATTTTACTGTATTAAATTATGTAAATAAATTAACCTGGCGATTGTTGCGTGACCACCACAGTGCAATCTGAATGGTGGTGAACTTGAAATTTAACGCATGCGCAGAAATTTTGCTGCATGAAACAAAAACAAAAAAATCCGGCCTGCAGAGTAAGACTCGTGCCTGCCACAGCAGCCCGAGTAATTATCACAGTTCTTGAAGTGTTCACAATTGTAGATTTTCTTGAATCAGGGATTGAATTGATCGATGTTGTAATAGAAGTTAATTCGATGTGGATTTCTTGTAGATTTTATATTGTTGATCGTGTTGTTGATTTCGATAGTGTTGGTTTGAACTAAGAATGAAGTAAAGCATAATTAACCTATTGTGCGTGCCCAAACTAAATGCTGGCATAGAAATCAATTGTAATCTGCACGCTACTAACATAGATAATCACGATAGCTAATCAATATATACATTCTAAGTAATTAGAGTGATCTTACTTTGGTCTCCTGCCTTGCTTGTTCGAGGTAGAATAGATTGATAGAGGTAGATGGTAGCGTAGATTTCTAAGTTTCTTAGTTTTCTAAGTCGACAAGTAATTCAGGAAGCGTGTTCTGAACTTGCGTGTACTCGAATTACACATTGACTTTGATGGTCTAGCGGATGAATGGCGGTAAATAGTGATTACTGTAATCAATAACGTTAACCTAGCATAAATATTAACTAAATTAAGTTGGCGTAATAAGCTAACATACGCAGAGCCTTTACAATGTTCTAAATACTACAATAATGCAAGTAATTTTATAATCACTAAACTATAATCATATAATCTTAACAAAACGCTGAGTAAATATATACGTAATGTTCGTATTGTTCATCTATCTTCATATGTGTCCAGGACACAGTTCATGAGAATGTTCAGGTTCACTTATCTGTGTAGAAGTCTGTGATGTTCAGTCCTTCTGGCTTTCAGCAAAGTTAGCACCTTCCAGTAAGACGATCTTGTCGATTGGGCGCTCAAGCAGACTCGTTCTTGTTTTGACCTTAACTGAACGTACGCGCCGCCCATCGTGGCTGCTTGTGTGAACCTCTAGAATACGACCCAACGGCCACGAGCTCCGAGGAGAAATTTCGTCAGCGATGATCACGATGTCATTAACTTTGAGGTTCCTTCTACTCCTGTTCCAGCGCTGACGCTGTTGTAACGTAGGGAGGTATTCCCTAAGCCAGCGGCGCCAGAACACATCGGCCAGGTATTGTACCTGGCGCCACCTTCGCCGAGAGTAGCAGTCGTCTTTATCAAACACTCCGGGTGGCAGCGTCGGTCCAGCTCGGAGGAGAAGCAGGTGATTGGGGGTGAGTGCTTCCCAATCATTAGGATCATCTGTAACCTTGGTTATAGGTCGACCGTTGATTATAGCTTCGACTTCACACATGAGCGTCAGGAGGCCCTCATCGTCCAACGACGTCTGCTCCTTGAGAATTGCATTCATAATATTCCTCACAGTGCGAATGCAGCGCTCCCACACGCCGCCGTGATAGGAACCTGGAGGGTTAAACACCCACTTGATTGACTTCTGTAACAAGAATTCTTTAATCTTGATTTCATTCCATCCTGCGATTACTTCTGCAAGCTCCTTGTTACCGCTAACAAAGTTGCCGCCATTGTCGGATCTGATCTCTTCCGGGCAGCCTCTCCGCGCGATAAATCTCCTCAAGGCGTTGATGAATGATGGAGTGTCCAAACTGTGCACGACCTCGATGTGTACTGCTCTAACGGACAAGCAGGTGAAGAGCACTCCATACCTTTTCACCGTGGTTCTACCGCAGCGCACTTGAAATGGCCTGAAGCAGTCGACACCAGTAAACGAAAATGGTGGCTTTGACGGGGTGACTCGGTCTTCAGGTAGATGGGTCATCTTTTGCTCTTCTACTGGTGCCTGTCTTCTTCTGCAGCTGAAGCAGGTGTTCAGAATTCGTCGCAAAGTTGGTCTTGCCTTGATGATCCACTCCAATCCTGAGTGGCCGGACGCTTGGCGATGATGGCGACCTATCAGGGCAACTACGTGATGTTGCTTGGGCAAGAAACTTGGTGTTTTGCCTCGTCGCTGACTGGAGCACGTCCGAGGCGACCACC